>LR738715.1:451517793-451567444 GCA_902687465.1 Secale cereale | reverse complement strand
ACTGACCCAAATGTCGATTCAGTCGACTGAAGTTTAGCTAAATTAGAGTACATGGCAAGCAAGAGCAAGAGCGAGAGCAGCAGCGCGAGAAAGAGCAAGAGCAAGAGCAGACCAGGCAGGGGACCGAGAGCAAGAGCAGAGCAGCAGCGCGAGCAAGAGCTAAAGCAGCAACAACTCCTACTGATGTGGACGTCGCCGTCGAGGGAGCGACGCCGTGGAGGAAGTGGCCCGCGACACCGCCGTGGATGGAGCCATGCCGTGTCGGCTCGGGACCGAGCGCCGGCAGCACCGTGAGATCGAATCAAGAAGAAAATGCGGCGATTAATGTACAACCTCTTTGGTGGCGCCGATTAGGCCGCAGCTTCATCCGAGGAACCGGTGATGATGATGCTCTTCCGGTCGTGCAGGTGAAGACGGCGGTGTGGGAATGGAGGTGGCGCGAAAGACAAGGGGAACATCGGGGCAACTCCTTGGAGGTGGAGGACGGGGTGGCTGAACCGGCGGGACGACCAAATCGACGACGGATCCTCATCCGGTACGGTGGATGAGGGACGTCGAGCTGTTGCTATGGACGACGTCATCGGGGAAGAGGCTCCGGCTAGGTGGTGGACAGAGGAGGGTGTGGGGCTTCGCGGGTATTGCCGGCCTCGGTGTACGAATGGGTGAGCGGATGGGATGGCAGTGGGGAACCATTGCTTAGGGACGCGCTTGTCCGAAATGTGGGGTAAGTTACGAAAGTACCCCCACCTATTTGAGGCGGTTCTTTCGGTTCAGGGGTATCACGGGCATTTCACGTGTCGGGATTTCGCAGGAGGTGGGAGTTTTTTAGCGCGTTGAAATTTTGGAATAGCAAGGCGTGGGTTGAGATGGAGGGAGTTGTCGGAGCACAACGAGACAAACATATATCTTAAATATTTCGGGCTAACAAGGCGCGGGT
Organism: Secale cereale; assembly: GCA_902687465.1. Classification (NCBI taxonomy): domain Eukaryota; kingdom Viridiplantae; phylum Streptophyta; class Magnoliopsida; order Poales; family Poaceae; genus Secale; species Secale cereale. The sequence continues at coordinate 451,566,507 of LR738715.1, read as the reverse complement.
TGAAATTTCCGGACAAGCCTAACGTGTGGTGTACCATATCAATTCGCACTACAAATGTCATTCAAAACTTTGAATTCATGTTATGTTCGATTAAAATATTTTGCTACGTGTATAATGCATGCAACCTAGTACTCAAATGGACGTTTTAGTGCATTCCAAACGTATATACTTCCGCTTCAATATGAACTAAATTTGAATTCGTTTCTCCATTTGAATAAGATCTACAATAATAATTGTTGTGAAGTCAAAGCATTATAATTCATTTCCCTGTTTTAATAAGATCTACAATCGTCATTATTGTCAAGTTAAACCATCGTTTGTGTATTATCTTCACAGCACACCACATGATTAGTCTCGAGTTACATATGAACTATGTGTACTATATGAACTCGAACTCGATTTTTTTAATCCACTTTATGTTGATTTGCATATGTTTAAAACACTATGATCTCCTATTCAAATATATGAATCCACTTTCATATCAAATTATGATCTTTGTTAGTCTCTTACACCCACACAATCCTCTAACCTTTGTAGCTACCACTAACTTTCTCTCGTGCATGCACAGGCCCTCCTCGCCCTCCCCCTCCCTCAACATTCTATCCATCGCACACATTCATTTTGTTTTCTTTAGGTCGTTCTCCCACAGTCTCCAAAACTCCTTTCCGACACACACCAATCGATAAACCTTTCTAGCGATGTCTACCTACAACATACACACGCACCTTCAATCTCCTCCTTTATGTGTCCTTGCCTCGTGTCTCTCATACGGCCCCACACACGTGTAAACTCTCGCCCCTCTTTTCATCGATCTCACAACCGCACACTCCTCCCCTATCTAGCTAGTAGCTGGGCCTCTCGCACCACATCCTAGCCCCATTCTCTCTGTCTATCCGGCTCACCGGGCCTTATTTGCCTCTAACAAATGGACGTACATCGACCGATCTCCCGCTATACAAATAGCTAGCTAGGTCCTTATAACTCGATTTTTCCCACGCGTCGATCAATCTACCTCATTAGTTATGTCTCTCCCTTCCTCCGACAAACAACAATTGATCTACCGATCTATTTAGGTTTGCTTACCAAACACATGGTTCCCCTTCATCATCCATGGATGTGTCCCAACAGATCTATCACGCAGGCACACACAGAAACACATCCCCGCTCTTATTGATAATATTGCAGTTCCACCCTTAGTTTGTCTAGTAGGCCTCTCCCACCATCTTCGAGAAGCAACTCCATCACCCATCCAACACTCTACCCCTCTCCCTCCCTCTCTCTCTCCTATCTCTCTCTCTCTGTCCCATCCTATTTCCCGTCCTTCAGTTATGTATGGATGTCGACCGATCTCCCTCAAGACATAGCTGGGTCTCTCCTTCTCAACACATATACGAGTCGTTCTACCACTATAGTTAGGCTTCTGCCTACCCCTCCTCAAACCCCCTCCCCCACACACACACACCGATACATCGAGCGCTCTAGTCATGTCTCCCTGCCACACACAAAATTGACCTATGCCCTCTGACACTCCGGTAGCTAGGTCAGTCGCCCTATATCTTTGACTTGCACACACACACCATTTCGATGGCTCTCTTCATCGATCTCGCACCCACCCACTTGATCCTCTCTTCGACTCAATCGATATCTATGACCCCTCCCTCTCTTCTCGTGGATCGCACGACCCTCTATATATGATATGGATAGGCCTCCATTTCACACACATTGCATGCAAAATTTTGTTTGAGATGTCATGAACACATATTCCCACAAATACATTCACGAAATCAACCTCCCACCCCCCAAAACAAAAAAACACTCACGAACGCACACAAGCCATTTGTCTAGGTTTGTATCTCTCACATACACCCACGTAGGTGGGGGACGTGCACGAAGAGAAGAGGTGCACGCACGGCGCACGTACTCCCGTCTCTTTCCCAACCACACCCGCGTGGGTACACACTGGAGCCATTTCTGTACGAAAAGGCAGCCCACATGGTAACTTCACACGTGTACTGGTTGTTCACTAGATGGAGGGAGGATCGTCTACGAGCAAGATTAATAACATAGCCGGCTGCTAGCTCTATCTTTGTGCCACCTCACTTATAGCCAACCTAAAAGCCCATTCATATAATAGTTGCTGGCTCTATACATCATGTAGTTAATGCTTGAGCCCACTTTCTTCTCCCACAAAATGCATTGGAGCTTGTGCTACAGCTAGCTACAAGTTTACATCCGATCCTCTTCTCTCTCCTCTCCTCTCTCCTCCACATCATCATAAATCTGAGGTGGCAACCCTTATAGCCTGCTTACATCAGCCTATTATACTTGCTCTACCACGGGTGAACAAACAAATTGCGACTTGACGCGTTATGTTAAAAAAGAGGCAAACCATGTGGGGCTTACCTTAGAGGAAAGGCTCTATACATTGGAGTACTTTTGATGTGTCCCGTCAACTTGCAGAATGAGGAGAAGCTTGCTTAGTACGCCGTCTCCCTCGCCCACGAGCGTGGTGGCTCGCATGACGAGGTGAAGCTTGCTTACTACGCCTTACACCCGCTCCCTCGCCCACGCGCGCGGTGGCTCGCATGACGAGGAGAAATTTTTTACTACTCCCTTCGTTTACTCCTCGTCCCTACTACCTTGGTTAGAGAGATTATCATATTGCTTGGAATATATTTGTCCTTTAGTAGATTTCAATATGAACTACTAGTACATACTCCAAACACTGATGTATATAGACGTATTTTAGAATGTAGATTCACTCATTTTGCTCCGTGTGTAGCATAAAGTTGAGACACTTATTTTGGAACGGAAGGAGTACATATTTGCTATGATCTGTCAATCATTCAGATGAAATATTGCAACGGGCAACCTTGGACGAAAGATACATGTAATAGAAGCTGGAAGCTTCATAGCATTGTACTATCTCGCTGATAAATTACAGTACGTACTATACAAGTACTTCCTCCATTCCTAAATATAAGTCTTTGTAGAGATTTCACCATGAACCACATATGGATGTATATAGATGCATTTTAAGTGTAGATTCATTCATTTTGTTCCGTATGTAGTCCACCTAGTGGAATCTCTACAAAGACTTATATTTAGGAATGGAGGGAGTACTATGTAAAGAGTTTTTTTTGCGATTGTACTATGTAAAGAGTTAGGTGTCGCATGGTGTCCAGAAAATATGGTGATAGTGTGAGGTGGGCCATGTAATCACTAAGCCTGCGTGTTTTCACTGCTCTTGCACTCCTCCGCCGTAAGAATGGAGAAAATTGTAATATAGTAGTACCTCCTTTCGTCGAAAGCGTGGGACATCCAGCAGTCCTACCACCTCAGTAATAATGACCAATGAGCCGTCAAATCACATAGACCCAGCAGTAAGTTGGACGGACGAAGCAACCATCACTCTTGAATCCGCTTCTCCCTTCAACGCAGGCGCCAGTGAGAGGTCGCGTCCGCTCTGCCCAGATATGAATGCGGCACCGATTTTTTGGAGCGGCGCTGAACGTTTCGGGAGGGAAGCGCGCGCTGGCGATGGAGGGGCTTTGGGTGGGCCAGGCTGGTCAGGAGCGGGCATGGCAGCTATCCGTCTGTCCCTACCGGACGCCCGGAAATGAGAGGATGCACCGACTCTCGCGGCTAAAATCGTACACTACACACCATCTCTCTGTAGGAGTAGGTCGATCTGTCGCTCTCTCTAACACACACATAATGTTAAACACACACACACACACGCACACACACACACAGGTTGATAGAATAGGAAAATTGTGCGAGTGCGAAGTCATAGGAAGTGAGATACAAATGGAGTACGTACAAACTATGAGTAGCCTAAGCAATGTAACCAAACGCTCCTTACTCTGCCTTGTTATCTCCCTCGGAAACCCAATGCATGGAGGGAAACTACGCGTTGATCAGTCAAGAAATCAAAGTCGGCTTGCATGCGAGTTAATACGTGGCCCTGCATGATAGCTAAAACGGCATCTCTTAGGGCTTCTTTGATTCCAGGGATCCTCAAAGGAATTTTGAAGGATTCAATTCCTTAGGATTTTTTCTTATGTGGGTTGTTTGATTCATAGGATTCTAAACCATAGGAACTTTTCCATAGGATTCATTTGCACTAGATTTCATAGGAAATTTTCAATCCACACTAACCTCTTTGAAAGAATCCTATGTTTTTTTCTGTCACGATCAAACACTCATAGAATCATGTAGAATTCAAGATGACATGCCACCCCAACCCCACATTTTTTCTATTCCTGCGTTTTGGAAATACTACAAATCAAAGAGACCTTTAGTTGTTTGGATCAATTCTTGCCTTTAGAGACAGAAATCAGGGCTTTGATTGGAGGAATGACCAGTCAAGTTTCTCTTTCTCCTTCAATCTGCTTGCACCTTGGTACCGCTGCACCTTCTAACATGACTTATTACACCTAGACGGAGGGAGTCATACGAGATACGGTGGCACATTGACTTAGGTCGAATACAAGTGCCCAAAATTATGTGCATGTTATAATAAGGATTCACTTAAAATAGTACGTGAGCGAACAGAGGGATCAATTGGACAGTGTTCCTGAGCAGTAGCGAGATGTGTGAGGTAAGATACACCGCTGGCGCTTTTAATTTTTCTTATTAATTTGTTTGTTTCACCCTCTGACTAGTGGGACCCAACGTACTACGTGGAGAGAGGTAAGGTGACTAAGGCTGCATTATTTTTGCACCACTGTGGATAGTCTTACCACCAAAGCCACATGACACGATTATGATTTAAATCCCAATGACTCCCACACACAAGCAAAAAAATGTATAAAAGGTTATTTTCCTCTCGTTGAACATAACGGGAGGGTTGTGTAGCTCTTTAGCCTGTTCGCTCATCAAACTTGAGGTCTCGGGTTCGATAACTACACTTGAGCATAATTCGTGCCAGGAGGATTCTTTGACTGGTCAAAATGGACGGATACGGAGCTATACGATCTCGTAGTGACCGTATAATCACCTCATCACATATAAGCTGCAGCCTCAGCGCTTGTTTTCTAGGGTTTGCACTCTTCACACTCTCTCCAGTATATATACACGCTGCAGCCTCAGCGCTTGTAGTTGTTCTCTTCACACTCTCTCACCCTCTCCAGGTCTAAACAAGACTTCATTGGCCTCTCTCTCTCTCCCCTCACTGCTGGTCTGATTTTAGTTGCTCTCTTCACACTCTCTCACCCTCTCTAGATCTAAACAAGACTTTGTTGGCCTCTCTCTCTCTCCCCTCACTGCTGTTCAAAGAGTCAGCAGGATCCGTCCGCCGGGAAGGGAAGGAGGCTTAACGTTGTCGCCGTCGGCGAGGAAGGGAATCCACTACCGGCGCAGTTGTTCACTTTCACCCAGCGGCGGCGCGGGAGGGCCTTGATGTCTACTACACAACCTTCTTCTTGTAGATGTTGTTGGGCCTCCAAGTGCAGAGGTTTGTAGGACAGTAGCAAATTTCCCTCAAGTGGATGACCTAAGGTTTATCAATCCGTGGGAGGCGTAGGATGAAGATGGTCTCTCTCAAACAACCCTGCAACCGAATAACAAAGAGTCTCTTGTGTCCCCAACACACCCAATACAATGGTAAATTGTATAGGTGCACTAGTTCGGTGAAGAGATGGTGATACAAGTGGAATATGGGTGGTAGATATAGGTTTTTGTGAAGTGAAAATATAAAAACAGCAAGGTAGCAAGTGGTAAACGTGAGCATAAACGGTGTTGCAATGATAGGAAACAAGGCCTAGGGTTCATACTTTCACTAGTGCAACTTCTCCCGACAAGGATAACATAATTGGATCATATTACTAGCCCTCAACATGCGACAAAGAGTCACTCCAAAGTCACTAATAGCGGAGAACAAATGAAGAGATTATGGTAGGGTACAAAACCACCTCAAAGCTATTTTTTCTGATCGATCTATTCAAGAGTCCGTAGTAATGTTCAATCTATCATATAGTTCGTACTGGAATAACACCTTAAGACACAAATCAACCAAAACCCTAATGTCACCTAGATACTCCATTGTCACCTCAAGTATCTGTGGGCATGATTATATGACATGCATCACACAATCTCAGAAACATCTATTCAACCAACACATAGAACTTCAAAGAGTGCCCCAAAGTTTCTACCGGAAAGTCAAGACGAAAACGTGTGCCAACCCCTATGCATAGATTCCCATGGTCACGGAACCCACAAGTTGATCACCAAAACATACATCAAGTAGATCACATGATATCCCAATGTCACCACAGGTAAGCACGTGCAAGACATACGTCAAGTGTTCTCAAATCCTTAAATACTCAATCCGATAAGATAACTTCAAAGGGAAAACTCAATCCATTACAAGAGAGTAGAGGGGGAGAAGCATCATAAGATCCAACTATAATAGCAAAGCTCGCGATACATCAAGATCGTGCCATCTCAAGAACACGAGAGAGAGAGAGAGAGAGAGAGAGAGAGAGAGAGAGATCAAACACATAGCTACTGGTACATACCCTCAGCCCCGAGGGTGGACTACTCCTTCCTCGTCATGGAGAGCGCCGAGATGATGAAGATAGCCACCGGTGAGGGTTCCCCCCTCTGGCAGGGTGCCGGAACATGGTCTAGATTAGTTTTTGGTGGCTACAGAGACTTTTGGCAGCGGAACTCCCGATCTAGGTTATTTTCCCGAGGTTTCAGTATATATAGGAGGTGTTGGAGTCGGGGCCAAGCAAGGGGGGGCTATGGGCTGTCCACGAGGGGGGCACACACCCCCACCCTCTTGGGCAGCCCGTGGGTCCTCTCGTCCTCCTCCGGTTTTTCCTGGGCTTCTTTAGGTCCAGAAACAGCCTCCATTGATTTTCAGGTCAATTGGACTCCGTTTGATATTCCTTTTCTTTAAAACCCTAAAACAGGAGATAAACAGAAACTGGCACAGGGATCTGGGTTAATATGTTAGTCCCAAAAATAATATAAAAGTGTATAATAAGGCCCATAAAACATCCTAGAAGGATAATATAATAGCATGGAACAATAAAAAATTATAGATACGTGGGAGACGCATCAGGCCTCCGGCCCCTTCTTCTTCTCTGCCATACATAGTGTGGGTCAAACGGCCTCCGGTCGCGCACCGAACCACACCCCAAGAACCTTAAGGTACAATTTACTTATTCCACATGCATTGCTCTAGCTACATGTGGGTTTTTTCCGCTTCTACAATCGAATCTAGGTGTTGGATCAAACATGAAAGTAGTGGGGAAAGTTGTATACCATGAATCTAGGACGTGGTTCAAAGAGGAAAGGAATGGGGGAAAGTAGTAGGAAAAGTTGTATAGCAGGAATCTAGGACGTGGTTCAAAAAGGAAAGGAAGGGGGAAAGTAGTGGGCAAAGTTGTATCGCATGAATCTAACACGTGGTTCAAAGAGGACAGGAATGGGGGAAAGTAGTGGGGAAAATTGTATAGCATAAATCTAGGACGTGGTTCACAGAGGAAAGGAAGTGGGGAAAGTACTAGTACAGACTTGCTATCCAATACCTACGTTGGTCGAAAAGGGAAAACAATGACAAACGCAGTACACACATCTGTAACGAACTAATCTTTTGTTTTGGGGGACAAGGCTGTAGAGTTTGAGTAGGACTAGATTTGCTGCGCTCACATGTGGAAAGGTGTCTAAAGATAACAAAACTGGGACCAACAGAAATATGCTCCTTGGTTGTTTGTTCTTTGTTGCAACAGACTATACATCACCACAGTACATCGGTAGATGCACATGGTGCTGGTGCATCCACTGTCCCGTGCAACTCTTTAGTTGTTGTTAATCTAAGGCCCTGTTTGGTTAAAAAATCCCTAGTCCCCACTTGCTTGGTTCCAGGGACTAAACATGGACTAGAGGTTATTAAATGACATGCTAAAAGACCATGTTACCCCTAGTAATGAACTAATAGAGACAAGGTGCCATGTGTGGCAGGGGCAACTGTTGGAAAAAGTCCCAAAAAGACTCTCCCTCGGGGTCTTCTTTCTTTCGTCCCAAATGCCCACTTTTAGTCCCTAAAAGTCCCTCCTGTTTGGTTTAGATGGGACTGACACGGAGTTATTTTAGTCCCTCCACCAAAATGTCCCTGTAAACAGGCACCCTCTAATAATGCCGCTGGAAAATTGATGCAATGCCACCATTAAAAGCAAATTACATGTTTACGGAATTTTATTGTTAATATAATCTCTCTATTAATATTAATCAATGCCACCATTTGAGAAATGCTACTGTCTTGCTTTCTTTCCCATTTAGATAAGGTAGATGCTTCTTTTTGTTCGCTTCTATGTCATCCACCGTTATTGACCACTAGTTGTTTCCTTTGCATCTCTGTGTAAACAGAGTTATCTACTTCACCTCGTTGCCATTGTGACCTTTTGTTGCACTACACAAAACATTTTTGTTTTAAGAGTGTTTTGTGCAGTTCAACCAAAATGTCACACCGACAACGTTGCTTGATTTCTTGATCTTAGTGGAACTGCACAAGAGGAGATCTTACTTCCTATCCGTGTTCACAAATTTGGTTCAGATCTTCTTCTTGTGAGTTGTTTGAATTCCGCATCATGAGAGGTCAGTACTAGCCTTCTTTCACATTGAAGGCCAAGCTTGTCTGTTATTGAACCAAGTGATGAAGGGGAAGAATGAGCGGAAGAAAAACAAAAATAAACTCCTGGTGCTCTAAAGAAGCACTGGAACTGTGATGACACAAGTAATGATATAGTTTTGCATCTTAATTTATTGCTATGGCTGGAACGAGCAATTGTTTTGCCACTGATTTGATGCCACTCTTAATGTAATACGTAATTATCTCTACTTGTGCAAATAGGGATCTTCTTTGAAGATACCATATATTTTAGTGGAACTGCACAAGAAGATGTTGGAAACATTAATCTAATCGAGGAGTATATAGTAAGCATGGCCACCACAGTAGATAGCAACAGATGGTTCCGGAGAAGTGCTTCATTTGTATGCTCTACACAATAAGTCTCCTGACAAAGGTTGGTACTCACCCACTGATTTCATCCATATGATTGAGCTTTGTCATCTCTATTGGTGTTGTGCTACTGTTTAGTTACTACCATCAAAAAGTGGTATTGTCCTTGAGAAGTGCTTCATCTGTGTTGTTTTAAATATTTCCTTTGCTTTTTTTCGAGCAAACATGGATGCTAGCATTCAATTATCCTCTTGTCTTTGCACAACAAGATAATCCTCCTCTGAGGCCTTGTTTGGTTGAGGTGGTTTTTGAAGGGGAATGGCAGGGTTTGAGGGGGATTAGATCCCCTACAAGCCAAAATCCTCTCCAATCCACTCCAATCCCCTTGGGAGGAGGATTAAACAAACAAGGCCTGAAGAAGAATATGGAGTACATGAAGTGACTAGTTCCGGTTATGCCAGGATGAAGAAGCACTGTCTATCTTCTCATCAGAAGGAGCAGTTGAAGGATGGTTACATTACCCCCCACAAGACAAAACTAAGTTCAGCTAAGAAGGACTGACAAATCTCCATTTTCTTGTTGTGATGCACGAGTACAATGTTGTTCTAGGATTCTTTCCGGTGAGTTCCATTTTTCTAAAAGTGTGCTCTACATGGACCATGTAGGTGCCTATTTAAACTGTCAATTCATAGTACAGTTTTCTTTATACTAATCACTTTTTTTGTATTTGTGCAAATAGGGGTGCTCAGCTTGATTTCAATGGGAACTGCCCAAAATGTTCATGAATACATCGAATCATTCATTTCCACCACTGGAAAGGAGGTGCCGATATGTTCAAGGCGTTGCAACATATAAGGGTGAAATCATACAAGCTACGCGCGAATTTGGTTGATTTTGGTGGAACTGCACAAAAAGAACAGCTGGTCAGCTGGTTTATTTAGCACCAGGTGCCATGGCAATGTCCGGACTGATGGAAAACCCTGACCATTCCACAATCGTAGGCATCTGATATTTTGGAATGGGAAAACCTTGACATATTTTGCTCATTGATTTTAGCAAGACGACATGCGTTTGATATTTTTGAATGGGACACGGCATCATTGATTTTGGAGTGTCAGCAACGTCGATCCATTTTTTTCTTTATTCTTTAGTTGTGAAGTAAATATTGGCTCTGACATGTGAATCCTGAGATGCATAATCATCCATTGTTTTGAATGTTCTCTATGAATTGCCAGGCCTGTGTGTTTGATTGCAATGTACAGGAACGCTAAAAAGCTGCTCAAACTCTTTGTACTCCTTTTGTTCCTTTTTACTTCGCACATTGTGAAAGTGCATACTTTTTTATAAGATTGGTCAAAGTAGAGATACTTTGACTGCAGACAAAACTTGTATGCAGACTAGAAAGGACCGGAGGGAGTACATGTGAAACTACTGCAAACGAGGTGATCACCCTGGGAATAATGCTAGTACATATTGTTTTTCATGTTCATCCAATGCCAGTGATACAAGAGTTCGAACTAATTGAAATAAATTCATTCATACATGGTCGGATTTCATATAAACATGCCGGATTTTATTACATTTCATACATTCTTCAACTAAAAAGGGATGCACTAATTAACCGAAGCTACCCACCTATATCTGATGAGGACATGACTACCTTGGATACGACCAAAAATATTGCATACATGTATATTTGTGAGGTGATTTCTAATGCAAACTATGCAACAATTTATTTATATCATCCAGGACAAAAATACTTCACAGACTTTTCTGCCATGTCTAATTCCAGGTGTATGGGACATTTGTACAATCCACATATGAAGATAAGGGAAAAAGAGAAGTGTAGGTGCTGTTCAAAAAGTTCTCTCACGTCACCTTTGGGCCAAGAGAAGATAGAGCCCAAGTCTCTCACGTTCTGCATCCAGATTCGGACTGCACAGACATACCTGACTCAAAACGGCAAGAACTCCTTCATACGGACTCCGAATTGGGTGATTCTTTTTTTGTTGGAAACTAGATTTCGTACACTTTCCAACCCAATTGGATTCACCTTCAAATTCGTCCGGAGCGTTGAGATACCGACGAAACAATCTAACGCTGTAGCAGAATCCGAGTCAAACTACAAGTCCAAATGTGTTGCATCACCTCCACTTGGGCCAATGAGCCTTGTACGACCTAGGGTTAATTTTAGGCTGCCTTGGGACGTCCTTCCACCTCCTTGGCCGCCACCCCTTGCTCCTATATAAGTAGATCCATCTAGTAGCTTTTTCTTTGGGATTTGTTTAGTCAAAAGTTAGCCATTGCAACTTCGTGTACTTCGTTTGTGTCCAACGACCAGACCAAGACCGCTTACGGATCCCCACCTTTATCAATAGTTCATCTATATTTGCAATATTCAGATTGCTTCATCATATTCTTGCTTGTTCTTCGATTGCATGCAGGAATAGACCTTCGTGGTCAGGCTGATCGTGCTTCTGGCATTGTCAGTAACCCCTGGAGATTGGTTTAGCGATTGCTAAGGCGCTACGTCGTGCACGTTTGTAGTCGGATCATCGAAGTCGACTTCCTCCAAAACGATTGCCACCCTCTCATCGAAAGACGGGACACCTTTGCCTCTATCAAGTGGTATCAGTTTTCAGGTTGCTCGGTGAGAATTTCCAGTTATTCCTAGATTAGATTTATTTTCTTACCTATTGTCCAAGGAAAAGCCACAAAAAAGTTAGATCTATTCATCCTTTGTCCTAGCCAGTCTGAGCCTTTGCGATTTTCTTTTCATTGTTTGCATTATTGAATTATTGGTTGCATCGTCGTGTCGAGTTGCTGGTCTTAGAGTCTAATTCGTTAGAGTTTCGAGTTCTGTTCACATTAGTCACGTCGCTGCTGCATCCTTATCCCTTCCGCTGTCCACCACTTCATCCATCAATTTCCACCTCGTGCTAGCCATCGTTCATTGTCACAATCATACTTGAAGTCGTTCGCATCTTTGCTTGATCCAATCTGCATCTTATCTAGTTTGTCTTGGAAAGAGGGAGAAAGAAAAAAAAAGATAGAGAAAAAAGTAAAAAAAAGAGGAGAGAAAGAAAAAGAAAAAAAGTGTGAGAAAAAAAAATAAAAAGAAGAAAAAGAAAGTTGGAGAGAGAGTTGTTGTATATTCTGCTTGGCAGTTGTTTTCATCATTATCTTTACTGCAGTTGTGATCTTCACTTATATCTTGCTGTCCAGAGCTACTTCGTATCCTTTATTGATGCAAGTTGTGCTACACCGTGACCTCATTAGTGTTCTAGGCTCGCGTCTCTAGTCCGGTCTAGCCTAGGACCAGCACAGTATCGTCGTTGAGCGTTTATTCAACATTGCATCTCTGAATAGATTATTGCTAATCTTTTGCTACCATATATAGCCAACCCAGCTCCACATCTTTCTACACCGTGCATATTTACGTTCACCTGGCAATCACTTTACTCAATCTTTGGAGTTATTTGACACCGATGGTTGCCTATCACCACCTGCTGCATGGTAAGAACTTGTAAGATATTGATATTTGCTTTACTGTGAGCGCTTTACCACCACATCCTAGTAGTTCATAGGAACATTATTCCCGAAATTTGTTTCTTGTTTCTACTAATCATGACAGGTACCAGAGACAGAAGTTCTCGGACGACGAATACATCTTCACCATCACGAGACGTGGAACAACACACACAAGCACATGGTCAGGTTATTTCTTTATCGTCATTTGAGGGTAGATTTAATCCTGGTATTTATCTAGCTTGGGAGCTTGAAGTAGAAAAAGTTTTTAGTCACCATCATTTTTCTGAACTTGAGAGAGTACGAGTTGCCACTAGAGTATTTACCGGTTTCGCTTCTGTTTGGTGGAGTGTGCATTGTAAGAAAAATATTGATAACCAACCCACAACTTGGAAAGATTTGAAGGCCGTAATGAGAAAACATTTTTTTCCTCCTTACTATCGCCGTGAATTGCTTCGCAAATTGGAACAATTAAAACAAGGCAGTAACACTGTTCATGCTTACTACCAAGAGTTCAAATCTTATATGCATCATTGTGACATAGAAGAATCCGAGGATGATATAATGAATATATTTTTTGGTGGTTTGAACCATGATATTCGCGCAAGATTTCGGTATATTCCTCGTTGCATTACTGGTATTTATGTTCGTGCTTGTACCTTTGAGAGACAAATATAGGAGGATGCTTTGTGTGACTACAACAACTACTATTCAAGTTCATGCTCACCACCATTGGTTGGTTCCTCCACCATTGCACTTACTAGAGCAGCCACACCTCTGATTGTGAGCGTGGCATCATCTAAAGTGTATGGTACATTGTCATCGTCCGTACCTACATCAGCTACGTCTTTGCGACAAGGTAACAGTAAAATCAATGATGATATAACTTCACATGAGGATGATGCATATCTAGTTAACTTGAATACATCATGTATTGAATTACCTGTTGATTTGAGCACACCACCTAGTTTAGATAATCATGTTACTGTCATGAATGCGCCATGTGATCAAACAACTGAAATACCAACAATTTTGAGTGCACCCATTGAATTAACTGTTGATGCAAAAGAATCATGTGAATCGGAGAATAAATCAGATTTGGATAAAATACATTTGAAAATAAGTGTGCAAATGTTTAATCATTTTGATATGACCTCTAATCTTGGTGACGATTCTATGTCAAATGCCTTATTGCATGTTTGCTTATTTAAGCATGTTGTAGCCTGTGAATTTCATGCAAGTAAGGTTTATTCACCAATGTTGGGATGGTTTAATGATGAACATTGTCAATCTTTTCATATGAATAAGAGCTTCACTTATTTTTGCAAACTGAGTTGCAATATTTTCATTCCTTCTACTTCTTGTGATAATATTTTTGCTTTATATTTTATGAGCTACGAAAGTTACTCATCTATACATGTGTCATATGTGCAAAAATCAAGGGAAGTAAAAATGGATGACATATACATATACAACATGTACACCTTGTCTATTTTCTTACCCAAATTTCAGATTAAGCAACGCCGAGGACGGCTTTATTTTCAAGAAAGGGAGGATGATGAGGACATGACTACCTTGGATACGACCAAAAATATTGCATACATGTATATTTGTGAGGTGATTTCTAATGCAAACTATGCAAGAATTTATTTATATCATCCAGGACAAAAATACTTCACAGACTTTTCTGCCATGTCTAATTCCAGGTGTATGGGACATTTGTACAATCCACATATGAAGATAAGGGAAAAAGAGAAGTTTAGGTGATGTTCAAAAAGTTCTCTCACGTCACTTTTGGGCCAAGAGAAGATAGAGTCCAAGTCTCTCACGTTCTGCATCCAGATTCGGACTGCACAGACATACCTGACTCAAAACAGCAAGAACTCCTTCATACGGACTCCGAATTGGGTGATTTTTTTTGGAAACTAGATTTCGTACACTTTCCAACCCAATTGGATTCACCTTCAAATTAGCCCGGAGCATTGAGATACCGACGAAACAATCTGACGCTGCAGCAGAATCTGAGTCAAACTACAAGTCCAAATGTGTTGCATCACCTCCACTTGGGCCCATGAGCCTTGTACGACCTAGGGCTAGTTTTAGGCTGCCTTGGGACGTCCTTCCACCTCCTTGGCTGCCACCCCTTGCTCCTATATAAGTAGATCCATCTAGTAGCTTTTTATTTGGGATTTGTTTAGTCAAAAGTTAGCCATTGCAACTTCATGTACTTCGTTTGTGTCCAACGACCAGACCAATACCGCTTACGGATCCCCACCTTTATCAATAGTTCATCTATATTTGCAATATTCAGATTGCTTTATCATATTCTTGCTTGTTCTTCGATTGCATGCAGGAATAGACCTTCGTGGTCAGGCTGATCGTGCTTCTGGCATTGTCAGTAACCCCTGGAGATTGGTTTAGCGATTTCTAAGGTGCTACGTCGTGCATGTTTGTAGTCGGATCGTTAAAGTCGTTTCCACCAAATCGATAGTTATCATCTCATCGAAAGATCGGGTCTCTCGCCTCTATCAGTATCCGGCTGAGCCGAACAGAAGCTTCAGTGACTTAACTACAGGTGTAGTTGCGTAACTGACATGTGGCCTAGATGCCTGTTGGGCCCACGTGTTAGTCAGCCAACTGCACCAGCAGTTAAGTTGAAGCAGTGTCCTTCTCCAACACAGCTCTCCGACTCCACGTCGCCGCCAAGAAGCTAACCGGCCATCAGTGGTCAACCCGCCTAGCTTGTCATAGCGATTAGGGCAGCGGTGGCCTTACTTGGACCCGAGCAGCGGCGACCTACCGTGTTCTACTCTTCCTCATTTTCTGTGTAGCGCGGCCTCGTTGGCAGCGGGGCGAGGCCTCGGCGGAGCCGGCGATGTCCTCTGTCTAGTTGCCGGTGGGCGGCGCCTCGGCGAAGCGAGGGAAATCCTCCCCCTCGTTGCCGGCAGGGTGGGGCCTCGGCGGAGCCGGCGGTGTCCTCTGCCTTGTTGTTGGCGCCGTGGGGCCTCGGCGGAGCAGGGCCTCATTGACGCTAGCGAAGCGGGGTCTCGTCGGAGCCGGAATTGTCCTCTGCCTCATCCTCGGTCTCGCAAAATAGCACCTCGCCCGCTTCATTGCCCTCTTTGTAGGCGGCCGCAGCCTCCGCCACCCGCATGCGTTATCGCCAGCGCTCGAGGCGGCCCTCGCGGGCGGAGCGGTACGAGTCGAGCATCGCCTCCTGCTCCGCCCGCTCCGCGGTGATCTGCTCCTCCGCCTGCACGTGCTCTTGGAGGAGATGGTGGTTGTAGGCGGCGTCGGCCTGTGCCTCCCGGAACTGCTCCTCACGCTTCTGCCTCACCGTGTCCATATATTGGGCATGGGCCTCGCCGATGGTCATTGTGCAATGCACCGGTGAGGATGGCGCGGAGGAGGGGGTTGGCGCCGGATCGTCGACTACCATGTTCTCCATTGGGACATCGTGGTGACACCCCGAGCCCGGTGCGCCAGGTGTCAGCCAGTTATTTGTCGTCGTTGCCTTGTCATCTGCTTGCGTGTTGCATCTTGCCATGTCATCATGTGTGTTGCATCAGCATGTTTTTCAAACTTGCATCCGCCCGAGCCCCCCTCGTCCTTTCCGTTGTCCATTCTGAGCCCAGACACACTCACACGCGCCCGCGGTGCCTCCGGATATTTATTTTATAAGTGGCCGAAAAACGTTCTCGGAATGGGTTGAAACTTGGCATGTGGTCTTATTATAGTGTAGACAGGCCGCCTGCCAAATTTCATCGCATTCGGAGCTCGTTTGATAGCCCAACGGATATATATAGCGGCACTAGTCGCCAGTTTTTTCGTCGGACATTTTCGGTCTCCGAAAACCCCCGCGGGCCTCTCTCCCTCTCCTCTCACCTCAGCCCAACTAATCTACACAGCCCAACAACCCAGCTCAAACCATTCCCATCATCTAGGCCGTTCAATTGTGATCGCGTGCCCGGAAACCGCTCCTCATTTGGTCTCTCCTAGCTCCTTGTGCCTATATAAACGTCCACCCCCCTCCAATTTTGCGTCCAAAACCCTTGTGCTTCCACCGTCGTCGCCCAGTGCTTCCACCGCCGCCGCACAGTGCTTCCACCGTCGCCGCACCGTGCTTCCACCGCCGCCGCACCCTGCTTCCACCGCCGCCGCTCCCACCGCGCGGGCCCGCGGGGCCCAGCGCCGGCCCGCTCCCGTCGCCGATCTGGGCTAGAGTCCCAGCCGCGCCGCCCCTTCATCGTTACCGCCGAGGTCGCCGCCGCCGGGGCTCCCGCTGCCAGATCCTCCCTCGCCGCCGGCTGCCGCACCTCCGCCGCCGGCCAGCCCCGTGCGCCGCCGCATCCTCTCGGCACCTCTGCGACTTCACCGACCCCGCCGCCTCGGCCACCCCTCGCCGCCGGCCGAGCCCAGCCCGGCCTCTTCCATCGCCGGTCCCCAGCTCACCGGCCTCCTCCGGCGCCGTCGCCGACCGGGACCACCGAGGCCGCCGCCCCGCCGCGGCCGGCTCGAGCCGCCAGCCCAGATAGATCGAGCGATCGATCCCGCGCCTGGAAACCCTAGCGGTTGACCCGATCCAGACCTGTTTGACCGCGCCCGCGACCCGTTTGTCCGCTCCGACCCACTCCACCGACCAGACCCGAACCGCGGAGGTTGACCCTCGTTTTTTCTTCTAAGTGTTTAGTTTTTCCTTGTCTGATGCATTTTTGTGATGAGGATATGTTTTACTGTGCTTGTCCGTTTTGGGCATATGATATGTCAAAATGATCGTGGTGACATGTACCATGTTTTGTTCCATTGTGGCATGCATGTTTGAGTCCATCTATATGTCTTAATCTTCATGGGAAGAGTGCTACTTGTTATAAACTGCTGCTACTTGTTATTTTGTTGCCATTTTTGAGATATGATAATTTGGTGCATGTTTATCCGAATGATGCAAATGATATGTCAAAATGTTCATCATGAGATGCTCTACATGTTGGTTGCTATAGCATGCTTGTTTGAGTTCATATTTCCATGTTTATCTATGTTACAAAAGTGCTATGTGGCTATTATGTTCTGAAACTTGTTACGATATGCCTAGTTGAGGAGCTCGTTGCTATTGATGTGTTTGTCCCCTTGTCACATGCCTAGATGTTTTAGAATCTCCATGATGTGGTCTTTGAGATGGTGCATTTAACTTTCCATGATATGCCTTGAGGTGACTTAAACATGCTTGCAAACATGCCATGTTGTTATTGCTGTTTTAACACTTAGTGAAATTTCACTAAGTCTGGAATCTGTAATATCCTGATGCTATGTTTGCTTGATGCCCTAGGCAAATACATGTTAGTTTTGGGGTGGCCATTGATCATTCCTTGTTGTATATGTTGTTGACTATCCATCCATGCTCTAACTTGCTCATATGACTTGCTGTAGCTTATTTATTTATTGCTCCCAAGTTGCTATAAAATATTGCTGTCAGGTTTTTAGTGTCATGATCAAAATGTTGTAGCTTGTTGCTATTGATCCATGCCTCCTATGGAGATGCTCCAATGGAGTTGTTTGCTGTAGGATATGTCTACTTCATGTCCATGCTTCTTGTCACAATGTTTGAGTGTTGTAGCATATATATTTCTTGCTTCCAAGTTGCTATGTGGCTGTTAATTTCAGCTTGTTGATATATCTTGTTTCATGTGTATCGTTTAGCCCGTTGCTCCGTTTGGGGTGATTCTTATATGAAATTTGAGTGATTTTGCATGTAGAATCATAATATCATCTTGTTTTCATGTTTGGAGTGAGTTCGGTTGATGTTTGGGTGCATCTTGCACCGTGGCCATGTTATGCTTCCTGTATAGACTTGTTATGCTTCATGTATAGACTTGTTATGCTTCCTGTATAGACTTGTTGTGCTTCCTGTTTAGATTTGTCATGCATCATATCTTGCCATGTATTGCATCACATAAACTTGTGTTGTTTTTCTGTGCTTCCTACCTTGCCATGTTATGCTTCCTGTATATACTTGATGTGCTTCCTGTATAGATTTGTCATGCATCATACCTTCCCATGTATTGCATCATATAGACTTGTGTTGTTTTCTGTGCTTCCTACCTTGCGATGTAATGCTTCCTGTATAGACTTGTTGTGCTTCCTATATAGACTTGTTTGCATCATACTTGCTTAAGCACATTGCCATGTTTCCTGTGATGTTTTCTGTGCTTCCTACCTTGCCATGTTTTGCTTCCTGTATATACTTGCTGTGCATCATTTGTAGACTTGTCGTGCATCCTACTTGGTAGTGCATATTGTCATGTTCTTGAGTGGTTTGTTTACCGTGTTGCTTGCTTCTTCTCGTTAGTGCTTGTTCCGTTGCGTTCGTGAGGATTCGTTCGTCTACCCGTGGTTCTTCTTCTTTCTTCTTCAGTCTTGGGTTAGGTTCCGGGTCGGCAGCCTAGGATAACAGATGGATGTCTTTGTGCTTTTCTTGTTTGTATCCGTAGTCGGATACCTTGTTTTGATGTTGATGTACTCATATGACTTGTATGTATGGTTGTATCCCCATGTATGTATGTAATGGTACGATGTAATGATATCCATCTTGCTAAGCGCCCGAAATGCGGTTGGGCCCCAATCACGTAAGTGTCACGTGATCGGGATAGAATCGCATCTTGGGCCTGACAAGTTGGTATCAGAGCCTCGACTGACCATAGGAGCCCCCTTGATTGATCGTAGCTTGGCCGTCGTTGAGTCTAGAAGAAAACTTTTTCGGAGTCTAGTTGTATCGGAGAGTAGGAATTCTTTTTACTCCCCAGCCCCTTCGTCGCTCCGGTGAGGAATCTTGACGTAGGTGTTTTAAATTACTCCTCTTCCCCTTCAATTTTTTTAGGATCACGTGGTTAGTTTTCGTTCGTCGCGTTGTTAGTTCTTTCATCTGGTGCATCTCTCGTCAAGTGGATTCAACCCTCTTCTTCTTTGCAAGTTCAACCCTAGTTCTTTCAATCGATGGTGTTTTCCCCATACGTTGTGGTCTTTATTTTCCCACCCTCCCACCCTTTTGTTTGTCGAAGCCGGAATCCTTAATCGAATATCCATCCTACCCGTGTAAATCCTTTGCATTCTTTCCTCAATTATTTTTCAACCGGTGAATTCTCATCTAGCTCGTCATCATTCTTCTGTTTTCTTCTCCGATGAGTTCTTCTCTCGTTTGATATTCTTCACCTCTTCTTCTTTCCAGTGGTTCCAATTCCATTAGTATCCGGTGTTCTTCATATTCTTTTCCCTCGGCTCGAATATTCCCCTTGCTCGTTCGCCTCTCCCTTTTAATTATTCCAGAGTTCCGAAGTATTCTCAGGATATTCGTCTGTGTTCCAATTAATTTGAGGTTATCACCTCATTCGAGTTTTTCAATTATTCCGGCGCATCATCTCCTTTTCGATTCTTTTCAACGGTGTTTTTCCCTTCGGCGGGCTCCTAACCCACAGGTCTTTTACCGGGATCTTACCTGACTCTTTTATTTCCCGGAGTGTTCCAAATTCTTTTCAAATGTGATGTAAGTATGGATTCCATCAGTTATATGCCTTCTTCAAGTTTGCTTTTAATTCTTTTCATCATTGGTTCAACCTTTCTTCTTTTCATTCGGCCGGAGCATTTCATCAATTATTTCTTTGTGTTCCTCCGAAGGCCATCATTTCAGAAGATTTCTTCGTTCTCAGTTTTCAACTTCATCCTCCAAATATTCTTCATTAATGCCTCTCCGTTCGTCCCACATTCGTCCGGTGCTTCGTTCAAGTATTCTTTAATCAGTTCACGATCTCTTTGTTCTCGTCATTCTAAATTCCTCAAGTGCTTTATTCTTTCCGGCGATTCATCGTATTCACTCGATTCATTTTCTTACGGTGGCTTGTCCTCTTGCATCGTTCAATTTCATTCCTTACGGTGGTCATTCTCGTTCTTCACTCGATTTTAATTCTTCCCGGTGGTTTGTTCTTTTCTTCACTCGGCTTCAATTTTTACGGTGATTCGCTCAAGAGTTATTTTTCCGATGCTATTATATCAATTCATTCTTCTTTCCAATTCTATCGGTGTTTCATGAAGATTCTCGCAAGTTCGCGATATATCCCTTTTTATTCAATTTCATCGAGAATAAGCGATATGCGAATCCATTGCTTCCATCAATTTATTTGATGAAGGAGAAGCATAACATAATTCTTATTCTTTTCCATCAAGTCGATTTAATCCCTTCCTTCAGAGTTTATTCTTGGTGAATAAATTCTGGTTACAAGTGTCTTATCTTTTCTTTCCGGAGTTCAAGTTTTCTCGGCTATCTCGTTGGAAACCCCTTCCAATCATCGCAAGGCTTTAATCTTATTCTTTTCGCCCGTCATTTCTATATCATCATCCTTTCATTTTACCGGAGTTATTCATGGTGGTTCTCAATCATTTAAATCATTCTTCAAACGTTCATCCGACTCTTCCGGAGCAGCACAAGCATTCTTATTCTTTTGCCTCTCGAGTGCAAATAATTCTCCGCATTCTTTTGAAAGGGAGTTTTGCATTTCTTCAGTCTCGGCTATTCAATCTTTTGGTTGCGGCATAATTCACCTCAAGCTTTGAGATGTTTTTCATAAGTCCACAGCAAACACATTCTTTTGTTGTTGATTTTCTCAACAACTCTATTCAAACCTTTCTCTTCAAGATTCTCTTCCAAATTCACTCGTCGTGAAAGTTGGCATCTTCTTCTCCGTTCTTCTAATTCCATCATTTCAATTATTCCGGAGGCAATGTCTTGGCAATCTCGTCATGTTTTCGTTTCATCGTCTCAAGTTCTTGTTCCATTCCATTCATATCCAACTGGTGTGCTTTTCTTTCAGTTTCAGCCGGAGTGCTGCCCGAATCCCTTCGTGAAGATTTCTTTTCTATCTCTTTTAACCGGAGTGGTTTTCAATGTATTCTTGTTCCTTCAGCTCGTGTTTCATGCCTTCCAACCTAATTGGTTCTCGTGTTCCTTGTTCCTCTTTTCTAATGGAGCTTCTCTTTCTCGTTCATCTCCATTATATTCTTTCTTTCGAAGTTGTTCATCCTCTCAAGGTTCTTTTCTTTCACTCTTTTGTCCTCGAAGAACTTTGTTCTTCCTTTTCCTTCCTGTCTCATACCTAAGATCTCGGGACGAGATCTCTTGTTAGTAGGGGAGTGTTGTGACACCCCGAGACCGGTGCGCCAGGTGTCAGCCAGTTATTCGTCGTCGTTGCCTTGTCATCTGCTTGCGTGTTGCATCTTGCCATGTCATCATGTGTGTTGCATCAGCATGTTTTTCAAACTTGCATCCGCCCGAGCCCCCCTCGTCCTTTCCGTTGTCCGTTCTGAGCCCAGACACACTCACACGCGCCCGTGGTGCCTCCGAATATTTATTTTATAAGTGGCCGAAAAACATTCTCGGAATGGGTTGAAACTTGGCATGTGGTCTTATTATAGTGTAGACAGGCCGCCTGCCAAATTTCATCGCATTCGGAGCTCGTTTGATAGCCCAACGGATATATATAGCGGCACTAGTCGCCGGTTATTTCGTCGGACGTTTTCGGTCACCGAAAACCCCCGCGAGCCTCTCTCCCTCTCCTCTCACCCCTGCCCAACTAATCTACACAGCCCAACAACCCAGCTCAAACCCTTCCCATCATCTAGGCCGTTCAATTGTGATCGCGTGGCCGAAAACCGCTCCTCATTTGGTCTCTCCTAGCTCCTTGTGCCTATATAAACGTCCACCCCCCTCCAATTTTGCGTCCAAAACCCTAATGCTTCCACCGCCGTCGCCCAGTGCTTCCACTGCCGCCGCGCAGTGCTTCCACCATCGC
Organism: Secale cereale; assembly: GCA_902687465.1. Taxonomy (NCBI): domain Eukaryota; kingdom Viridiplantae; phylum Streptophyta; class Magnoliopsida; order Poales; family Poaceae; genus Secale; species Secale cereale. The sequence continues at coordinate 451,544,175 of LR738715.1, read as the reverse complement.
CGCACCGTGCTTCCACCACCGCCGCACCCTGCTTCCACCGCCGCCGCTCCCACCGTGCGGGCCCGCGGGGCCCAGCGCCGGCCCGCTCCCGTCGCCGATCTGGGCCAGAGTCCCAGCCGCGCCGCCCCTTCGTCGTTCCCGCCGAGGTCGCCGCGCCGGGGCTCCCGCCGCCGGATCCTCCCTCGCCGCCAACTGCCGCACCTCCGCCGCTGGCCAGCCCCGTGCGCCGCCGCCTCCTCTCGGCACCTCGCCGGCTTCACCGACCCCGTCGCCTCGGCCACCCCTCGCCGACGGCCGAGCCCAACCCGGCCTCTTCCCTCGCTGGTCCCCAGCTCGTCGGCCTCCTCCGGCGCCGTCGCCGACCGGGACCACCGAGGCCGCCGCCACGCCACGGCCGGCTCGAGCCGCCAGCCCAGATCGATCGAGCGATCGATCCCGCGTCTGGAAACCCTAGCGGTTGACCCGATCCAGACCCGTTTGACCGCGCCCGCGACCCGTTTGTCTGCTCTAACCCGCTCCATCGACCATACCCGACCCGCGGAGGTTGACCCTCATTTTTTCTTCCAAGTGTTTAGTTTTTCCTTGTCTGATGCATTTTTGTGATGAGGATATGTTTTACTGTGCTTGTCCGTTTTGGGCATATGATATGTCAAAATGATCGTGGTGACATGTACCATGTTTTGTTCCATTGTGTCTTGCATGTTTGAGTCCATCTAGATGTCTTAATCTTCATGGGAAGAGTGCTACTTGTTATAAACTGCTGCTACTTGTTATTTTGTTGCCATGTTTGAGATATGATAACTTGGTGCATGTTTATCCAAATGATGCAAATGATATGTCAATATGTTCATCATGAGATGCTCTACATGTTGGTTGCTATAGCCTGCTTGTTTGAGTTCATATTGCCATGATTATCTATGTTGCAAAAGTGCTATGTGGCTGTTATGTTCTGAAACTAGTTACGATATGCCTAGTTGAGGAGTTCGTTGCTATTGTTGTATTTGTCCCCTTGTCACATGCCTAGATGTTTTAGAATCTCCATGATGTGGTCTTTGAGATGGTGCATTTAACTTTCCACGATATGCCTTGAGGTGACTTAAACATGCTTGCAAACATGCCATGTTGTTATTGCTGTTTTAACACTTAGTGAAATTTCACTAAGTCTGGAATCTGTAATAACCTGATGCTATGTTTGCTTGATGCCCTAGGAAAATCCATGTTAGTTTTGGGGTGGCCATTGATCATTCCTTGTTGTATATGTTGTTGACTATCCATCCATGCTCTTACTTTCTCATATGACTTGCTGTAGCTTATTTATTTCTTCCTCCCAAGTTGCTATAAAATATTGCTGTCAGGTTTTTAGTGTCATGATCAAAATGTTGTAGCTTGTTGCTATTGATCCATGCCTCCTATGGAGATGTTCCAATGGAGTTGTTTGCTGTAGGATATGTCTACTTCATGTCCATGCTTCTTGTCACCATGTTTGAGTGCTGTAGCATATATATTTCTTGCTTCCAAGTTGCTATGTGGCTGTTAATTTCAGCTTGTTGATATATCTTGTTTCATGTGTATCTTTTAGCCCGTTGCTCCGTTTGGGGTGATTCTTATATGAAACTTGAGTGATTTTGCATGTAGAATCATAATATCATCTTGTTTTCATGTTTGGAGTGAGTTCGGTTGATGTTTGGGTGCATCTTGCACCGTGGCCATGTTATGCTTCCTGTATAGACTTGTTATGCTTCCTGTATAGACTTGTTATGCTTCCTGTATAGACTTGTTGTGCTTACTGTTTAGATTTGTCATGCATCATATCTTGCCATGTATTGCATCATATAAACTTGTGTTGTTTTTCTGTGCTTCCTACCTTGCCATGTTATGCTTCCTGTATAGACTTGCTGTGCTTCCTGTATAGATTTGTCATGCATCATACCATGCCATGTATTGCATCATATAGACTTGTGTTGTTTTCTGTGCTTCCTACCTTGCCATGTAATGCTTCCTGTATAGACTTGTTGTGCTTTCTATATAGACTTGTTTGCATCATACTTGCTTAAGCACATTGCCATGTTTCCTGTGATGTTTTCTGTGCTTCCTACCTTGCCATGTTTTGCTTCCTGTATATACTTGCTGTGGATCATTGGTAGACTTGTCGTGCATCCTACTTGGTAGTGCATATTGTCATGTTCTTGAGTGGTTTGTTTACCGTGTTGCTTGCTTCGTCTCGTTAGTGCTTGTTCCGTTGCGTTCGTGAGGATTCGTTCGTCTACCCGTGGTTCTTCTTCTTTCTTCTTTAGTCTTGGGTTAGGTTCCGGGTCGGCAGCCTGGGATAGCAGATGGATATCTTTGTGCTTTTCTTGTTTGTATCCGTAGTCGGATACCTTGTTTTGATGTTGATGTACTCATATGACTTGTATGTATTGTTGTATCCCCATGTATGTATGTAAGTGTCACGTGATCGGGATAGAATCGCATCTTGGGCCTGACAGTCGTCATCCTCCGGCTACCTGCCGGCCAGCCAGTCGGCAGCAATGGCTGCCATCTCCTTGTGGTCCATCATCCGCCCGTCCCGAAGAGCGCTGGAGCGCGAGGAAGCCATGGTGGGTAGTAGTGGTGTGGACAGGAGAATAGGAACGGATGCGGATGATTGCGGCTATGGCCGGCGCAACAGTTTATATAGTAATGGTGGGCGGTGGAGGGACAGACGTGTGGCGCCGGAGTAGCAGCCTCGGCAACCGCGTATCATTAATGTGGGCGGCAGAAGGACGGACAGACGAGACTTGTGTCGTTTGAAGGCGGAGCAATCGCATGCACCGGGAAGCGGGGCGGGCGGCGCTGACCGTTTCGGGCGGAAAGCGTGCGCGGGCGTGGGAGGCGGTCTGGGTGGGCCAAGGCAGTCAGACTCATGCTTGGCAGCGGGTCGATCCAGCAGCCAGACTTGCTGGCTCGCCAGCTACCTCGCCGAGCTTAGCGACGACAATCAGACGATGGACGTAGCTTCCAACCAGGTGCCGGCGCCACTATCCAAGCCGGTTCATGCCATGTTCACCATAGAGCAGGTGCGGTCGCACTTCGATGCCCTAATGGCGGAAGAGCTACCAGCGGAGGAGGACCTGTGCTGCAACCTCCGTCTCCTTAACGAGCACCGGTGAACAAGTGAACAACAATGTCGTTGCGGACATGTGGCCCTATGATCCTGGCTTCCTGAATGAGCAGCGGGCGCTGTATCAGACCATCCGAGGGCCCTCTTCGTCGTCCTTTGAGTTGTTGCGCTCGCCGTGGCGCCGCCGTCTCGCGTTGTCAATATGGTCAATGAACATGAGGATGAGGAGATGCCTTTACTTGGAAAGGATGACAGTGGGGACCCACCAGGGCCATAGCCGCACGTACGCAAGTGCCTCCTTATTAGTATATAAAACTGTATTTTTTTGCTTCCTCCTGGTTTCCAGACATCACGGTCTCACACCATTGTCAACCTATGTAGTCAATAAACGAGAGAATTGCACAAGAAGCGGCCGACAGCTGGGACCAAGCAGCTCGAGCAGTATTTTTGTTTTTGAGGTGTGAGCACTACAGAGTTTTTCTTGAGCGATCTTTAGCCCAGATATTTATTTTTCTCCTCTGAACAACAATGAAAACATCGCTGCAGCTATTAACTGGGCGGGCTGTGGCCCGTCTATCCAAGGCCAGATATCCATCCCAGATATTATTATTTTTCAAGCTGAAAATGGCTAGCCCAGCTATAATATTTTTAGGAATACCCAGACAAGGTCAAGTTGTTATTCTCCGCTCCGCTGGGCTTCAAGTCTTTCCTAGGAGGGATGCATTAGGCTTAACAAGAAAATGGGCTTTAAAAAATAATAAATGTGATGTAATTATAAAAACTGGGCAGTAACTATAAAAAATGCACCAAACACGTAATTACTTTATAAAATATTATTTTTGGATAGTGAAAATTTTAATTTCATTAATTGTTGCGAGCGCAATGTTTTGTTGGATTTTTACGTAATATAAATTTATATTGAAATTGTATTTAATCTGACTAGAAATTTTGGGATAAAAATATTTCGGATCCCATCAAAATGTGGGAAATTTTATTGAATTCTGTTTTGAACGGTTGGTTGAAATGGGCTGTACTTTTAACAAACTGCAAATGGATGTAGTAAATTCCATTAGAATTTAAAAATTGGCTGCACATTCTTACAAATCTCAAATGGGCTATAAGTTCTCTGCCACACACTTGTGGCCTTACTAAGTTAACGCGTTCCTAAAAAAAGAAAGTTGACGCATATGTAAGGCTTTGTCAACTTATAGTCAACACACAGTTCTAGCAGAAGTGGCCATTGGATGTTCATCCAACAGATGCTGTGCTTCTTCTTCAATCTAGGATATTCTAGCTTCAACCACCCAAAAAATGATTCCTCCCCCCTGACATCTGGGGCACACCATTTCAGAAGCTAACCTGTGGGCCTACTAAGTTGACGCGTACCAAGGGCTTTGTCAACTTAGTTGATATAAACGAATCTAGCTGCAGTGACCGCACGATGTCCATCCAACGGCCGTCGTGCTTCTTCAACCTGTGGTCTTCTTGCTCCAGCCGCCCAAAGCAGCGCCAATCGTGCCGCCTGCTCCTGCCTTCCGTGGCCGGCTATGCTGCCGCGCAGGCCTCACTGCCCCCCTACTACTCCCATCGCTGGCCAGGCCATCCCTCTATTCACCCACACCCCTTGTTATTCCGCGGAGACGGCGGCCTCACACCACAGCTAAACCAGTGAACCCTCGTACTCCTCTCCGCGCGGGCTTCCACTGCCGCATCTTCCCCGACTCCGCGTCGTCCCCTTCCTAGGCCTCGCCGTCGTCCACCGCCCTAGTTCTCTCGGCGCAGCGTGGTCAACATGGTCAAGGAACTGCTTCCATCGGACGTGGACTGTACGTGGAGAGGCTGACAGCTGGGTCCATGACGGCAGCAAGGAAGTGCCTCCTTATTACGCGGAAAATAATGATTCCTCCACCTGACAGCAGGGACACATCAGACGTGCCACCGTATTTCACGAAAAAAAAACATTTCCCCCCTGACTGCTGGGACCCACTGGATGGGCCACCGTATTGCGCAAAAAAAACGTCCCCCCGCTGTCAGCTCGGACCCACCAGAAGTGCCACGTTATTACGCACAAAAAAATGAGTACTCCCACTGCTGGTTGGGACCCGCCTTGGTGGGAGGCTGACTTGTGGGCCTACTAAGTTGATGGGGACGGTGTGCTTTGTCGAAATAGTCAATATGAACGATTCTAGCTCCAGTGACCATACGATGTTCATCCAACGGCCATAGTGCTTCTTCAACCTCTGGTTTTGTTGCTCCAGCCACCCAAAGTAGGGCCGGTCGTGCCGCATGCTCCTGCCTCCCGTGGCAGGCTGTGCTGCCGCGGAGGCCTCACCGCCTCCTACTATTCCCACCGCTGGCTAGGCCATCCCTCTACTCACTCACACCCCATGTTATTCTGCAGGGACGGAAGCCTCACACCGTAGTGAACCAGTGAACCATCGTACTCCTCTATGCGCAGGCTTCCACTGCCGCATCTTCCCCAGCTCCGCATCATCCCCTTCCTAGGTCTCGCCGTCGTCCACCACCCAGGTGCTCTCGGCGCGGCGTGGTCAACGTGCTCAAGGAAGGGCTTCCATCGGACGTGGACTGTACATGGAGAGGCTGACAGCTGGGTCCACGACGGCAGCAAGGAAGTGCCTCCTTTTTATGCGGAAAATAATGATTCCTCCACCTGACAGCAGGGACCCATCGGAGGGGCCACTGTATTTTGCGAAAAAATCATTTCCCCCCTAACTGCTGGGACCCACCGGACGGGCCACCGTATTGCGCAAAAAAAATGTTCCCCTCGCTGTCAGCTCGGACCCATCGTAAGTGCCTCCTTATTACACAAAAAAAATGAATACTCCCCTTGCTGGTTGGGTCCCACCTTGGTAGCAGGCTAACTTGTGGGCCTACTAAGTTGACGGGGACGGTGTGCTTTGTCAACTTAGTCAATATGAACGATTCTAGCTCCAGTGACCGTACGATGTCCATCCAATGGCCATAGTGCTTCTTCAACCTCTGGTCTTGTTGCTCCAGCTGCCCAAAGTAGCACCGGTCGTGCCGCATGCTCCTACTTCCCGTGGCCGGCTGTGCTGCCGCGGAGGCTTCACCGCCCCCTACTATTCCCACCACTGTCCAGGCCATCCCTATACTCACCCACACCCCCTATTATTCTGCGGCGACGGCAGCCTCACACCGCAGCGAACCAGTGAACCCTCGTATTCCTCTACGCGCGGGCTTCCATTACCGCGTCTTCCCCGGCTCCGCGTCATCCCCTTCGTAGGCCTCGCCGTCGTCCACCGCCCTGGTGCTCTCGACGCGGCATGATCAACGTGGTCAAGGAATGGCTACCATCGGACGTGGACTGTACGTGGAGAGGCTGACAGCTGGGTCCACGACGGCAGCAAGGAAGTGCTTCCTTATTACGTGGAAAATAATGATTCCTCCACCTGACAGCAGGGACCCACAGGACGGGCCACCGTATTTCGAGAAAAAAACATTCCCCCCTGACTGCTAGGACCCACCGGACGGGCCACCGTATTGCGCGAAAAAACATTTCCCCCGCTGTCAGCTCGGACCCACCGGAAGGGCCTCCTTATTACGCACAAAAAAATGAATACTCCCCCTACTGGTTGGGACCCACCTTGGTGGGAGGCTCACTTGTGGGCCTACTAATTTGACGGAGACAGTGCGCTTTGTCAACTCAGTCAATATGAACGATTCTAGCTTCATTGACCGTACGATGTCCATCCAACGGCCATAGTGCTTGTTCAACCTCTGGTCTTGTTGCTCCAGCCGCCCAAAGCAGCGCCGGTCATGCCGCATGCTCCTGCCTCCCGTGGCCGGCTGTGCTGCCGTGGAGGCCTCATCGCCCCCTACTATTCCCATCGCTGGCCAGGCCATCCCTCTACTCACCCACACCCCATGTTATTCTGCGGCGATGGCAGCCTCATGCCGCAGCGAACCAGTGAGCCCTCATACTCCTCTACGCGTGGGCATCCACTGTCGCGCCTTCCCCGGCTCCGCGTCGTCCCCTTCCTAGGCCTCGCCGTCGTCCACCGCCCTGGTGCTCTCGGCGCGGCGTGGTCAACGTGGTCAAGGAACGACTTCCATCGGAAGAGTACTATACGTGGAGAGGCTGACAGCTGGGTACACGGCCGCAGCAAGGAAGTGCCTCCTTAGTACGCGCAAAATAATTATTCCTCCACCTGACAGCGGGGACCCACCGGATGGGCCCCCATATTTCGTGAAAAAACATTTTCCCCTGACTGCTGGGACCCACCAGCTACATCTTCGCATGCAAGGAAGTGCGTCCGAGCAAAAAATGATTCGCCCCCCTGACTGATGGGACCCACCAGCTACATCTTCGCACGCAAGGAAGTGCCTGACAGTCGGGACTCACCTGGTCGAAGCGTACGTAGCGTTGTCATTCTAGTCGCGAACGTGTACGTACATACTGGTCGTTGTAGAGGCGTGCACGTGTCGTAGTAGAGGCGCGCACGTAGCATGTACATGTACGTACAGCGGCTAGTGTGCAAAAAAGAAAAAATATGGCCACGTACGTACATACGGGCAGGGTCTCGAATGCCTACTCGCGCATATGTACGGCCAGGGCTCGTGTACATGGCTGGGTCGTGTTGACACCAGATTCTGGCACAGCATAAAAAGCAAATAAGATGAACTCAAATGGAAAAGTGCTCAAAGTAAATAAGTTTTGTATTGTCGAGGTGAACATCTTTGAAGTTTGGCCCATCGTCATCCGATCTCATCTCATGTGCCAAAACTATGCTCAAAGCACTGAGATTTTATATCTAGATCAGTATTCGGCAGATTAAGCCAACAAGACTGCCTCATATGGAAAAACTTTCTACACGAATTGTCTTTGTCTCATCGAAACGGTCGATTTTAATATAAAAATCGTCCCAATTCAAGTTCGTATGCAAAAGTTACAGCCATCCGAACACAGCCCTGTCACAGAGCCATAAGTGGCGCGCCCCACCAGACATGTGTCTGATGGGTAGCGCGAATAACAGCCTGTATTGCGTGACCGTTTTGGCCAGGAAGATTGCTTCAAATCGAAAAACGTTCAACATGAAAGTCGTTCGTCTCGTCGAAACGGTCAAGATTGCTTTTAGGATCTTTTCCATGCGAGGTCGTTTACCACCTCAAAAATTATCCGTAAGGTACAGCCAGTTTAAACCGAACAGTTTTGGAAAGTACGGACAAAACCAATCCGAATTTGGCTAGGGTTTTGGATGTGAATCCAAGCCTTTTCCTTGCATGGGAAGTCCAGCCGCCTCTTATATACCTAAGGGGTGACGGCCGATTGAACAACACACAATCGAACAAACACATCTACTACTTTTACCTTTACTTTTATCTTCTCCCTTTGTTCTTCTTCTTCCTCGTTCTTCGTTTGTTCTTCTTGTTGCAGGGCGGCGAACCTCGAGGCCCTAGGGGCGATCAGGTCGACCTAGGGCAGCCCATAGCCGCCGCGCGTCCAGACGGGGTCCCTCCCGGACGCGTGGGGTTTCGGGTCTTCAAAAGGGCCCGCCGGATTGCTTGCGTACCGCGCTTCCGGACGAGTCTCCTTCGACGTGAGCTGCGGTGCATCACCCTCGGCATTGGAGGTACACGGTGACGTGTTCGTGTGTGAACACACTTTTTGGCGACTCCGCTGGGGACGAAGCTTTGAACGGTCTCCAGCATGTTCTTGCTACGAGGAGAGCGTCATCAAGCGGCTGCAATCTACAACGGTAACATGTATCATCAATCTCCTTATGTAGATGTAAATTGCCATTATGTTGATGTTGCTAGATCTTTCAATGGACATGTCATGTCGGCTAGCCCTAACGAGCAAAGGCCGACTAGTTATTCCGTTGGAGAAACTTGGAATTTACAGAATCGCGACATGCAACTTATGTATCTGAACATTCGTGCATCGGCAACACCTTTCAATATGCCGATGAACATGATTTGTTCTAGTGATCAATGTATGACACCTCATGTACATGAGGGCATCTCACAGTTTTGTCCATCGGCAGCCGACTCACGATTTGCGGGTTCATCCCCAAACATGCCGATGGACGGGGGAATCGGCCATGCTTCCTGTAGTTATTTGGCTGGTTATCCTCAGTCATTAGATACTATACCTCATGAGATTAATTGTTCAGGGGCATATGAAACTAAAAATATTCATGACTCGGCTCGCCTTCGCGGTTATGGCCGAGTGAATGGAGATTCTATAGGAGCAAATATGCCTAATATTGCAGGAGATGAGGTGGCTCTGGCTGCAATAAAAAGTTTAGCCCAAAATAAGAAGATTAGTGCTATTTGCCTTGAGCAACACGAAAAGGGATTGGTTCCTGATTATGAGGCAATAAGAGCTAGGGTTTTAAAAGAAGACGAAGTGTTGCCGATTGATCAAATTAGTGTGAGAACATATTCAACAATAGTGCACACATCTTCACCTATCATTGCAGCATGTTATACACCCCCTATACAATCGCAAAGTTTCGGCAACATCAATTCATTGCCGAAAGTTCGTAAAAGTATTGGGGGGCAAGCCGATCCAAGCAGGGCTGAGTTTAAAGAAAAATATGTGGCCCAAGTGGACAAGATCAAGTCAAAGCTCACAGGGAATAGCGTCAACGAATTTACTACGCCAACTCTTGATGAATTACCAGCAGATTATCGACATGCTTATGAAGCACTCAAGAAGAAGCGTGAAGTGGGATATTTGCAAGAATACGTCAAGTGCCTGAAGCTTTGCAAGAAAATCAGCAAGAAAGGGTTCATTCGGCTAATACGGTTGATTCGGTTGAAACCGAGTCAAATATGACTAAGCCGTTTACGGCTAAGTTGAACGGTTCCTTTAGTGACAAGACAATGGTGGATTCAATTGAAACCAAATTGACCACCGAGACGTTTAAGGTCGAGTGCATTGCATCGAGCCAGCCGGGTGCATCGTGCCCGACGAGTACTCTTGTGAGCCGAGTGCATCATTCCAGACGAGTGCATCACCGGCTAAAGCCGCTAAAGCCGAGTGCATCAAGCCAGTTATTGCTCCGTGTACCAAAATAGAAGATGCAAGCTTCACCGAGCAAAAGAACGGTAAACACAACAAATTGGCCGTGCTTGATTTTTCTGGATGTGAGGAAGCTTACATGCTACCCTATGAGTTTTGTGCTAAAGATATTGATGTAATGCCCAGGATGGAGTTATACCTCCTACGTGTAGAGGCACGACTTAAAGGCATAAATCCATCCTAGAATGATCTCGAGTTTGGTATCTTTGCACGACTCATGTAAAAGAGGGATGAAATTGCAAAAGGAGATAGTTGGCTTACACTCGCCACTTCACACAATACATTACATAAGCAATCATCATTCAAAACATCACAACCCGACTACGGGTGAAGATCCAAAGAAAGATACCAAAACAACATAAAGCCACAGGTCAGGATCGAATCCTAGTAGAAACCACTACTGATCGTCGAAACATCACAAGCAAACAGCCAAACTCTTCATCGAACTCCCGGTGAAGAACCGAACCAGCTTCTGCATCATTCTCGGCTGAACCTGCATCTGGTGTTGTAGTATCTGTGAGCCACGAGGACTCAGCAATCCCATAACCATGGGTAACAAGACTAGCAAAGCTTTGTGGGTAGGAAGAGGTAAGGTGGTGAGGTTGCAGCAGCGGCTAAGCAATATATGGTGGCTAACTTACGAGTACCAGAATAAGATGAGAAGCTACGCAAACGGTCGCAAAAGGTGATCGCTAAAGATCCTAACTACATACGGTCAAACATAACCCCACCGTGTTCTCTTCTCAAAGTGAAAAGAGACAGTCACGGTTACTCACACAGTTGTGTGTTTTACTTCGAATCCTCTGTCAAGTTTTCTACAACCGGACATTAACAAATTCCAATCTGCCACATAACCGCGGGCACGGCTTTCGAAAGATCATAACCCTGCAGGGGTGTCCCAACTTAGCCCATCACAAGCTCTCACGATTAGCTGAAGTGATAAATATAATATCATCACCCCTTATCTTAGGGAAAATCCGATCAGGCTCGGCATCCCGGTAGCACAAGTCATTTCGACAATGGTAAAACAAGTCCAGCAAGACCTCCCGGCGTGCCGACACCCTGATAGTAGCCGCGCGTATCTCGTCTCAGGCCACGATCGGATGAGCACAGCGTACAGCAACCGAAGACCCCAGGTGACTGGGTGGCACCGCACACGACTCTATTTGGGACCAACACCATCAGCACTGGCCCCCCCTGCTATGTAGAATTAAGAATCCTCGGGGACGCGACCCCCTATGCAAATTTAATTATTTAATTAAGTTGTTATTATGGGCAAATTAAAAACCAATGTTGGGCCTTGCTGGAGGAGTTTTATTCAAAGTCGAACTGTCAAGGGGTCCCCATTACACCCATCGTGTTAGGAACGCAAAATCAAGGAACATAATGCCGGTTTATCGGCGCCTAAGGTGGCATGAGTGGAACAAAACACCGAGCAAAAGGCCAAGCCTTCCACCCATGCCCAGTATATAGGTGTGTAAAAAATTATTATAGATATTGTGATATAACCAACAACAAGTTCCCTCCTGGAACGAAATTCATCTTCACCTGCAACTAACAACGCTATAAGAGGGACTGAGCAAGCGAGGCTGAGCAAGCGGGTATCATAGCCAAACAGTGGTTTTGCTAGGAAGGTGTCAAGGTTAGAGGTTTCATGGCAACAAGGAGAGGCTGACATAAAAGATGGGTAGCGCGACATGTAACGATAGCATCGAGAAAACTAAGCATGGCAATGGTAGTAAAGGTATCCAAGGGTATGATCATCTTGCCTGGAATTCCACAAGGGAGCAGAACAGATCCAAGAAGAAGACGGAGCAACAGTCGAGCGAATCCTCACAACTCCAGAACGAAACCGAAGCTAACAAGAGAATCAACCGGAAAGAAACAAGCAACACGGTAAACACACAAGCATAAACATGGCATGCGATGCACATACAAGTATGATGCATGTCCGGTTTAAATATGCATGGCATGGCAAAGTGCACAAACAAAACTACAAGTTAAGTGGAGCTCAATATGCAACGAGTTGCATATTGACGAAACACCACAATTAATTATTTAATTGTCTCTTGTTATTTACAAGACAAGGTTAAATGTTTTTAACATGGCAAGAGGTGAAGCAAAACAAACTACACTATTTAGGCATTTTAAATGAGGCCGGAAATAACAACAACATATCCCGAAAATCCCCATGAGCATGTTTAATAATTATAAGCAAACAACAATTCACACATATTAACATATTAATGTTGTTAACATGATGCGGATGACATGCTCAAGTTTATGCAATTATTAGTTAAAGGTTAACAAGAAAGATAAGAAGCATTTGTCACCGTGGTGGAACGAAAGGGTGTCACGGCAACGATCCGAAAATGAAGCATGGCAACATATCGGTTCCGGTAATCTCGTTGAGAGTCCGGAGCAAAAGGAAGATGGCGTGAGCGAGTCAAACGAGATGAAAAGGTGGGGCGATCCCGTCACCGGGTTCCCACGAGTCGGTGACGAGGCAACCGAGGAACATGACAACGGACGAAACGGACACGGTGCACACAAGGAAACATCTCATACAACACAACATTCATCTCACGGGTCATCGTTTCGGGTTATACCTTCGAAACACTCGTTTCGGGACGGTTCGAGATCGTAGAGGGACGTAGTGGTACATGGCGACGGTAGAGGAAGTAGTCGTTCCGTCGGCGGTAGTTGTGCTCGGGCGACGATAGCGGAAGTAGTGGTACACGTTCGTTTCGGAGAGGGACTTGATGAACCCAACATCTTCAAGGCGACGGTAGTCGTTCACGTATGTAGTGGTACTTGGTGCGGCTCCGAGACGGTAGTTGTTCACGAGGTCGTTTTGTAGATGTTCGAGTCGTCGAGCGTAGTGGTACTTGTCGCATCCGGAAACACGGGTCTTCGAGGGTCGACGGTAGTGGTACTTGATCCGAGTAGTCGTTCGGGGTCACGATGACGATAGTCGTACGCGGATCGTAGACGAACTTGATGCTTCCCCGGTCTTCGGACTCCACTTGGCAAAAGAAACGGTCCCTGGACAAATCTCACAGCACAAGGCAACAACGCAAAAAAAAAGAACACATGCACGGTCTCGGGACGACGAGGCCAGGCAGCAGCACGGCGAGGCAGGGGCCGCGGGATCCGGTGGCCGGACGCGGGGCTCGGGGCGCTGGAGGAGCCGCAGGAGGAAGGACGTCGGGGCCCTGGCTCGAGGAGGGAGCCGGAGGCGCGGGCCTCTGGTTACTGGCGAAGGAGGAGCAGAGCTCCTGGCCGGCGGCACGGCGCAGCGGAGGCCCGGAGGGACGGCGAGGACGGAGGGCAGCAGGGCGAGGAGGCCCAGGCGCGCAGGAAGACGCGGCCGCTGCGGCGGACGGCGGTCGACGGGAGGGCGGTGCGGCCCTGGCGCTCGTCTTCTGGAGAGGAGGGGCCGAAGGGACATGCAGGGGCGCCATGGCGATGCGGCAAAGGGCGGAGAGGCTCGGGCGGAGCTGGTCGTTGCTGGCGGCCGGCGTTTCGAGCGCCTCGAGCGGCGAGGGCGGCCTCGACGCGGGCGGCGGCTTGGGGTGCTCGGGCAGAGGGAGATGAGCGACGAGAGGGGTTCGGGACGATGGGGAGAGGGAGCGGGCAGAGGGAAGGGGAGAGGGAATTGGGCTGCGGGGTCTCGAGGGAGAGATCGGGCAGAGGAGCGAGGGACTCGGCGATGGGAGAGAGAAACGGGATCGGGGAATCGGGTTCGAGGCCAGAGGGGTTCGGTGGGAGGAGGGGTGCGGCGGACAGAGGGATCGATGGGAGTGGCGGCGGCGTGCGGGAGATGAGAGCGAGCGAGGCTGAGGGAGTTAGGTTAGGCCGGCTCGGGCTGGTTGGGCCTGATGGGCCTGAGCCGGTTGGGAGGAGAGGGAGGCCTGGTGCGGCTGGAGGGGAATGCTGCAGGCCGAAAGGAGGCCTGGCTGCTGGGCTCCTTCTTTGCTGTTTTTTTTTCAAACTTGAGATCATTCTAGGATGGGATTATATCTTTAAGTCGTGCCTCGACACGTAGGAGATATAGTCCCATCCTGGGCATTACAATTGATGAGCATCAAGAACAAAGTAATATGGCTGAACAAAGTTCGGTTAACGATGAACATCAAGAACAAGAAAATACAGTCGAGCAAAGTTCAACTCACGAAGAGCATCCAAGTGAAATCTATTCAAGCGATCCGAGTGATGAGGCACGAGATCCAGAAAAAGAGGAAGATGCATTCGAGAATTATTCAAAAGTGGAGCAAGGTATTGCTCCAGTGGTGCAACCATCTTCTCGTTCCAACGGCTTCACAAAGGTACACCTAGCCGAGAGTTTACTCAGTTTTCGATTCGGTCAAAATCATATTGTTGATGCACCCGTTAGTAAGATTCTAATCAATTTTGAAAGACCGATCGAGATGAGTAATCTGTTTGTTTCGAATTATCTTGTTACTGATCATCTTGATCAACACATGGCACCATTCATAGAGGCTAATAGTGACAACTTATCGCAACCAAATTTTTTCCCGTCATGCCGACTGAACTTTAAATTCATATGGACAACTTTGTTTGTTTCATGCCTGGCTAACATTTGGTCTCAGATGAGACGTATATTCTGTAATTATTTTGGTTGCAGGAATATAAAGCCAGGTTCAAAGTTCTCCAGGATAGCCGATTCAAGAGCATCGGGAAAGGAGGACGAAAATCAATGCATAGCCGAGTCGGATGATGTTAAACTCACACCGCTTGGTTGTTTTGTATCAAAGCCGGTATCACAATATCGGTTAATGGACCAGGAGTGTATGTCCAGTGCAGCCATAGTTGATCATATCATCGGTACATCGCTGACTAATCCTATTATTATAATTGATCATGATATCGAGCCGTCAAGACAAGAGCCAACACAATGTTCGTTCAAGCAAAATGTCAAAGATTGCAACATGATCCATCAAGTCAAGAAATCGGACAAGATAGGATGATTGGAGTTTGTTGAGGCACGATCATTCGGACAGTCGGATCATTTTGACGGCCATCAAATGTTGACTTGGCTATCTCCAGCCGATTTATCTAAAAGTGGATATGTACACGTAAGTGATGATGGGGCCAGATCTTCGAGCAAGGATATTGTTAAAAAGTGCATTAAGAACAATCTTGAAGACGGAAATTCCATCAAAGCTAAAATGGTAACATGTAGCACTGGGGGGCAACAAGAGAATTCAAAGACCGTTGCACGCACAACCAAAGAAAGCAAAGGCCATGGTAAGCACAAAAGCAAAAAGCCGAAAGTCACTTTCGCACAGTTATTAGAAAAGTACCAACAGATAAGTGAGGGAAAGAGTGCTTATCGACTGAGTGAAGCAAAAGCATCGAGGTCACCCCCAAGGCATAAATCTGAAGACTGGAATTGGCAAAGCAAGACGTTGAGCAAGCAGACTTCATATCCTCCTTTTGGGCCGCCAATGCCAATGTCGTGGATGCCTCCCTACGCTCATGTAAATCCATATCCATCATGGGGCAGGTACGATACAAGGGCACATTATCCATCTTATTTTGGATCATCTCGCCAACATTATGCAACTCCAAAAAGATCAACATTTGATGAACAATCACACGTCAAAGACCGTTTCAATCATAAGGAATCGGTCCGGAGCTCAAGGAACAAGAAAGAGGTGGTCAAGCAAGTGTACCAGGTCAAGAAAGATGGTCGTAAGTGTGATACTTCGGATTTGTTCTCAAATAACAAAGAGACAGTTAAAGTATTGACATTGGCTACAAAAGGCAACGAGGCAAGTCAATCAAGTGCCAAATCTGAAGGGAAGAAGTTGAGAGTGCACAAGGCCAAAAAAGAGTTGGCATTGGTTGAAACACAATCACAGCCGAGGTTCCCACTCGGCTTAGCACATTGGCAAGAGAAGGAATTACAAAAACTTAGTGGACATGAGTTGAGAAAGAAGAGCATGGCATGGGTTCCTAAGAGGAGCAGTCAAAATAGAAATGATGTCCGACCTTCTATTGCAACAAGTGTTAAAAAGTGAAGAAAGAAAAGGTTGGCCGCAAGAGTGCTATTTCAGATCCGACTCCAAATGACAAAAAGCTAGTCGAGTCTATGTTGGCTGCTAAGGACAAGAAAGTGAAGCAAGTAAATCTCAAGGATCGGATCACCGATTTTGGACAGGCCAAGCCGGAGATGCCCAAAGCCAGGAAGAACTTGCTAGTGCATAAACCAAAATCCCAGCTGGGATGCCCTCTTGGCTTACCATATTCGCAATAGAAGAAGCTGAAACAGCTCAGGGCCAAAGAGCTGGAGAATAGGAACATGGCCTGGGTTCCGAAGGAAAATCCTCGAGACAAGTGCGGCATCACATCTCCTGTTGTGAAGCCAGCAGAAATAAGGGAGTACAAGTGTAAATTCCGTAGGCGAGGACGACAATTTTCATCTCACTATAGGAAACTCCAGGAGGCGTGTCATGCACATTCTTCAATCGTATCATCAAAATCAACGCTATGGAATTTATCCTCGGCCGAAACATCTGACTTATTTCAGTTATTCACACTTTGGTGGACGGATTCCCGAGCACCTTTGAGATGAGAACGCATGGCCGATATTTGCATATCGCCCTCAGAATTCATTGTGTTGGCAAAGCCGGCATCTGGCTAACGGTGTTCACCATGGTTGATCTCCTACTCCTATAGCTGATGCTCAGTGTTTGCCAATATTGGCAAGGCCGACTTAATTATTGAGTCGGCCACTGATCAAGGTTCTAGTACATAAAAAGCTCTGACTCCTGGTGTTAGTTATTTGCAGGACCCAAGTCAGGAGAGAGACATTGTTCGGCGGAGGCTTGATGGTTTACTTTGATCATTAATGAGTTGAGTCTCCGAACAGTTGACAGTATTCCTTTGTGGTGCATGGTCATAATCGTTCAGCAACCGGCTTACCGTTGAAGGGTTCTAATATTCCCAGGGAGTGCCTGGACAAAGCAAGGTCCGGATTGACATAAGAAACTTACGTGGAGGCCTTTGTGGCGTCCAATTGTTGTTCTCAGACGACTATTATCCAAGATGCTCTACCCAAGAAGCAACACGCTTAAGCATATGACCGATAACAATTATCGTTCTTAGCATGCACAGCCGATGTAGTGTTGACATCGTGCTTGGATGAAGTCTTTTCTGGCACGCAAGCTCTGCCAGAAAACAGGGGGCATGTGTTGACACCAGATTTTGGCACAGCATAAAAAGCAAATAAGCTTGCCTCAAATGGATGACTGCTTAAAGTAAAAACGTTTCGTATTGTCGAGGTGAACATCTTTGAAGTTTGGGCCATCGTCATCCGATCTCATCTCGAGTGCCAAAACTATGCTCAAAGCACTGAGATTTTATATCTAGATCAGTATTCGGCAGATTAGACCAACAAGACTGCCTCATATGGAAAAACTTTCTACACAAATTGTCTTCTTCTCATCAAAACGGTTGATTTTGATATAAAAATTGTCACAATCCAAGTTCGTATGCAAAAGTTACAGCCATCCGAACACAGCCCTGTCACAGAGCCATAAGTGGCTTGCCCCACCAGCCATGTGACTGATGAGTAGCGCGAATAACAGCCTATATTGCGTGACCGTTTTGGCCAAGAAGATGGCTTCAAATCGAAAAACGTTCAACATGAAAGTTGTTCGCCTCGTCGAAACGGTCAAGATTACTTTTTGGATCTTTTCCATCTGAGGTCGTTTACCACCTCACAAATTACCCGCAAGGTACAGCCAGTTTAACGAACACTTTTGGAAAGTTCGGACAAAACCAATCCGAATTTGGCTAGGGTTTTGGACGTGAATCCAAGCCTTTTCCTTGCACGGGAAGTCCAGCCGCCTCTTATATACCTAAGGGGTGACGGTGGATTGAACAACACACAATCGAACAAACACATCTACTACTTTTACCTTTACTTTTATCTTCTCCCTTTGTTTTTCTTCTTCCTCGTTCTTCGTTCGTTCTTCTTCTTGCAGGGCGGCGAACCTCGAGGCCCTAGGGGCGATCAGGTCGACCTAGGGCAGCCCATAGCCGCCGCGCGTCCAGACGGGGTCCCTCCCGGACGCGTGGAGTTTCGGATCTTCAAAAGCGCCCGTCGGATTGCTTGCGTACCGCGCTTCCGGACGGGTCTCCTTCGACGTGAGTTGCGATGCATCACCCTCGGCTTTGGAGGTACACGGTGATGTGTTCATGTGCAAACAGGTCCGAACGGAGAAACATCATCGTCGTCGTGTTCATGGGGAGCCAGCCGGCTGGGTCGTAACAGAATGCGTTGTCGTGTTCATCGGGAGGGCTTGGACGGAATAGACGATGAAAGCGAGGCATGGCGTACCGCAGAACGGAGGAAACGGCCTTGTGTTCGACCGGCCACGTTCGTAACGGGATCCTGTTCATCAGGAGGGGTCTGGCGTACCACAAAACGGAGGAAACGGAGCTCCTACGGTCGAAAC
Source organism: Secale cereale (assembly GCA_902687465.1). Classification (NCBI taxonomy): domain Eukaryota; kingdom Viridiplantae; phylum Streptophyta; class Magnoliopsida; order Poales; family Poaceae; genus Secale; species Secale cereale. Next base: position 451,525,517 of record LR738715.1, on the reverse strand, counting down.
GGGGGTCCTGTTGATCGGGAGGGGTGTGGCGTACCGCAAAACGGAGGAAATGGACTTCTGTTGGAGCGCTACGGTCGAAACGGGGGTCCTGTTGATCGGGAGGGGTGTGGCGTACCGCAAAACGGAGGAAACGGACTTGTGTTGGAGCGCTACGATCGAAACGGGGGTCCTGTTCATCGGGAGGGGTGTGGCGTACCGCAAAACGGGACTCCACGGGATACTATTCATCACCAGTGTTGACCCCCTCCAGCCTCCACGGGATACTGTTCATCCACCGTCGACCTCCTCCAGCCTCCACCTGTGACTGTTCAGCATCCACCACGCGCTACTCCACTAGTTACTGTTCAACCAGCCCTCTCCACGGGCTCCTATTCAACCATCCCTCCATGGGCTACTGTTCATCCAGCCCTCCACCATCTACTGTTCATGCAGCCCTCCACGGGGTGGTCCTGTTCATGCAGCCCTCCACGGGGTCCTGTTCATGCAACCCCAACCGACTCGATCGAACGGGGTCCTGTTCATGCAGAGGCAACACCACGGGGTCCTGTTCAGCCACCCCCACCGAGAACCGTTCATCAAAACCCCCCAGCAACGCTCACTGTTCATGCAGAGGCAGCATCGATCGGCTTCAGTTAGCAGCAGTAGCAAAGGAATCGCTCGATCGGGTTCAGTTAACAACCATCGATCGATTGCTCGGGTTCAGTAATGCGTAGCCTGCAGTGCAATCGCTTGGGTTCAGTTAGAGCCCAACCCCTCGCCCAGGTTCAGTTAGAGCCCAACGCCTCGCACCGATGCACGTGTGTGTATGAGAGAAACGCGCATCGCTCGGCCCCGACCACCCACCGTAACCGGGAACACCCCGATATTGTCCTCGCCCTCGCTTCTACCATGGTTTTTTCCGTCATGGACGACCCAAAGAATGTCATGCAGCTGCGTCTCCGGCCCGCCGAGGATGAAAAGCCCATTTCTGTCATGATTTTTTGTCATAGAAGTAGGACCCCACCACATCTATGATGATACCTTGTTTTGTCACAATTATTGTCATAGAAGTGTCATAAGTATGACAGAAAAAGTTTCGTTCGGCCCAAAATGTCATGGATGTGTCTTTTTTTGTAGTGTGTGTACATTTACCACACGCACAATTTCTTTGGTTTGTGTCTCTATTGTGTAGGTACCCATGCATATGGGTCAACCTCGCAAGAGCATGAGTTGACAAAACAAGCTCTAGAGAGCAATGATGACTTGGGATCCCGTGGATTATCTTTCCCACCGCTCCCTTCATGCAAAGACTTCACGCATTCCTTCTACATGGCCCTCACATGGTTATGGGTTATTTTCCATTATGTATCATTTGCCCATATTTCCATGTTCACTTTGCATGATATGCTCATTCCTATACCTTTGACATGCATTTGTGACCCATGCTTTTATTTAACATGATTCATGATTCCACTTGTATGTGTATTTGCAAGCTTGGTGGAGATATTGCTTGTTATTGCCATGTTTGCATTGTGCCCAATGCTTACGATGATACTTTGGCCATGATTAGCGTTCGTGCTTGCGATATGTCATGTGCATTACCTATGCCTAATATTTGCTCACATGACATGATTGCCATGATTTACTATAGTATGTTACATCTTCGCGCCACTAATTTGCACGACATGACTTCTATGCTTGACTATGTTGCATCACCAATGATTCATACTTGTTCATTTCATGCGGTTGATGACATCCATTCCCATGCATCGCACAAGATTGCTATTGCTTCTTGTCATATGTCTCCATATGTTGTCTCCCTCATGCTAGATGATTTGCCATATATTGAGTGCAACAATGCTTTTACTCTTGCTAACGAGATTGCCCCATAGCATTCTCACACATATTTGGAGATTTTGACATATTTATTGTGAAGCATGCTTGTCTTCCTTCTTTGCACCATATACCTAGTGCTATGAAAATAGCCATTGTTGCATCAAATTATTCATGCACTTGTTCTTCTAATGATTATGTGCAAGAGAAGAGAACCATCATGATAGATGATGTGTTTATCTACCATGCGCATATGTTCTTTCTTTTGTTTTGTGCATGTGTAGGATACTTGGACTCCGTTTCAACTTCCACTTCACGTGAGTTGACTATTCGATCTCTTGAGAGCGAACCACCTTTGTTCATGACGTTTCTACATCGCACGTGCTTGTTTTTTGGCATTGTGAAGGACGCACAAGGACATGCTTTCAAGGTGATATCCTTCTCTTTCAAGAATCCCAAAACCATGAGCATGAATATTGTGTATCATACTTCATGTGTTGCTTTCACTATGACACTTTGCACATATGCTAGAAATATTTCTTTGACTTGCCATTGCCACATTGCCATGCCTCATGCTATATATGCCTTATGTGTTGCATACAATTCTTGGATCACTTGCTCCTATAATATGCTTGGTTTCAACAATGTCATCTCTTCACATATGCCATGTCCCATTGATTGCTACATGCTTGACATGATTGCCTCACACATGTTGAACAATTGCTCTTTCTATTGTGTTGAGTACCACTCGATTTTCACTACACCCTATGCACGCTATGCTTGGATTGTCTTGCACTTGACCCATGTGTTTAGACACTTCATGTTATTTGGGGTTGTGAATGATTCATATGCCTACCATAGACCTTTCATCGAGCAATTAATTTGTGAATGCTTGCTATGACCTTGAGGTAGATGCTTATTCTTTTGTCACACATATTTGCATCACTACCTCTCAATTGCATACTTGGCCCGATGATATCTTTTCTTGTGCTCAATTGATATGCTTACATGACTTGTCACAATCCTTTCTCACACCATATGCTATTCTTGATGGCAACACTTGTTGGGTGAATCACCTCTTGACTGCTTGGTTTTGCACTAACGCTAACCACATTTGTGCTTCCAAGTGTTGGTTGTCCTTGCTCCTTTTGAAGGAATCACTAGATGGTGTGACATCGGAGAGTGCCCATTTCGAGCTTAAAAATGATGAGTGCTTGGTGATCGACCACTTCGACACGGCGACACCATTGTCGGTGTCAAAACCGGCAGATCTCGGGTAGGTGGTCCCGAATTGTGTGTCTGAGGATGATTACCCAGGTTCAGGCCCTCTCAATCGAGGTAATACCCTACTTCCTACTTGATTGATCTTGATGAATATAGGGTTACAAGAGTTGATCTACCTCGAGATCGTAATGGCTAAACCCTAGAAGTCTAGCCTATCATATTGTGATTCTGTCTCTACGGACTAAACCCTCTGGTTTATATATGCACCGGAGGGATCTAGGGTTGTACATGATAATCTTGCAAAGGAAGGAAAGATTACACCTGGACATTAAACTTGCCATTCTACACATATAGGAGTCCTATCCGGATAAGGGGGATAATCTTGAGCGATGATCTTCATGGCCCACCAGTCCGGCCCATAACGAGTAATCCGGCCACCCGAGGACCCCTTAATCCAGGACTCCCTCAGTAGCCCCTGAACCAATCTTCGATGACGATGAGTCCGGCCCGCGTACTGTCTTCGGCATTGCAAGGAGGGTTCCTCCTTCCGAACATATGAAGTGTTATCTCCTGCACAAAGGAACTATGTCCGGCTCTGCTTGATTAGTACAACCCTTAGTCATGGAGGCAATGTGTCAAAACAAACAGTGTGTCTTTACTGACAACTTTTCTAGCAAAACGTCATGTCTGACCCTTTAATAATTCAAACCATTTTCTTGGCTCTGGTTTCGCGTTTCGAGGAAAATCCTCCATTGGCACGTCTTGTCGAAGCAGAGATTGTGCCCGCTTATTATGGGATTCTCATCAATATGACATGGGTAAGCCAACCGCGCCTTACACACGATTATGTTGGGTACAGATGAGTTTTATGACTGGAGTGGGGGACGTTAGGTATTTATTGTCTATAAAAGGATACAAATCCTTCCCCTTTTACCTCACGCTCTCCTCAAGCCCTTGCTTCCCAATTTCTAAGCTCCAGCACCCACAGCTCCAGCGCCCACAACTCCCATCTCCTCCACCACCGCCTCCTTCTCCAGCAATGGCTGGATCCGGTTCCAAGGGCAAGTGGGAGGCCTCCACTGTAACGGAGAAGAACGTGAAGAGTGTCCGGAGAGCAGGCTACCTCGCCTACGACATAGCGCAGCAGATTCCTGATGAGGATCAGGTGATCCCCGTCCCTGAGTCGGGTGAGAGGGTGGTATTCATTCCTCACTTTATTCGGGGGCTGGGATTTCCGCTTCACCCCTTTGTTTGGGGTCTCTTATTCTTTTACATCCTAGATTTCCACGATTTGGCCCCGAACTCTATCCTCCACATATCTGCTTTTGTATTCGTGTGTGAGGCTTTCCTTCGCGTCCCCCCACACTTCGGCCTATGGCTCAAACCTTCAATCTGAAGCCGAAGGTGGTTGACGGGCAACTGCTACTTCTTGAGCTTGCGTTTTATTCCCTCGAAGACGAAAGGGAGATGCAGCATAGTAGCGTAAGTATTTCCCTCAGTTTTTGAGAACCAAGGTATCAATCCAGTAGGAGACCACGCGCCAGTCCCTCACACCTGCACAAACAAATAAGTACTTCGCAGCCAACGCGATAAGGGGTTGTCAATCCCTTTACGGTCACTTACGATAGTGAGATCTGATAGAGATGATAATTATATTTTTGGTATTTTTTATATAGAAACAGAAAGTAAAGAAAGCAAATAAACAACGGCGACAGAAATTGGCTAGTTGACAGAAAAGTAATATGATAAAGATAGACCCGGGGGCCATAGTTTTCTCTAGTGGCTTCTCTCATGATAGCGGTATTCTACGGCGGGTAAACAAATTACTGTCGAGCAATTGACAGAAAAACGAATAATTATGAGACTATCTAGGCATGATCATTATATATAGGCATCACGTCCGAGACAAGTAGACCGACTCCTGCCTGCATCTACTACTATTACTCCACACATCGACCGCTATCCAGCATGCATCTAGTGTATTAAGTTCATACGAACAGAGTAACACCTTAAGCAAGATGACATGATGTAGAGGGATAAACTCAAGCAATATGATGAAAACCCTAACTTTTTATCCTCGATGGCAACAATACAATACGCCCCTTGCTGCCCCTACTATCACTGGGGAAGGACACCGCTAGATTGAATCCAAAGCCAAGCACTTCTCCCGTTGCAAGAACTATAGATCTTGTAGGTCAAACCAAACCAATAATTCGAAGAGACTTCAAGGATATTATGAGCACACATAAAAAGTTCATAGAAGAACCAAATATCTTTCATAGATAACCTTGATCATAAACTCACAATTCATCGGATCTCAACAAACACACCGCAAAAAGAGATTACATCGAATAGATCTCCTCGAAGACCAAGGAGAACTTTGTATTGAGATCCAGAGAGAGATAAGAAGCCTTCTAGATACTAGCTATGGACCCGAAGGTCTATGGTAAACTACTCACAACTCATGGTGAGGGCGATGATGATGATGATGAAGGCCTCCATGATGGATCCCGCTCCCGGAACAGGCTCCAAGATGGGATCTCCACGGGAATAGCAGCTACGGTGGTGGAATTAGGGTTTTCTCTTTGCGCCTCGGAGTTTCTGGGGTACGTAGGCATATATAGGAAGAAGAGGGGCATCGAGGTCCATAGGGGCTGCCCTCGAGGCAGGGGGGCGCGCCCCCACCCTCGAGGGTGGCCCTTCTATCTCCCGGCTTGGCCCCGAAGTCTATCGTGCGTGATTTCCTCCAAAAAATATCTCCTGCGAAGGTTTCATTCCGTTTGGACTCCGTTTGATATTCCTTTTCTGCAAAACCCTGAAATAGGCAAAAAACAACAATCTGGACTGGGCTTTTGGGTTAGTAGGTTAGTCTCAAAAATGATATAAAAGTGAATGATAAAGCCCATTAAGCATCCAAGACTTCATAAATAATAGCATGGAACAATAAAAAATTATAGATACGTTGGAGACGTATAAAGCATCCCCAAGCTTAATTCCTACTCGTCCTCGAGTAGGTAAATGATAAAGAAAGAATTTTTGATGTGGAATGCTAACCAATATAGTTTTTCAATGTAATTCTCTTAATTGTGGCATGAATGTTCAGATCTGAAAGGTTTAAGATAGAAGTCTATATTGACATAAGAAATAACAATACTTCAAGCAATACTAACAAAGCTGTCACGTCTTCTCAAAATACTATGGCTAAAGAAAGTTATCCCTACAAAATCATATAGTGTTGGCTATGCTCCCTTGCTATCACACAAAATATCCATATCATGCACAACCCTGATTTCAGCCAAGCATTTGTTTTCATCCTCTATCTTTTCAAACCTTTCAACTTTCACGCAATACATGAGCGTGAGCCATGTATATAGCACTATGGGTGGAATAGAGGTGGTTGTGGAGAAGACAAAAAGAGGGAGATAGTCTCACATCGACTAGGCGTATCAACGGGCTATGGAGATGCCCTTTAATGGATATCAATGTGAGTGAGTAGGGATTGCCATGCAACGGATGCACTAGAGCTAAATATGAATGAACGCTCAACAAAAGAAACTAGTGGGTATGCATCCAACTTGCTTGCTCACAAAGACCTAGGGCATTTGAGGAAGCCCATCGTTGGAATATACAAGCCAAGTTCTATAATGAAAATTCCCACTAGTATATGAAAGTGACTAAGCATGAAACTCTCTACAATGAAGAACATGGTGCTACTTTGATACAGGGTGGAACCCTAATCAGCAGATCTTTCACGAAATGGAGGGGATCCCACGATGAACACGAAGAACACAAAGGGAAACGGGGGAAAACACGAGAGGAAACACACAAGAACAAGTCCAATCACACATCCACTAGACAATCAAACACACAAGATCACAAGATACATGAACAACAAAGGGAAAGATACATGGGTAGAGTTCATCTCCAAGAGGAGGCCTTGAATCCGTGAAGGATCTTCCCGTTAGGGGTCTTGAATCCAAGGTGGATCTTCTCCGTAGAGGGGCCGCGGTCTCTCTCGTGGAGTAGATCCGGGATGGATGAGCAAAGCTCTATCTCTCATATGAGCTAAACCATTGCTACCCTAAAATGGTGGAGGTGGAGGAGTATATATAGTCTAGTACATGAAGGGGTAAGTGGGAGAGGATACATGGGCCTCTGGCCCGACTCTGCGCGCAGGCAGGCGCCGGATGTCCGGGCTGGGGGCCGGATGTCCGACCGTTCATGGGAGGCCGGATGTCCGGGCACGGGCCGGATGTCCGGCCTGGCGATGGCCGTTCTTCGGGTGCTTCTGTTGCCCTTGCCGGATTTCCGGGGTGATGCCGGATGTCCGGCCTCTGCTGAAGCGCCGGATGTCCGGGCTGGCGCCGGATGTCCGGGCTGGCGCCGGATGTCCGGCGGCTGTAACTTCAGCCGCTCCGTCTTCTTCCGTCTTCTCTTCCAAGCTTCCCTCGCAGATGGTGTAGGTGATCCTTGGCGCTTGCACTCCTCCTCGCCATCCGTGAAGCTCCGACAATACCTATGCATGCACACGAGAGGAGTGTCAAGTAGTATACCATCCTCGAAGGGGTCAAGTGAACACGTGTAAAGGAGATGATTCACCTTTATGTATGAGAAATAGAGGTCACACGTGTCACTTCCCAAGCAGACTCTTGACATGGTGATGTCCATAGGATACACCGTATCATACT
>LR738715.1:451352244-451515025 GCA_902687465.1 Secale cereale | reverse complement strand
GCACAAGTTGTTCGTCATGGCATCGAACTTGTCGTTGTTGGTGTAGACCGAAGTAGAAGAAATGATTTGCCTATCCATCACAAGACTCGAGCAAAGGTGAGTAGGAGATGAGATAAACAATACCAAGTTACCTTTTCCGAATGTTGAGGATGTATCCCGTTTCACTCAATGTGAAATGAAAGAATAGTGGAATTGGTACCGGACTTGTTCACTCACACCTAGCAAGTAAAGCTTATCGAGTGGCTCGGTGAGGATAGTGGCACAAAAATTTGATGCAAAATGATAGAAAGAGTCAATAATGTTGAAAGAGATTCACAAATTTGCAAGTGAAACAAGTAGACCAATAGCAATATGTGGCACACGGAAACACACACACGGATAGATAGATGGGGTCGTGCAACCAAGGAATGAGCACAAAATGTGGAGTCCACGGAAAACGCTCGTGTTGCACAACTCAAGAGAGACGCTAGCACGATTGCTCTATAGGCGGATACGACACTTGTGCACAACCTATAAGATGCAAATGTATGCAACGACTTCTATCCCAAGTATGCTATATGTATAGTATTCCGGTGGTATGATCCAAAATGATCAAGTATGATATCATATGATGCGATGCTATGGCTCTTGCTTACAAGCTTCTTTGTGGCTCTTTTGCTTAAAAGCTTATTCTTTTTTTTGTATGGCCACGATGCACAAACCAAGATAGCAATTGTGTATATGCGGGAACAATCTTGTGACACAAGGGATGATATGATGATACCAAGATGATATGGTATGTATGCAATGGGAGGCGGATCGATGATCACTAATGTGCACAAGTAACGTTGCCGGCAATACTCAAAGGCTAGTCTCGATAGGCAAGTGACGCAAAATGGGCTAGGGGTTAACAATGCAATTGCAAGGGGAATATACAAAGATGTCGTCGAAGTTACCGTCCGAGTCGATGATGAGAGGCGGTATTCTTGATGTAGACCCGTTCCTAATTAGCCGAAACACCTTAGGAAACGGAAAAACCACAACTCAAAATCTCAAGGACAAATGTCAAATGGTGGTAGCGGACATGTCGTGGTGGTTGCGGAAGTGGAATGATGGGCTATACATGATGTTGGAGTTGAAGTCACGGTCCCTAAGTAGCCGAAACACCTTAGGAGACACAAGCCACAACTCAAACAAGCTCAACAAAATTGGGTTAAGTTGGGTTGGCTATGTATAATGGGCAATGGGTATGCGGAAGTGGTGGTGGTGGTTGATGAAGAAGCAATGGTCCCTAAGTAGCCTAAACACCTTAGGAGACTCAAATCACTACTCAAGCAACCACAAATGCTATGGGAACAAAATGGTTAGGTTGCGGAAGTCGGTGGTGGTTATGCGGATGATGTGGTGGAGGCCCTAGGCAAAGATGCCAAAATCCACAAATTATGATGGAGTCAAATGACTATGGTGGTATTTTTGTGTTATGGGGGGTGTCAAGAGCTTCAAAACGAGCTCAAGAACGTCGAAATCGGAGTTCGGATGAATTAGTTATGGACAAAACGGTGAAACGGAAAAGTCTGAGTTCCCAGGGGTCGGACATCCGGGGTGGAGCCCGGAAATCCGGGACCAGATGTCCAGAAACGTGCGCGAATTTGCCCTCCAGGAGCCGGATGTCCGGCCGGGGACCCGGATGTCCGGCCCGATGGCCCGGATGTCCGGCCTATGGCCCGGATGTCCGGCCCGACGATTCCAGATCTGAATCGGGACTTCCAAACTCGTTTGTGGGCGGAATTTGATGATTTTGGGGGCAAAATTAGACGGATTTTGTGGAGGAAAGATGGGGAAACTTGGGGAAATGCTAGATCCACTTGAAACCAAGCAAATCCATGGATCAAAATCAACAAAACTTCATCAAACCAACAGATCACAAAAATTTTTGGGGCTATTTTTGGTGGGGAATTTTCGAATTTAGGGAAGAACACTACAAAACAAGGCTAGAAAACGGTGGGGAGGCTCCAAATTCGTGAGAAACCGTGGCTCATGATACCATAATGATACAGGGTGGAACCCTAATCAGCAGATCTTTCACGAAATGGAGGGGATCCCACGATGAACACGAAGAACACAAAGGGAAACGGGGGAAAACACGAGAGGAAACACACAAGAACAAGTCCAATCACACATCCACTAGACAATCAAACACACAAGATCACAAGATACATGAACAACAAAGGGAAAGATACATGGGTAGAGTTCATCTCCAAGAGGAGGCCTTGAATCCGTGAAGGATCTTCCCGTTAGGGGTCTTGAATCCAAGGTGGATCTTCTCCGTAGAGGGGCCGCGGTCTCTCTCGTGGAGTAGATCCGGGATGGATGAGCAAAGCTCTATCTCTCATATGAGCTAAACCATTGCTACCCTAAAATGGTGGAGGTGGAGGAGTATATATAGTCTAGTACATGAAGGGGTAAGTGGGAGAGGATACATGGGCCTCTGGCCCGACTCTGCGCACAGGCAGGCGCCGGATGTCCGGGCTGGGGGCCGGATGTCCGACCGTTCATGGGAGGCCGGATGTCCGGGCACGGGCCGGATGTCCGGCCTGGCGATGGCCGTTCTTCGGGTGCTTCTGTTGCCCTTGCCGGATTTCCGGGGTGATGCCGGATGTCCGGCCTCTGCTGAAGCGCCGGATGTCCGGGCTGGCGCCGGATGTCCGGGCTGGCGCCGGATGTCCGGCGGCTGTAACTTCAGCCGCTCCGTCTTCTTCCGTCTTCTCTTCCAAGCTTCCCTCGCAGATGGTGTAGGTGATCCTTGGCGCTTGCACTCCTCCTCGCCATCCGTGAAGCTCCGACAATACCTATGCATGCACACGAGAGGAGTGTCAAGTAGTATACCATCCTCGAAGGGGTCAAGTGAACACGTGTAAAGGAGATGATTCACCTTTATGTATGAGAAATAGAGGTCACACGTGTCACTTCCCAAGCAGACTCTTGACATGGTGATGTCCATAGGATACACCGTATCATACTTTGAAGCACAAGTGTGGAAAAAGATAGTAGCAATTTTCCCACTTTTTTTCCCTTTTTTCTTTTCTTTTTTTGGGCCTTTCTTTTTTTTTCTTTTTTTTTCGGAGGGACTTTATAAATTCAGCCTTTCCTCCCATGGGACAATGCTCTAAAAATGATGATCATCACACTTTCATTACAACACATGATTACAACTCGATACTACAACAACAAAGTATGACTCTATATGAATGCCTCCGGCAGTGTACTGGTATGTGCAATGAAACAAGAGTGACATGTATAAAAATTATGCATGGTGGCCTTGCCACAAATACGATGTCAACTACATGATCATGCAATGGAAATATGACAATATGATGCGTGTCATATAAACGGAACGGTGGAAAGTTGCATGGCAATATATCTCGGAATGGCTATGGAATTGCCATGATAGGTAGGTATGGTGGATTTTTAGAGGAACAATATGGTGGCTATTTTGAGGAAGGATATATAGTTGGTTTATGGTACCGGCGAAAGTTGCACGGTACAAGAGAGGCTAGCAATGGTGGAAGGGTGAGAGTGCGTATAATCCATGGACTCAACATTAGTCATAAGAAATCATATACTTATTGCAAAAATCTACGAGTCATCAAAACAAAGCAATCAACACATTCCCCTAGGGGGGAGGTTGGTAGGAGTTAACCATCGCGCGCCCCTGACCTCCACACAAAGGTTGACACTCTACAAATACGTCATGCTTTAACTTAGTCACACAACGGTTCACCATACGTGCATGCTACGGGAATCACCAACCTTAACACAAATATTTCTCAATTTCATAATTACTCCACTAGCATGACTTTAATATCACTACCCTCATGCCTCAAAACAATTATCAAGCATCCAACATCTCTTTCTATTCATTGCACTTGGTGTGAATTTTTTTTACTACATTGACATTGGATGTTTATCATGTGAAGACTAGTTTCTCTAGCCTAAACACATTACCATGCTGTTTAATAGACTCTCAAAAGGGTACAAGTGAATCATGAGAGTTCAACAATTTCTACAAAATATTACCACCACCGTGCTCTAAAAGATATAAATGAAGCACTAGAGCAAAAACTATTCAACTCAAAAGATATAAGTGAAGCACATAGAGTGTTCTAACAATTTCTAGGGAATATTTAACTCTCTCAAATAGGTGTGTCCAGTAAGGATGATTGTGGCAAACTAACAAGCAAAGACTCAAATTAGACAAGACGCTCCAAGCAAAACACATAGCATGTTGCGAATAAAAATATAGCTCCAAGTATAGTTACCGATGGATGAAGATCAAACAGGGGATGCCTTCCCGGGGCATCCCCAAGCTTAGGCTTTTGATTATCTTGAATTTACTTGGGGTGCCATGAGAATCCCCAAGCTTAGGCCTTTGCTACTCCTTGTTCCATTGTCCATCAAAGCAATACTCAAAACTTGAAAACTTCACAACACAAAACTTAGGCAAAAATTCTCGTGAGCTCTGTTAGTTAGAGAAAGCAAACCACCACTCAAAGGTACAGCAAGGAATTCATTCATTGTTTATATTGGTGTTAAACCTACTGTACTCCAAGTTCTCTATGGTTCATATCCTCCAATATTACTCATAGATGCATCGGAATAAGCAAACAACACACAAAAAACAGAATCTGTCAAAAACAGAACAGTCTGTAGTAATCTACTGGGTTCGCCTGCTTAAGGAACTCCAAAAAATTCAACATAAATTGGTAAATTTGCGAACTTTGTCTACCAATCAGCAGCAAGAAGAATCAACTAAAAAGCACGCTCCAGTAAAATCTGAAGACTACTTTAGCGAGCGCTAACGATTCTGTTTTTCACAGCAAGATCAAATAAAATTCACACAAGTCTTACCAAAGGTTCTACTTGGCACAAACACTAAACAAAACATGAAATAACATCTAATCAGAGGATAGATGCAATATTTATTCCCTAACAGAAACAAAAAAAATCATAAAATTGGGTTGCCTCCCAACAAGCGCTATCGTTTTACGCCCCTAGCTAGGCACGATACAAGATAGATCTAGGTAATGCCATCTTTGGAAGGAATCCATAAGTGGCTCTCATGATAGATTCATATGTTAATTTGATTTTCTTTCTAAGAAAGTGTTCCATGCCTTTCCTTAATGGAAATTGGAATCTAATATTTCCTTCCTTCATATCAATAATTGCACCAATCGTTCTAAGGAAAGGTCTACCAAGAATAATAGGACATGAAGGATTACAATCTATATCAAGAACAATGAAATCTAAGGGCACATAATTCCTATTGGCAACAATAAGAATATCATTGATTCTTCCCATAGGTTTCTTAATAGTGGAATCCACAAGATGCAAATTTAAAGAACAATCATCAAACTCATGGAACCCTAGCAAATCACACAAAGTTTTTGGGATAGTGGAAACGCTAGCACCCAAATCACACAAAGCATAGCATTAATGATCTTTTATTTTTATTTTGATAGTAGGTTCCCATTCATCATAAATCTTTCTAGGTATAGAGACTTCCAACTCAAGTTTTTCTTCATAAGATTGCATCAAAGAATCAACTATATGTTTAGTGAAAGCTTTATTTTGACTATAAGCATGCGGAGAATTTAGCACGGATTGCATCAAGGAAATACAATCAATCAAAGAGCAATTATCATAATTGAATCCCTTGAAATCAAAAGTAGTGGGTTCATAACTATGCAAAGTTTTAATCTCTTCAATCCCACTTTTAGTAATTTTAGCATCAAGATCTAAAAACTCCGAAGTACTAGGACACCTTAAAGCAGAATCATCTCCAATCCTATTTTCATCAAGATTAATACTAGCAAACAAGGATCTAAAAGGAGACACATCAATAACTTTCAGATCTTCATATTTATTTTCATGATAACTAGAAGAACACGATTTAATATAATCTTCTCTTTTAGCACGCATTCTAGCGGTTCTTTCTTTGCTTTCATCAATGGAAATTCTCATGGCTTTGAGAGACTCATTAATATCATGCTTAGGTGGGATAGATCTAAGTTTCAAAGAATCAACATCAAGAGTAATTATATCCACACTTCTAGCCAATTCATCAACTTTAAGCAATTTCTCTTCAAGCATAGCATTGAAATTCTTTTGCGAGATCATAAACTCCTTAACACTAGTTTCAAATTCAGAAGGCATCTTTCCATAAGAGTTGTTGTAGGAATTACTAAAGTCATTAGAGGAATTACTAGGAAAAGGCCTAGAATTAAAATTACATCTATAAGCATTGTTACCAAAATTATTCCTACCAACAAAATTCACATCCAAAGATTCATTGTTATTCTCAATCAAAGTGGACAAAGGCATATCATTAGGATCAGAAGAAGCACTCTTAGCAGCAAACAATTTCATAAGTTCATCCATCTTTCCACTCAAAACACTAATTTCTTCGATAGCATGCACTTTTTTACTAGTAGATCTTTCGGTGTGCCATTGAGAATAATTAACCATAATATTATCTAGGAGTTTGGTAGCTTCTCCTAAGGTAGTTTCCATGAAAGTGCCTCCGGCGGCCGAATCTAAAAGATTTCTAGAAGCAAAATTCAAGCCAGCATAAAAGTTCTGAATAATCATCCATAGATTCAAACCATGTGTAGGACAATTATGTATCATTAATTTCATTCTCTCCCAAGCTTGTGCAACATGCTCATGATATAGTTGCTTAAAATTCATAATATCGTTTCTAAGAGAGATGATCTTAGCATGAGGGAAATACTTAGAGATAAAAGCATCTTTGCACTTATTCCACGAATCAATGCTATTTCTAGGCAAAGAGGAAAACCAAGTCTTAGCACGATCTCTAAGTGAACACAGAAATAACTTCAATTTAACAATATCGTTATCCGTATCCCTTTTCTTTTGCATATCACACAAATCAACAAAGTTGTTTAGATGGGTAGCGGCATCTTCACTAGGAAGGCCCGTGAATTGATCTTTCATGACAAGATTCAACAAAGCAGCATTGATCTCACAAGATTGAGCATTGGTAATAGGAGCAATCGGAGTGCTAATAAAATCATTGTTGTTGGTATTGGAGAAGTCACACAATTTGGTATTGTTCTAAGCCATAGTGACAAGCAAGCAATCCAACACACACAAGCAAACAAGAAGCAAGCGAACGAGAAACACACGACAGAAGAAGGGCGAATAAAACAGCAAAGGTGAAGTGGGGGAGAGGAAAATGAGAGGAAAATAAATGTAATGTGAAGGATAAGGGTTTGTGATAGGTACTTGGTATATGACTTTTGCGTAAGCCTCCCCGGCAACGGCACCAGAAATTCTTCTTGCTACCTCTTGAGCTTGCGTTGTATTCCCTCGAAGAGGAAAGGGAGATGCAGCACAGTAGCGTAAGTATTTCCCTCAGCTTTTGAGAACCAAGGTATCAATCCAGTAGGAGACCACGCGCCAGTCCCTCACGCCTGCACAAACAAATAAGAACTTCGTAGCCAACGCGATAAGGGGTTGTCAATCCCTTTACGGTCACTTACGATAGTGAGATCTGATAGAGATGATAATTATATTTTTGGTATTTTTTATATAGAAACAAAAAGTAAAGAAAGCAAATCAACAACGGCGACAGAAATTGGCTAGTTGACGGAAAAGTAATATGATAAAGATAGACCCGGGGGCCATAGTTTTCTCTAGTGGCTTCTCTCATGATAGCAGTATTCTACGGCGGGTAAACAAATTACTGTCGAGCAATTGATAGAAAAACAAATAATTATGAGACTATCTAGGCATGATCATTGTATATAGGCATCACGTCCGAGACAAGTAGACCGACTCCTGCCTGCATCTACTAGTATTACTCCACACATCGACCACTATCCAGCATGCATCTAGTGTATTGAGTTCATACGAACAGAGTAACGCCTTAAGCAAGATGACATGGTGTAGAGGGATAAACTCAAGCAATATGATGAATACCCCATCCTTTTATCCTCGATGGAAACAATACAATATGTGCCTTGCTGCCCCTACTGTCACTGGGAAAGGACACCACAAGATTGAACCCAAAGCCAAGCACTTCTCCCGCTGTAAGAACTATAGATCTAGTAGGCCAAACCAAACCAATAATTCGAAGAGACTTGCAAGGATATTATGAGCACACATAAAAAGTTCAGAGAAGAACCAAATATCTTTCATAGATAACCTTGATCATAAACTCACAATTCATCGGATCTCGACAAACACACCGCAAAAAGAGATTACATCGAATAGATCTCCTCGAAGACCGAGGAGAACTTTGTATTGAGATCCAGAGAGAGAGAAGAAGCCATCTAGATACTAGCTATGGACCCGAAGGTCTGTGGTAAACTACTCACAACTAATGGTGAGGGCAATGATAATGATGATGAAGGCCTCCGTGATGGATCCCACTCCCGGAATAGGCTCCAAGATGGGATCTCCATGGGAACAGCAGCTACGGCGGTGGAATTAGGGTTTTCTCTCTGTGCCTCGGAGTTTCTGGGGTACGTAGGTATATATTGGAAGAAGAGGGGCACCGGGGGCCACAGGGGCTGCCCTCGAGGCAGGGGGTGCGCCCTGGGAAGGGGGGTGCGCCCCCACCCTCGAGGGTGGCCCTTCTGTCTCCTGGCTTGGACCCGAAGTCTATCGTGCGTGATTTCCTCGAAAAATATCTCCTGCGAAGGTTTCATTCCATTTGGACTCCGTTTGATATTCCTTTTCTGCAAAACCCTAAAATAGGCAAAAATACAGTAATCTGGACTGGGCTTTTGGGTTAGTAGGTTAGTCCCAAAAATGATATAAAAGTGAATGATAAAGCCCTTTAAGCATCCAAGACTTCATAAATAATAGCATGGAACAATCAAAAATTATAGATACGTTGGAGACGTATCAGCAGCACGCAGACTGCGGGGGAGCTATGGTGAGCAAGCTTCCAAACGCAACCTGGCCCAATGGGGCCTTCGTGGAGACCTACAAGATATGGCAGCAGGAGTGGTTCTACAGCACCGAACCCCGCGATGCCAAGTGGGCGGCTACGCCCGAATTCAGATCTGGAACCCCAGAGAGGCTCACCTCATGGACCACCAAGGGCCTTGATTGGGGGTCTCAGACGGAGGTGAAGACGCTCCAAAACTGCATCTTCAGCATGATGGTGAAGGGCACCCACCTCATTAACGTGATTCAGGTGATGCTCTTCCGCCACACTCTTCCCTGCCAACTCTGGGCCTCCCGCTTATGGGAGTTCAATCCGGAAGAACCACGGACCTTGAAGTGCTTCTTCGGCACTACGCACGAAGACATTTGGAAGCAGCTCTTCAAGGCCCAGAAGGAGTGGCCAAAGGAGATCCCGTGGTAAGGGCTTCAACAGCGTGGCTTCGGCCTCAAAGGTAAGCACAATTTTGCCAAATACGTATCTTGTCCATATTTCAATTATAACAGGAATTAGAACTCTTACATTCCATTCAGGCCTAGAGGAAGAAAGCGGAGCGGATCAACTATCCGGCTCCGTTGCTTGAAAACCCAGCCATGCCCCAGCCTCGTGGACATGGTGTGGCCCCCCTGGTCTGGATCTTCTTGCAGGTATTTTTTATATTTTCCAAAATAATTCTCCGTGGATTTTCAGGTCATTCTGAGAACTTTTTATTTCTGCACAAAAACAACACCATGGCAATTCTGCTGAAAACAGTGTCAGTCCGGGTTAGTTCCATTCAAATCATGCAATTTAGAGTCTGAAACAAGGGCAAAAGGGTTTGGAAAAGTAGATACGTTGGAGACGTATCAACTCCCCCAAGCTTCAACCTTTGCTTGTCCTCAAGCAATTCAGTTGATAAACTGAAAGTGATGAAGAAAAACTTTGACAAACTCTGTTTGCTCGTGTTGTTGTAAATATGTAAGCCAACATTCAGGTTTTCAGCAAGATCATGAACTAACCACATTCACAATAACTTTCAGGTCTCAAGTCTACTCATATCAATGGCATAATCAACTAGCGAGCAATAATAATAAACCTCGGATGACAACACTTTCTCAAAACTATCATGATATGATATAACAAGATTGTATCTCGCTAGCCCTTTCTGAGACCGCAAAACATAAATGCAGAGCACCTTTAAAGATCAAGGACTAACTAGACATTGTAATTCATGGTAAAAGAGATCCAGTCATGATCATACTCAATGCAAATTAATAGTAATACATGCAAATGACAGAGGTGCTCTCCTACTGGTGCTCTTTTATAAAAGGATGATGACTCTGCATAAAAGTAAATAGATAGGCCCTTCGCAGAGGGAAGCAGGGATTTGTAGAGGTGCCAGAGTTCGATTTTTAAATAGATATGAATAACATTTTGAGCGGTATACTCTCATTGTCAACATAACAACCAAGAATCTTGATATCTCCCATGCTACGCACATTATAGGTGGTTCCCAAATAGAATGGTAAAGTTTATACTCCCCAACCACCAACAAGCACACTCCACGGCTAGCCCGAAACAACGGGTACCGTCCAAACCAGCAACATCCCTGGGGGAGTTTTGTTTAATTATTATGATTTTGAGCATGGGACTGGGCATCCCGATTACCAGCCATTTTCTCAAGAATGATGAGTGGAGTCCACTCATCGTGAGAATAACTCACCTAGCATGGAAGATATAGACAGCCCTAGTTGATACATGAGCTGTTCGAGCATACAAAATAGAATTTCATTTGAAGGTTTAGAGTTTGGCACATACAAATTTACTTGGAACGACAGGTAAATACCACATATAGGAAGGTATGGTGGACTCATTGGGAATAACTTTGGGGTTTATGGAAGTGGATGCACAAGTAGTATTCCCGCTTTGTACAGGTGAAGGCTAGAAAGAGACTAGGAAGCAACCAGCTAGAGAGCAACAACGGTCATGAACATGCATTAAAATTAATCAAAAATGAATGCAGGCATGAGTAGGATATAAATCACCATGAACATAAATATCGTGGAGGCTATGTTGATTTGTTTCAACTACATGCGTGAACATGTGCCAAGTCAGACCACTTGAATCGTTCAAAGGAGGATACCACCCCATCATACCACATCACAACCATTTTAATATCATGTTGGCACGCAAGATAGACCATTATAAACTCTCAGCTGATTAAGCATGGCATAAGCAGCTATGATCTCTAATTGTCATTGCAAGCATGTTTCATTCATAACAAGCTGAATCAGGAACGATGAACTATCATATTTACAAAAACAAGAGAGGTCGAGTTCATACCAGCTTTTCTCCTCTCAATTAGTTCATCATATATCATCCTTATTGCATTTCACTGACACGACCGAACGGTGTGGATAATAATAATAGTGCACGTGCATTGGACTAAGCTGGAATCTGCGAGCATTTAATACAAGAGAGAAGACAAGGTAATATGGCTCAAGGTTACATCAACAATAAAGCATATAAGAGCCACTAAACATTTTCAATCATGGTCTTCTACTCTTAACCCCCAAGGAAAATAAAAAAAACTATTTACACGGGAAAGCTCCCAACAAGCAAAAGAAGAACGGGAAATCTTTTTGGGTTTTCTTTTAGTCACTACTACTACAAGTAAGGAAAGTAAACTAGCTAAAAGCTACAACTAGTATTTTTTTTGTTTTTCTTAAGGTTTTTCTAGCACACGAGAAAAAGACTAAGAAAAAGAAATTGAAACTAAACGTGGATGGTACAATGAAAGAGTGTGAGCACCGACAACTAGAATGAGTGTGTGAACATGAATGTAAAGTCGGTGAGAAACACGTACCCCCCCAAGCTTAGGCTTTTGGCCTAAGTTGGTCTATGGCCAGTATTGGCCTGACGGATATCCAAAGTCGTGGTTGGGGTTGTACTAAGATGCATCAGCTACTGCATGCTGAGCTGCAGCTCGAAGGCGGGCTGCTTCTATCATATTAGAATAAGCATTTGCCTCCTCCATAGTTATAGTGTATCTCCCTTTTGCCTGAAAGTCAAACAAAGTAGGGGAAGGAAGAACAATAGGGATGGCATGCTGCGTGTTAAAGATTAATCGATTTGAGGGATTGATCATCCCTCTCTATAAACGGGTGACTAGTCATAGCATGGCAATCCAAATGAGCAGGAGGTAAAGGTTCATCATTCTCGTGCACGGGCACACCAAGACGGCGGGCTATGCGAGTGGCATAAATCCCACCAAATAAATCTCCATGCATACCATTATGGTGTAGCCTACGTGAAACAATGGCTCCCAAGTTAAATTGTCTATCACCTAGTACAGCACTCCTGAGAACACTAAGATCTCGGACACACATATGACAAGCCTCATCTTTACCATTTATGCATCTACCAATAAAGAGAGCAAAGTAATGAATAGCAGGAAAATGGATGCTCCCTATGGTAGCCTGTGTGATCTCTCTAGATTCCCCCACTGTGATACTAGCAAGGAAATCTCTAAATTCAGATTTGCAAGGATTACCCATACTGCCCCACTGTGGGAGCTTACAAGCATCATTAAAATCCTCTAAGTCCATGGTATAAGATTTATCATACAGGTCAAACATGACAGTGTGAGAATTACGTGAAGATTAAAATTTAAACCTTCTCACAAAGGTGTGAGTTAAGCCACGATATTGAGGGCACTTATCTTGGATGAAGCCCTCGAGGTCAGCGTTGCGCACATATGCGTAAAATTCATCCTTGATGCCAACTTGATCCATAAGGTCATCTGACGGCCATTCACAAGGCCGCACGTCAGCATCCCTCGGTAATTCATCGTCCGGCTCACCAAACGTGAGCCTCGGTTCTTCCTTCCTTGAAGAACCACCTTGGAAATTTTTCCTATGCATTTTCCTGAAATTTTCTGAAATTTTTAGTAACTCCAAATAAAAGTTAACCAAACTCAACAAGATTGATAGCAACAGCTCATAGAACTACTTGGGACCAAGAAAATTTGACATGCAAGCTGAAGAACAAGGTCACCACATCAGCATAAATTTGCAATAAATAAATCATGAGAACAAAAACTAATTGGACCAATGGAGGAGTCACATACCAAGGAACAATCTCCCCAAACAGTTTGATGAATGGTGCTTTGAGCAAGGAGATCGAAAATGGCAGCAAGATGAACTCGGGTTTGAGCTGGTTGGTGATTTTTTTGGGAGGAAGAAGAAGAGTGTGGGTGCAGGAATAAGTGGAGGGGGCCACATGGGGCCCACAAGGTAGGGGGCGCGCCCTGGCAGGGGGGCGCGCCCTGGACCCTCGTGGCCAGGTGCTGGCTCCCCTCACTGTGTGTTCTGTGCCATATTTTCTCAAATATTCTAGAAAAAAACATATTTCATTTTAGGGCATTTGGAGAACTTTTATTTTCGGGGTATTTTTTTATTGCACGGATAAGTCTGGAAACAGACAAAAAAAATACTATTTTTGCTTTATTTATCCTAATTAACAGAAAGTGAAAGGAGGGTACAGAAGATTTGTGCTATCTAGATTCACCTATCCCATGCTCATCAAAAGGAATCAATTAACAAGGTTGATCGGGTCTTGTTAATAAACTTCTTCCGAATAACATGAAACCGGAGAATTTTTGAATAACACTAGCTTACCTCAATGGGGATATGTATGTCCCCCACAATAAGAATGTCATATGTCTTCTTGACAGTAGGAAGAGGAAATTCAAAACTCCAATAGTGATAGTTGAAATTTTTCCAATATAATTGATACTATGGACCTGAGGTTGTTTCCTCGGGAAGTGTACCGTATGCTCATTACCATTGACATGAAAAGTGACATTGCCTTTGTTGCAATCAATAACAGCCCCTGCAGTATTCAAAAAGGGTCTACCAAGGATAATAGACATACTATCGTCCTCGGGAATATCAAGTATAACAAAGTCCGTTAGAATAGTAAAATTTGCAACTACAACAGGCACATCCTCACAAATACCGACAGGTATAGCAGTTGATTTATCAGCCATTTGCAAAGATATCTGAGTAGGTGTCAACTTACTCAAGTCAAGTCTACGATATAAAGAAAGAGGCATAACACTAACAACGGCTCCAAGATCACACAAAGCAGTTTTAACATAGTTTTTCTTAATGGAGCAAGCTATAGTAGGTACTCCTGGATCTCCAAATTTCTTAGGTATTCCACCCTTGAAAGTGTAATTGGCAAGCAATGTGGAAATTTCTACTTCAGGTATCTTTCTTTTGTTGGTAATAATATCTTTCATATACTTAGCATAATGATTTGTTTTAAGCACATCAGTCAAACGCATACGCAAAAAGATAGGTCTAATCATTTCAGCAAAGCGCTCAAAATCCTCCTCATCCTTTCTCTTGGATGATTTCGGAGGAAAAGGCATGGGTTTCTGAACCCATGGTTCTCTTTCCCTACCGTGCTTCCTAGCAACAAAGTCTCTCTTATCATAATGTTGATTCTTTGATTGTGGGTTATCAAGATCAACAGCAGGTTCAATCTCTACATCATTATCATTGCTAGGTTGAGCATCATCATGAACATCATCATTTATATTATCAATAGGTTCATGTTCATTACTAGATTGTGTCTCAGCATCAGAAACAGATATATCATTGGGATTCTCAGGTGTGTCAGCTACAGGTTCACTAGAAGCATGCAAAGTCCTATCATTTTTCTTTTTCTTTTTCTTATAAGAACTAGGTGCATCTAAATTAGCTCTCTGAGAATCTTGCTCAATTCTCTTAGGGTGGCCTTCAGGATACAAAGGTTTCTGAGTCATCTTACCACCTCTAGTAGCAACTCTAACAACATAGTCATTATTCTTACTATTTAATTCATTGAGAAAATCATTCTGAGCCTTAAGTACTTGTTCTACTTGAGTGGTGATCATGGAAGCATGTTTACTAATGAGTTTCAGTTCACCTTTAGCTGTAGACAGATAATCACTCAAGCCTTCAATCATATAAGCATTGTGTTGTAATTGTCTACCAACATAAGCATTGAAGTTTTCTTGTTTCACAATAAAATTGTCAAACTCATCTAAGCATTGGCTAGCAGACTTATAATGAGGTATATCGCCTTCATCAAATCTATAAAGAGAATTTTTCCTTTACTACCTATGTCGGGTTATCAAGACCATGTATTTCTTCAGTAGTTGGTAAATTCTTAACATCTTCAACTTTAATACCTTTTTCTTTCATACACTTCTTTGCCTCTTGCATATCTTCAGGACTGAGGAATAGAACACCTCTTTTCTTCGGAGTTGGCTTAGGGGCTGGTTCAGGAAGTGTCCAATTATTTTCATTTGCCAGCATATTATTCAATAGTAATTCAGCTTGATCAACTGTTCTTTCCCTGAAAACACAACCAGCACAACTATCCAGGTGGTCTCTGGAAGCATCGGTTAGTCCATTATAAAAGACATCAAGTATATCGTGCATCTCAAGAGGATAATCAGGCAAAGCATTAAAGGTGTGTTTGGTTGCATTGCACGGGTAGGCTATAGCTAAGCTAGCCCAGCTAGCTCAACCCAGCTTTGTCGGCCTTGCCATAGCTACCCCGTTTGGTTAATTGCGCTTAGCTCCGGCCAATTAGGAGAGTTAGTTGTTGATTTTTGATTGCAATCCGATCTTGCCGTCGGAGGCGAGCCAAATTGGCTCTCCCCGCAGAGCGAGGTTTTCCTTGCCCAGCGTGGCTACCTGGCCTCCAAAAGCTAGCTTATTTTTGTGGAACCAAACACCTAACCTAGCTTAGCAAGGCTAAAACCATTTTTGCTAAGGAACCAAACGCACCCTAAGTAATTGGAGAAGCCTCCCCCAAGCTTGTGGGAGACTCTCTTCTTCAATTTGCACAAAGTTATATATTTCCCGTAAGGCAGCTTGTTTCTTATGAGAGGGAAATATTTAGCAGAGAAGTAATACATCATATCCTGGGGACTATGCACACAACCAGGATCAAGAGAATTAAACCAAGTCTTAGCATCACTCTTTAAAGAGAAAGGAAATAACTTAAGGATATAGTAATAACGAATCTTTTCATCGTTGGTAAAGAGAGTGGCGATATCATTCAATTTAGTAAGATGTGCCACAACAGTTTCAGATTCATAGCCATGGAAAGGATCAGATTCAACCAAAGTAATTAACTCAGGATCAACAGTGAATTCATAATCCTTATCAGTAACACAGATAGGTGAAGTAGCGAAAGCAGGGTCATGTTTCATTCTAGCATTCAAGGACTTTTCTTTTTGCTTAGCTAATAATTTCTTAAGATCATATCTATCATTGCAAGCAAGAAAGTCTCTAGCAGTTTCTTCATCCATAACATAACCCTCAGGAATAACAGGCAATTCATATCTATTGGGAGAAGCTTTATCATCACTTTCATAAATATCATCAGTTTCAATATTTGCATTCTCCCTCACCTTAGCAATTTGTTCATCTAGAAATTCACCTAGTGGCACAGTATTATCAAGCATAGAAGTAGTTTCACCATATATAGCAGAAGTGGCATCATCAAGGACTTACGACATATCAGATTCAATAGCATGAGTAGGTGTCACAAATTTACCCATAACAGAAGGAGAATCAAGTGCAGAGCTAGATGGTAGTTCCTTACCTCCCCTCGTAGTTGAGGGTAAGATCTTGGTTTTTGAGTCCGTCAAATTCTTCATAGTGATCAACAGATATAAATCCCAAGTGACTTAAAGAATAGAGCTATGCTCCCTGGCAACGGCGCCAAAAAATAGTCTTGATAACCCACAAGTGTAGGGGATTGCAACAGTTTTCGAGGGTAAAGTATTCAACCCAAATTTATTGATTCGACACAAGGGGAGCCAAAGAATACTCTTAAGTATTAGCAGCTGAGTTGTCAATTCAACCACACCTAGAAACTTAGTATCAGCAGCAAGGTAGTTTAGTAGCAAAGTAATATGATAGTGGCGGTAGCGGAAATAAAAGTAACGATAGTGTTTTTGTAGTTTTTGTAATAGTAGCAGCGGAAAAGTAAATATCAACAAGCAATAGGTGAAAAGCTCGTAGGCATTGGATCGGTGATGGGAAATTATGTCGGATGCAATTCATCATGTAGAAGTTATAACCTAGGGTGACACAGAACTAGCTCCAGTTCATCAATGCGATGTAGGCATGTATTCCGAATATAGTCATACGTGCTTATGGAAAAGAACTTGCATGACATCTTTTGTCCTACCCTCCCGTGGTAGCGGGGTCCTATTGGAAACTAAGGGATATTAAGGCCTCCTTTTAATAGAGTACCTGTAATGCCCAGGATGGGATTATACCTCCTATATGTCGAGGCACGACTTAAAGGTATAAGCCCATTCTAGAATGATCTCAAGTTTGGTATCTTTGCACGAATCTTGTAAAAATAGGGATGAAACTGCAAAAGGATAGTTGGCTTACACTCGCCACGTCACACAATACATTACATAAGCAAATCATCATCCAAATAACATCACAACCCGACTACGGGCGAAGATCCAAATGAAAGATACCAAATACATAAAGCCACAAGGTCCGAATCGCCCCTAGTAGAAAGCACTACTGATCATCGGGATAGTGCACATAGTATCGACTACATTCTTCATCGAACTCCCAGTACAGCTCCGTGTCGTCACCTGAGTAGTCCACCATAGTACCTGCATCTGGTGTTGTGTAGAATCTGTGAGCCACGGAGGACTCAGCAATCCCGTTCCCGGGTAGCAAAACCATCTAAGCCTTGGGTGTGGAACAAGGCTGAAGAAAGATAAAAGGTTGCAGCTGCACTAGCACTAGCTTACGTGTTTAGAGCGAGAAGAGAAGTGCCACGAGCGTCAAAGTGATCACGAAGTGATCCTATCTAAGCACGCCAATCATAACCCTACCATGTTCACTTCCCGAACCCCTTTCGGAAAATGACCGTCACGGTTACTCACGCTGGTAGGGTGTTCTGAACATGGTGTCAAGTTTTCTACAACCGGATATTAACAAATTCCCATCTGCCACATAACCGCAGGCATGGCTTTCGAAAGTTCAAAACCCTGCAGGGGTGTCCCAACTTAGCCCATTACAAGCTCACGATCCGCGGAGTCGCAACTCCAAGGTGGGAAAGCCCAAGTATTCTCGGAATCCCGTGCTCAAGATATTCCGACTAAGGTAAAACTAATCCAGCAAGACCTCCCGGCCTGCCGACACCCTGACAGTAGCCGCGCGCATCTAGTCTCAGGCCACGACCGGATGAGCACTACGTACAGATACCGAAGACCCCAGCAAGCCGGGTGGCACCACAAGTGGCTCTAGTTTGGACCAACACTCAAATCGAGCACTGGCCCAGGGGGGTTGATTAATTAATCCTCGGGTTAATTACTCCCTCGGCAAGTTTTAGTTGTTAGGCAAATGGAGTACCAAAGTCGGGCCTCGCTGGAAGAGTTTTAGCGCTAAGCGGGTTATTGAGGGGGTCCCATGACCCCAACCGTTTTAGGAACGCATAATCAAGGAACATAACACTGGTTTATACGGTTCCTAGGGCGGCATGAGTGGAACAAATCAACAAGCAAGAGGCTTAGCCTTCCACCCATTGCCAAGTATATAGATGATTTAATTTAAGAGTTTGTATAGTGTGATATCCCAACAATAACTTCAACATGAAGCAAGAATCTTCAAATCTTCTCCTGCAACTAGCAATGCTATAAGAGGGGCTGAGCGAAGCTTACTTAGCCAAACAAAGGTTTGCTAGGTTGGGTGGTTAGACAGGTTCATGGTTACAATAGGAGGCTGACAAACAAACATGGGCATCGAGGCAATAAGCTAAAGAGCGAGACATCTAGCAATAGGCAAAGATAGTACTGATATCTAGGTCAGGTCATCTTGCATGTCGAGTCGTCGATGGGATCGTAAGACGGCTCCTCGTACTCAACCTCGGTAGTAACCTCGTTCTCGTTCTCGGTCTCGGCTCCCGGCTCTACTCAACACAAGAACACAACGAGGCACAAGAATCAAACAAGGTGCAATGCACAATCAACATGATGCACACATGATGCACTTATGATGCATTTCATCTCAAGGGATGAAGCCCACAAGAACAAGACAAGACAACAAGTTTAAATGAGGCCGAAATCCACATATAGCGAATCCGGTAAGTCCTCATATAGCTGAACAAACCTTAAGTTAAAGTTATTAAATAGCAAGTTAACATGCGCCATGAAGATCTACACGTAATTCTAGTCAAGTTTCATATAAAGTTTGTTTAAAACGGAGCTACGGTCCAAAAGATATGAGCAAAACAAGTTAAGCATGGCAACGGTGCAAGATGCACCCAAACATCAAGAAAACATACTCCAAACATGTAAACAAGTTGTATGATTCTACATGCAAAATCACACAAGTTTCATATAGGGCACGCTCAAAATGGAGCAACGGTTCAACACATACACTCGAAACAAGATACAATGCAAAGCTGAAATTAACAGCCACATAGCAACTTTGGAGCAAGAAATATATACTCTACAACACTCAAACATGGTGACAAGACGCATGGACATGAAGTAGACATATCCTACAGCAAAGAACTCCATAGGAGGCATGGATCAATAGCAACAAGCTACAACATTTTGATCATGACGTTAAAAACCTGACAGTAATATTTTATAGCAACTTGGGAGCAAGAAATAAATAAGCTACATCAAGCCATATGAGCAAGTAAGGGCATGAATGGATAGACAACAACATATACAGCAATGAATGATCAATGGCCACCCCAAACTAACATGGATTTGCCTAGGGCATCAAGCAAACATAGCATCCGGAAATGACAGATTCCAGACTTAGCCAAAATTTCACTAAGAGTTAAAACAGTTAAGTTGGCATGGCACGTTTTCAAGCACGTTTAAGTCACCTCAAGGCATATCATGGAAAATGGTTTGCACCACAGCAAAGACCACATGATGGAGATTCTAAAACATATTGGCATGTGACAAGGGGACAACCACATCAATAGCAACGAGCACTTAAAATCAGCATCTCATAACATGTTACAAAACTTAACAGCCACATGCACTTTTGCAACCAAGTTTAACATGGCAATATGAACCCTAACATGCATGCTACAGCAACAATCATGTAAAGCATCTCATGATGAACATTTTCACATCTCATTTGCTTCATTTGGATAAACATGCACCAAGTTATCACATCTCAAACATGGCATGAAAATAACAAGTAGCAGCAGTTTATAACAAGTAGCACTCTTGTCACGAAGATTAAGACATCTAGATGAAGTCAAACAAGCATGGCACAATGGAATAAAACGTAGAGCACATCACCACGGTCATTTTGAGATATTATATGCAACATTTGGATAAGCACACAATTAGTTACAGATGTTCAAACATGCAACATTATAACACATGCCAGGGACTAAACGGTAATTAAGCAGTTCGCGAAAAAGAAAAAAAACGCCGGGCGAAAAAAAAACGAAACGGGCCAGATCTGGGGGCCCTGGGCCTCACCTTGCGGGCCGTGGCCCAAGGTGGGGAGGAGGCCGGCGGCTCGGGGAAACTGGGCCGGCCCGAGGCTTCATGTCGTCCTCCCCGCTCCCTCCTGGATCGGGCGGATCGAGCGAGGCCGAACACCGGCGGCGGCTCGCCGGCCGGGGGTTGTGGACTTCCGGCACGGCGACGGTGCGTGATGGGGCGGATCCGGGCACGCCGCCCGGATCTGGCTCGGGGCGGAGGACCGGCGACTTCAGGAGGCGGGGCGGCGGCGGATCGCCGGCCGGCGCCGAGGGCGGCGGAGAAGGCAGCCGGCGGCAGCTCCGGCGGCGATGATCCGGCGCGGCGGCGGGCCCGCGCGGTGGGGGCGGCGGTTGTGTCCGGTGCGGACGGACACGTCCGCCCGGCACGGAAAACGAGGCGGCGGTGGGAGGAGGCTAGGGTTTTGCCCGAAAATTTGGACGGGGGAGACGTTTTTATAGGCACAAGGAGCTTGGAGACTCCAAATGGGGAGCGGTTTTTGGCCACGCGATCACAATTCGACGACCGAGATGATGGGAGTGGTTGTGCTGGGTTTGTGGGCTGTTGTGGAGGGGGTCTTGGGCCTTAAAGAAGAGGTACTTTTAGCCCACTAGGTTAACCGTTGGAGTACCAAACGAACTCCAAACGGGACGAAACTTTACAGGCAGCCTACACGTACCAAAACAACATCGCACGACAAGTCTCACGTCATTCCGGGAACGTTACATGGCCACACACGAAAGAAGGACTCATGGATGCCACGAGCACGTGTGTGAGCGTCAAAACTCGAAACGAACAATGGGAAGAGACGAGTGGGACCGGGTGCAAGTTACAACACAATGCAATGCAATGCACATGACAACATGACATCGATAAAATGCACACACGCACACGACAAAACGAAGAAACCCGAAATGAAGAAGAGCCCAGAATGGAATTGATGAAGCCAAGTTTCATATATTGCCAATATTGGAAAGTGTTACATCTCGGGCATTACAAACTCTCCTCTACTACGAAAAGATCTCGTCCCGAGATCTAGGACTGGAAGAAGGAAGGGTACTCGGAACAAAGGTGATCTTCTCATTCCCACGTAGCTTCTCGGTCGGTATGGTGTAACCACTTAACTTTCAAGAACTTGATTGACTTGTCGCGGGTCTTGCGCTCGGTTTCTTCAAGAATAGCAACGGGGTGCTCACGGTAAGACAAGTCTTGTTGAAGATCAATCTCCTCGAACGGAATGGTGCATTCAGGTGTCTTGAAGCACTTGCGGAGGTGAGACACGTGAAACACATCATGAACATTTGCAAAGTTGGATGGAAGCTGAAGTTGGTAGGCTAGATCGCCCCTTTTGCCAAGGATCTTGAAAGGGCCCACATATATAGGAGCGAGCTTTCCTTTAATACCGAAATGTTGGGTTCCTGTCATAGGAGAAACACGGAGATAGACATGATCCCCAATGTTGAAAGCCAAATCATGATGCTAGCCATCATAGTAGCTCTTTTTATGCGACTGAGTGGACTTGAGATTATTACGTATGACTTTGCACATTTCTTCGGCTTCTGAGATCAAGTCATTGCCAAGAAGTTGATGTTCACCAGTCTCGGACCAGTTGAGAGGAGTACGGCACTTTCTGCCATAGAGGATTTCAAAAGGAGCTTTGCCGGCACTTGCTTGGAAACTTTTGTTGGAAGAGAACTCGGCAAACGGAAGACAATCTTCCCACTTCATGCCAAAAGAGATGACACAAGCTCTGAGCATGTCTTCGAGGATCTGGTTCACTCTTTCGACTTGACCACTAGTCTGAGGGTGAAACGCAGTGCTGAAACGGATCTTAGTGCCCATAGCTGACTGAAAGGAGTCCCAGAACTTGGATGTGAACAAACTTCCACGGTCTGAGGAGATAACTTGAGGAATGCCATGTAAGGACACAATTCTGGAAGTGTACAACTCTGCCAGCTGAGCTGCATTGATGGATTCTTTGACTGGAAGGAAGTGAGCTACTTTGGTTAGCTTGTCAATCACCACAAAGATAGCATCATTCCCTTTCTTGGACTTGGGAAACCCAGTGACGAAATCCATTTCAATGTGGTCGAATTTCCACTCGGGAATAGGAAGAGGTTGGAGGACACCGGCTAGACGTTGATGCTCTGCCTTCACTCTTCTGCAGACATCACATTCATTCACGAATTGGGTAATCTCCCTTTTCATGCGAGTCCACCAGTAAGATTGCTTGAGGTCTTGGTACATCTTAGAACTTCCAGGATGAATTGAGAGGAGGGAGTCATGTGCTTTGTTCATTATGAGCTTCCTGAGATCACCCTTGGGAACCACAAGTCTGTCCTCAAAGAACAAGGTGTCCTTCTCATCAACGCGATAGCACTTGTATTTGGGAGTACCCTTCGCAATACCATGTTTCACTTTCTGTACCATAGCATCACTGAGCTAGGCCTCACGGATCTGATCTTCCAAGGTAGGAGCAACTTGAAGATTTGCAAGAAAGCCTTGCGGAACAACTTGGAGGTTTAGCTTCCT
Organism: Secale cereale; assembly: GCA_902687465.1. Classification (NCBI taxonomy): domain Eukaryota; kingdom Viridiplantae; phylum Streptophyta; class Magnoliopsida; order Poales; family Poaceae; genus Secale; species Secale cereale. The sequence goes on along the minus strand of LR738715.1, from coordinate 451,492,004 downwards.
GAAAGACTCACAAAGCTCAGGCTGAAATGGCTTGATAAGGAGACTGTTGCAATATGCCTTTCTGCTCAAGGCATCTGCAATGACATTGGCCTTGCCAGGTGTGTATTCGATGCTTGGATCATCTCAACCCAACGAGGCTGGCGAAGGTTCAGGTTCGGTTGTGTGAAGATGTACTTCAAGCTCTTGTGATCGGTGAAGATGTCCACTTTTCTGCCCAACAGGAGGTGTCTCCATGTGATCAAGGCATGTACCACAGCTGCTAGCTCGAGATCATGTGTGGGGTAGTTCTTCTCATTTGGCTTCAATTGACGAGAAGTGTATGGCACAATTTTCTTGTCTTGCATTAGAACACCACCAAGTCCTTGAAGAGAAGCATCACAGAATACTTCGTAGGGCTTGGACTCATCTGGAGGAGTAAGAACTGGAGCAGAGATGAGCTTTTCTTTGAGAGTTTTGAATGCCACATCACAATCCGGAGACCAGTTGTACTTGACATTCTTCTGCAGCAAGTTGGAGAGAGGCTTTGCAATCTTGGAGAAGTTCTCAACGAACCTTCTACAATAGCTAGCAAGACCAAGGAAGCTTCGGAGTTGCTTGACGTTCTGAGGTGGTTCCCAGTCGACAATCGCTTCAACTTTCTCGGGGTTGACAGAGATACCCTCAGCAGAGATGATATGGCCAAGATATAAGACCTTATCGAGCCAGAATTCACACTTGGAGAACTTGGCATGGAACTTGTGTTCAGGGAGTCTGTCGAGAACCAGACGGAGGTGCTTTTCATGATCCTCTTCATTCTTGGAGAATACCAAGATGTCATCCAGATAGACGAGCACAAATTCGTTGGTGTAGGGGTTGAATATGTAGTGCATCATTCTCGAGAAGGTGGGTGGAGCATTTGTGAGGCCAAAAGACATGAATGTCTATTCATAGGAGCCATAGCTTGTTCTGAATGCAGTCTTGTGAATATCTTCTTCACGGATACGGATCTGGTGATAACCCATCCGTAGATCGAGCTTTGAGAAAACTTTAGCTCCTTTGAGCTGCTCGAACAATTCATTGATGTTGGGGAGCGGATACTTGTTCTTTATTGTCTTCTTGTTCAATGGCCGGTAATCAATGCAAAGGCGATCCGTGCCATCCTTCTTCTTGACAAATAAGACACCACAACCCCAAGGAGAAGTGCTAGGCCTGATTAGACCCATACGCTCTTGCTCATCGAGTTGTTTCTTCAACTCCTTCAACTCTTCAGGGGAAAGCTTGTACGGACGCCGACATGCTGGCTCAGTACCAGGCTCGAGTTCAATGAAGAATTCAACTTGACAATGCGGAGGCATGCCTGGAAGCTCTTCAGGAAAAACATGTTCATATTCATTGACCACCGGAATCTGAGAGATGTCATTAATCTCGCCCATGTCATTGAGAGAGAATAGCATGATTGTGTTAGGCAAAGATAATCACGTCTTCGTCGGAATGAGTAAGCTTGACTTCCTTATTTGCACAATCAATGTGAGCATCATGCTGGGAAAGCCAATCCATCCCGAGAATAAGATCAATGTCGGAGTTGTCGAGAACAACCGGCGAAGCCAGAAAGCGGTAATCACCCATGCGAATAGATACGTCCGGAACAACTGAGTTGGAAGTCATTTGCAATCCCGGAGAAATAATCTTTAGCGTTCTAGGAATGCTCCCCGAAACCAAGTCATGCTTAGCAACAAATGGTCTTGAAATGAAAGAAAGCAATGCACCCGAATCAAACAATACTTTAGCAGGAATAGAGTTAACTGGAAGATTACCAAGTATCACATCTGAAGAATTCTCTGCTTGAGCTGCATTGATCAGATTCACTCTTGCAACCTTGGGATTGTGCTTGACAACAGCAGTACTGACAGGTGGAGGAGGCGGAAGGCGCCTTGGGTTGGGGCACTTGTTAGCATAATGACCCTTCTGGCCACACTTGTTGCAAATCACTTCTGAGAGAGGACGGTGATAAGGAGCACTTGACTTTGAAGCTTGAAAGTTATTCTTTGACTGATTGCTTGGATTGGGTGGGTGGGAGAAACCACGGCCACCAGAATGCTTGTTGTTGTTGTTGGAAGGTCGGATCACTGGAGGAGGTGGAAGCCAAAACATCTGCTGCTTTGCAACCACTTGGGAAGAAGAGGAGGAGTGAACAGCGTCTCTGATCCTCTTTTTGGAAGCTTCCATCTTGAGTTGGGCTGCCTCTTGCTTAAGTGCCATGTTATAGAATTGATCAAACTCATCAGGCTCGAACAAGGTGAGAGCTAGTTGGAGTTCATCCTTCAGACCACCACGAAACTGATAAATCTTGCTCTTAGCATCTGGGATGTCTTTCTTGGCATAGCGGGGAAGGTTCTAGAACTTGACATTATATTGATAAATAGTCATTGAGCCTTGCTTTAGGTTGCGGAATTGCTCACGCATACCCTCGATGACACTTGTTGGAATGTGGTGAGAGCGAAAATCCTTGCAGAAGTCAGCCCACGAGATTTCACGCCCTTCTCTGGAGTCTTTGTACTGCTGCCACCAATCAGCGGCTTGGTCCTTGAGTTGGAAGGCGGCAAACTTCACATAGTCCTCAGGCCTTACGTTACTGCACTCAAAATGCTTCTTGATATTTGTTATCCAGTCTTCAGCATCTAGAGGGTCCACACAGTAACTGAATGCCTTCGGTTGGTTTTCCAGGAACAGGTTGAGTGTAGCAAAGTGAGGTTGGTTGAACAAATTGCCTTGGCCTTGGTTCCCATGAGCACCTTGATTTGCTTGATTTGCTTGAATGTTCGGCATCATTTGCATAAGCATCTGGGTGTTCTGGTTCGTCGCTTGCATAATTGCTCTCCAGGCCTCAGACTGAGGAGGAGGGGAAGGAGGACGATCAGGAACCTCTTCACCCTCTGGGTTAGCATGGGGAACCCTTTTAGGAGCCATCCCGAATGAGATGACCACTATTAGCCATTGATTCAAAGAATATATAAGTTGAATCAACGGCTAGAAATAGCAACATAAGTCTTCACAAGTACATTCGAACAAAATGAACGAATGTAATCCACAGTTTAATAGTAACAAAAATCTTCACGAGAAGCCACTTGGGAGAACAAAAGGTAAATTGAAACAACAAGGAGCAGATAGAACAAATATAAGATAGAAGCTTCGTTCGACATATTCGTGCTGAAAGCTTATGGAACGTGTTACAAAAGGGTTTTGCAATCCCCGGATCAGCATAGCCAAGGACCCTTTAAGATGCAACTCCCGATCGGAACAACGCTCATAAAACTACTTCACTCAATGTAGAACCCCGAACTCCATATCATGCATTCGTTGGAAGAATGCCTACGAACTACTAGATGAACCCACCTATTAATTTTCGAAAGTTTCCAGTTATGCAATCAGGTGTTGGGGATACAAGGGAAGCATCGCGCACTCAACTCTAATCCTACATCCAGCTGTATCCATCCTTCAACACATAACCAGTTATTTCCGGAAACCGTCTACCTCGGACCTTCGAAACGCATCTACTATACAAGCTATGGCAATACTCCCGAACTACCTGCCTAGTACTGGGTGATGTCGGGGTTATCTTGCCACTAACCGCATAGGAGAGTTTTCGATGTCGGCCGTCTTAAGTATTCTAGAACTGCTGCGATATATTTGTGACGACAACACCTCGGAGCTCAACTCCCCGGGACACTGCCACAACCCCTAAATGACAGGAGGCATCGAGAACAATGTTCTCGTCACAAAGACATCGGAACACTCCAAACAATACTCGCGTTATCCTAAAAAAAATTAGTGAATTTTTGAGAGTAGAAGAGATAGAACATCGTCAGGAGTCCTCACCAGAGCGATGAAGGGATGAGGAGCAAAAAGAAATCCTAATCTCAGATATATATATAGGACTCAAAACATTTTTAAGTGTGTGCCTAGACTCAACCGTCAATGATTCGATCAATCAGTGGGGGCTCCTATGTCGGAGAAGGCTCTCATACCAACTTGTAAGGCCCAGGATGGGATTATACCTCCTACGTGTCGAGGCACGACTTAAAGGTATAAGCCCATTCTAGAATGATCTCAAGTGTGGTATCTTTGCACGACTCATGTAAAAATAGGGATGAAACTGCAAAAGGATAGTTGGCTTACACTCGCCACGTCACACAATACATTACATAAGCAAATCATCCTCCAAATAACATCACAACCCGACTACGGGCGAAGATCCAAATGAAAGATACCAAATACATAAAGCCACAAGGTCCGAATCGCCCCTAGTAGAAACCACTACTGATCATCGGGATAGTGCACATAGTATCGACTACGTTCTTCATCGAACTCCCAGTACAGCTCCGTGCCGTCACCTGAGTAGTCCACCATAGTACCTGCATCTGGTGTTGTGTAGAATCTGTGAGCCACGGAGGACTCAGCAATCCCGTTCCCGGGTAGCAAAACTATCTAAGCCTTGGGTGTGGAACAAGGTTGAAGAAAGATAAAAGGTTGCAGCTGCACTATCACTAGCTTACGTGTTCAGAGCGAGAAGAGAAGTGCCACGAGCGTCAAAGTGATCAGGAAGTGATCCTATCTAAGCACGTCAATCATAACCCCACCGTGTTCACTTCCCGAACCCCTTTCGGAAAATGACCGTCATGGTTACTCACACTGGTAGGGTATTCTGAACATGGTGTCAAGTTTTCTACAACTGGATATTCACAAATTCCCATATGCCACATAACCGCGGGCACGGCTTTCGAAAGTTCAAAACCCTGCAGGGGTGTCCCAACTTAGCCCAATACAAGCTCACGATCTGCGGAGTCGCAACTCCAAGGTGGGAAGGCCCGAGTATTCTAGGAATCCCGTGCTCAAGATATTCCGACTAAGGTAAAACTAATCCAGCAAGACCTCCCGGCGTGACGACACCCTGACAGTAGCCCCGCGCATCTAGTCTCAGGCCACGACCGGATGAGCACTACGTACAGATACCGAAGACCCCAGCAAGCCGGGTGGCACCGCAAGTGGCTCTAGTTTGGACCAACACTCAAATCGAGCACTGGCCCAGGGGGTTGATTAATTAATCCTCGGGTTAATTACTCCCTCGGCAAGTTTTAGTTGTTAGGCAAATGGAGTACCAAAGTCAGGCCTCGCTGGAAGAGTTTTAGCGCTAAGCGGGTTATCGAGGGGGTCCCATAACCCCAACCGTGTTAGGAATGCATAATCAAGGAACATAATACCAGTTTATACGTGTAATGCCTCGGATGTTATACTTTCCCTTTTGGGCAATATATAATATCTTCGGCTTCATCAATTCCATTCCGGGCTCTTTGTCTTTTCGGGTTTTCGTTCTTTTGTCGTGTGCGTGTGTGTTCATTCATTCATATCATGTAGTCATGTGCATCGCATTGCATTTGTGTTGTCGTTTGCATCCGGTTCCACGCGCTCCGTCCCGTTGTCCGTTTCGCGTTCCGGAGCTCCCTCATGTGTCTGTGGCGTCCCCGAGGCCTACTTTGGTGTTTGGCCGTGTAACGTTACCGGTTTGGCGCGAGACTTGTCGTGTGTTGTTGTTTTGGTGTGTGTAACCCGCCTGTCAAATCTCGTCGCGTTTGGAGTTCTTTTGGTGCCCCATCAGTTATTCTCGTGGGCTCAAAGTGCCTCCACTTTGAGGCCCAAAACACCCCTCCAACAGCCCAGCAAACCAACCCAAACCCCTCCCTTCATCTAGGCCATCCAATTCAGATCGCGTGGCCGAAAACCACACCTCATTTGGACAACCCTAGCTCCTTGTGCCTATATATTTGTCCACCTTCCTCAATTTTTGCCCCAATATTAGGAAACCCTAACCTCATCCCCTACCTCCAGCCTCTCCTCTCTCCACTCCGGCCGGAGCTCGCCGGAGGGGTTCGCCGGACCCTCGCCGGAGCTCTCCGTCGCCACCTCCTCCTTACCTCCGGCCGCGCCGCCTCTCCCTCCGCCGCACCACCACCTTGCCACCGCCGCCGGCCTCTTCCTTCGCTGCGCCACCGCCTCCTACCGCCGGCGCCGCCTCCCCATCTTCCAGTCATCGCCGCCACCAGCTCGGGAGATCGCCGCCGCGAGGATCGATCGGGACGCCACCCCGATCCAGATCCATCGCCGCCACCCGCATGGGCCTCCGCGCGGGCCACCGAACCCTAGGGCCCGAGGCCCGTAGCGCTTCGGCCCGCAGCTCCCCGATCCGCCGCGCACCTTCGAGCGGAGCCGCCGCCAGCGCCCCGTCGGGATCCCCTCGCCCCGATCGGGTCGACTGGGCGTTGACCCCCGTGCGGCCCGTCTCCCCTCCAGGCCAGGTGGGCCGCTCCTCTACTGCCAGGCTGCGAGGCCCAGCTTCTCCAGGCCGCTGCCGAGCCAGCGCCTGGGCCGACGCAGCCCGAGCCGCCGAAGCCCTCGAGGCCAGAGGCCGTCGCCACTTCAGATCGGGAGTAGGGCTCCCCGATCCAGCTCTCTGTCGGGCCGGATCCGCGGGCCCGTAAGCCCGATCCGCTTCCCATCGGCCCGCGCGCCGGATCCGCAACGACCCCGACCCGATCCGCGTCAGACCCGCGTTGACTTGCTGTTGACCCGGAGGTAGTCCCAATTCCACTAAGTCCTGAGATTATTTGTGTTGCTGATGCCTTTTTCAAATGATGATAACTTTGTGTGTGATGCTCCGATTTGAGTGAATGAGATGTCCAGACGTTCGTGGAGACTTGTACTACATTTCATTCCATTGTGCCATACATGTTTGAGTTCATCTAGGTGCTTATATATCTGTTGCAAGAGTGCATCTTGATAAAAACTGCTGTTTGTAGTTATTTTCATGCCATCTTTGCATAGTGATAACTTGGTGCTCGTTTATCCGAATGATGCAAATGACATGTCCACGTGTTCATCTTGTCATGCTCTACATGTTGAATGCTTAGACTTGCATGTTAGAAGTAATCTTGCCATGTTTATCTCCGTTGCAAAGTGCTATGTGGCTGTTAAGTTTTTAAGCTTGTTATGAAATGCCAACTTGAGGAGCTCATTGCTATCGTTGTGTTTATCTCCATGATGCATGCTTAGGTGTTTTGGAATCACCATCATGTGTACTTTGTTGTGGTGCTCACCACTTGCCATGTTTAGCTTCGATGTAACTTAAACTTGCTCTCAAAGATGCCATGATGAAACTGCTGTTTCAACACTTAGTGAAATTTCACTAAGTCTGGAATCTGTAATTTCCAGATGCCATGTTTTCTTGTTGTTCAAGGCCAATCCATGATAGTTTTGGGGTGACTCTTGATGATTCCTTGTAGTATATATTGTTGGCTATCCATTCATGCTCTCATATGCTTATTTGAGTGGCTGTAGCATATTTATCTTTTGCTCCCAAGTTGCAATAAAATACTGCTGTCAGGATTTTGTTGTCAAGTTCAATATGTCATAGCTTGTTGCTATTGATCCATGGCTCCTTTGGGGGTGCACCAATGGACTTATTTGCTGTAGGATATGTCTAGTTTATGTTCATGCTCTTTGCCATGATGTTTGAGTGCTGTAGCTTATTTATCTAGTGCTCCGAAGTTGCTATGTGGCTGTAATTTTCAGCTTGTGCATATTTCTTGTTTCGGGCATAACTTTTAGCCCGTAGCTCCGTTTTCAGCAAGTTTTATATGAAACTTGGTTGATTTTTCATGTAGATTCATAATATCCTATTGTTATCATGTTTTGAAGTATTTTGTTTGAGTGCAATTTTCCATGCTCCTTGTGCTCCCATAGTGCATAAGTCATGCATCCATCATTTTTGTGTGCGCATTGCATCTTGTTGATTCGTGCCTTGTGTGGTTGTGTTGATTAGAGCCGGAAGCTGAGTACGAGTACGAGAACGAGTTTACCAACGAGGTTGAGAATGAGGAGCTTTCTTACGATCCGAACGACTACTCTTCAGGCAAGATGACCAAACCCCGATAACATTACTATCTTTGCCTATTGTTAGTAGTCTCGATCTATAGTTTTGCCTCAATGCCCATGTCTTTCATGTCAGCCTCCTACTTGTAACCATGACCATGTCTAACCACCCTACCTATGCAAACCATTGATTGGCTATACGTAGGCTTCGCTCAGCCCCTCTTATAGCGTTGCTAGTTGCAGGTGAAGTTGAAGATGCTTGCTTCATGTTGAGGTTTTGTTGGGTTATATCACACTATATAAATGCTTAAAATGAAATCATCTATATATTGGCAATGGGTGGAAGGCTAAGCCTTTTGCTTGGTGTTTTGTTCCACTCATGCCGCTAGGAACCGTATAAACAGGTGTTATGTTCCTTGATTATGCGTTCCTCACACGGTTGGGGTTATGGGACCCCCCTCGATAAACCGCTAAGTGCTAAGTCTTTTCCAGCAAGTCCCAACATTGGTAATATTTGCCTAATAACTAATAAAACTTGCATAGGGTCTTGCAAACCTGAGTTCTTAATCAACAACCCCGGGCCAGTGCTCCTCATGAGTGTTGGTCCAAACCGGGGGTTCTGCGGGGTCACCACGAGGAAACTCGAGGATTGATATAAACCTGTAGAATCGCCCATCCGGTCGTGGCCTGAGACTAGATACGCGCGGCTATTGTCAGGGTGTCGGCACGCCGGGAGGATTTGCTGGATTAGCCTTACCTTAGTTCGGAGTATCTTGAGCACGGGATTCCGAGAATACTCGGGTCTTCCCGCCTTGGAGTTGCAACTCCGCGGATCGTGGGCTTGTCATGGGCCAAGTTGGAACACCCCTGCAGGGTTTTGAACTTTCGAAAGCCATGCCCGCGGTTATGTGGCAGATGGGAGCTTGTTAATATCCAGTTGTAGAAAACTTGACACCATGTTCCAATACACTACCAGCGTGAGTACCGTGACTGTCATTTTCCGAAAGGGAATTCGGGAGATGAACACGGTGGGGTTATGTTTGACTTGATTAGTTTAGGATCACTTAGTGATCATCTCTAGACCGAGGCACCTTCTCTTCTCGCTCTCTTTTACGTAAGCTAGGCTAGTGCTGCTGCAACCACTTATTCTTATTCTTTCTTCAGCCTTGTTCTACACCCAAGGCTTAAATAGTCATGTTACCCAGGAACGGGATTGCTGAGTCCTCTATGGCTCACAGTTACTTCAACACACCAGATGCAGGTACGATGGTGAGTTACACTGGTGATGGCACTGAGCTAGACTGGGAGTACGACGAGGAGCGTAGCCGTTACTACGTGAACTATCCGACTGATCAGTAGTGGTTCTTCTACTAGGATTCGATCTAGACCTGTGGTTTAAGTTATGTTTGGTATCTTGACATTTGGATTTTACCCTTAGATGGGCTGTGATGTTCATTTGTATGATGATTGAAACATGTAATGAATTTGTGTGACGTTGCGAGTGTAAGCCAACTATTTTATGTTTTCCATCCCCATTTTTACATGAGTTGTGCAAAGATACCAAACTTGTGATCACTCCAGCATGGGATTATGTCTTTAAGTCGTGCCTCGACACGTAGGAGATATAGTCCCATCCTTGGCATTACAAGTTGGTATTCAGAGCCTTCTCCGACCAAGAAGCCCCCACTGATTGATCGAATCGTTGACGGTCGAGTCTAGGCACACACTGAAAAATATTTTGAGTCCTATATTATATCGGAGAGTTGGATTTCTTTGCTTCTCTTCCCCTTTCTCTCCGGTGAGGACTCCTGACGACTACTCTTGCCTCTTCTACTTTCAAAAATTGCACCAGTTTTTTTTAGGAATCTCACGAGTATTGTGGGATTGTTTCGATGTTCTTGTGACGAGAATATTGTTCTCGATGCCTCCTGACATTAGGGGTTGTGGCAGTGTCCCGGGGAGCTGAGCTTCGGGGTATTGTCGTCACAAGCATATCGCGGCAGTACTAAATACTTAAGACGGCCGACATCGAAAATCTCTCCTATACGGTTAGTGGCAAGATAACCCCGACATCACCCAGTACTGGGGAGGTAGTTCGGGAGTATTGCCATAGCTTTGTATAGTGGATGCTTTTCGAAGGTCCGAGGTAGACGGTTTCCGAGAAAGACTGGTTATGTGTTGAAGGATGGATACAGCTGGATGTAGGTTTAGAGTTGATTGCGCGGTGCTTCCCCTGTATCCCCAACACCTGATTGCATAACTGGAAATTTTCGGAAATTAATAGGTGGGTTTATCCAGTAGATCGTAGGAATTCTTCCAACGAATGCAGGTTAGCGACTTCGGGGTTCTACATTGTGTGAAGTGGTTTTATGACCGATGTTCCGATCGGGAGTTGCATCTTAAAGGGTCCTTGGCTATGTTGATCCGGGGATTGCAAAACCCTTTCGTAACGCGTTCATAAGCTTTCAGCACAAAGATGTTAGAACAAAGCTCCTATCTTGTGTTTGTTTCCATCTGTACCTTGTTCTTTTTTCTTATTTACCTTTTGTCCCTTATGTGGCTTCTCGTGAAGATTGATGTTATCATTTAACTGAGAATTTCATTTGTTCCTCTTGTTCGAGTGATTATTGTGAAGACTATGTTGCATTTGAATCCGTTGATTCAGCTTATACCTTCTTTCAATCAATTGCTGATTCGTGGTCATCTCTTTCAGGATGGCTCCGAAACGAGTTCCCAACGCTAACCCAGAGGGTGAAGAGGTGCCAGATCGTCCTCCTTCCCCTCCTCCTCTGTCTGAGGCTTGTAGAGCGATCATGCAAACTACAAATCAGAACACCCAGATGTTGATGCAGATGATGCAGCAGATGCAAGCTAATCAAGCTAATCAGGGTGCTCGAGGGAACCAAGGCAATTTCTTCAACCAACAGCACCATGCTACTCTCAACCAGTTCTTGGCCAATCAACCAAAAGCTTTCAGTTACTGTGTCGACCCTCTTGATGCTGAAGATTGGATCACCGATATCAAAAAGCATTTTGAGTGCAGTAACGTAAGAGAAGAGGACTATCTGAAGTTTGCAGCCTTCCAACTCAATGACCAAGCAGCTGACTGGTGGCAGCAGTACAAAGACTCCAGGCCAGGTCGTGTGATCTCTTTGGAGGATTTCTGCAAGGACTTTCGCTCTCACCACATTCCAACAAGTGTCATCGAGGGTATGCATGAGCAATTCCGCAACCTAAAGCAAGGCTCTATGACTGTCTACCAGTATAATGTCAAGTTCCAAAACCTCGCCCGCTATGCTAAGCAAGACATACCAGATGCCAAGAGCAAGATCTACCAGTTCCGCAGAGGTCTGAAAGATGAACTTCAACTTGCTCTCACCTTGTCCGAGCCCGATGAGTTTGACAAATTCTATAACATGGCGCTTAAGCAAGAGGCAGCCCAGCTCAAGATGGAGGCTTCCAAAAAGAGGATTCGAGATGCCGTTCACTCCTCCTCATCTTCTCAAGTGGCCGCGAAACAACAGAAATTTTGGCTTCGTCCTCCTCCAGTGATTCGAGCTCCTTACAACAACTCCAACAACTCCAAAAACAACAAGAACTCTAGTGGTCGTGCTTTCTCCCACCCACCCAACTCCAACAAGCAGTCCAAGCAGCAGTTCCAAGCTCCAAGACTAAGTGCTCCCCCTACTCATCCACTTTCTGAGGTGACTTGCTACAAGTGTGGCCAGAAGGGTCATTATTCCAACAAGTGCAACAACCCGAGGCGCCTTCCGCCTCCTCCTCCTGTCGGTACCGCTATGGTCAAGCATGATCCAAAGGCAGCAAGGGTGAATCTGATGAATGCAGCGCAAGCGGAGAATTCTTCTGATGTGATTTTGGGTAACCTTCCAGTGAACTCTTTTCCTGCTAAAGTGTTATTTGATTCGGGTGCTTCACATTCTTTCATGTCATACCCATTTGCATCCAAGTATAGCGTGATCACAGCAGCTTTACCAAGGCAATTGGCAATTTCTTCTCCGGCTAAGCAGATGCATTCTAGCTTGTATGCTCCGGATGTAACTATTCGCATGGGTGATTATCGCTTTCTGGCTAATCCGGTGGTTCTTGGCAATTCTGACATCGACCTTATCCTCGGAATGGACTGGCTTTCTCAGCATGATGCTCAAATTGATTGTGCACAGAAGGAAGTCAAGATTACTCATTCCGATGATGATGTGATTATCTTCGCCTCCAGGGATAACACAATCAGGCTTTTCTCTCTCAATGACAAGGGCGAAATGAATGCCATTTCTCAAATTCCGGTGGTTAACGAATATCAAGACGTCTTTCCTGAAGAATTTCCAGGCATGCCTCCTCACCGTAAGGTGGAATTCGTCATTGAACTCGAGCCGGGTACTGAGCCAGCATGCCGGCGTCCGTACAAGCTCTCTCCTGAAGAGTTGAAGGAATTGAAGAAGCAGCTTAATGAACAGGAGCGTATGGGTCTCATTAGGCCTAGTACGTCTCCTGGGGTTGTGGTGTCTTATTTGTCAAGAAGAAGGATGGCACGGAGCGCCTCTGCGTCGATTACCGGCCATTGAACAAGAAGACAATAAAGAACAAGTATCCGCTCCCCAACATCAACGAACTGTTCGAGCAGCTCAAAGGAGCTAAAGTGTTATCTAAGCTCGATCTCCGAATGGGCTATCACCAAATTCGCATTCGCGAGGAAGACATCCCCAAGACTGCCTTCAGAACGAGCTACAGCTCATATGAGTATACAGCCATGTCTTTTGGTCTCGCCAATGCTCCTCCTACCTTCTCGAGAATGATGCACTACATTTTCAACCCCTACACCGGCGAGTTTGTGCTTGTGTATCTGGATGACATTTTGGTATTTTCCAAGAATGAAGAAGATCACGAAAAGCACCTCCGTCTCGTTCTCGATAGACTCCGTGAACATAAGTTCTATGCCAAGTTCTCCAAGTGCGAATTTTGGCTCGATAAGGTCTTGTATTTGGGCCATATCCTCTCTGCTGACGGTATTGCGGTAAACCCCGAGAAAGTTGAAGCAATTGTCAACTGGGAAGCTCCTCAGAACGTCAAGCAACTCCGAAGCTTTCTTGGTCTTGCCAGCTATTGCAGAAGGTTCGTTGAGAACTTCTCTAAGATTGCCAAGCCTCTTTCCAACTTGCTGCAGAAGAATGTCAAGTACTACTGGTCTCCAAATTGTGAAGTGGCATTCAAAACTCTCAAAGAAAAGCTCGTCTCTGCTCCAGTTCTAACTCCTCCAGATGAGTCCAAGCCCTACGAAGTATTCTGTGATGCTTCTCTGGTGGTGTGCTTATGCAAGACAAAAGAATTGTGGCATACACTTCTCGTCAGCTCAAGCCAAGTGAGAAGAACTACCCCACACATGATCTTGAGCTAGCAGCTCTGGTACATGCTTTGATTACGTAGAGACATCTGTTGTTGGGCAGAAAAGTCGACATTTTCACTGATCACAAGAGTTTGAAGTACATCTTCACACAGCCGAATCTAAACCTCCGCCAGACTCGTTGGGTTGAAATGATCCAAGAGTATGATCCCAGCATCGAATACACACCTGGCAGGGCGAATGTGATTGCAGATGCTATGAGCAGAAAGGCATATTGCAACAGCCTTCTTATCAAGCCGTTCCAGCCTGAGCTTTGTGAAGCTTTCAGGAAGCTCAACCTCCAAGTTGTTCCCCAAGGTTTTCTTGTAAATATTCAAGTTGCTCCTACCTTGGAAGATCAGGTCCGTGAGGCCCAACTCAGTGATGCTATGGTGCAGACGGTGAAACATGGTATTGCAAAGGGTACCCCTAAATACAAGTGCTATCGCGTTGATGAGAGAGATACCTTGTTCTTTGAGGACAGACTTGTTGTTCGCAAAGGTGATCTCAGGAAGCTCATAATGGAAGAAGCACATGATTCCCTCCTTTCCATTCATCCTGGTAGCTCCAAGATGTATCAAGATCTCAAGCAATCTTACTGGTGGACTCGCATGAAAAGGGATATTGCCCAATTCGTGAATGAATGTGATGTCTGCAGAAGAGTGAAGGCAGAGCATCAACGTCCAGCTGGTCTTCTCCAACCTCTTCCTATTCCCGAGTGGAAATTCGACCACATTGAGATGGATTTCTTCACTGGTTTTCCTAAGTCCAAGAGAGGGAATGATTCTATCTTCGTGGTGATTGACAAGCTTACCAAAGTCTCTCACTTCCTTCCAGTCAAAGAATCCATCAATGCGGCTCAATTGGCAGAGTTGTACACTTCCAAAATTGTGTCCTTACATGGCATTCCTCAAGTTATCTCCTCAGACCGTGGAAGTTTGTTCACTTCAAAGTTCTGGGACTCCTTTCAGTCTGCCATGGGCACTAAGATCAGGTTCAGCACTGCTTTTCACCCTCAGACTAGTGGTCAAGTCGAGAGAGTGAATCAGATTCTAGAAGACATGCTCAGAGCCTGTGTCACATCTTTTGGCATGAAATGGGAAGATTGCCTTCCATTTGCCGAGTTCTCTTACAACAACAGCTTTCAAGCAAGTGCAGGCAAAGCTCCGTTTGAAATCCTCTATGGCAGAAAGTGCCGTGCCCCTCTCAACTGGTCCGAAACTGGTGAACGTCAACTTCTTGGCAATGACCTGATCTCAGAAGCCGAAGAAATGTGCAAAGTCATACGTGAGAACCTCAAGGCCGCTCAGTCGTGTCAAAAGAGCTACTATGACGGCAAGAATCGTGATTTGGCTTTCAACATTGGTGATCATGTTTATCTCCGTGTTTCTCCGATGAAAGGCACCCAAAGATTCGGTATCAAAGGAAAGCTTGCTCCTAGATACGTCGGGCCTTTCAAGATCCTTGGCAAAAGAGGCGATCTAGCCTATCAACTTGAGCTCCCTTCCAACTTCGCCAATGTTCATGATGTGTTCCATGTGTCTCAACTCCGCAAGTGCTTCAAGACTCCTGAACGCATGATTCCGTTTGAAGAGATTGATCTTCAACAAGACTTGTCCTACCGAGAGCATCTAGTTGCTATTCTCGAAGAAACCGAGCGCAAGACCCGCAACAAGTCCATCAAATTCTTGAAAGTCAAGTGGTCACACCATACCGACCGAGAAGCTACGTGGGAATGAGAAGATCATCTTCGTTTCGAGTACCCTTCCTTTTTCCAGTCCTAGATCTCGGGACGAGATCTTTTTGTAGTAGAGGAGAGTTTGTAATGCCCCGGATGTAATACTTTCCCTTTTCGGCAATATATAATATCTCCGGCTTCATCTATTCCATTCCGGGCTCTTTGTCTTTTCGGGTTTTCGTTCTTTTGTCGTGTGCGTGTGTGTTCATTCATTCATATCATCTAGTCATGTGCATCGCATTACATTTGTGCTGTCGTTTGCATCCGGTTCCACGCGCTCCGTCCCGTTGTCCGTTTCGTGTTCCGGAGCTCCCTCACGTGTCCGTGGCGTCCCCGAGGCCTACTTTTGTGTTTGGCCGTGTAACGTTCCGGTTTGGCGCGAGACTTGTCGTGTGTTGTTGTTTTGGTGTGTGTAACCCGCCTGTCAAATCTCGTCGCGTTTGGAGTTCGTTTGGTGCCCCATCAGTTATTCTCGTGGGCTCAAAGTGCCTCCACTTTGAGGCCCAAAACACCCCTCCAACAGCCCACCAAACCAACCCAAACCCCTCCCTTCATCTAGGCCATCCAATTCTGATCGCGTGGCCGAAAACCACAACTCATTTGGACAACCCTAGCTCCTTGTGCCTATATATTTGTCCACCTTCCTCAATTTTTGCCCCAATATTAGGAAACCCTAACCTCATCCCCTACCTCCAGTCTCTCCTCTCTCCACTCCGGCTGGAGCTAGCCGGAGGGGTTCGCCGGACCCTCGCCGGAGCTCCACCGCCGCCACCTCCTCCTCACCTCCGGCCGCGCCGCCTCTCCCTCCGCCGCACCACCACCTTGCCACCGCCGCCGACCTCTTCCTTCGCTGCGCCACCGCCTCCTACCACCGGCGCCGCCTCCCCATCTTCCAGTCATCGCCGCCACCAGCTCGGGAGATCGCCGCCGCCAGGATCGATTGGGACGCCAGCCCGATCCATATCCATCGCCGCCACCCGCCTGGGCCTCCGCGCGGGCTGCCGAACCCTAGGGCCCGAGGCCCGTAGCGCTTCGGCCCGCAGCTCCCCGATCCGCCGCGCGCCTTCGAGCGGAGCCGCCGCCAGCGCCCCGTCGGGATCCCCTCGCCCCGATCGGGTCGGCTGGGCGTTGACCCCCGCGCGGCCCGTCTCCCCTCCAAGCCAGGTGGGCCGCTCCTCTACCGCCAGGCCGCGAGGCCCAGCTTCTCCAGGCCGCTGCCGAGCCAGCGCCTGGGCCGACGCAGCCCGAGCAGCCGAAGCCCTCGAGGCAAGAGGCCGCCGCCGCTTCAGATCGGGAGCAGGGCTCCCCGATCCAGCTCTTTGTCGGGCCGGATCCGCGCGCCCGTAAGCCTGATCCGCTTCCCACCGGCCCGCGCGCCCGATCCGCAACGACCCCGACCCGATCCACATCAGACCCGCATTGACTTGCTGTTGACCCGGAGGTAGTCCCAATTCCACTAAGTCCTGAGATTGTTTGTGTTGCTGATGCCTTTTTCAAATGATGATAACTTTGTGTGTGATGCTCCGATTTGAGTGAATGAGATGTCCAGACGTTCGTAGAGACTTGTACTACATTTCATTCCATTGTGCCATACATGTTTGAGTTCATCTAGGTGCTTATATATCTATTGCAAGAGTGCATCTTGATAAAAACTGCTGTTTGTAGTTATTTTCATGCCATCTTTGCATAGTGATAACTTGGTGCTCGTTTATCCGAATGATGCAAATGACATGTCCACGTGTTCGTCTTGTCATGCTCTAATGTTGAATGCTTAGACTTGCATGTTAGAAGTAATCTTGCCATGTTTATCTCCGTTGCAAAGTGCTATGTGGCTGTTAAGTTTTTAAGCTTGTTATGAAATGCCTACTTGAGGAGCTCATTGCTATCGTTGTGTTTATCTCCATGATGCGTGCTTAGGTGTTTTGGAATCACCATCATGTGTACTTTGTTGTGGTGCTCACCACTTGCCATGTTTAGCTTCGAGGTGACTTAAACTTGGTCTCAAAGATGCCATGATGAAACTGCTGTTTCAACACTTAGTAAAATTTCACTAAGTCTGGAATCTGTAATTTCCAGATGCCATGTTTGCTTGTTGTTCTAGGCCAATCCATGATAGTTTTGGGGTCACTCTTGATGATTCCTTGTAGTATATATTGTTGGCTATCCATTCATGATCTCACATGCTTATTTGAGTGGCTGTAGCATATTTATCTTTTGCTCCCAAGTTGCAATAAAATACTGCTGTCAGGATTTTGTTGTCAAGTTCAATATGTCATAGCTTGTTGCTAGGGATCCGTGGCTCCTTTGGGGGTGCACCAATGGACTTATTTGCTGTAGGATATGTCTAGTTTATGTTCATGCTCTTTGCCATGATATTTGAGTGCTGTAGCTTATTTATCTAGTGCTCCGAAGTTGCTATGTGGCTGTAATTTTCAGCTTGTGCATATTTCTTGTTTCGGGCATAACTTTTAGCCCGTAGCTCCGTTTTCAGCAAGTTTTATATGAAACTTGGTTGATTTTTCATGTAGATTCATAATATCCTATTGTTATCATGTTTTGAAGTATTTTGCTTGAGTGCAATTTTCCATGCTCCTTGTGCTCCCATAGTGCATAAGTCATGCATCCATCATTTTTGTGTGCGCATTGCATCTTGTTGATTCGTGCCTTGTGTGGTTGTGTTGATTAGAGCCGGAAGCTGAGTACGAGTACGAGAACGAGTTTACCAACGAGGCTGAGAACGAGGAGCTTTCTTACGATCCGAACGACAACTCTTCAGGCAAGATGACTTAACCCCGATAACATTACTATCTTTGCCTATTGTTAGTAGTCTCGATCTATAGTTTTGCCTCGATGCCCATGTCTTTCATGTCAGACTCCTACTTGTAACCATGATCATGTCTAACCACCCTACCTATGCAAACCATTGATTGGCTATACGTAGGCTTCGCTCAGCCCCTCTTATAGCGTTGCTAGTTGCAGGTTTAGTTGAAGATGCTTGCTTCATGTTGAGGTTTTGTTGGGTTATATCACACTATATAAATGCTTAAAATGAAATCATCCATATATTGGCAATGGGTGGAAGGCTAAGCCTTTTGCTTGGTGTTTTGTTCCACTCATGCCGCTAGGAACCGTATAAACCGGTGTTATGTTCCTTGATTATGCGTTCCTCACACGGTTGGGGTTATGGGACCCCCTCGATAAACCGCTAAGTGCTAAGTCTTTTCCAGCAAGTCCCAACATTGGTACTATTTGCCTAATAACTAATAAAACTTGCATAGGGTCTTGCAAACCCGAGTTCTTAATCAACAACCCCGGGCCAGTGCTCCTCGAGGATTGATATAAACCTGTAGAATCGCCCATCCGGTCGTGGCCTGAGACTAGATACGCGCGGCT
The DNA here is from genome assembly GCA_902687465.1 of Secale cereale. Taxonomy (NCBI): domain Eukaryota; kingdom Viridiplantae; phylum Streptophyta; class Magnoliopsida; order Poales; family Poaceae; genus Secale; species Secale cereale. Next base: position 451,473,576 of record LR738715.1, on the reverse strand, counting down.
ATTGTCAGGGTGTCGGCACGCCGGGAGGATTCGCTGGATTAGCCTTACCTTAGTTCGGAGTATCTTGAGCACGGGATTCCGAGAATACTCGGGTCTTCCCACCTTGGAGTTGCGACTCCGCGGATCGTGGGCTTGTCATGGGCCAAGTTGGAACACCCCTGCAGGGTTTTGAACTTTCGAAAGCCGTGCCCGCAGTTATGTGGCAGATGGGAGCTTGTTAATATCCGGTTGTAGAAAACTTGACACCATGTTCCAATACACTACCAGCGTGAGTACCGTGACTGTCATTTTCCGAAAGGGAATTCGGGAGATGAACACGGTGGGGTTATGTTTGACTTGATTAGTTTAGGATCACTTAGTGATCATCTCTAGACCGAGGCACCTTCTCTTCTCGCTCTCTTTTACGTAAGCTAGGCTAGTGCTGCTGCAACCACTTATTCTTATTCTTTCTTCAGCCTTGTTCCACACCCAAGGCTTAAATAGTCATGTTACCCGGGAACGGGATTGCTGAGTCCTCTGTGGCTCACAGTTACTTCAACACACCAGATGCATGTACGATGGTGAGTTACACTGGTGATGGCACTGAGCTAGACTGGGAGTACGACGAGGAGCGTAGCCGTTACTACGTGAACTATCCGACTGATCAGTAGTGGTTCTTCTACTAGGATTCGATCTAGACCTGTGGTTTAAGTTATGTTTGGTATCTTGACATTTGGATTTTACCCTTAGATGGGCTGTGATGTTCATTTGTATGATGATTGAAACATGTAATGAATTTGTGTGACGTGGCGAGTGTAAGCCAACTATTTTATGATACCAAACTTGCGATCACTCCAGCATGGGATTATGGCTTTAAGTCGTGCCTCGATACGTAGGAGATATAGTCCCATCCTGGGCATTACAATACGGTTCCTAGGGCGGCATGAGTGGAACAAATCACCAAGCAAGAGGCTTAGCTTTCCACCCATTGCCAAGTATATAGATAATTTAGTTTAAGAGTTTGTATAGTGTGATATCCCAACAATAACTTCAACATGAAGCAAGAATCTTCAAATCTTCTCCTGCAACTAGCAATGCTATAAGAGGGGCTAATCGAAGCTTACTTAGCCAAACAAAGGTTTGCTAGGTTGGGTGGTTAGACAGGTTCATGATTACAATAGGAGGCTGACAAACAAACATGGGCATCGAGGCAATAAGCTAAAGAGCGAGATATCTAGCAATAGGCAAAGATAGTAATGATATCTGGGTCAGGTCATCTTGCCTGTCGAGTCGTCGATGGGATCGTAATACGGCTCCTCGTACTCAACCTCGGTAGTAACCTCGTTCTCGTTCTCGGTCTCGGCTCCCGGCTCTACTCAACACAAGAATACAACGAGGCACGAGAATCAAACAAGGTGCAATGCACAATCAACATGATGCACACATGATGCACTTATGATGCATTTCATGTCAAGGGATGAAGCACACAAGAACAACACAAGACAACAAGTTTAAATGAGGCCGGAATCCACATATAGCGAATCCGGTAAGTCCTCATATATATATATGTTGAAATTGGTCCAGATCTGAACAAACCTTAAGTTAAAGTTGTTAAACAGCAAGTTAACATGCACCATGACGATCTACACGAAATTCTAGTCAAGTTTCATATAAAGTTTGTTTAAAGCGGAGCTATGGTCTAGAAGATATGAGCAAAACAAGTTAAGCATGGCAACGGTGCAAGATGCACCCAAACATCAAGCAAACATACTCCAAACATGTAAACAAGTTGATATTATGATTCTAAATGCAAAATCACACAAGTTTCATATAGGGCACGCTCAAAACGGAGCAATGGTTCAACACATACACTCGAAACAAGATACAATGCAAAGGTGGAATTAGCAGCCACATAGCACCTTTGGAGCAAGAAATATATACTCTACATCACTCAAACATGGTGACAAGAAGCATGGACATTAAATAGCCATATCCTACAGCAAACAACTCCATTGGAGCAACTCCATAGGAGGCATGGATCAATAGCAACAAGCCACAACATTTTGATCATGACGTTAAAAACCTGACAGTAATATTTTACAGCAACTTGGGAGCAATAAATAAATAAGCTACAGCAAGCCATATGAGCAAGTAAGGGCATGAATGGATAGACAACAACATATACAGCAAGGAATCATCAATGGCCACCCCAAAACTAACATTGATTTGCCTAGGGCATCAAGCAAACATAGCATCCGGATATGACAGATTCCAGACTTAGCCAAAATTTCACTAAGTGTGAAAACAGTTAAGTTGGCATGGCATGTTCGCAAGCATGTTTAAGTCACCTCAAGGCATATCATGGAAAATAGTTTGCACCACAGCAAAGACCACATGATGGAGATTCTAAAATATATTGGCATGTGACAAGGGGCCAACCACATCAATAGCAACGAGCACTTCAAATCAACATCTCATAACATGTTACAAAACTTAACATCCACATGCACTTTTGCAACCAAGTTTAACATGGCAATATGAACCCTAACATGCATGCTACAGCAACCATCATGTAAAGCATCACATGATGAACATTTTGACATCTCATTTGCTTCATTTGGATAAACATGCACCAAGTTATCACATCTCAAACATGGCATGAAAATAACAAGTAGCTGAAGTTTATAACAAGTAACACTCTTGTCACGAAGATTAAGACATCTAGATTAAGTCAAACAAGCATGGCACAATGGAATAAAACGTAGAGCACATCACCACGGTCATTTTGACATATTATATGCAACATTTGGATAAGCACACAATTAGTTATAGATGTTCAAACATGCAACATTATAACACATGCCAAGGACTAAACGGTAATTAAGCAGTTCGCGAAAAAGAAAAAAAACGCCGGGCGGAAATAAAACGAAACGGGCCAAATCTGGGGGGGTCCTGGGCCTCACCTTGCGGGCCATGGCCCGAGGTGGGGAGGAGGAAGGCGGCTCGGGGAAACTGGGCCGGCCCGAGGCTTCACGTCGTCCTCCTCGATCCCTCCTGGATCGGGCGGATCGAGCGAGGCCGAACACCGGCGGCGGCTCGCCGGCCGGCGCCGGTGGACTTCCGGCACGGCGGCGGTGCGCGATGGGGCGGATCCGGGCGCACCGGCCCGGATCTGGCTCGGGGCGGAGGACCGGCGACTTCAGGAGGCGGGGCGGCGGCGGCTCGCCGGCCGGCGCCGAGGGCGGCGGAGAAGGCAGCCGGCGGCGGCTGCGGCGGCGGGGGCGCGCGCCGGCGATGGAGGCGAGGGTGCTGGGCGCTGCGGGCTGACGGCGGTGCGATGCGGGCCGCGGGGGCCGGGGACGGGCCCGGCTTGCCCGTGCGGTGGGAGGCGGTCGTTGTGTCCGGTGCGGACGGACACGTCCGCCCGGCATGGAAAACGAGGCGGCGGCTGGAGCTAGGAGGAGGCTAGGGTTTTGGCCGAAAATTAGGATGGGGGAGACGTTTTTATAGGCACGAGGAGCTAGGAGACTCCAAATGGGGAGCGGTTTTCGGCCACGCGATCACAATTCGACGACCGAGATGATGGGAGTGGTTGTGCTGGGTTTGTGGGCTGTTGTGGAGGGGGTCTTGGGCCTTAAAGAAGAGGTACTTTTAGCCCACTAGGTTAACCGTTAGAGTACCAAAGGAACTCCAAACGCGACGAAACTTGACAGGCGGCCTACACGTACCAAAACAACATCACACGACAAGTCTCACGTCATTCCGGGAACGTTACACGACCACACACGAAAGAAGGACTCAGGGATGCCACGGGCACGTGTGTGAGTGTCGGAACTAATGGGAAGAGACGAGTGGGACCGGGTGCAAGTGACAACACAATGCAATGCAATGGACATGACAACATGACATGGATGAAATGCACACACGCACACGACAAAACGAAGAAACCCGAAATGAAGAAGAGCTCAGAATGGAATTGATGAAGCCAAGTTTCATATATTGCCAATATTGGAAAGTGTTACATCTAGGGCATTACAGTACCGGACCAAAGCATTAACACATAGTGAATACATTAACTCCTCAAACTATGGTCATCACCGGGAGTGGTCCCGATTATTGTCACTTCGGGGTTGCCGGATCATAACACATAGTAGGTGACTATAGACTTGCAAGGTAAGATCAAGAACACACATATATTCAAGGAAACATAATAGGTTCAGATCTGAAATCAAGGCACTCGGGCCCTAGTGACAAGAATTAAGCATAGGAAAGTCATAGCAACATCAATCTCATAACACAGTGGATACTAGGGATCAAACCCTAACAAAACTAACTCAATTACATGATAGATCCCATCCAACCCATCACCGTCCAGCAAGCCTACGATGGAGTTACTCGCGCATGGCGGTGAGCATCATGGAATTGGTGATGGAGGAAGGTTGAGGATGACGATGGCGACGATCTCCACCCTCCGGAGCCCCGAACGGACTCCAGATCAGCCCTCTCGACAGAGATTAGGGCTTGGCAGCGACTTTGTCTTATAAAACGCGATAATTCTTCCTCTCTGGTTTTTTTCTCTCCCCGAAAGTGAATATATAGGATCTGGGGATACGTCGGTGGAGCACCAGGGGGGCCACGAGGTAGGGGGCGCACCCTAGGGGGGTGCCCCCACCCTCGTGGACAGGGTGTGGGCCCCCTGGTATGGATCTTCTTGCAGGTATTTTTTATATTTTCCAAAATAATTCTTCGTGGATTTTCAGGTCATTTCGAGAACTTTTTATTTCTGCACAAAAACAACACCATGGCAATTCTACTGAAAACAGCGTCAGTCCGGGTTAGTTCCATTCAAATCATGCAAGTTAGAGTCCGAAACAAGGGCACAAGGGTTTGGAAAAGTAGATACGTTGGAGACGTATCAATATCAGAGCTGACCCTCGTGGTTACACGGATGTTTGCGGACAGGTGCGCGGTCATGTTGTTCATGACATTTGTGACCAATCGTGGCACACGGCATGACACATGTATCGGACTGGATGCACATACGTATGTGCCAAGAGGGAACGTTCTTGTGGCCCGATGAGGACGTCGGTTCCTCTAAGTGGGGGTGTATGTGATAGCCTGGCTTATTAGGGATGATAGACTACTCATATCAATAAGGAATCCCTTATTTTCTGGAAGGCCATTCGGACGGAACTCCAAAGTTAAGCATGCTCAGCTTGGAGTAATTCCAGGATGGGTGACCGACCGGGAAGTTGCTTCCGGGTGCGCACGAGTGAGGACAAAGTGCGCGGAAAAGACTAGTATTGATATGTGGGGCCAGTCTAGATCCCGCTAGGAGTAACGACCATCGGCGGGTGTGTCTGGGGCGTTACACCCCCAGTGTTCGGTTGGCGAGGCTCATCTTCGTCCTCGCGTTGAGGTCCTTTCCCCTTGTGTTCGGCATTTAACTTGCCGACCTGCTTGAAGACCCAACAATTTCTGTTGGTGTGGTTTGCAGGTTTGTCAGGGGTGCCATGAATCTGGCAAGGTCTCTCTAATATATTTTCCAAGCTGGATGGACTATCTGTGTTGCCTTTGAACGACTTATTCCATTAAAATTGCCTGGAGCAACGAAATCGGTTTACTGCCGTGTCATCCTTTTCTCCGGCATTGTTCCGACGCTTGTTCTTATTGCGTCGTGGCTTGCCATTGCCGTCCTGACTTTGGAAGTGCCAGGGTTGTCGTGGAAATAGCATGGCAGATGTCCGGTTTAGCGGACTTGAAGATGGAACCATCGCACAGGTTAGCTTGAAGGGGTTCATAGCACACAAAGGACACAGAGGGTTTATACTAGTTCGGCCCCTTCGGTGAAGGTAAAAGCCTACGTCTAGTTGGTTTGGTATTGCTTGGGCGTCGGATTACAGGAAGCGGATTCGCTTGCCTGTGCCTCGACGGGTTGATTGTTGCTTGTCCCTGAACCGTCGCCGGGTTGTCTCTTTATATAGAGGCGATGCCCGGTCCGGTTTACAGAATCCCGAGGTCGGCTCATAATCGTGTCCGCCTCGGTCTCTGTTCTTTCTTCCTTATCTCTCAAGTTACATCGCTTGGCGGTTTACAAACTACACTTCTATACATGGGCCCTAAGATCTTATGGGCCGTAGCCTTTACTAAATATTACAACCAAGGATAATATAATAAATCCGGTTTACAATATCCGGTTTATACCCGTTAGTCATATCCCTCACATTAGGCCCCAGAATGATTTGAACTTGTTCATATCAATCTTGTCTTGTATAAATTTCTTCTGTCTTTGCATTTTTGTAAACCGGCTCTGACGTCATCTTCGAGATTCACTAGATCTGACCGTGACATCATCTCCGCATTTAACGCTGCGAGCTGTACTGTAGCTTTGTTTTAAGGGTTATCCCGAAAATCGAGGCGTCAGAGGATCTTTTATCCGATCCTTTACCTCCTCGAATCCCGCGCCTGTCGCTTCGGATCTGACTTTCCTTATAAATACCGCTGTCCCCATTCATTATCTTCTTCCTGCTCTTTCTTCTTCCTCCGTCGCCCGACTCCATCGCTGCCCGAGCTCGAACCGCCGACGTCAACCGCTGAATCCAAGTCCTCGCCGGCCGCTGCATCACCCTGAGTCTGACCAGAGAACCTCCGCCGCTGATCCTTGTTGTTCCAGGTATGTCCTTCTTCTTCATTACAGATCTGTAACTTCTAGGGTTCCTTCTCACGCCCCCGCCATTAGAGCCTCAACGGAAGCTTTACCTTGTTCAACTTTAAGCCGATAGTTTTCAGTAACCTTTACCTTTAGATCTTGCCCTTTAAACTGTACTTTTACCCCGCTGTAAATGCTTCAGATCTTCGTCGTTCTTGTCTAACCTGTACATTTATCCGCTCGGTATAAGGCCCTTGTAGTTCTTCCCGTATACTCTTACATTTGTTTCTCTTTTTCTGGTATGCTCAGATCTATTCCACCTTAGCTGTCTTTGAAAACCTGTTTTTCTCCTCGGTAGATCTGTTAAGTATGTTCCGGTTTAAACTGTTATGCCCTGTTCGTGCGAAACTTTATAATTTAAACGCGACAGTTTAGCCGTTCCTCTTTTACTGCCATGAACCGGAAATGGTGTGGCTTGCTGTAATTGCCGGTTTAACCATGCCATTAGTCCTCAGTTCAAACCGTTGCGTAACTTTCATAGATAGTTTCTGGTTTATACTGCTGTACCTTCATAATCCGTTTTCTGCACTTTATCTTTTCCAGTACTTGTCCTTTCGTTGCAATGGCCAAGCAGTATGTCTCTTGCGATTGGGTCCCTTCTATCATCACTGAGGAAGATTTGGTCAAGATTTCTGAAATTGGTACGTTAGGCCCTCAGTCGGTTTTGAAGTGGCGGGCCCCGGGGAATGAATGTCCTCCTACTCCCAGGTCCGGGGAGGTCATTGTGTTCTTTGATCACATATCTCGAGGCTTCTCTCCCCCCGGTTCAAAGTTTTTTCGGGATGTTCTTGCTGCCTTCCAACTCCACCCTCAGGACATTGGACCCAACTCTGTTTCAAACATCTGTGACTTCCAAGTGTTTTCGGAGGTATATCTGCAAGAAGAACCGTCCGTCGATCTGTTCCGGGACTTCTTTCACTTAAACCGGCGCACAGAGTTCACCAGTGGACCACATCAGGAGCTTGGCGGCGTTAGTATTCAGAAGAGGAGAGACGTTGTTTTTCCTCACGCCGCTTTACACACGCATCCAAATGAGTGGAACAAGTCATGGTTTTATTGTATTGACACTTCTCCTGAAGGGGAGAACCCTCTGCCGGGTTATCGTGAAACCCGTATTCCGGAAGATCATCCTTTACCACAACGGCTCGGCTCTGTTGAACGGACCCGGTTTTCATCACACCTCTCCAAGTTAAGAGCCTTCATAGCTAATGGCTTGATTGGAACTGATTTTCTACGATGTTGGTTGTCTTGGAGCATCCTTCCCTTGAGCCGGCGATCACAGCTGATGTGCAAATATTCTGGTAAACCGGATGATCCCCAAAGGTTTACCAAGGAAAAACTCTCTGAATCGGAGGTTATAGAATCAGCCAAGAAAATTCTCAATGTTTCCTTGGCAGACTGCAGCAAGGTCGGGTTAGCTCCTTATTATAAGAAGAACAAGCTGCCTGCAATAAGTTTTACCTTGCCCTGTATTCGTAATCCATTTCTTTAAACCGTCTTTCAATTACCTTTCTTGCTTTTGACTAGGCTGATGACCCTTTCTGGAAGAGAAAACCTCAGGAGAAAACCGGCAAACAAGCTCGCCGGAAAACCTTCGCCAATAAGAAAAGGAAAGCAGCTGTTGACGCCAGTTCTCCCACTGAAGATGATGATCCGGATTCCGAGGTATGATTTAATCCGGTTCAGATTTTGCTTTCTTGAACTTGTAATTGTATCTCACGATAACTTTTCCACAGGAGTTGCCTGAAGGTGATAATCCGGCCGAAGTTGAGGTAACCATTCTTTCTTCTGATTCAGAACCTCTTCCACAAAAAAGTCGTCGGACCGTCCAGAAATACCAATTTTCTCACCCTTATGCTCAGTTGGACCCTAACTTTATTTTGAAGAAGCAACAACACGAAGCTCTTCGCCGGACCACTCGCCATAGCGGCCCGGCGGTGGAATCATCCGGGATTTCTTTAACTCCGGCTCGAAAGCGCCGTGCAGAGGTGATACTTTCTCCGACTCTCCTTCATCCCAAGCCCGGGCTTATCCGAAAACCTATTAAACCGTCTGACCCTGATTATCAGGAAACTCCATTGTCTTCTTCTGGTGAATCGACTGCCACGCAGCTTCCTCCATTGAAAACTGTCCCAGGGTAACTTTTTAACCCTTCCGGTTTATGATTCCTTTTTGTTTTATAATGTTAATACTCATTTTGCACTCTTTCCAGCAAACCAAAACCCAGCAAGAAACCCAAGGCAAACAAGCCTCCTGCTGAGACCACTGCAGATAATCCGGCTGATGATCCGGCAATAACTGTTCCTTCAGAGGACGAGCCCATAGCTCCTCTTGAAGACCCTGCGCCTACAGATCATATCTCTGCTCCTGAGAATCCTACTGCCGAAGATGCCCATAATCCGCCAAGTCCGGCCCGGGTCAATTCTCCTCAGATTAATCCGGCGTCTCCCAATCCGGCCCAAACTGCCACTCCCCCAAATGTACCTGCTTCTCCGGATGTTGTGGTAACTGGGACTGCCTTTGTTGCTCCAGCTGAGCCCACCGTTTTAGCCAAGCATACGGCTAAAACGGAGAAGTTATATAAAGAAAAAGGCAAATGGAGTACTGAAGTATCCAATCTTGCTGATATGAGTGCCCAAGACATTTATTCTGGGTATCTAAACCGGCTCCACAGCAGCCGAGACTATGAAGCAAGCCTGGTTAACTTAATGAGGGAGAAATATGAGGTAAACCTCTTCTTCTGACTTTGTACCTTTGATGTGTTTCTATCCCATAACAGCCCCCAAGTTCCGGTTTAGCTGCGTGCTGAAGGTGAACCGGAACTTGTAGTTTGAACAATTGATCTTTACATTAGCCCCCAAGTATCAAGTAGATAACTTGTTTATGTATTTGATACTTGTAAAAGTTGCTGATGATACTTCAACCATACATTAGCCCCCAAGTGTCAAGCAGACAACTTGTTTGTGTGCTTGAGACTTGTAACTTTGAATTGCTGTTGTTTACTGCTTCAACTGCCATTAGCCCCCAAGTGTCAAGTAGACAACTTGTTTGTGTGCTTGAGACTTGTCTGATTTTTACCTCTTGTCTTTTAACTGTGCTTGCAGGCTGAGTTGAACCGGAATGCTATTGAAATCAATGAACTTCGTAGCCGTCTTACTGAAACAGAATCTGCTGCTTCAAAAGCTAAAAAAGATCTTCAGGTGAGTTTAAAGACTGTTGAAGATCTGAAGAAATATTTTGAAGAAGAACGGACCACTTTTGAGGTTCAAAAGAAAGATCTGGAGAAAAGGGTTCAGGACGCTGAAGGGGCACTTAACCCGGTTACAGAGGAATTGACCGGTTTAAAGCAGCAGGTTGAAATGATGACCACTGCAATCTTTGGTAAGTATAATCTGAACTCCCGGTTTATCCCTGTAATGTTCTAACTGTGCCGGCTTAACCGTTATATCTGTGTGCAGGTCGCCGTGTCTCCCATCTTGGGGATGACTTACGGAAGAAGCTTAAAGCATGTTACACATTGGTCGAGCAGCTGTATTCCGGCGCTCAGAGGATCATCAGTGCCACTTCCTTTGGTAAACCGGCCCCTTCGACGATCCAAGATACGTTGAACAAGTTGTCTATTTTGCCGGCTCGTCTTGAAGAAGTTAAAAAATCCGCTGCCCGAGGTGGCGCTCTTCTGGCCCTTACCAGGGCTAAGGCTTGGGTCCCAGATCTTGATCCGGAGGAAGCTATGACCGGTTTTCCTGATACAAAGGATGACGGCTCGACTTTTACTGCAAAGGACCTTTACGCCTTGACAAAGGAGATGCGCCCCCTCGCCAGCAAGCTTGCAGTTGAGTCCAATTTATCCAGGTATCATCCTGGATATGACTTGCAAAACAAATGGGTGGAGCGGCCGGTTTATGATACCGTGAATTTAATCCCGCCGGTTCGTCCTCATACCTTCGCTCCAGATATCGAACCTTTTGAACTGATCAACGAAGAGATGTATTTCCGGGCCTTGGCGAAGATTGATTGGCGTGTGCCGGATTTCCAACCACTTCAAGAAGATGAAGAAGTTCCGGATCGAGGTGATAGCCAGCCGTCTCAACAAGGAGGAGCATAACTTTAAAACTTTATTGCTGTAATCGCAGTCTGTGTTTCGCCAAACAATATTTCCAATCCGTCGGGCTTGCTATGCCTTGTAATAGGATAGCTAAACTTGATCTGCTTTATTCCGGATATTCTGTCTTTCTCTATGTGGAATATTTGCCGATTGAAAATGTTGTCTGATAGTGTTTATCTCGCATATCTTCTGTTTCTGCAGAAATAATACTGAATATATGTCCTAGTGGCTTACCACTGGACGGATTAAATTGTTCTCTTAAAACGACAAATAAGTATATCTTTATACCAGTAATGAGTTTATACCTGAGATCATATACGCCCAACATTCTTAATCCGGTAGAACCTTAAAGTCGCTTGGCCAAGACCTTCATGGATCCAATTAAAAATTCGAAACACTCCGACTCATCTTGATGATAAATTCCGGTTTATCTTGTTCTTCAAAACTTTGTTCGGAGATTTGTAGCTTTTTGCCTGATATATGATCCGGGTTTTAATGAACACCGGTTTACTCATGCTGGTATTCATAACCCAGACTTTTCACTTTATAGGTACGTGGTCAACTTCCGTAGCTGCTCCACTCCGGTTTAAAGGGTTATAAAACACAAACACCAAAAAGATGCAAATTTTGCAAATAAGACCATGTAGTCGAGGCTTTTTAAGAGCTGCCAGGCTCAAAGCAAGGTTCAGCCAATCAATGGGACGTGGTTTGTCCAACACTCCCAGAGGGCCTAGCCAATCACTGAACGTGGCATTATCCAACTTTTCAGAGGGCCGAAAGAACCGCAAATAAAAACTGAGCCAATCAATGGGACGTGGTTTGTCCAACACTCCCAGAGGGCCTAGCCAATCACTGAACGTGGCATTATCCAACTTTTCAGAGGGCCGATAGAACCGTAAAAATTGATCCGATCACTGGGACATGGACGTTGCCATTCCTAGAGGGCCTCCAGGGTTCCTCCTGAACCAGTGGGTCAATTTAAACCAATCACTGAACGTGGATTTATCCAACTTTTCAGAGGGTCTCCAGGGTTCCTCCTGAACCGGTGGGTAAATTCAAACCAATCACTGAATGTGGAATTATCCAACTTTTCAGAGGGTCTCCAGGGTTCCTCCTGAACCGGTGGGTAAATTGTGAAGCCTCCTCTCCTCGAACCGGATATGATCTCATGTTTTTTAGAGAGTTTTATTGCTCCTTTGCATATTCTGCAAAAAATCAATTTCTAAACCGGCCAATATATTGAAATATAATATCTGATAATAAACTTGTATGGTTGCTTTCACAGGATTTTTGTATATGGAAAAAGGGCTAAGCCCCCGGTTTACCGAGGGTGCCAGTTTATTCATTACTCATAATATATACATAGGATACATTGGAGCACGTAGCTCAAGTATAGTATGGCCGTAAATGGGCGATGTTCCATGGCCTCTTCGTCCCCTCTTCTGATGTCCGCGAGTCCTTGTGTTCTCGAACGTCCACCAAGTAATATGAACCGTTGTGCAGATTCTTGCTGACCACAAAGGGCCCTTCCCAAGGTGGGGATAACTTGTGCATATCTGTTTGATCTTGGATGAGCCGGAGTACCAAGTCACCCTCCTGGAACGTCCTTGTTCTAATCCGGCGGCTATGATATCTGCGTAAGTCTTGTTGATAAATCGCAGAACGTGCTGAAGCTATATCACGCTCTTCATCCAGCCGGTCTAAACTGTCCTGTCTTGACCCCTCGTTGATTGCTTCCACATAAGCCGTCACCCTTGGTGAATCATGACGTATATCGCTCGGAAGAACTGCTTCAGCACCATAAACCATGAAGAAAGGTGTGTAACCTGTAGACCGGTTTGGTGTAGTGTTAATACTCCAAAGAACAGATGGCAATTCCTCAACCCAACATCCTGGGGTTCTCTGCAAAGGTGTCATAAGCCGGGGTTTGATTCCTCGCAAAATCTCCTGATTTGCCCTATCAGCCTGACCATTGGATTGGGGGTGGGCCACAGAAGATACGTCCAAACGAATATGCTCCCGTTGACAGAATTCTTCCATCTCACCCTGAGATAAATTGGTGCCATTGTCTGTGATGATGCTGTGTGGAAAGCCAAACCGGAATATTACTTTTTTGATGAATTTGACTGCGGTTGCCGCATCACACTTGCTTATAGGCTCCGCTTCAACCCACTTTGTAAACTTGTCTACTGCCACTAGTAGATGAGTTTTCTGATCTTGGGATCGCTTGAAAGGTCCAACCATATCAAGCCCCCAAGTCGCAAACGGCCAAGTTATTGGTATCATCCGGAGTTCCTGTGCTGGAACCAGAGCACGTCTTGAGAAATTCTGACAAGCTTCACACTTCCGGACCAGATGTGCCGCATCTGCATGAGCGGTTAACCAATAGAAACCATGCCGGAATGCCTTAGCCACCAATGATTTTGACCCGGCATGATGACCACAATCCCCTTCATGAATCTCGCGAAGAATCTGACAACCTTCCTCAGCTGATACACATCGCTGAAATACTCCAGAAGTACTACGATGGTGAAGTTCTCCGTTTGCAATTGTCATGGACTTAGAGCGCCGGATTATCTGTCGCGCTTCTTCTTCATCATCTGGTAACTCTCCTCGGCTCAGGTATGCCAAATAGGGCAGCGTCCAATCCGGAATAATATGGAGCGCTGCAACTAACTGTGCCTCTGGGTCCGGAACAGCTAGGTCTTCCTCCGACGGTATCTGAACCGAAGGACTGTGTAACTCATCCAAGAAGGTGTTTGGTGGCACCGGTTTACGTTGCGACCCCAGCCGGCTTAAAGCGTCAGGTGCTTCGTTCCTCTGCCGGTCTATATGATCCACCTGATATCCTTTAAAGTATCATGTGACTGCTTCAACCTCTCGTCTATAAGCCGCCATGAGGGGGTCTCTTGAATCCCACTTGCCAGAAACTTGCTGCGCTACCAGATCTGAGTCTCCCAAGCACTTAATCCGGCTCAAGTTCATTTCCTTTGCTAACCGCAAACCATGAAGTAATGCTTCATATTCCGCTGCATTATTGGTACAAGGAAACAATAAGCAGAGGACATAACAAAATTTATCACCTCTGGGGGAAGTTAAGACAACTCCAGCCCCGAGCCCTCCAACTGTTTTGAACCGTCAAAGTGAATCGTCCAGTAAGTAAGATCCGGCTTCTCCTCAGGAGTCTGCAACTCTGTCCAATCATTGATGAAGTCTACCAATGCTTGAGATTTTACGGCAGTGCGTGGTACATATTTCAACTCATGCGGGCTGAGCTCAATGGCCCACTTTGCTACTCTGCTCGTAGCTTCCCTGTTTTGGATTATATCCCCCAACGGTGCTGAACTAACCACAGTTATTGGATGCCCTTGGAAATAGTGCTTCAGCTTCCGGTTTGCCATGAATACACCATATACCAACTTCTGCCAATGAGGGTATCTCTGCTTGGACTCAATGAGTACTTCACTCGCGTAATAAACCGGGCGCTGAACCGGGTATTCCTTCCCTGCTTCCTTGCACTCAACCAGAATCGCAACGCTAACTGCCGTGCATTAGCAGCGACGTATAACAGCAATGGCTCTTTGTCAATAGGAGCAGCTAAAACCGGTGGTTTTGCCAATTGCCGCTTCAGATCCTCAAATGCTGCGTTTGCCTCATCACTCCATATAAACCGGTCTGTTTTCCTCAACATCTGGTAAAGTGGAATCGCCTTTTCTCCCAAACGGCTGATGAACCGGCTTAACGCTGTGATCCGGCCAGCTATGCGCTGAACATCGTTGATGCAAACCGGTTTAGTCAAAGATGTGATGGCTTTGATCTTCTCTGGGTTAGCTTCTATTCCTCTGTTTGAGACCAAGAATCCCAGTAGTTTACCTGCCGGAACACCAAAAGCACACTTCTCCGGATTAAGCATCATCTTATAGGCTCGAAGATTATCAAAAGTTTCCTTAAGATCCTCTATCATTGTTCCTTCCTTTCTTGATTTGACTACAATGTCATCCACATAAGCATGAACATTCCTCCCTATCTGCCCTTTTAGACAATTCTGAACGCAACGTTGATAAGTTGCTTGTGCACATTTGAGTCCAAAAGGCATAAACACATAGCAAAAAGCACCAAAAGGAGTTATAAAAGCTGTCTTCTCTTGGTCTTCAACTGCCATCTTGATCTGATGATACCCTGAATATGCATCCAAAAAACTTAGCCGCTCACATCCCGCTGTGGCATCAATGATCTGATCAATGCGAGGGAGAGCAAAAGGATCAGTTGGGCAAGCTTTATTGAGATCTGTGTAGTCCACACACATCCTCCACTTCCCATTCTTCTTTAACACCAGCACCGGATTAGCCAACCACTCCGGATGAAAAACTTCTACTATGAACCCTGCAGCCAAAAGTCTGGCCACTTCTTCTCCTATAGCCTTGCGCCTCTTCTCATTGAAGCGGCGCAGATACTGCTTGACCGGTTTAAATTTCGGATCGATGTTTAAACTGTGCTCAGCGAGTTCCCTCGGTATACCTGGCATGTCAGAAGGTTTTCATGCAAAGATATCCCGGTTCTCATGGATGAACTCGATGAGCGCGCTTTCCTATTTGGGATCAATGTTAGAGCTGATAGTGAACTGCTTAGATGAATCTCCCGGCACAAAATCAACTTGCGTGGTCTCTTCTGCTGATTTAAACTTTCATGCCGGATCATGCTCGGTAGTTGGCTTCTTCAGTGGAGTCATATCTGCCGGATCAACATTATCTTTATAAAATTTCAACTCTTCTGTGGCACATACTGCTTTTGCATAGGCTGCATCTCCTTCCTCACATTCCACTGCTATCTTACGGCTTCCATGAACGGTGATCGTGCCCTTATGACCCGGCATTTTAAGCTGCAAATAAACATAACACGGCCTAGCCATGAACTTAGCATAAACCGTCCTTCCAAACAGAGCGTGATACGGACTTTTGATTTTGACGACTACGAAAGTGATCATCTCTGATCTGGAATCATACTCATTCCCAAAGGTAACTTCCAAATCAATCTTTCCAACCGGATAAGCTGACCTACCTGGGACCACTCCATGAAACACTGTATTTGATTGCCTTAGCTTTTTATCCGTCAGACCCATACGACGGAAAGTCTCGTAATACAAGATATTGATACTGCTACAACCGTCCATGAGAACTTTAGTGAATTTGTAGCCTCCGACCTGAGGTGCTACCACCAAGGCTAAATGGCCCGGATTATCCACCCGCATTGGGTGGTCTTCCCTGCTCCATACAATGGGTTGCTCTGACCAGCGAAGAAATTGCGGTGTCGCCGGTTCAACTTTATTGGCAGCCCGCTTGAAAACCTTCTGGTCTCTCTTACACAGACTTATGGTGAAGACATGATATTGCCCACTGTTCAATTCCTTCGGATTACTCTGATATCCAGATTGCGGCTGCTGCTGCTGACGCTGCTGCTGCTGACTTCCCTGACTATTATAATTCCCTTGGCTCTGCTGCTGATTACTCCGATTATTGTAACCACCCTGATGATGCGACTGATTGCCCTGGCCACTATAATTCCCTTGATTATTCTGATTACCCGCCCGGTTTTGATAACCATTGCTATTGCCCCTATATCCTGATCCGGAGCTGTTCCCCTGATGACCCGGACCATAAAATCCAGGACCTGAACCACCATTTGGGGGTCGATTATGAGGATTGAAGCGGCCCGCCACTGCCTTCATAAGGGGTATGCACTCTCTCATGGTATGCTTTGCCGCTTTCCCTTTTACGCTATGCTTTGGACAAGGCTGATCTAACTCCTGATCCCAGCTAAGAGCACCTCCACCGGTTTGTGAAGACGGATCTCCCAGGCTACGCTGAAAATCCCCTTGAACTTGAGTGTTGGCCACGAAGTCAGAGCCACCCTCTGCTTTCCGTTTGCCCAAAAAAACTTGAGGTAGCCAGATTAATTGGCGCCGGTTTACCAGACTTGCTAACCTTCCCAGTCTTGTCTCCTTCCGCTTCTGGATACTTGGTATTATCAGAATCTCCGTATTTCACCAGGGCACTCATGAGAGTTCCCATATCATTGCAGTCCCTTTTAAGCCGTCCGAGCTTTAACTTTAAAGATTCAAACCGGCAATTGTTCTCCAAAGTCACTATCGCCGTACTAGGATTAATACCATTCGAAGAGTGTAAAATCTCTGCCACTCTCCGTACCCAAGCTGCTGTAGACTCCTGCTCTCCGTGCACACAAGCTGCTAGATCCACCACTGACATCGGCTGTTTGCATGTATCTTTGAAGTTTTTGATAAACTGGCTGCGTAGTTCCCCCCCATGATCCAATAGAGTTCGGGGGTAGAGCTTTCAGCCAGGTCCGGGCCGTGCCTTCGAGCATCATAGTAAAATACTTCGCACAAGCCGATTCATCCACGTCCAGCATCTCCATGGCCATCTCATAACTTTCAACCCAAGCTTCCGGAGCTAAATCGGCTGTGTAATTAGGTACCTTGCGGGGCCCCTTGAAATCTTTAGGCAGCTTGACACCCCGTAAAGCGGGGACAAGACACTGCACCCCGAAGGAACTCGTCGTAACTCCTGTTTCTGCAGTGGCTGTGTGAACCGGCGTTGTTTGACGAATCTCCTCCCTAGCTCCTGATCTAACCCGGTTTATATCCGGAGCTGGTATCGCCGCACCTGTCGGATTATCCTGCCTGCGCTGATGCCTCCTGCGTTCACTGCTAGACACTTCTGGCTCCTCCCAATGCCTAGTATAACTTCGACTGGGACGTGGTGTTGAATGTAACCTTTCCCTGCTATGAGAATATGCTTGTTGCTGTATCAACACCGTATTAAGCAGCTCCTTGACCCTGCGCGCCTCCAATGCCACCGGAGACGTCTCCTCCACGGGTAAAGCAGCCAAACGCGCAGCTGCTGCAGCGATGTTATCCAAAGGGTTTGAATAATGACATGGAGGGGTGGGAATGTAAGGTGCCGACGTGATCCGACGATCCCGCTCTGCGGTGGGTTGCTGAACCGGCTCCTCCCTGGCTGGGGGTGCCCTCCGGTTTGAAGCCGGATTATTACTAGTCCCAGCCCCAGGTGTCCTGAACAGATTCGTTGCTTCGTAAACCGGCGGTATACGAGACTGGTACTTTCGTCCCCTTACTCCTTCCATAGAAGCTTGCTCCATCCTTAGGTGAAAAGCTCGATCATCCAGCTCCGCTTGTCTTACCGCTATCATCTCTCTCTCTGCCTTCAGGTCTTCTTTTAACTGATCAATCCGGCCTTTCAACTGAAGGAGCTATGCATTATGATGCGCCTTGTCTGCTGGAGCTACTGTTTCCACCGCTTTAGCCGTGAATTCGTCCGTCAAGGTGGATAGAACATCAGTAAGTGAGAGGGTCGTGCCGCTCCCTCTTACGCCAGCTTCAGCTGTCGTCCCGTTCACCGGAGGCTGTGAACAGGCCATAAAGACCGCCACCCGGTTTGGCGGGTCGAAGGGGTCCGAAATACTGTTTCCATCGGACTCGCCCTCAGATCGGCCGTCCTGCAACTGATACAGAGATTCAGTTTCTCCGGATGAAGATTCGTCATCAGAGTAGATAACTGTTGCACCATCGGATTCCGATCCGTCCTCGGTTCGAACTCCGTGGACTGCTCCAACGAACACGTGCTTCACAGCGGGCTGAATCCGGGCCGATCTCGCACGCTGAGCCGGCTCGACGATGTTGGGGAAGACGTCCGGCTCAGGTCCCGGTTCACCGATTTTGCCAATGAAGACTTGTATGCCACCGAAAGGAACCCGGTACCCGTATTCGATTGAATCGGCCTCCGGTCCCCAACCTGCGTCGTCGATGTAGATCTGGCCGCGGCGACTCTTGGTCATCCGGCCGACTGTGTAACCCTTGAGCCCCTCAAAGATGCCCTTCAAGAACTCGAAACCATCGCGCGGAGGCCCCACGGTGGGCGCCAACTGTCGTGGAAATAGCACGGCAGATGTCCGGTTTAGCGGACTTGAAGATGGAACCATCGCACAGGTTAGCTTGAAGGGGTTCATAGCACACAAAGGACACAGAGGGTTTATACTAGTTCGGCCCCTTCGGTGAAGGTAAAAGCCTACGTCTAGTTGGTTTGGTATTGCTTGGCCGTCGGATTACAGGAAGCGGATTCGCTTGCCTGTGCCTCGACGGGTTGATTGTTGCTTGTCCCTGAACCGTCGCCGGGTTGTCTCTTTATATAGAGGCGATGCCCGGTCTGGTTTACAGAATCCCGAGGCCGGCTCATAATCGTGTCCGCCTCGGTCTCTGTTCTTTCTTCCTTATCTCTCAAGTTACATCGCTTGGCGGTTTACAAACTACACTTCTATACATGGGCCCTAAGATCTTATGGGCCGTAGCCTTTACTAAATATTACAACCAAGGATAATATAATAAATCCAGTTTACAATATCCGGTTTATACCCGTTAGTCATATCCCTGACAAGGGTCGCTGGTACTGTTGCTTCTATGAGCTAGCAAGCTGTCTTCACCTACGCAAAAGCGGGTCATAAGTGTAGAATGGGCTGTCATTGTCTTCCTCTTATCCTAGCCAAGGTGTCCTGCGAGCCATTCGTCTCGGACGCTGTGTTTGAATGCCGCTAAGGCTTCGGCATCCGGACTGTCGACAATTTGGTTCTTTTTAGTTAAGAACCGGTTCCAAAGCTTGCGGGTTGACTCTCCGGGTTACTGGATTATGGGAATTAAATCATCAGCATTTGGTGGCCGGACATAAGTACCCTGGAAGTTAGCCCGGAAAGCATCCTCTAAATCTTCCCAGCTTCCAATGGAGTTCTCTGGGAGGCTATTCAGCTAGTGCTGAGCTGGCTGTTTCAGCTTTAAAGGTAAGTATTTGATGTCATGGAGGTCATCTCCACGAGCCATGTGGATGTGAAGAATAAAGTCTTCAATCCATACTGTGGGATCCATCGCTCCATCATATGCCTCGATGGTCATGGGTTTAAACCCTTCTGAAAATTGGAGATCCATCACCTCATCGGTAAAGCAAAGATGGTGAGCAACGCCCCTGTATCGTGCGAGATCGTGACGTAGTTCGGACGACATCTGTGTTCGGTGTTGACCCCGCACTTGATTATATCCGGCGTGCTTGGCTTGATAACCATCGTCCCATGTGGGAGCACATTCTCTTGATCCGTAGATCGATGTGGCCTGAGTGGCTTTTTTATTCAGGTCCTGACGTAGACCGCACTTATGGCCCTGAGCCGCTTGTAACGCCCAGGATGCGGCTATAGCTCCTACATGTCGATGCATGACTTAGAGTCATAACTGCATTCTGGAACGGTCTCAAGCATGGTATGTTTACACAACCCATGTTATGAATGGGATGAAAGAGAGTTTAATAGTTGGCTTACACTCGCCACGTCACACAATTAATACAATAATCATACATTCATCCAGAGAACACAGAGTACGACTACGGACGAAATCAAACGAAGAAAAAGATACCACATAGGCTAATCCCGATCGGCCCTAGTAGGAACCACTACTGATCATCAGGGTATGTCACATACATATACCCACGCTCTTCATCGAACCTCCGCTGAAGCTCTTGCACGTCTCCTGCGTCAAACTCTGAGATACCTGCATCTGGTTTGTGTAGTTAACTGTGAGTCACGAGGACTCAGCAATCCCATTCCCGGGTATCAAAACTATCAAAGCCGTTGGCTGAGGAGAAGGTACATAAGTGGGCTGCTGCAAGCAATAAAAGTAGATGAGGTGGCTAGCTTATGGAACTTCAGAGCGAGAAGAGAAGTGAAAGCCATTGGTCGAGAACTTTTCATGATCACTAGATGATCCTGTCTACCTACGAGTCATTCATAACCATCCGTGTTCTCTTCCAGAACTCCCTCGAAAAGAGACCATCAGGACTACTCACACGGTTGTGTATTTTGTTTGAGTTTTTGTGTAAAGTTATCTACAACCGGATATTAACAAACTCCAATCCGCCACATAACCACAGGCACGGCTTTCGAAAGATCATAACCCTACACGGGTTCCCAACTTAGCCCATCACAAGCTCTTGCGATCAACAGAGGTAAACCCTCTTATCTTAGGGACTACCCGATCAGACTCGGACAATGGTAAAACAAGTCCAGCAAGACCTCCCGATGTGCCGACACCCCGATAGGAGCCGCGTGTATCTTGTCGTAGGCCACGATCGGATAGGTCAGCCTACGGGTAATACCAGATACCTCGGGTTTCCCCGAGGCGGCCCCGCAGTCCACCCGGTTTGGACCAACACTCTTGAGGAGCACTGGCCCAGGTTGTCAATTAAGTCCTCGGGTGCTAGCCGATCCCTATGCAAGTTCTAGTCATTAGGCAAATGGTAAAACCAATGTTGGGCCTTGCTGGAGGAGTTTTATTCAAAGTGAACTATCAAGGGGGGCCCATAAACCCCAACCGCGCTAGGAACGCAAAATCAAGGAACATAACACCGGTTTATTGGTTCGTAAGGCGGCATGAGTGGAACAAAACACCGAGCAAAAGGCCAAGCCTTACACCCATTGCCAAGTATATAGGTCCATTAATTTAAGTAAGCGATACTGTGATATTCCCAAAATATCCAATCCAACATGGAGCAAACTTCATCTTCACCTGCAAATAACAACGCTATAAGAGGGGCTTGAGCAAAAGCGTAACTTAGCCAAACAATGGTTTGTTAGGAAGGTAGTTAGAGGTTTCATGGCAAGGTAGGGGCTGACACACAAAAAGATAGGTAGCACGACAAAGCAACAGAGCAAGACAACTAGCAAAGCAACGATAGAGGTGATATCAAGGAATGGTCATCTTGCCTGAGATCCCGCAAGGAAGAAGAACGAGTCCATGAAGAAGACAAACGGATGTAGTCGAACGAATCCTCACAACTCTAGAACGAAACCGAAGCTAACGAGAGAAGCAAACCGGAAAGAAGCAAACAACAAGGTAAACACACAAGCATAAGCATGGCATGATGCACAATCACGTATGATGCATGTCCGGTTTAAATATGCATGGCATGGCAAAGGGCAACAAACAACACTACAATTTAAGTGGAGCTCAATATGCAACGAGTTGCATATTGACGAACACCACATTCAATTATTTAGTTCGCTCTCGTTTATGTACAAGACAAGATTAAAGGTTGGTTAACATGGCAAGAGGTGAAGCATAATAAAACTACATTATCTAAACAATTTAAATGGGGCCAGAATCAACAAATAATAATTCTAGAAAATCCCCACATGTCATTTAGCAATTTTAATGCAAACAACAAATTTAAACATTTTAAATGTTGTTATCATGATGCGGATGACATAAACAAGGTTTATGCAATTTTAAGAAAATGTTGACATGAGCATGTTAGGAAGCATTTGTCACCGTGGTGGAAAGAAAGGGTGCCACGACGACGAATCCGAAAATGATGCCACGGCAACATATCGGTTCTGGTAACTTGTTGGGAGACTGGTGCAAAAGAAATTGGCGTGCGCGCGACATGCAAAGATGTGAAACATGCAAGCGACAACTCGGACATTGTGCGAACAAGTGATACATCTCATACAACATGCATTCGGTCCACGGGCATCGTCTTGGGGTTAGACCTTTGAAGCGTGCACTCGGGGCAGTTCGAGTTCGAAGTGGTAGTAGTTGTTCATGGACATCGTGGAAGTAGTCGTTCTCGCGACGATAGTGGAAGTAGTGGTACACTGCGATGGTAGTTATACACGGATCTTCGGCGACGATAGTCGTACACATTTTCGTAGATGTTCGGGGTCATCGGTAGAGGTACTTGTCACATCCACGGGGTCTTCGAGGGTCGACGGAAGTAGTACACAGAAAGGTAGTCGAACTTGACGGAGAGGAACTTAGCGAATCCGGTCTTGGCGTACAGTGGCAATAGCAACAACGAGACGGTGGTCTCGGTGGAGGCCATGAAACAGCGGCTCCGTGGTGGTCTTGCTGCAGCAGCAAGGGCATCGGGGAGGTGATGGACGGGGCGATGACGTAGTGCTGGTGGCATCCAGCGGCGTCAGGCAGCAAATGTGCGGAGAGGGATGGGATGACTTGGAAGAAGCAAGCAGCTGCGCGTCAACAGACACGAGGCCACGGCTTCACTTGGATCTCCTCGAACCAATGGAGATGGCTGGAGGCTGCTAGTGGAGGCAGGGCCATGCCGAGGTCGAATGAGCGTAGGGGCGACCGCAAAGACGAGGTGGAGGAGGAGCTGCAGGTGGGAGCGGCTGGAGGAGCTCGGCGAGGCGGCCGTGCGGTTGGTGGCGCCATGGCACAGTGAGGAGGAGAGGGTCGGGCGCGGCTCTTCTGGCTTCGGACGTCGGTGAACGGCGGAGAGGTCTTGCGGGCGCGGAGGAGGCTGGACAGAGTACGAGACGAGGCGACATCGGGCAGCGCGACGAGGAGGCAAGCATGCGCGCAGCGGCGGCGCTGGTGTGGTCAGGTGGCGAGGCCAGAGGCGAGGTGGGAAAAGGAGGCGGGGGCTGAGGCAACGCAAGCGAAGGAAGGAGAGGGACTCGGGGCGGCAGCATCACTGGCGGCGGGGTGGTGGATCGGGCGTCGGGCACGAGGGCGCTCGCTCCCCTAGTGGCGAAAGGAAGAAGGAGGCAGGGGAGTTGGGGATTGACCGAGATTGGGGTAGGGTTAGATAGGCACCGGAGTTGGGCCTAGCTACAGATGGGCCGGCCTAGACTGGGCTTCTCTCTCTCTTCCTCTCTCTTATTTCCCAATTACAGAAAAATAGCGAGAAGAAAAATGACAAGAAGGACGGGTTAGAAAAATAATTTGGACATGGGGTAAAATTACCTGGACTCACAAAAATGTAAGGAATTTTAGTAAAATCGACGGAAGACTTTTGGGAGATGAAGATTCAAACAAGTTTGAACAAAATTCAAACTATTTGAATTTATAAAAACCCTTTTGATGGAATCCAATAGGGGTGGGATTTGATGATGTGGCTTAGCTCAGCCAATATGATTCATGGGCAAAGGTTGAGGCCAAGAATTGAGTTGGAAAGGCATGGAATTTCTACAATTGTGTTATGGTGATTCCAATGTTATAAAGAGGAATCACCATGTGAGTTCCCTCGGTTTAAACAGACCAAACAATCTATGCAATTTATTTGAGTTTTTAGAATTAAATGACATGATGGCATGTTGACATGATGCAATGCAAAATAAATAGAGCAAGCAAAATGAAACACACAGCGAAACTGGTATACCTAGAAGTCTTCTGGAGCGTCGGTCTTGGGGCGTCACACCGTTGTATCCTTTCCTTTACGATGGGGAGGTGCGGGCTGCTGTATGGCATTGCTAGCCGCTTTTTCCCATCCATGAGGTGGTCTGTCTGGTTGATCGGCCTGATCGTGCCTCGACGGAATTGGCGCAAGGGCCTCGTCGTCGAATTGTGGCAGCAACTTGCGCTTGGGATAGCTCTTTGTTTGGCGCTCACGTCTATATCTCTCTTCAGCGCTATCACTTCATTCCATCTATCGTTGAGCGTATCTTGCTCGGCTTTAAGCCTCTGCTATTGTTTTTTCAGGCTCCTTGCTGTGGCAATAAGCTGTTGCTGAAAGCGTTTTTATTCGAGGGGTTCCTCTGGGACAATAAATTCCTCGTCTCCCAGGCTAACATCCTCTTCGGAGGCAGGTAGGTAGTTACTGTCTTTAGAATCATTGTGATCGGCGAGTTGGTCGGGACTGTATTGACCATCTTCCCGCTCGTCCTGCTCCAATGCTGGCTCTACGGGGTGTTCGGCTTCCTCCGGGTCCTCATTGTCTCCGGTGCTGGTATTACTTTTCTTTTCTCGACGCGATCGTGAGTGGCGCCGCTGGCGTCGACGCTTAGGAGGTTCATCGACAGGCTTATCCTGCTCTGGATCTTTATCGCCGTCGTCATCTTTCTCCTTGGATGTGACCACCATGTATACGTCATAGGTAGAAGTGGTCGTCCATCGCCTAGTGACAGGCGGGTTTTGACATAGATCAGCTTCAACATCGTGGTCCATCCCATCGAAGTCTTCGGAAGCGTAGTCTAGTACGTCGGTTAAGTCTTTGACCATGGCTACCAAGTGGGTGGTGGGTAGGAAGCAAAATTCCCAGATCTCAGCCCCTAATTTGGACTGGGCACAGTTCGGTAGTGAATCCTCCGTAATGGCGAGAGATTGCAGCAAGTCCAGTGCCTTGTTTAAGAGCGCGAGCTGGATAGGACCTTGGGGGTCTGCGGAACCAGGATCGGCGATGACCGCTTGGTCGAGCCTGGGGAGTGCGGATCCCAAGAGTTCGGAGCTCCTAATTTGAGACGAGTCCGGTTTTCCAGCGGCGGGGAGGGTCCCGCTCGATTCTGGGTCTGTGAGCGGCACGTCCGTTGTTAAGTTTCTTGCTAGAATTTCCAATGAGAGGGAGTGTCCGGCGGGGTTTACCCTCCCGTCTTTGGACGAAGCGATCTGCTCCGGATCTAGGGCCAGAGCGATCATGGGTGTTGACCCCTGGACGGGATCTGACGATAGATCTGAGATGTGTGCATCGTGTAGGTAAGGAGCCACAGCCGCGGGTGCGAATCCTTCTGTAGCGACCACGAGCCGAATGGACCGAAGTATCTGTGTTCTGTGTCATCCGTGGATCGGTAATTCTGACACACACAGTACTTGAAGGATTTTTAGCAGAGTGGCAATCACACACTTATTACATCGAATGTCTCCAATGAGAACTTATTACAAAAGTATATGGCTTAAGGCCATCTAACAAAATAACAGCAGAAGGCTTGGAAGATAAGTGAGTCCATCAACTCCAACGGCATAGCTGAGTGCATGACAAATGACCTAGAACATCTTATTCCTCGTCTGAAAAGTCTGCAACGTAATATGTTGCAGCCCGAAAACGGGTCAGCACATGGAATATGCTGGCAAGATAACACAAAGGATGCAAGTAACAGAGTAAAGGCTATACTATATGAATATTTGGCTGGTGGAGGTTCTAAGGTTAAAGTTTTTGCGTAAAGCCAATTTTTCCCTACAACAAAGGAATAAATTTTATTTTTAACTATCATGGTAGTTGAAAATCATTGAGAAGGTACCTCCAACTCAATCCCAAATTAAAGTAATCATTAACCCAACAAATTAAATTATAGAGTGATGAGATCAACCAATAATTCAAGTACCAGATACTCAAGATGTCCATAACCGGGGACACGGCTAATCATGATCAGTTTGTACGCTCTGCAGAGGTTTGTGCACTTTTCCCACAAGACTCGATCGCCTACGTTTGGTTTCTCGCGCTGCATGGTGTTTGAGAAACGGATGACCGAGACACAGTCTTTCCGAAGAGGTCCCCTTAACCGGATAGATAGGCCGGTACACCTACAATCCCTCTACATCTGCTAGCCCGTCACGGAAAGGTTTCCCACAACTTACTCAACTATGCCAGAGCCCATATTGGCATGTGGCTACACACGGAAGTTTCTAGCTTGAATAGTTTTATGATCCCTTTGAGCCTGGGTGGAATTCCATAGGAAAAATCACACGGAACCCCGAGATTTCCTAGGACAACACTGGATTCTCCAGGTGCCCTGCAACCAATCCACCCAGATGTGTATTCAAGTAGCCACCTTAAGTTGAATCCTTAATTAACAACTCACATCTGTCAAGGATTTCACTCAAACCCAAACCACGTCTACGAGCATAGCATAGCAACCTAAGCAAACGTAGAAGTAACTCCCAAGGGTTTGAAAATAATGCAGGTAATAGGTTCTACCTCAATCTACTTCCCAGTCCCACAAGTTAAGAGATCCTACTCATGCATTGTGTGAGGGTTTGATCTAATGCATAAAAACTGGGTAATAAGAGTATGATCAAAGTGTTACTTGCCTTGCTGACGATTCGCAAAACCTAGAGACTCGTAGTAGCACGCTTCACAGTCCGGGTATTCTATCGCAAGCAAACAATAGCATACATAAGCAAACAAGCAATGATGCACAAACAAAACTCCAAAAGATAAGATCTAACCAGAAAGTTCAACTTAAGAACTCCGGTTTGCAAAAAGAATCAAATCGAAAGAAGCAACGAAACTCAAACTGCGAAAGAAACGAGCTTCGGTTACTAAATGGTCTAAAGTCAAATTTTACAGTAGCCAAAACTTTGTTCAAGTTGGTTAAACGGAAAGAGGGCGTCGAGACGAAGATCTGGGATTTTGAATCACCTGATTCTGACTGTCGAGCGAAAAGAAAAACGAAAAAAAGATCAGGGCAGAAATCGCGATCGGAATAATCTCGGATAAATACCCCGAAAAAGAAGCTGACGAACAGGCTAACGAACGAACGTTCGCTGTCTGCGGCTAATGGATGAACAATGTTCGTTAAAACGAACGTACGGCCGAACGTCCGCTAAATAACTAAACCAAACCGATCTAAACCTAAAAAAACGAATCTAGGGTTTTACGAAAAGAACCGATCGATTTTTGAGGAAAGACCGACGTCGGCGGCTACCTCGGGAGCGGCGGCGGCGGCGATCTCCGGCGGTCGGCGGCGGGGCGGCGGTCTCCGGCGGCGGCGCGGCGGTCCGGCGGCGGGGCGGCAGTGCGGTGCGGCTGCGGGGGCTAGCGTGTAATGCCCAGGATGGAGTTATACCTCCTACGTGTCGAGGCACGACTTAAAGGCATAAATCCATCCTAGAATGATCTCAAGTTTGGTAATCTTTGCACAACTCATGTAAAAGAGGGGATAGTAAACAGAAAATAGTTGGCTTACACTCGCCACATCACAGAATTACAGTACAAGTCTCAAAGATCATACATTAAGAACATCACAACCCTCTAAGGGCAAAAACCAAAAGTCAAAGTACCAAACTTAGATAAATAAACCACAGGCGGATCGAATCCTAGTAAGAGTCTCCACTACTGATCGTCCGGGTAGCGCACATAGTACCGACTACGCTCCTCGTCGTACTCCCAATCCAGCTCGGTGCCATCACCTGGATAGCTCATAGCTGGACCTGCATCTGGTGTGTGAAGTAACTGTGAGCCACAGAGGACTCAGCAATCCCGTTCCCGGGTAATAGAACTATTTAAGCCTTTAGGTGAGGGAAAGGCTGAAGAAAAGAATAAGTGTCTGCAGCAGCAACTAGCATCTAGCTTACGTAAGTGAGAGCGAGAAGAGAAGGCCTCGGCGAGAAGTGATCATGAAGTGATCCTAGCTACAAGCTCCACAAACATAACCCCTCCGTGTTCAACTCCCGAATCCCTATTCGGAAATTGACAGTCACGGAACACACGCTGGTAGTGTATTAGAAACATTGTGTCAAGTTATCTACAACCAGAATTAACAAGCTCCCATCTGCCACATAACCGCGGGCACGGCTTTCGACAGTTCAAAACCCTGCAGGGGTGTTCCAACTTGACCCATTACAAGCCCACGATCCGCGGAGTCGCAACTCCAAAGTGGGAAGACCCGAGTATCCTCGGAATCCCGTGCTCAAGATATACCGAACTAAGGTAAGGCTAATCCAGCAAATCCTCCCGGCGTTCCGACACCCTGATAGTAGCCGCGCGTATCTCGTCTCAGGCCACGACCGGATGGGACAAGCTACGGGTTTTTACCAGACCTTGAGTTTCCTCGAGGTGGCCCCGCAGGTTGCCCGTTTCGGACCAACACTCATGTGGAGCACTGGCCCGGGGTTGTTGTTTAAGAAAGAGGGTTAATTACTCCCTATGCAAGTTTAGTTAGTTATTAGGCAAATAGTACCAATGTTGGGACTTGCTGGAAAAGACTTAGCACTTAGCGGTTTATCGAGGGGGTCCCATACACCCCAACCGTGTTAGGAATGCATAATCAAGGAACATAACACCGGTTTATACGGTTCCTAACGGCATGAGTGGAACAAATCACCAAGCAAAAGGCTTAGCCTTCCACCCTTGCCAATATATAGATGATTTCATTTTAAGCATTTATATAGTGTGATATAACCCAACCAAACTTCAACATGAAGCAAGCATCTTCGATCTTCACCTGCAACTAGCAACGCTATAAGAAGGGGCTAAGCGAAGCGTACTTAGCCAAGCAACGGTTTGCATAGGTAGGTTGGTTAAACATGGCAATGGTTTACAAGTAGGAGGCTGACAGGAAGATCATGGGCATCGAGGCAAAACTATAGATCGAGACTACTAGCAATAGGCAAAGATAGTAATGTTATCGGGGTTCGGTCATCTTGCCTGAAGAGAAGTCGTTCGGATCGTAAGAAGGGTCCTCGTGCTCAACCTCGTTGGAAACCTCGTGCTCAACCTCGTACTCGGTCTCAGCTTCCGGCTCTAAACAAAACAATCACACCAAGCACCAATCAACAAGATGCAATGCGCACTCGAAAAACATGAATGCATGATGGATGCACTAAGGATGCACACGGAGCACGTAAAATATCACTCAAGCAAAACACCTCAAAACATGATAACAATCTGATATTATTAATCTACACATAAAATCAATCAAGTTTGATATAAGATTCGCTGAAATCGGAGTTACGGGCTAAAAGTTATGCCCGAAACAAGATTTGAGCGAAAGCTGAAAATTACAGCAACATAGCAACTTCGGAGCTCAAAATAATTAAGCTACAGCACTCCAATATCATGGCAAAGGGCATGAACACAAACTAGACATATAGTACAGCAACTAAGTCCAAAGGTGCACCCCAACGGAGCCACGGGTCAATAGCAATGATCTTGGACATATTGAACTTGACAATAAAATTCTGGCAGCAGAATTTTATTGAAACTTTGGAGCAAAAGATAAACATGCTACAGCCACTTAAATGGACATGTGAGGACATGAATGGAAATACAACAATATATACTACAAGGAACAATCAAAATCCACTCCAAAACTATCATGCTTTGTCCTAGAACATCACACGAACATGGCATCGGAACGTTACAGATTTCAGACTTAGTGAAAAACCACTAAGTCCTAAAACAGCAATATCATCATGGCATATAAAAGAGCATTTTTAAGTCACCTCGAAACTAATCATGGCAAGAGGTAAGCACCTCATCAAAGTACACATGAAGGTGATCCCGAAACACACAAGCATGCATCATAGAGGTGAACACAACGATTGCAACGAGCTCAACAAGATGGCATTTCATAACAAGTGAAAACACATCACATGAACATGGCACTTTGCAACGATGATAACAAGGCAATAATAAATCTACCAAGCAACCTATCACAAGCAACACGTAGTTCGTGGCAAGACGAACACGTGGACATGTCATTTGCATCATTCGGACAAACGAGCTAAAAGATATCACATGGCAAAGGTGGCTCAAAAATAACACATAGCAGCAGTTTATATCATGATGCACTCTTGCAACAGCAAAACAAGCACCTAGATGATCTCTAACATGCATGACTACAACAGATAAAACGTAGAGCACATCTCCACGAACGTCTGGACATATTACACGCGCAAAACGGAGCATCAGGCAAAAAGTTAGGGCAGTTGAAAGATTGCATCAGACAAGAAAATACTGGGACTTAGAAGGATTTGAATCAACCTCACAGATCTGGACAGATCGGGCCGGAGGAAGGGGCGGTTGGGCCCACGGCGGCTGCGGCGGCCCACGCGAGGGGCGGCGGCCCGCGGCGCGGCCTCGGTGGCCTGGAGGAGGAGGAGGCCCCGGCCTGGTGGAGCGGCCCGGCCTGGCGGCGGCCTGGCGCGCTGGAGCGGCGGGCGCTCGGGTGCGGCCCGGAGGGGCGGATGCGGCGATGGGCTGGCGAGCGGAGGCCCAGGCGCGGCGCGCAGTGCGGGGAAGCTGGGCCGGTGGCGAGCCGGGGAAGCTGGGCCGGTGGCGAGCCGGGGAAGCGACGCGGTGGCGTCGAAGGAGTACGGGCCGCCCAGGAGCGGCGCGCGGTGCGGCGATGTGGTCCCCCTTCGGGATCTAGGCGCGGTCGGAGGGTGGAGCTGGGCCTCTGGCCCTGGCGCGGAGGAATCGAACGAAGCGCCTGGAGCCTGGCTCCAGATCGAGTGACCGGCGAGGGCGTTGACCCCGGGCTCGAGGGGATCTGGTCGGGGAACAACTGGCGCAAGGGATCGAACGGATCTGGCTGCGGCGGCGCTGCTCCTCGGGAGCCAGGAGGATTTTGGGGATCTGGTGATCTGGAAGAAAAGAAAAAAAATATAGTGGAGAAGGGGAAGAAGGTAGGGGAAGGAGGTAGGATGCCAAAAATGAACATAGGGGGGCCTAAATAGCAGTTTTTGCTAGGGTTTGGAGATTTGGGGGCGCTAGGAGCCCTCCGATCGCGATCCGACGGATCCGATCGCGGGGATAGTTTTAAAGGGCCTAGGAGAAGATAACAGACTGCAGTAGGGATGTTTCCAGGACACGAAGTGAAGGCACTTTGGACCCACACGAACAACGGATGGAAAAACCAACGGAGTCCAAACGAGACGAGATTTGAGAGGCGGGTTGCACACAACAAAACAACAACACACACAACAACCTCGCGGCACACCGGTAACGTTAAACGCCCGAACAACAAAGTAGGCCTACGGGACGTCACGGACACGTGAGGGAGCTCCGGAACGCGAAACGGACAACAGGAAGAAACACGCGGAACCGGATGCAACTGATAACACAAATGCAATGCGATGCACATGTCTACATGATATGAATGAATGCCACACACTCACACAACAAAACGACGAAAACCCAAAAGACAAAGAACCTGGAATGGAATTAGATGAAGCCGGAGATATATTATATACCCAAAAGGGAAATTATTACATCCGGGGCATTACAACTCTCCTCTAGTACAAAAAGATCTCGTCCCGAGATCTAGGACTGGAAAAAGGAAGGGTACTCGGAACGAAGATGATCTTCTCGTTCCCAGGTAGCTTCTCGGTCGGTGTGATGTGACCACTTGACTTTCAGAAATTTGATGGACTTGTTGCGGGTCTTGCGTTCGGTTTCTTCGAGAATTGCAACTGGGTGCTCTCGGTAGGACAGGTCTTGTTGAAGATCAATCTCTTCAAACGGAATCATGCGCTCAGGTGCCTTGAAGCATTTGCGAAGTTGAGACACATGGAAGACATCATGAACATTGGCGAAGTTGGAAGGGAGCTCTAGCTGATAGGCTAGATCGCCTCTTTTGCCAAGAATCTTGAAAGGCCCGACGTATCTAGGAGCAAGTTTTCCTTTGATACCGAATCTTTGGGTTCCTTTCATCGGAGAAACTCGGAGATAGACATGATCACCGATGTCGAAAGCCAAATCACGATGCTTTCCGTCATAGTAGCTCTTCTGACGCGGCTGAGCGGCCTTGAGATTCTCACGTATGACTTTGCACATTTCTTCGGCTTCAGATATCAAGTCATTGCCAAGAAGTTGGCGTTCGCCTGTTTCAGACCCGTTGAGAGGGGTACGGCACTTTCTGCCATAGAGAATTTCAAACGGTTCTTTGCCTGCACTTGCTTGAAAGCTGTTGTTGTAAGAGAACTCGGCAAATGGAAGGCAGTCTTCCCATTTCATGCCGAAGGAGATGACACAGGCTCTGAGCATGTCTTCTACAATCTGATTCACACACACGACTTGACCACTAGTCTGAGGGTTAAAGGCAGTGCTGAACCTGATCTTAGTGCCCATGGCGGACTGAAAGGAGTCCCAGAACCTTGATGTGAACAAGCTTCCACGGTCTAAGGATATCACTTGAGGAATGCCATGTAGGGACACAATTCTGGAAGTGAACAGCTCTGCAAGTTGACCTTCGTTGATTGATTCTTTGACTGGAAGAAAGTGAGCGACTTTGGTAAGCTTGTCAATCACAACAAAGATAGCATCATTTCCTCGCTTGGATTTAGGAAAGCCAGTGACGAAGTCCATTTCAATGTGGTCGAACTTCCACTCGGGAATAGGAAGAGGTTGGAGAAGACCGGCTGGACGTTGATGTTCTGCTTTCACTCTTCTGCATACATCACATTCGTTCACGAATTGGGCAATTTCCCTTTTCATGCGTGTCCACCAGTAAGACTGCTTGAGGTCTTGATACATCTTGGAACTGCCAGGATGAATGGAAAGGTGAGAATCATGAGCTTCTTCCATTATGAGCTTCCTGAGATCACCTTTGGGAACAACGAGTCTGTCCTCGAAGAACAAGGTATCTCTCTCATCAACACGAAAGCACTTGTATTTTGGAGTGCCCTTTGCAATCCCATGTTTCACTTTCTTCGCCATGGTATCGCTGAGCTTGGCCTCACGGACTTGATCTTCCAAGGTAGGAGCAATTTGAATGCAAGAAAACCCTGCGGAACAACTTGAAGGTTGAGTTTCCTGAAAGCTTCACAAAGCTCAGGCTGGTACGGCTTGATAAGAAGGCTGTTGCAATATGCCTTTCTGCTCAAAGCATCTGCAATTACATTCGCCTTGCCAGGAGTGTATTCAATGCTGGGGTTGTACTCTTGGATCATTTCAACCCAACGAGTCTGGCGGAGGTTCAGATGCGGCTGTGTGAAGATGTACTTCAAGCTCTTGTGATTAGTGAAGATGTCGACCTTTCTGCCCAACAACAGATGTCTCCACGTAATCAGAGCATGTACCACAGCTGCTAGCTCGAGATCATGTGTGGGATAGTTCTTCTCACTTGGCTTTAGCTGACGAGAAGTGTATGCCATAATTCTCTTATCTTGCATAAGCACACCACCAAGACCTTGAAGAGAAGCATCACAGAAAATTTCATAGGGCTTGGTTTCATCTGGAGGAGTCAGAACTGGAGCAGAGACAAGCTTCTCTTTGAGGGTTTTGAATGCCACTTCACACTCTGGAGACCAAAAGTATTTGACATTCTTCTGAAGCAGGTTGGAAAGAGGCTTGGCAATCTTGGAGAAGTTTTCAACAAACCTTCTGCAATAGCTGGCAAGACCCAGAAAACTGCGGAGCTGCTTGACGTTCTGAGGAGCTTCCCAGTTGACAATTGCTTCAACTTTCTCGGGATTAACCGCAATACCGTCAGCTGAGATGATGTGGCCCAGGTACAAAACCTTATCGAGCCAAAACTCGCACTTGGAGAACTTGGCATAGAATTTATGCTCTCGGAGTCGATCAAGAACCAGACGTAAGTGCTTTTCGTGATCTTCTTCATTCTTGGAAAACACCAGAATATCATCCAAATACACAAGCACAAACTCGCCCGTATAGGGGTTGAAGATGTAATGCATCATCCTTGAAAAGGTAGGAGGAGCATTGGCGAGACCGAAGGACATGACGGTATACTCGTATGAACCGTAGCTCGTTCTGAAGGCCGTCTTGGGAATGTCTTCCTCGCGAATGCGAATTTGATGATAGCCCATTCGGAGGTCAAGCTTAGAGAACACTTTTGCTCCTTTGAGCTGCTCAAAGAGTTCGTTGATGTTGGGGAGCGGATACTTGTTCTTAATCGTCTTCTTGTTCAATGGCCGGTAGTCAACACAGAGACGCTCCGTGCCATCTTTCTTCTTGACAAATAAGACACCACAGCCCCACGGAGATGTACTCGGTCTGATGAGACCCATACTCTCCTGCTTATCAAGCTGCTTCTTCAATTCCTTCAATTCATCCGGAGAGAGCTTGTATGGACGCCGGCACGCAGGCTCAGTGCCCGGCTCGAGTTCAATGACAAACTCCACCTGACGGTGTGGAGGCATGCCTGGAAGTTCTTCTGAAAAACGTCTTGATATTCGTTCACCACCGGAATTTGATTT
Organism: Secale cereale; assembly: GCA_902687465.1. Classification (NCBI taxonomy): domain Eukaryota; kingdom Viridiplantae; phylum Streptophyta; class Magnoliopsida; order Poales; family Poaceae; genus Secale; species Secale cereale. The sequence continues at coordinate 451,439,037 of LR738715.1, read as the reverse complement.
ATGGCATTAATTTCGCCCTTATCATTAAGAGAGAAAAGCCGAATAGTGTTATCCCTGGAGGCGAAGATAATCACATCTTCATCAGAATGAGTCAACTTGACTTCCTTTTGAGCACAATCAATGTGAGCATCATGCTCAGAAAGCCAATCCATTCCGAGGATGAGGTCGTTGTCAGAATTGCCAAGAATCACCGGAGAAGCCAAAAATCGATAATCACCCATGCGAATAGAAACATTCGGAGCCACCATACTAGAGCTCAATCTCTTGCCAGGTGATATGACACTCAAAGGTCTTGGCAAAGCTTCAGAGTGAACATTATTCTTGGATGCAAATGGATATGACATGAAAGAGCAAGAAGCACCCGAATCAAATAACACTTTAGCTGGAAAAGAGTTAACTGGAAGGTTACCCAAAATGACATCAGAAGCATTCTCCGCTTGCGCTGCATTCATCAGATTGACCCTTGCAGCCTTTGGATCATGCCTGACAATAGCTGAACTCACAGGTGGAGGAGGAGGAAGACGCTTCGGATTCGGACATCTGTTGGCATAGTGACCTTTCTGAGTGCATTTGTTGCAAGTCACTTCTGAGAGAGGACGGAAATGAGAGCCACTTGACTTGGAGCCTTGAGACTGAAACTGCTTCTTTGACTGGTTGCTCGGGTTGGGTGGGTGGGAGAAACCACAACCACTAGAGTTCTTGTTGTTGGAGTTGTTGAAGTTGTTGTATGGAGCTCGAATCACTGGAGGAGGAGGAAGCCAGAATTTCTGTTGTTTCGCAGCCAACTGAGACGATGAGGAAGAGTGAACAGCATCTCGAATTCTCTTCTTAGAAGCCTCCATCTTAAGCTGAGCTGCTTCTTGTTTCAAAGCCATGTTATAGAACTTGTCGAATTCATCGGGCTCGAACAAAGTAAGAGCAACCTGAAGTTCATCTTTGAGACCTCCACGGAACTGATAGATTTTACTCTTGGCATCAGGAATGTCTTGCTTTGCATAGCGAGCGAGGTTTTGAAACTTGACATTATACTGATAGACTGTCATGGAGCCCTGCTTAAGGTTGCGGAATTGCTCACGCATACCCTCGATGACACTTGTAGGAATGTGGTGCGAGCGGAAATCCTTGCAGAAATTCTCCCAAGAGATCACTTGACCCGGCCTGGAGTCTTCGTACTGCTGCCACCAGTCAGCTGCTTGATCTTTCAGTTGGAAGGCTGCAAACTTCACATAGTCATCTTCTTTCACGTTACTGCACTCAAAATGCTTCTTTATGTCGGTCAACCAATCCTCAGCATCAAGAGGGTCGACAAAGTAACTGAAAGCTTTAGGATTGTTAGCCAGGAACTGGTTGAGAGTAGCATGGTGCTGCTGGAAGAAGTTGCCTTGATTCCCTGGAACACCCTGATTAGCTTGCATAGCTTGCATCTGCTGCATCATCTGCATCATCAACTAAGTGTTCTGAGCTGTAGTCTGCATAATTGCTCTCCAAGCCTCAGGCGGAGGAGGAGGGGAAGGAGGATGATATGGGACCTCTTCCACCTCTGGGTTAGCGTTGGGAACCTTTTTCGGAGCCATCCTGTAAGAGATGACCACGAATCAGCAATTGATTGACAAAAGGAATAAGCTGAATCAATGGAATTAATTGCAACAAGTCTTCACAATAATCATTCGAACAATAAGAACGAATGAAATCATCCGAACAAGAGGAACGAATGAATTTCTCAGTTAAATGATAACATCAATCTTCACGAGAAGCCACATAGGGATCAAAAGGATAAAATAAGAAAACAACAAGGTACAGACGGGAACAAACACAAGAGAGGAGTTTCGTTCTAACATCTTTGTGCTGAAAGCATATGAACGCGTTACGAAAAGGTTTTGCAATCCCCGGATCAGCATAGCCAAGGACCCTTTAAGATGCAACTCTTGATAGTAACATCGGTCATATAACCCCTTCACTCAATGTCGAACCCCGAACTCACTAACCTGCATTCGTTGGAAGAATGCCTACGATCTACTGGATAAAACCCACCTATAGATTTCCGAAAGATTCCAGTTATGCAATCAGGTGTTGGGGATACACGGGAAGCACCGCGCAATCAACTCTAAACCTACATCCAGGTGTATCCATCCTTCAACACATAACCAGTCTTTCTCGGAAACTGTGTACCTCGGACCTTCGAAAAGCATCCACTATAACAAGCTATGGCAATACTCCCGAACTACCTCCCCAGTACTGGGTGATGTCGGGGTTATCTTGCCACTGGCCGTATAGGGGAGATTTTCGATGTCGGCCGTCTTAAGTATTTAGTACTGCCGCGATATGCTTGTTACAATGATACCCCGAAGCTCAACTCCTCGGTAACAGGAGGCATCGAGAACAATATCCTTGTCACAAGAACATCGAAACAATCCCAGAATACTCGCGGGATTCCTAAAAAAAATTTTGTGCAATTTTGAATATAGGAGAGACAAGAGTAGACGTCAGGAGTCCTCACCAGAGAGAAAGGGAATGAGAAGCAAAGAAATCCTACTCTCCGATATAATATAGGACTCAAAAAGTTTTCAGTGTGTGCCTAGACTCGACCGTCAACGATTCGATCAAACTGTGGGGGCTCCTAGGTCGGAGAAGGCTCTGATACCAACTTGTAATGCCCAGGATGGAGTTATACCTCCTACGTGTCGAGGCACGACTTAAAGGCATAAATCCATCCTAGAATGATCTCAAGTTTGGTAATCTTTGCACAACTCATGTAAAAGAGGGGATAGTAAACAGAAAATAGTTGGCTTACACTCGCCACGTCACAGAATTACAGTACAAGTATCAAACATCATACATTAAGAACATCACAACCTTCTAAGGGCAAAAACCAAAAGTCAAAGTACCAAACTTAGATAAATAAACCACAGGCGGATCGAATCCTAGTAAGAGTCTCCACTACTGATCGTCCGGGTAGCGCACATAGTACCGACTACGCTCCTCGTCGTACTCCCAATCCAGCTCGGGGCCATCACCTGGATAGCTCACAGCTGGACCTGCATCTGGTGTGTGAAGTAACTGTGAGCCACAGAGGACTCAGCAATCCCGTTCCCGGGTAACAGAACTATTTAAGCCTTTAGGTGAGGGAAAGGCTGAAGAAAAGAATAAGTGTCTGCAGCAGCAACTAGCATCTAGCTTACGTAAGTGAGAGCGAGAAGAGAAGGCCTCGGCGAGAAGTGATCACGAAGTGATCCTAGCTACAAGCTCCACAAACATAACCCCTCCGTGTTCAACTCCCGAATCCCTATTCGGAAATTGACAGTCACGGAACACACGCTGGTAGTGTATTAGAAACATTGTGTCAAGTTATCTACAACCGGAATTAACAAGCTCCCATCTGCCACATAACCGCGGGCACGGCTTTCGAAAGTTCAAAACCCTGCAGGGGTGTTCCAACTTGACCCATTACAAGCCCACGATCCGCGGAGTCGCAACTCCAAAGTGGGAAGACCCAAGTATCGTCGGAATCCCGTGCTCGAGATATACCGAACTAAGGTAAGGCTAATCCAGCAAATCCTCCCGGCATGCCGACACCCTGATAGTAGCCGCGCGTATCTCGTCTCAGGCCACGACCGTATGGGACAAGCTACGGGTTTTTACCAGACCTTGAGTTTCCTCGAGGTGGCCCCGCAGGTTGCCCGTTTCGGACCAACACTCATGTGGAGCACTGGCCCGGGGTTGTTGTTTAAGAAAGAGGGTTAATTACTCCCTATGCAAGTTTAGTTAGTTATTAGGCAAATAGTACCAATGTTGGGACTTGCTGGAAAAGACTTAGCACTTAGCGGTTTATCGAGGGGGTCCCATACACCCCAACCGTGTTAGGAACGCATAATCAAGGAACATAACACCGGTTTATACGGTTCCTAACGGCATGAGTGGAACAAATCACCAAGCAAAAGGCTTAGCCTTCCACCCTTGCCAATATATAGATGATTTCATTTTAAGCATTTATATAGTGTGATATAACCCAACCAAACTTCAACATGAAGCAAGCATCTTCGATCTTCACCTGCAACTAGCAACGCTATAAGAAGGGGCTGAGCGAAGCGTACTTAGCCAAGCAACGGTTTGCATAGGTAGGTTGGTTAAAAATGGCAATGGTTTACAAGTAGGAGGCTGACAGGAAGATCATGGGCATCGAGGAAAAACTATAGATCGAGACTACTAGCAATAGGCAAAGATAGTAATGTTATCGGGGTTCGGTCATCTTGCCTGAAGAGAAGTCGTTCGGATCGTAAGAAGGGTCCTCATGCTCAACCTCGTTGGAAACCTCGTGCTCAACCTCGTACTCGGTCTCAGCTTCCGGCTCTAAACAAAACAATCACACCAAGCACCAATCAACAAGATGCAATGCGCACTCGAAAAACATGAATGCATGATGGATGCACTAAGGATGCACACGGAGCACGTAAAATATCACTTAAGCAAAACACCTCAAAACATGATAACCATCTGATATTATTAATCTACACAGAAAATCAATCAAGTTTGATATAAGATTCGCTGAAATCGGAGTTACGGGCTAAAAGTTATGCCCGAAACAAGATTTGAGCGAAAGCTGAAAATTACAGCAACATAGCAACTTCGGAGCTCAAAATAATTAAGCTACAGCACTCCAATATCATGGAAAAGGGCATGAACACAAACTAGACATATAGTACAGCAACTAAGTCCAAAGGTGCACCCCAACGGAGCCACGGATCAATAGCAATGATCTTGGACATATTGAACTTGACAATAAAATTCTGGCAGCAGAATTTTATTGAAACTTTGGAGCAAAATATAAACATGCTACAGCCACTTAAATGGACATGTGAGGACATGAATGGAAAGACAACAATATATACTACAAGGAACAATCAAAATCCACTCCAAAACTATCATGCTTTGTCCTAGAACATCACACGAACATGGCATCGGAACGTTATAGATTTCAGACTTAGTGAAAAACCACTAAGTCCTAAAACAGCAATATCATCATGGCATATAAAAGAGCATGTTTAAGTCACCTCGAAACTAATCATGGCAAGAGGTAAGCACCTCATCAAAGTACACATGAAGGTGATCCCGAAACACACAAGCATGCATCATAGAGGTGAACACAACGATTGCAACGAGCTCAACAAGATGGCATTTCATAACAAGTGAAAAAACATCACATGAACATGGCACTTTGCAACGATGATAACAAGGCAATAATAAATCTACCAAGCAACCTATCACAAGCAACACGTAGTTCGTGGCAAGACGAACACGTGGACATGTCATTTGCATCATTCGGACAAACGAGCTAAAAGATATCACATGGCAAAGGTGGCACAAAAATAACACATAGCAGCAGTTTATATCATGATGCACTCTTGCAACAGCAAAACAAGCACCTAGATGATCTCTAACATGCATGACTACAACAGATAAAACGTAGAGCACATCTCCACGAACGTCTGGACATATTACACGCGCAAAACGGAGCATCAGGCAAAAAGTTAGGGCAGTTGAAAGATTGCATCAGACAAGAAAATACTGGGACTTAGAAGGATTTGAATCAACCTCACAGATCTGGACAGATCGGGCCGGAGGAAGGGGCGGATGGGCCCACGGCGGCTGCGGCGGCCCACGCGAGGGGCGGCGGCCCGCGGCGCGGCCTCGGTGGCCTGGAGGAGGAGGAGGCCCCGGCCTGGTGGAGCGGCCCGGCCTGGCGGCGGCCTGGCGCGCTGGAGCGGCGGGCACTCGGGTGCGGCCCGGAGGGGCGGATGCGGCGATGGGCTGGCGAGCGGAGGCCCAGGCGCGGCGCGCAGTGCGGGGAAGCTGGGCCGGTGGCGAGCCGGGGAAGCTGGGCCGGTGGCGAGCCGGGGAAGCGACGCGGTGGCGTCGAAGGAGTACGGGCCGCCCAGGAGCGGCGCGCGGTGCGGCGATGTGGTCCCCCTTCGGGATCTAGGCGCGGTCGGAGGGTGGAGCTGGGCCTCTGGCCCTGGCGCGGAGGAATCGAACGAAGCGCCTGGAGCCTGGCTCCAGATCGAGTGACCGGCGAGGGCGTTGACCCCGGGCTCGAGGGGATCTGGTCGGGGAACAACTGGCGCAAGGGATCGAACGGATCTGGCTGCGGCGGCGCTGCTCCTCGGGAGCCAGGAGGATTTTGGGGATCTGGTGATCTGGAAGAAAAGAAAAAAAATATAGTGGAGAAGGGGAAGAAGGTAGGGGAAGGAGGTAGGATGCCAAAAATGAACATAGGGGGGCCTAAATAGCAGTTTTTGCTAGGGTTTGGAGATTTGGGGGCGCTAGGAGCCCTCCGATCGCGATCCGACGGATCCGATCGCGGGGATAGTTTTAAAGGGCCTAGGAGAAGATAACAGACTGCAGTAGGGATGTTTCCAGGACACGAAGTGAAGGCACTTTGGACCCACACGAACAACGGATGGAAAAACCAACGGAGTCCAAACGAGACGAGATTTGAGAGGCGGGTTGCACACAACAAAACAACAACACACACAACAACCTCGCGGCACACCGGTAACGTTAAACGCCCGAACAACAAAGTAGGCCTACGGGACGTCACGGACACGTGAGGGAGCTCCGGAACGCGAAACGGACAACGGGAAGAAACACGCGGAACCAGATGCAACTGACAACACAAATGCAATGCGATGCACATGTCTACATGATATGAATGAATGCCACACACTCACACAACAAAACGACGAAAACCCGAAAGACAAAGAACTCGGAATGGAATTAGATGAAGCCGGAGATATATTATATACCCAAAGGGGAAAGTATTACATCCGGGGCATTACATAGCGGCGGCGGCGGCGACTAGTGGCGGCGGCGGCTAGTGTTTCGCGGGCGGGCGAGGCTGGCAGGCTAGGGCTGGCGGCTTGCGGGCTGGCGGCTTATAAAGGCCGGAGTCCTGGCCTAACACGACCCGGAGTCAGTTCGTTTTTTTCTTCTAAAAGAGTCCTAACGTAGCAAAACTAACTAAAGAAATACTAAACGAACTCCAAAAATCCCGAAATAAATTTTCGCCATCCTCTAATAATATTTAGGACAAAGTGAACATTTTTCCAGGACCTAAATGCAATTTTGAAAAACACTCATTTTTCCTATGCAAATAAAATCGCAAATAAATCCAGAAAAATACCAAAAGTGATTTAAACATTTTTCCTGCAATATTTCTGTTAGTTTGGAGAAGTCGTATTATCTCCGCTCATATATTGGTTTTAGAAATATTTTTAGGAGAGAAAAATAATTAAAACCAACACTGTCCTCGTACCGGTATTCGAGTAAACTCAAATACAAAACGGTAGAATTCCCAACTCTCTCCGTAGGACCTTGAGTTGCTTAGAATTTCGAGGAACGCCACGAAAAAAATGCAGAGAAACAAGCAATGCAGTATGATCTATGTATAACATTCCAAATTGAAAATTTGGGATGTTACAAACCTACCCCCCTTAGAATGAATCTCGTCCTCGAGATTTGACTTGGCTAGAGAACAGGTGTGGGTGGTCCTTGCGTAGATCATCTTCTCGTTCCCAGGTGGCTTCTTCCTCGGTGTGGTGACTCCATTGAACTTTGCAAAACTTGATAACCTTACTGCGGGTGACTCTGCTCGAAAATTCGAGAATCTTAACAGGCTCCTCCTCGTAGGTCAGATCACTATCCAACTGAATTGCTTCCAGGGACTGTGTCTCTAAGCGGAATATCGGCCATCTCCGCATGTCACTTCTTAAGCTGCGAAACGTGAAACACGTCGTGCACTCCTGACAGTCCTTTGGGCAATTCCAACTTATAGGAAACTTCTCCCATGCGTTCCAAAACACGGTAAGGTCCCACAAATCTCGGGGCTAGCTTTCCTTTAACTCCGAAACGTTTAACTCCTCGTAGAGGCGATACTCTCAAGTACGCTCTATCTCCGATCTCATAGGCTATCTCCTTGCGCTTCGAGTATGCATAACTCTTCTGCCTGGACTGAGCTACCTTCAATCTATCTCGAATCAACTTCACCATCTCCTCAGACTCTTTGATCAAGTCTGGTCCAGACAACTGTCGGTCTCCAACTTCGTCCCACAATAACGATGTTCGGCATCTCCTTTCATACAATGCCTCGAACGGTGCCATCTTCAAACTGGCCTGGTAACTGTTGTTGTAGGAGAACTCCGCATAGGGCAAATTATCATCCCAACTAGATCGATAATCTAAAGCACAGGCTCTCAGCATGTCCTCCAGGATCTGGTTGACTCTCTCGGTCTGTCCATCTATCTGTGGATGAAATGTTGTGCTGAATTCCAGCCTCGTTCCCAAAGTTTGGTGTAGCTGATGCCAAAACTTTGAGGTGAATTGTGTTCCTCTATCTGGTACTATGGTCCTCGGAACTCCGTGCAGACATACTATCCTGGTCATGTATATCTTGGCCAACTTCGCACTGGTGTATGTGGTTTTCACGGGGATAAAATGGGCTACCTTCGTCAATCGATCCACCACTACCCCGATTGAGTCATATCCTGCTTTGGTCCTGGGCAATCCGGTGATAAAATCCATGCCAAGCTTCTCCCACTTCCATTCGGGTATCGGCATAGGTTGTAGCAATCTTGCTTGCTTCTGATGTTCTACCTTTACTCTCTAGCATACATCACATACGGCTACATACTCGACAATATCCTTCTTCATTCCCGTCCACCAGAAACATTCCTTCAAATCCAAATACATCTCGGTGTTTCCGGGGTGTATCGAGTATGGCAAATCATGTGCTTCCTGCAGTATCAACTTCCTTATCTCCGGGTCGTTGGGCACATAGATTCGATCCTCAAACCACAAGGTGTCGTGTTCGTCCTCACGAAATCCCTTGGCTTTTCCTTCACTCATCCTTTTCCTGATCTCTGCAATTTCCTTATCATCCTTCTGGGCTTCACGTATCTTTCCCAGTAATGTCGACTGAATCTCCAACGTTGCAACGAAACCTCTAGGAACTATCTCCAAACGAAGTTCCCTGAGATGTTCTGCTAACTCCTGTGGTAATCCCCCTCTTATTAGGGTATTTGCATAACTCTTCCGGATCAAAGTGTCTGCCACGACGTTGGCCTTTCCTGGGTGATAGTGCAGCTTAATATCATAATCCTTTATAAGCTCCAACCATCTCCTTTGTCTGAGGTTCAGCTCCTTCTGTGTGAAAATGTACTTCAAACTCTTGTGATCCGTGTACACATCACAACGATTTCCAATAAGGAAATGTCTCCAGGTTTTCAATGCGTGCACTACAGCTGCTAACTCCAGATCGTGCGTCGCCTAATTCAACTCATGCGGTCGTAGTTGACGGGATGCATAGGAAACAACTCTTCCATCCTACATAAGTACTCCTCCAAGTCCTAAGCGTGAAGCATCGCAATACACTTGGAAGTCCTTGCGTATATCTGGCAATATCAGCACTGGGGCTGTCGTCAACCGTTTCTTCAACTCCTGGAAACTTTCTTCACACTCCTCAGTCCAATCGAACTTTGTCTCCTTCTTCAACAATGTCGTCATTGGCTTTGCAATCTTGGAGAAATTTTCTATGAATCTCCGGTAGTATCCCGCGAGTCCAAGAAAACTGCGGATCTCTCCAACTGAAGTGGGTGCCAACCACTCAGTGACTGCCTGCACTTTGACGGGGTCCACTGCTATACCTTCTCCTAATATAACATGCCCTAGGAATCCGACTTCCTTCAACCAAAATTCGCATTTGCTAAAATTGGCATACAACGGATGTTCTCTGAGCTTCTCCAATACCAAACGCAAATGCTCTGCATGTTCTTCCTCATCCTTCGAGTATACCAGAATATCATCTATGAATACCACGACGAACTTATCCAAGAACTCCATGAACACCTTGTTCATCATGCTCATGAAATAGGCAGGCGCGTTAGTCAATCCAAATGACATAACTGTATACTCATATAGCCCGTACCGTGTGGTGAAGGTTGTCTTAGGTATATCCTTCTCTCGGATCTTCAATTGGTGGTATCCAGATCGTAGATCTATCTTGGAGAATACTTTCGCTCCCTGGAGTTGGTCGAACAAATCATTGATCATCGGTAGCGGGTATTTATTCTTAATTGTCACTTCATTCAGTGCACGATAATCAACGACCATTCTTAAAGATCCATCCTTCTTCTCGACCAAAAGCACTGGGGCTCCCCAAGGTGATGAACTTCGGCGAATAAATCCTTTCTCCAATAACTCCTTAATCTGCTTCTTGATCTCCTCCAGATCATTCGCTGGCATCCGATATGGTCTCTTAGATATTGGTCCGGTGCCAGGCAACAACTCTATCAAAAACTCAATATCTCTATCCGGTGGCATGCCAGGTAACTCCTCTGGAAACACATCCAGATAATCCTTTACTACTGGCACTTCCTCCTGACAACTCCCGTGAGAGAATGTACTTGGGTCCTTGTAGGCGAATGCCTTGATACATACTTAATACTTTTTCCCTCCGGGGTGGTAAGCAAAATAGACTTGCTGGCACAATCGATGTTACCTCCATACTTGGATAGCCAATCCATACCTAATATCACATCCAATCCTTGTGACTCCAGAACGATTAGGTCGGAGGGGAAAGTATGGCGTCCTATGATCAATGGCGTCTGAAAACATCCTTGGTGTGCCATATACTCTGCTCCTAGTGAACTTACTAACATGGGGGTCTTAAGAACTCGGGTGGACATCCTATGTCTATTTATGAATCCCCTTGAAATGTATGAATGCGATGCACCAGTATCGAAAAGAACTATTGCGGTAAATGTCTTAACCAAAAACTTACCGACAACAACATTTGGTTGCTCTTCTACCTCCTCCACAGTCACGTGGTTCACTTGTCCTTTGTTGAACGGGTTGGGCTTCTTCCCGGCGCTTCCATTGTCGTTCCCATTCTTAGCTTCAGAGCAGTCCGTGGCATAGTGTCCATTCTTCCCGCACTTGAAACAGGTGATATGGCTGAAATCCTTCTTGGCGGGTGTGGACGGGGTAGAGCGGCTCTGGTTACTACTTGCTCCATTCCCATTTCCATTCTTAGGGCCATTGTGGTTGTGGGGAATTCCATGGTTGTGGATATATCCTCCCGAATTCGGAGTGAATCGGGGCTTCTGCTGGGCTCCAGAATTATTCCTTCCTTGTCCATACTTCCTCTTGCGGCTTTCAATCTGCTGGTGCTTCCTTTCAATCATGAGAGCTTTATCTACCAACTCCTGGTAGTTGTTGAAAGTTGCCACCATCAACTGTACGCTCATCTCATCATTCAGCCCATCCATAAATCTCTCCTGCTTAGCGGCATCTGTGGCCACATCATCTGGGGCATAACGAGATAGGGTACTAAAATCATCCACGTACTGAGCTACAGTACGGTTTCCTTGGCGCAAGTTGCGAAACTCCCGCTTCTTCATGCTCATAGCTCCAGTTGAGACATGGGCAGTACGGAAAGCTTGCTGAAACTGCTCCCAAGTGACATTGGCTATCGGGAAAGTGGCTGTGTAATTCTCCCACCATGCTGCGGCTGGTCCAGACAACTGGTGTGCGGCAAATCGCACCTTCTCAGCATCCGAGCAATTGGCGGTGGTCAAATCCCTTCCAATCTTCCGTAGCCAGTCATCAGCCACTATTGGTTCGATGCTGCTAGCAAACACGGGTGGTTGCAACCTTAAGAAACGTGTCAGGTTGTCCACGGGTGGTGGTGGTGGAGGGTTGTTGTTGTTGTTGTTCTGGTTGTTCTGACTGTTCTGGACAAGAAGTTGCATCAAGGTGTTCTGCTGCTGGATCAACTGGGTGAGCTCAGGGGGAAACTCAAATCCGGGCTCACGTCTTGGAGGCATCTGATGGGTGTAGAGGGAAGAGATTAGAACAGAATTGAGGTCTAAGGGAAAATCACAACCCACATGCACATGAGACAAACACAATCATATCACACCAATCAATTTCAAGCAAGATCTTACAAATCTAACTACCGTTACAAAGAGTGCTCTAAATACTAATATATGGGGGTAAACTACTAGTCATAGGGTGGTCATCTAAAAATATTGGTCGGCGGAAGATTCCATAATGTCTGCTCCAGCTTCATCTACACAGTCCTCGTCTTTACTATCATCGGGTTCTGAATCCGTGTTGTCGATGATAATGTAATCTTCGGGAGGAATTTCCTTGGGTTCTTCTTCCTCTTCTTCACCTCCTAGTGCTGGATCTCCCATGAATACTCCTAGCTTCCTTGTCAAATCATCATTCTTCTCCACTAGTATCAAGATCTCCTCCTCGTATCCGTCACGAGTAGACTTAAGTTCTTCCTCTAGCTCCAAATTCCTGCTTAGTGCCTTCTTCAATTCTATCATGCCAGCGCACATCTGGTGCTCCTGTCGTCGAATGTGCTGGTTCAACTCTTGGATGAACGCTGCAATGGACCTATCCTTCCGGGTGCTGATCGTATCCCAACTCTCATCTCGGCGTCCACAAATCTGGTAGATCGTGTCCTTCAGCTCTTGCTTGTAGACTTCTCCGATCCTTCCCATTGTGATGTGGGCGGCCATGCTCTTGCCTAAGCTCCAGGTCGGCGCATCAAAAGAAAACTCTATTGGCTCAGTGGATGGTGCGAAGGTTCTTCCGGGAATTTGAACTTGTATGCTCCATCGCTGCTCTTCTGGTAAAGTGGCAGTGTAGGTCCCGGTAAAGCTTGGTATTCCTATGTTCAGGTACCTAGTGACTTCCTTCAAGTGTCGTCCAAATGGTGTGTCTTCATCCGGTTGAGTGAACTTGTTCCTTGGGTCCACCATCCTAAAGAAGTAGAAAATGGAGAGAAGTCAGAAATGAGTAGAGAAGAGTGATCTAGGGTCTGTCTTAGTGATCGTGTCCTACAATCAGCGTGTGCTCTGATACCATCTTTGTAGCGACCACGATCCAAATGGACCGAAGTCTCTGTGTTCCGTGTCATCCCTAGATTGGTAATGCTGACACACACAATACTTACTGGATTTTTAACAGAGTAGCAATCACACACTTATTACATCGAATGTCTCCAATGAGAACTTATTACAAAAGTATATGGCTTAAGGCCATCTAACAAAATAACAGCGGAAGGCTTGGAAGATAAGTGAGTCCATCAACTCCAACGGCATAGCTGAGTGCATGACAAATGACCTAGAACGCCTTATTCCTCGTCTAAAAAGTCTGCAACGTAATATGTTGTAGCCCGAAAACGGGTCAGCACATGGAATATGCTGGCAAGATAACACAAAGGATGCAAGTAACATATTAAAGGCTATACTATATGCATATTTGGCTGGTGGAGGCTCTAAGGTTAAAGTCTTTGTGTAAAGCCAATTTTTCCCTAAAACAAAGGAATGGATTTTATTTTTAACTATCATGGTAGTTGAAAATCATTGAGATGGTACCTCTAACTCAATCCCAAATTAAAGTAATCATTAACCCAACAAATTAAATTATAGAGTGGTGAGATCAACCAATAATTCAAGTACCAGATACTCAAGATGTCCATAACCGGGGACACGGCTAATCATGATCAGTTTGTACACTTTGTAGAGGTTTGTGCATTTTTCCCACAAGACTCGACTGCCTCCGTTTGGTTTCTCGCACTGCATGGTGTTTGAGAAACAGATGACCGAGACACAGTCTTTCCGAAGAGGTCCCCTTAACCGGATAGATAGGCCGGTACACCTAATATCCCTCTGCATCTGCTAGCCCATCACGGAAAGGTTTCCCACAACTTACTCAACTATGCCAGAGCTCATATTGGCATGTGGCTGCACACGGAAGTTTCTAGCATGAATAGTTTTATGATCCCTTTGAGCCTGGGTGGCATTCCATAGGGAAAATCACACGGAACCCCGGGATTTCCTAGGACAACACTGAATTCTCCAGGTGCCCTGCAACCAATCCACCCATATGTGTATTCAAGTACCCACCTTAAGTTGAATCCTTAATTATAAACTCACATCTGTCATTTCACTCAAACCCAAACCACGTCTACGAGCATAGCATAGCAACCTAAGCAAACGTAGAAGTAACTCCCAAGGGTTTGAAAATAATGCAGGTAATAGGTTCTACCTCAATCTACTTCCCAGTCCCACAAGTTAAGAGATCCTACTAATGCAATGTGTGAGGGTTTGATCTAATGCATAAAAACTGGGTAATAAGAGTATGATCAAAGTGTTACTTGCCTTGCTGACGATTCGCAAAACCTAGAGACTCGTAGTAGCACGCTTCATAGTCCGGGTATTCTATCGCAAGAAAACAATAGCATACATAATCAAACAAGCAATGATGCACAAACAAAACTCCAAAAGATAAGATCTAACCAGAAAGTTCAACTTAAGAACTCCGGTTTGCAAAAAGAATCAAATTGAAAGATGCAACGAAACTCCAACTGCGAAAGAAACGAGCTCCGGTTACTAAATGGTCTAAATTCAAATTTTACAGTAGCCAAAACTTTGTTCAAGCTGGTTAAACGGAAAGAGGGCGTCAAGACGAAGATCTGGGATTTTGAATCACCTGGTTCCGACTCTCGAGCGAAAAGAAAAATGAAAAACAAGATCAGGGCCGAAATCGAGATCGGAATAATCGCGGATAAATACCCCGAAAAAGAAAACTGACGAACAGGCTAACGAACGAACGCTCGCTGTCTGCGGCTAATGGACAAACAACGTTCGTTAAAACGAATGTACAGACGAACGTCCACTAAATAACTAAACCGAAGAAAACCGAACCGATCTAAACCTAAAAAAACGAATCTAGGGTTTTACGAAAAGAACCGATCGGTTTCTGAGGAAAGACCAACGGCGGCGGAACGGCGGTGGCTACCTCGGGAGCGGCGGCGGCGGCGGTCTCCGGCGGTCGGCGGCGAGGCGGCGGTCTCCGATGGCGGGGCGGAGACAGCGCGGTGGCGGGGCGGCGGTGCGGTGCGGCGGCGGCGACTAGCGGCGGCGGTGGCGACTAGCGGCGGCGGCGGCTAGGGTTTCGTGGGCGGGCGAGGCTGGTGGACTGGCAGCTTATAAAGGCCGGAGTCCTGGCCTAACACGGCCCGGAGTCGGTTCATTTTTTTTTCCTAAAAGAGTCCTGACATAGCAAAATTAACAAAAGAAATACTAAACAAACTCCAAAAATCCCGATATAAATTTTCACCGTCCTTTAATAATATTTAGGACAAAGTGAACATTTTTCCCGGACCTAAATGCAATTTTGAAAAATGCGCATTTTTCCTATGCAAATAAAATCACAAATAAATCTAGAAAAATACCAAAAGTGATTTTAACATTTTTCCTCCAATATTTCTGTTATTTTGGAGAAGTCATATTATCTCCGCTCATATATTGTTTTTAGAAATATTTTTAGGAGACAAAAATAATTAAAACCAACACTGTCCTCGTACCGGTATTCGAGTAAACTCAAATACAAAATGGTAGAATTCCCAACTCTCTCCGTAGGTCCTTGAGTTGCTAAGAATTTCGAGTAACGCCACGAATAAAAATGCAGAGAAACAAGCAATGCAGTATGATCTATGTATAACATTCGAACTTGAAAATTTGGGATGTTACACCTTCGAAGATCAAGTCTCCTAGGATGTCGGCAACATAATTGAGACTTCCAAACCTGATCTGATGACCAGGGGCGTAGCTGTTAACCTACTCAAGGTGGCCATTCGAGTGGGCGCATAGCACGAAGCCGCCAAACACAAAAAGCTGATCGGGGAGGAAAATCTCCCCGGGGATGGCGCGGTTGCTGATGAAAAAATGAGCAATCAATGCCTCTGTCGACGACACAATGAAACTCTCAATGAAAGCACCAATTTCGGTGTCAAAATCGGCGGATCTCGGGTAGGGGGTCCCGAACTGTGTGTCTGAGGACCGATGGTAACAAGGGACTGGGGACATGATGTTTACCCAGGTTCAGGCCCTCTCTATCGAGTTAATACCCTATTTCCTGCTTGATTGATCTTGATGAATATAGGGTTACAAGAGTTGATCTACCTCAAGATTGTAATGGATAAACCCTAGAAGCCTAGCCTATGATATTGTGATTCTGTCTCTACGGACTAAACCCTTCGGTTTATATATACACCGGAGGGACCTAGGGTTGTACATGATCATCTTGCAGAGGAAGGAAACATTACACACGGACTTTAAACTTGCTATTCTGCATATATAGGAGTCCTATCCGGATACGAGGGATAATCTAAAGCGATGATCTTCACGGCTCACCAGTCTGGCCCATAACGAGTAATCCGGCCACCCGAGGACCCCTTAATCCAGGACTCCCTCAGCCATCTCTTTCCCATGGTGAATTGGCTTTCGATCCTAGGTTGGATCTTTTCCAAGGGGGAGGGGATGATGCGGAGCATCCTAAGGACATCACCATGTCAAGAGTCCATTTGGCAAGTGACACGCGTGACCTCTACTTCTCATACATAAAGGTGAATCATCTCCTTTACACGTGTTCACTTGACCCCTTCGAGGATGGAATACTACTTGACACTCCACTCGGTGCATGCATAGGTATTGTCGGAGCTTCACGGACGACAAGGAGGAGTGCAAGCGCCAAGGAACACCTACACCATTCGCGAGGGAAGCTTGGAAGCTACGACGGAAGAAGACAGAGATAGCTCCCAGGACCCGGACATCCGGCCCCTGGAACGTGCAGCCCAGCCGAAGGCTATAGGGCCCGGACATCCAGCCCGAGTCCGAAAATCCGGCGTCCTTCACAGAAGCTGGACAGAGCCAGCCCGGACATCCGGACGTGACCACGGACATTCAGCTCGCCCCAAAGCCCCGGTCATCCGTCCGCCAGCCCGGATGTCCGGCACCTGCGCGTGCCTAACCGGGCCAGAGGCCCATGTATCCCTTTCTGATGCGGGGTCAACCCGTTCTAGGCCGATCTTTCACGATTGGAGAAGGATCCCATAATGAACACGAAGAACACAAGGGAGAAACATGAGGGAAACAAGGGGAAAACACTCAAATCAAGAAGAAGTAGTCACACATATGCTAGATCCGGGAACACATAGAGATACACGATCCAAAGTCAACAACAGACGATACAAGTGGCGGTAGTCTTCCCTGTGAGGAGGTCTGGGATATTCTCCCGGAGGAGGTCTTGAATCCATGTGGATCTTCTCCGTAGAGGCCGCGGTCTCTCGTAGAGATGAACCACTAAGGATGAGTAATGCTCTAAGTCTAGATGAGCTACCACAATGCTAACCCTAACTAGGAAGAGGTAGGGGTCTATTTATAGTCCATAGGGGCGAGGGGATACATGGGCTTCAGACCAGATGAAATGCACACATGCATCAGGGGCCGGATGTCCAGGCATTGGGTCGGATGTCTGGGCTGTCACAAGGCGTCGGATGTTCGGGGTTGGAGTCGGATGTCCGGGCTGGCAGGGTTGAGCCTCGGGTAGCTTTTGTAGTGGCGCCGGATTTCCGGGCTGGGGGCCGGATGTCTGGCCCCTATAACATCGGCTAAGGGGGCTTTGCGGCTGTAGGTTTTCCACGTGTCGGATGTCCGGGCTTGAGGGCCGGATGTCTGGGGCCTGGAGCCTTCTCTGGTTCCGCTCGATGTCGCTCTTCCTCCGTGGCCTTGGGGACTTGTCCATCTTCATGAGCCTCTTCGAGGGGGTCTTCTTGGCACCTGAGTATGCATAGCAAGTCCGTTTGAGGTAGTATCCATGTCTCACATGATTCGCATGGAAGTTGGTTAAGGAGAGATGTCACCTCAGTCTCGAGAGCTCTTTCACGGGCATGTGTCATGGGTCCACTTGGCACTTGGTGAGACGATGATAGGTCCATGGGGATGACCTTGGGATGCTCCGCATCATCTCCCCTCCCTTGGGAAAGATACAACCTTGGATGGAAATCCTCATCACCACGGAAAGGAGAGAGATCCTTGACGTTGAAGGTATCACTCACATTGTACTTGTCGCGTGGAATGTCGATCTTGTAAGCATTGTTGTTGTAGCGTGCTAACACCTGGAATGGTCCGTCGGCTCTAGGTGGGTGTTTGGACTTGCGCTCATTGGGGAAGTGGTCCTTGCGAAGATGAAGCCATACGAGATCTCCCTGTTGGAACACCATTGGTGTCTTGTTGACGTTCAGCTTGGTGGCGAGGCGATGTACTTGGCGCTCGATCGTTGCCCTTGTATCTTCATGCATCTTCCTGAGATAACTTGCTCGTGCACTTGCGTCCATGTTGGTGCGCTCTTGCAGAGGTAGAGGAAGAATGTCCAATGGGGACAACGGGTTGAAGCCGTAGACGACCTCGAAGGGGGACTTGCCAGTTGTTGAGTGTCTTGGGCGGTTGTAGGCGTACTCGGCAATGGGCAAGCATTGCTCCCATTCCTTGATGTTCTTCTTGATTAACCCGTGAAGAAGCGTCGAAAGTGTGCGCTTCGTCACCTCCATTTTTTGTCGGTTTGTTGGTGGTATGCCGAAGAGAATAGTAGCTTGATTCCGAGCTTGGCGCAAAGCATCTTCCAAAAGTAGCTTAGAAACTTGACGTCGCGGTTCGAGACAATCGTCTTGGGCACTCCATGTAGGCACAATATTTCCCTACAAAAGAGATTGGCAACATGTGAAGCATCGTCTATCTTGTTGCATGGAATGAAATGAGCCATTTTGGAGAATCTATCCACAACAACAAAAACGGAATCCTTGCCATTTTGAGTCCTAGGCAAACCAAGTACAAATTCCATGCTAATGTCTTCCCAAGGTTGATATGGAATAGGAAGTGGCATATAAAGACCATGGGATTGAGCTTTGGACTTAGCTTTGCGGCATGTAGAGCACCAATTGGTGAAGTGTGAGACATCACGAAACATCTTGCGCCAATAATAATTATTGGAGAGCGTCACAAATGTCTTATCGCGTCAAAAATGTCCCATAAGTCCTCCTCCATGAGATTCTTGCCAAAGGAGCACACAAAGAGAAGACTCGGGAATGCAAAGTTTGTTAGCTCTCATAAGATAACCATCCTTGATGTAATATCGTTCCCAGGAAGTATGCGTCACACACTTAGCATAAGAATTTGCAAAGAAAGGATCATGCTCATACAAGTCTTTTATGTGCTCATAGCCAATAACATTCAACTCAAGTTCGGTAACAAGAATGCATTTGCGGGAAAGCGCATCCGCTACAACGTTCTCTTTGCCTTTAATGTATTTCATGACATAAGGAAAATACTCTATGAACTCGCTCCACCTAGCATGATGCTTGTTTAACTTAGTTTGACCCTTAAGATACTCAAGTGTTTCATGGTCCGTGTGAAGAATGAATTCATGAGGTCGGAGATAGTGTTCCCAAACATGCAAAACTCTCACTAAGGCATATAGTTCTTTATCATAGATGGGGTAGTTAAGTTGCGCTCCAGAAAGTTTTTCGCTAAAATACGCTATTGGGCGCTTTTCTTGCATTAACACGCCTCCTATGCCGGTACCACTAGCATCACAATGTATTTCGAAAGGTTTGCAAAGTTTGGTAAGGCAAGTAAAGGTGCGTGAGTAAGTAAGTTTTTTAGCTCATTGAACGCGGTGTCTTGCGAAGGACCCCAAACAAAGGGCGCGTTCTTCTTGCTCAAAGTGTGTAGAGGCATAGCAATTGTGCTAAAGTCCTTCACAAAACGTCTATAGAATCCGGCTAGGCCTAAGAAACTACGCACTTGATGCAAGTTCATTGGAGTTGGCCAACTTTTGATAGCTTTGATCTTATTTTCATCTACATGCACACCTTGGGATGATACAACAAACCCTAAGAAAACAAGTTTGTCTACACTGAATTTGCACTTCTCCATATTGGCATAAAGTTTTTCCTTGCAGAGGGTTTGCAAAACGGTGCTCAGATGATTCACATGAACTTTTAGGGATTTTCTAAACACGAGTATGTCATCAAAGTAGACTACTACAAAGAATCCGATGTATGGCCTAAGAACAGAGTGCATCATTTGTAGGGGGACGTTGTATGGGAAACAAAAAAATTCCTACGAACACCCAAGATCAATCTAGGAGATGCACATCTATGAGAGGAGAGTTGTATCCACATACCCTTGTAGATCACTAAGCGGAAGCGTTCAAAAATGCGGTTGATGTAGTGGTACGTCTTCGCGATCCAATCACGATTCATCCCGCGAACTCTGATCTAGTGCCCAACGGACGACATCTCCGCATTCAATACATGTACGGCTTGATGACGCCTTGACCTCCTCGATCCAGTGAGTGATGGTGAAGTAGTAGCTTGAGTCCTCCGGCAGCACGACGGCGTGGTGGCGGTGGTGGTGGAGGAATTGCGCCAGAGCTTCGCTAAGCACTACCCATATGAGGAGAAGAGCTACGAGAGAAGAGGGGCAGCACCATGGCCAGTAATGGTGCGACTGCCCTCTCTCTACCTCTCTATATATAGTGGGAAGGGGGAGAGGGGGCGCCCCTACGAGATCCCATCTAGGGCCGGCGGCCACTAGAGGGAAACCCTAGATGGGTTTTCCCCCTTAGGAGGCTTGCCCCCCAAGCCAAAGCGGTGGGAACCCTAGGGTGGCGCCCCCACCTCCTTTGGCAATGGGGGAAGGGGTGAGGGGGGCTCACAACACCTTAGTGGGCTGGTTTACCCCTTCCCCATGGCCCATGAGCGCCCCCAACACTTGCGGGGCCCCCGAAACCCCGTTCGGTCATGTTGGCCATCACTCGATACCCACGGAACACTTCTGGACTCCAATACATTCGTCCAATATATCGATCTTCACTTCCAGACCATTCCGGAGTTCCTCATCACGTTCGGTATCTCATCCGGGACTCCAAACAACCTTCGATGACAACCATAATGACTCAACTATAATTATATCATCACCGAATGTTAAGTGTGTAGACCTTGCGGGTTCGAGAACTATGCAGACAAGACCGAGATACCTCTACGGTCAATAACCAATAGTGGGACCTGGATGCCCATATTGGTTCCTACATATTCTATGAAGATCTTATCGGTTGAAGCTCTATCTCAAGGATTCAGCTAATCCCGTATGCAGTTCCCTTTGTCTATCGGTATGTTACTTGCCCGAGATTCGACCGTCGGTATCTCCATACCTAGTTTAGTCTTATTACCGGCAAGTCTCTTTACTCGTCCCATAATACAAGATCCCGCAACTAACTCCTTAGTCACATTGCTTGCAAGCTTCTTGTGATGTTGTATTACCGAGAGAGCCTAGAGATACATCTCCGTCATACGGAGTGACAAATCCCAGTCTTGATCCATGCCAACTCAACAGACACCCTTGGAAATACATTTAGAGCACCTTTATAGTCACCCATTTACGTTGAGACGTTTGGTACACACAAGGTATTCCTTCGATGTCAGTAAGTCATATGATCTCATGGTCATAGGAACATATATACTTGACATTCAGAAAATGATAACAATAAACTGACACGATCATGTGCTACGTTCACAGTTTGGGTCTTGTCCATCACATCATTCTCCCAATGATGTGACCTCGTTATCAAATGACAACTCATGTCAATGGCTAGGAAACCATAGCCATTTTTGATCAATGAGCTAGTCCGGTAGAGTCTGACTAGGGACATCTTATTGTCTATGTATCCACTCATGTATGTGAGTTTCCGATCGATACAATTCTAGCATGGATAATAAACGATTATCATGGACAAGGAAATATGATAATAACCAATTTATTATTGCCTCTAGGCATATTTCCAACAGTCTCCCACTTGCACTAGAGTCAATAACCTAGTTCACATCGCCATGTGATTAACACTCATAGTTCACATCTCCATGTGACTAACACCCAAATAGTTTACTAGAGTCAATAATCTAGTTCACATCATCATGTGATTAACACTCAATGAGTTCTGGGGTTTGATCATGTTATGCTTGTGAGAGAGGTTTTAGTCAATGGGTCTGCAACATTCAGGTCTGTATGTACTTCGCAAATCTATGTGTCATATTGTAGATGCTGCTACCATGCTCCACTTGGAGCTATTCCAAATGGTTGCTGTACTATACATATCCGGTTTGCTACTCAGAGTCATCCGGATAGGTGTTAAAGCTTGAATCGAGGTAACCCTTTACGCCGAACTCTTTATCACCTCCATAACCGAGAAACATTTCCTTATTCCTCTAAGGATAATTTTTTGACCGCTGTCCAGTGATCCACTCCTGGATCACTCTTGTACTCCCTTGTCAGACATGTGACAAGGCACACATCAGGTGTGGTACATAGCATGGCATGTCGTACAGAGCCCATGGCTAAGGCATAGGGGACGACCTTCGTCCTTTCTCTTTCTTCCGCCGTGGTCGAGCTTTGAGTCTCACTCAACTTCACACCTTACAACTTAGGCAAGAACTCCTTTGACTGATCCATTTTGAACTCCTTCGAAATCATGTCAAGGAATGTGCTTTGTGAAAGTCTTATCAGACGTCTTGATCTATCTCTATGGATCCTGATACCCAATATGTAAGCAGCTTTCCCAGGTCTTTCTTTGAAAAAAAACTCCTTTCATACAACCCTTTATGTTTTCCAGAAACACTACATCATTTTGATCAACAATATGTCATACACATATACTTATCAAAAATGTTGTAGTGCTCCCACTCACTTTCTTTTAAATACAAGTTTCTTGCAAACTTTGTATAAACCCAAAAGCTTTGATCACCTCATCAAAGCATATATTCCAAATCTGAGATGCTTGCACCAGTCCATAGAAGGATCACTGGAGCTTGCAACCTTTTAGCATCCATAGGATCGACAAAACCTTCCGGTTGTAACACATACAACCTTTCCTCACAGAAACCGTTAAGGACACTCTATTTTGACATCCATCTAGCAGATTTCAAAATCGAAAAATGCAGCAACTGCTAACATAATTCTGACGGACTCAAGCATCACTACGGGTGAGAAAGTCTCCTCGTAGTAAACTCCTTGAACTTGTGAAAACCCCTTTGCCACAAGTCGAGCTTTATAGACAGTGACATTACCGTCCGCGTCTGTCTTCTTCTTGAAGATCCATTTATTCTGAATGGCCTTTCGCCCTTCAGGTAATACTTCCAAAGTCCATACTTTGTTTTCATACATGGATCCCATCTTGGATTTCATGGCCTCTAATCATTTATCGAAATCCAGGCCCACCATCGCTTCTCCATAGCTCGCAGGTTCACGGTTGTCCAACAACATGACCTCCAAGACAGGGTTGACGTACCACTCAAGAGTAGTACGTATCCTTGTCACCTATGAGGTTCGATAGTAACTTGATCCGAAACTTCATGATCGCTATCATTAGTTTCCTCTTCAACTGTCGTAGGTTCCACAGAAACATCTTTCTATGTTGCAGTACTCTCTGCTTGAAGTAAGGTTCAATAACCTCATTAAGTTCTATCTTCCTCCCACTCAATTCTTTTGGGAGAAACTCTTTCTCGAGAAAGGAACCATTCTTAGCGACAAACACTTTGCCGTCGGATCTGAGATAGAAGGTATACCCAACTGTCTACTTTGGGTATCATATGAAGACGCACTTGTCCACTTTGGGTTTGAGCTTTCCCTGCTGAAGCCAAAAGCATCGCAGCTCCAAACCTTAAGAAACGACAACTTAATTAGGTTTCTTGCCAAACCATAGTTCATACGGTGTCGCCTCCATGGACTTAGATGGTGCCCTATTTAAAGTGAATGCAGCTGTCTCTAATGCATAACCCCAAAATGATAGTGGTAGGTCGGCAAGAGACATCATAGAATGCACCATATCCAATAAGGTACGATTACGATGTTCAGACACACCATTACACTATTGTTCCAGGTGGCGTCAACTGTGAAAGAATTCCACTTTTTGTTAAGTGATTGCGAAACTCATAACTCAAATATTCTCCCCTTCGATCGTATCGTAGGAATTTATTCTTCTTGTTACGATGATTCTCAACTTCACTATGAAATTGCTTGAAGTTTTCAAACATTTCAGACTTATGCTTCATTAAGTAAATATACCCGTATATACTCAAATCACCGGTGAAGGTGTGGAAATAACGATATCCACCGCGCGCGTCAATACTCATCGGACCGCACACATCAGTATGTATGATTTCCAACAAGTCACTTGCCCATTCAATTGTTCCAAAAAATGGGGTTTTAGTCATCTTGCCCATGAGGCATGGTTCGCATGTGTCAAGTGATTCAAAATCAAGTGACTCCAGAAGTCCATCGGCATGGAGTTTCTTCATGCGCTTTACACCAACATGGCCTAAGCAGCAGTGCCACAAGGAAGTGGTACTATCATCATCAACTCTACATCTTTTGGCATCAATATTATGAACATGTGTATCACTACGATCGAGATTCAATAAACCATTCACATTGGGTGCATGACCATAGAAGGGATTATTCATGTAAACAGAATAACCATTATTCTCTGACTTAAATGAATAACTGTATTACAATAAACACAATCAAATCATGTTCATGCCTCAATGCAGATACCAGATAACATTTATCTATGTTCAACACTAATCTCAAAGGTAGAAGGAGCGTGCGATGGTGATCACATCAACCTTGGAAACACTTCCAACACACATCGTCACCTCCGCCTTAGCTAGTCTCCGTTTATTTCGCAGCTTTTATTTGAAGTTACCAATACTAGCAACTAAACCGGTATCTCATACCCAGGTGCTACTAGGAGTACTATTAAGGTACACATCAATAACATGTATATCAAATATACTTTTGTTGAAGTTGCCAACCTTCTTATCTACCAAGTATTTGGGGTAGTTCCGCTACCAGTGACTTTCACCCTTACAATAGAAGCACTTAGTCTCGGGTTTGGGTTCAACCTTGGGTTTCTTCACTGGAGCGACAAATGGCTTGCCATTCATGAAGTTTCCCTTCTTGCCCTTGCCCTTCTTGAAACCAGTGGTCTTGTTAAACATCAACACTTGATACTCCTTCTTGATTTCTACCTTCGCGGCCTACCGCAAACAACTCCGGGATCATCTGCATCCCTTTCATGTTATAGTTCATCACAAAGTTCTAGCAGCTTGGTGATGGTGATTGGAGAATTGTGTCAATCACTATCTTATCTGAAAGATTAACTCCCACTTGATTCAAGTGATTGTAGCACCCATACATTCTTAGTACTTGATCACTGGTTAAGCTATTCTCCTCCATCTTGTAGGCAAAGAACTTGTCAGAGGTCTCATACCTCTCCATCCAGGCATTTTCAACAAAAATAAAGTTCAACTCCTGGAATATCTCATATGCTCCATGATGTTCAAAACACCTTTCAAGCCCAGATTCTAAGCCGTAAATCATGGAGCACTAAACTATCAAGTAGTCATCAGAACATGACTGACAGATGTTCACAACATCCACATATGACACTAGAGGGGTTGGCACACCAAGCGGTGCATCAGGGACATAAGCCTTCTGTGTAGCAGTGAGGACAATCCTCAGACTACGGACCTAGTCCGCATAATTGCTTACAGTATCTTTCAACTTACTCTTTCTCTAGGAACATATTAAAACAGGGAGCTACAACGCGAGCTATTGGTCTACGACATAATTTGCAAAGGTAATTCTAGACTACTGTTCACGATAAAGAGTTCAATTAATCATATTACCTAAGAACTCCCACTCAGATCATCATCCCTTCCGGTTGTTCAAGTGTAGCATGATCCAAATTCACCAACCCAAGTCCAATCATCACGTGAGATGAGGTGGTTTCAATGGTGAACATCTCCATGTTGATCATATCTACTATATGACTCATGCTCGACCTTTCAGTCTCTTGTGTTCCGAGGCCATGTCTGTACATGCTAGGCTCGTCATGTTTAACCCAAGTGTTCTGCATGTGCAAAAATGGCTTGCACCCTGATGTCTACTACATAACCATCTTCTTGTAGACGCTGTTGGGCCTCCAAGTGCAGAGGTTTGTAGGACAGTAGCAAATTTCCCTCAAGTGGATGACCTAAGATTTATCAATCCGTGTGAGGCGTAGGATGAAGATGGTCTCTCTCAAACAACCCTACAAACAAATAGCAAAGAGTCTCTTGTGTCCCCAACACACCCAATACAATGGTAAATTGTATAGGTGCACTAGTTCGGCGAAGAGATGGTGATACAAGTGCAATATGGATGGTAGATATAGGTTTTTGTAATATGAAAATATAAAAACAGCAAGGTAACTAGCGGTAAAAGTGAGTGTAAACGGTATTGCAATGCTAGGAAACATGGCCTAGGGTTCATACTTTCACTAGTGCAAGTTCTCTCAACAATAATAACATAACTGGATCATATAACTATCCCTCGACATGCAACAAAGAGTCACTCCAAAGTCACTAATGGCGGAGAATAAACACTCCAAAGTCACTAATGGCGGAGAATAAACAAAGAGATTATTGTAGGCTACGAAACCACCTCAAAGTTATCCTTTCTGATCGATCTATTCAAGAGTCCGTAGTAAAATAACACGAAGCTATTCTTTCCGTTCGATCTATCGTAGAGTTCGTACTAGAATAACACCTTAAGATACAAATCAACCAAAACCCTAATGTCACCTAGATACTCCAATGTCACCACAAGTATCTGTGGGTATGATTATACGATAGGCATCACACAATCTCAGAGAACTTCAAAGAGTGCCCCAAAGTTTCTACCGGAGAGTCAAGACGAAAACGTGTGCCAACCCCTATGCATAGATTGCCAAGGTCACAGAACCCGCAACTTGATCACCAAAACATACATCAAGTGAATCAATAGAATACCCCATTGTCACCACGGGTATCCCACGCAAGACATAAATCAAGTGTTCTCAAATCCTTAAAGACTCAATCTGATAAGATAACTTCAAAGGGAAAACTCAATCCATTACAAGAAAGTAGAGGGGGAGAAACATCATAAGATCCAACTATAGTAGCAAAGCTCACGATACATCAAGATCATGCCATTTCAAGAACATGAGAGAGAGAGAGAGATCAAACACATAGCTACTGGTACATACCCTCAGCCCCGAGGGTGGACTACTCCCTCATGGTCATGGAGAGCGCCGGGATGATGAAGATGGCCACCGGAGAGGGATTCCCCCTCCAGCAGGGTGCCGTAACAGGGTCTAAATTGGTTTTTGGTGGCAACAGAGGCTTTCAGCGGCAGAACTCCCGATCTAGGTTATATTATGGAGATTTATGTATATATAAGGGGTGTTGGAGTCGGGAACAAGTAAGGAGGGTCCCCGAGTCGGCCACGAGATAGGGGTGCGCCCTCGGGGGTGGGCGCGCCCCCACCCTCGTGGGCAGCCCGAGACTTCCCTGGTCCATCTCTGGTACTCCTTGGGTTTCTTCTGGTCCAAAAACATCCTCCGTTGAGTTTCAGGTCAATTGGGGTCCGTTTGGTATTCCTTTTCCGTAAAACTCAAAAACAAGGAAAAAACAAAAACTGGCACTGGGCTCTAGGTTAATAGGTTAGTCCCAAAAATCATATAAAATAGCATATAAATGCATATAAAACATCCTAGATGGATAATATAATAGCATGGAACAATCAAAAAATTATAGATATGATGGAGACATATCACAACCGTTGTATGTGAACGTAGAGTCTATCACACCCGATCATCACGTGGTTCTTCGAAACGACGAACTTTCGCAACGGTGCACAATTGGGGAGAACACAATTTTATCTTGAAATTTTAGTGAGGGATCACCTTATAATGCCACCGTCGCCTTAAGAGAAATAAGATGCATAAAAGGATTAACATCACATGCAAATCATAAGTGACATGATATGGCCATCATCTTGTGCTTTTGATCTCCATCTCCAAAGCACTGGCATGATCTCCATCGTCACAGGCATGACACCATGATCTCCATCATCGTGTCTCCATCGGGGTTGTCACGCCAACCATGCTTCTACTACTATTGCTACCGCTTAGCGATAAAGTAAAGCATTACATAGCACTTAAAGATTGACATGTTGGTCATACAATAATTAAAGACAACCCTATGTCTCATGTTGGTTGCCGTATTCATCGACATGCAAGTCGTGATAATCTATTACAAAACATGATCATCTCATACATCAAATATATCTCATCATATCTTTGGCCATATCATATCACAACATACCCTGCAAAAACAAGTTAGACGTCCTCTAATTTGTAGTTGCATGTCTTATGTGGCTGTTATGGGTATCTAGCAAGAAAGATTCTTACCTACGCAAAGCCACAACGGTGATATGCAATTTGCTATTCAACCTTCTACAAGGACCTCCTTTGTCAAATCCGAGCCAACTAAGGTGGGAGAGACATACACCCACCAGCCATCTTTATGCAACAAGTTGCATGTCTGCCGATGGAACCGGTCTCATGTACGTGGACATGTAAGGTTGGTCCAAGCCGCTTCATCCCACAATACCGCTGAATCAAAATAAGACTAGGGAAGGAAGCAATCTGAATATCAATGCCCACAAACTCCTTTGTGTTCTACTCGTGATGTCATCTACGCATAGACCTAGCTCTGATACCAATGTAGGGGAACGTTACATGGGAAACAATTTTTTTCCTACGAACACCAAGATCAATCTAGGAGATGCACATCTATGAGAGGAGAGATGGATCCACACGCACCCTTGAAGTTCGCTAAGCGGAAGCGTTCAAGAACGGGTTGATGTAGTGGTACGTCTCCGCGATCCAATCACGATTCGTCCCACGAACTCCGATCTAGTGCCGAACGGACGGCACCTCCGTGTTCAACACACATACGGCTTTATGACACCTTCACCTCCTCGATCCAGCGAGCGATGCTGAAGTGGTAGCTCGAGTCTTCCGGCAGCACGACGACGTGGTGGCGGTGGTGGTGGAGGAATTGCGGCAGAGCTTCGCTAAGCGCTACATGTATGAGGAGAAGAGGTACGGGAGAGGAGGGGCAGCGCCAGGGCCTGCAAGGGTGCGGCTGCCCTCTCTGTACCTCTGTATATATAGGGGGAAGGGGGACAGGGGGCGCCCCTAGGAGATCCCATCTAGGGCTGGCGGCCACTAGAGGGAAACCCTAGATGGGTTTCCCCCTTAGGATGCTTGGCCCCCAAGCCAAATGGATGGGAACCCTAGAATGGCGCCCCCACCTCCTCTAGCAATGTAGGAAGGGGTGAGGGGAACACAACACCTTAGTGGGCTGGTTGTCCCCCTCCTCTTGGACCATGAGGCCCCCAACACTTGTCGGCCCCACCCGAAACCCCTTTCGGTCATGCTGGCCATCACCAGGTACCCCCGGAACACTTCCGGACACCAATAGCTTTCGTCCAATATATCGATCTTGACCTCCGGACCATTCCGGAGTTCCTCGTCACGTTTGATATCTCATCCGGGACTTCGAACAACCTTCGGTGACCACCATAATGACTCAACTATACTTATATCGTCACCAAACGTTAAGTGTGTAGACCCTGTGGGTTCGAGAACTATGCAGACATGACCGAGACACCTCTATGGTCAATAACCAATAGCGGGACCTGGATTCCCATATTGGTTCCTACATATTTTACGAAGATCTTATCGGTTGAACCTCTATGTCAAGGATTCAGCTAATCCCATATGCAGTTCCCTTTGTCTATCGGTAAGTTACTTTCCCAAGATTCGATCGTCGGAATCTCCATACCTAGTTCAATCTCGTTACCGGCAAGTCTCTTTACTCGTTCTTTAATACTAGATCCCACAACTAACTCCTTAGTCACATTGCTTGCAAGCTTCTTGTGATGTTGTATTACTGAGAGGGCCCAGAGATACCTCTCCGTCATACAGAGTGACAAATCCCAGTCTTGATCCATGCAAACTCAACAGACCCCTCAGAAATACATGTAGAGCACCTTTATAGTTACCCGTTTACGTTGCGGCATTTGGTACACACAAGGTATTCCTCTGGTGTCAGTGAGTTTCATGTTCTCATGGTCATAGGAACATATATACTTGACATGCAGAAAATGATAGCAATAAACTGACATGCAGAAAATGATAGCAATAAATGTTCTCATGTACACACAAATGAATTTCTTGATTTTTTGCCTCGGAGTTTTATTATTAATAAAAAATAAAGAAACTCCTAAGGATTATAAGTGTTCAATTGAAGAATTACCTACCAAAAATGGCAATACCTAGATCTATTCTTATATCATGCCTAGCTAGGGGCATTAAACAATAGAGCTTGTTTGGAGGCAACCCAATTTTATTTTCTTTGCTTTTACTTCTGTTTAGTAATAAATAATTCATCTAGCTTCTGGTTAGATGTGGTTCTGTGTTTTAATTAGTGTTAGTGCGAAGTAGAACCTTTGGGAAGACTTGGGTGAAGTCTTTGCGATCTTGCTGTAAAAAACAGAAACTTTTGCGCTCACGAGATTTGCTGCCATTTTTTTACTGGAGAGTGATTTTAAGTTGATTCTTTTTGCAGATGATTAATAGACAAATTCCTCACGTCCACCAATTTATTTCAGAATTTTTAGAGTTACAGTAGTATTCGAAAGTTACAGATTGCTACAGATTGTTCTGTTTTTGACAGATTCTGTTTTTCATGTGTTGTTTGCTTATTTTGATGAATCTATGAGTAGTATCGGGGGTTTGAATAATAGATAAGTTGGAATACAGTAGGTTTAACACCAATATAAATAAAGAATGAGTTCAATACAGTACCTTAAAGAGGTGGTTTGTTTTCTTATACTAACGGAGCTCACGAAATTTTCTGCTAAGTTTTGTGTTGTGAAGTTTTCATGTTTTTGGGTAAGGATTTGATGGACTATGGAACAAAGAGTGGTAAGAGCCTAAGATTGGGTGTGACCAAGGCACCCCAAGGTAAAATTCAAGGATGGCCAAAAGCCTAAGCTTGGGGATGCCCCAGGAAGGCATGCTCTCTTTCGTCTTCGTCTATCGGTAACTTTACTTGAGAATATATTTTTATTCACCACATGATATGAGTTTTGCTTGGAGCGTGTTGTATGATTTGAGTCATTACTTTTTAGTTTACCACAATCATCCTTGATGTACACACCTTTTGTGAGAGACACACATGAATCGAAATTTATTAGAATACTCTATGTGCTTCACTTATATCTTTTGAGCTAGATAGTTTTGCTCTAGTGCTTCACTTATATCTTTTTAGAGCACGGTGGTGGTTTTATTTTATAGAAATTATTGATCTCTCATGCTTCACTTATATTATTTTGAGAGTCCTTTATAACAGCATGGTAATTTGCTTTGGTTATAAAAGTTGTCCTAATATGATAGGCATCCAAGATGGGTATAATAAAAACTTTCATATAAAGTGCATTGAACATTATGAGAAGATTGATACTAGACGATTGTTTTGAGATATGAGGATGGTGATAATAGAGTCATGCTAGTAGAGTAGTTGTGAATTTGAGAAATACTAGTGTTGAGGTTTGCAAGTCCCGTAGCATGCACATATGGTAACCCTTGTTTGGCAAATTTGAAGCATGAGGTATTTCATTGATTGTCATCCTTTGTGTGGAGGTCGGGATCACGCGATGGTTAACTCCTACCAACCCTTCCCCTAGGAGCATGCGTGTAGTACTTTGTTCTGATGACTAGTAGATTTTTGCAATAAGTATGTGAGTTCTTTATGACTAATGTTGAGTCCATGGATTATACGCACTCTCACCCTTCCACCATTGCTAGCCTCTCTTGTACCGCGCAACTTTCGCCGGTACCATACACCCACCATATACCTTCCACAAAATAGCCACCATACCTACCTATAATGGCATTTACATAGCCATTCCGAGATATACTATCATGCAACTTTCCACCGTTCCGTTTATTATTACATGCTTCATTATTGTCATATTGCCATGCATGATCATGTAGTTGACATCGTATTTGTGGCAAGGCCACCATGCATAATTTTTCATACATGTCACTCTTGATTCATTGCACATCTCGGTACACCGCCAGAGGCACACATATAGAGTCATACTTTGTTCTAGTATCGAATTGTAATCTTTGAGTTGTAATTAAATAGAAGTGTGATGATCATCATTATTAGAGCATTGTCCCGAAAAAAAGAAGGGCCAAATAAAAAATGGAAAGGCCAAAAAAAAGAAGGAACATCCAAAAAAAAGGAAGGCCCAAAAAAGGGGGACAATGCTACTATCTTTTTTCCGCACTTGTGCTTGAAAGTAGCACCATGGTTTCATGATAGAGAGTCTCTTGTTTTGTCACTTTCATATACTAGTGGGAATTTTCATTATAGAACTTGGCTTGTATATTCCAACGATGGGCTTCCTCAAATGCCCTAGGTCTTCGTGAGCAAGCAAGTTGGATGCACACCCACTTAGTTTCTTTTGTTGAGCTTTCATACATTTATAGCTCTAGTGCATCCGTTGCATGGCAATCCCTACTCACTCACATTGATACACCTAGTTGATGTGAGACCATCTTCCTCTTTTTTTTCTTCTCCACAACCACCATTCTATTCCACCTATAGTGCTATATCCATGGCTCACGCCCTAGTATTGCGTGAAAGTTGAAAAAGTTTGAAAAAATTGAAGTATGAAACAATTGCTTAGCTGAAACCGGGGTTGTGCATGATTTGGGTATTTTGTGTGACGAAGATGGAGCATAGCCAAACTATATGATTTTGTAGGGATGAACTTTCTTTGGCCATGTTATTTTGAGAAGACATAATTGCTTTGTTATTATGCTTGAAGTATTATTATTCTTATGTCAATATTATAATTTTGTCTTGAATCTTTCGGATCTGAACATTCATGCCACAATAAAGAAAATTACATTGAGAATTATGTTAGGTAGCATTCCACATAAAAATTCTGTTTTTATCATTTACCTACTCGAGGCCGAGCAGGAATTAAGCTTGGGGATGCTTGATACGTCTCCAACGTATCTATAATTATTGATTGTTCCATGCTATTATATTATCTGTTTTGGATGTTTAATGGGCTTTATTATACACTTTTATATTATTTTTTGGGACTAACCTACTAACCCAAGTCCCAGTGCAAATTGCTGTTTTTCGCCTGTTTGAGTGTTTCACAGAAAAGGAATATCAAACGGAGTCCAAATGGAATGATACCTTCCGGAGGATTAATTTTGGAACAAATGCAACCCAGAAGACTTGGAATACACGCCAGGGAAGCCACGAGGTGGCCACGAGGCAGGGGGCGCGCCCAGCGGGGTAGGCGCGCCCCCACCCTCGTGGGGTCCTCAGAGCTCCACCGACATACTTATTTGTCCTATATATACTCATATACCCTAAAAACATCCGAGAGCACCATGAAACCCTAATTCCATCGCCGCAACCTTCTGTACCCATGAGATCCCATCTTGGGGCCTATTCCGGAGCTCCACCGGAGGGGGGATCGATCACGGAGGGCTTCGACATCAACACCATAGCCTCTCCGATGACTTTTGAGTAGTTTACCACAGACCTTCGGGTCCATAGTTATTAGCTAGATGGCTTCTTCTCTCTCTTTGGATCTCAATACAAAGTTCTCCTCGATCTTCTTGGAGATCTATTCGATGTAATTCTTTTTGCGGTGTGTTTGTCGAGATCCAATGAATTGTGGGTTTATGTTCAAGATTATCTATGAAGAATATTTGATTCTTCTCTGAATTTTTTTATGCATGATTTAAATATCTTTGCAAGTCTCTTCGAATTATCAGTTTGGTTTGGCCTACTAGATTGATCTTTCTTGCAATGGGATGCTTAGCTTTGGGTTCAATCTTGCGGTGTCCTTTCCCAGTGACAGCAGGGACAACAGGGCACGTATTGTATTGTTGCCATCGAGGATAAAAAGATGGCGGTTATATCATATTGCATGAGTTTATCCCTCTACATCATGTCATCTTGCTTAAAGCGTTACTCTGTTCTTATGAACTTAATACTCTAGATGCATGCTGGATAGCGGTCGATGTGTGGAGTAATAGTAGTAGATGCAGAATCGTTTCGGTCTACTTGTCAGGGACGTGAACCCTATATACAATGATCATGCCTAGATATTCTCATAACTATGCACTTTTCCATCAATTGCTCGACAGTAATTTGTTCACCCACCGTAGAATATGCTATCTTGAGAGAAGCCACTGGTGAAACCTATGCCCCCCGGGTCTATCTTTCATCATATTAATCTTCCATCAACCAGTTATCTTTACTGTTCTTTTATTTTGCAATCTTTACTTTCAAGCTATACAACAAAAATACCAAAAATATTTATCCTATTATTTCTATCAGATCTCACTGTTGCAAGTGGCTGAGAAGGGATTGACAACCCCTTTATCGCGTTGGTTGCAAGGTTCTTATTTGTTTGTGTAGGTACGAGGAACTTGCGTGTAGTTTCCTACTGTATTGATACCTTGGTTCTCAAAAACGGAGGGAAATGCTTACGCTACTTTGCTGCATCACCCTTTCCTCTTCAAATAAAAAACAACGCATGCTCGAGAGGTAGCAATAACCTCTTGATTTTTTTTGCTGTTATCAGCATAATGTTTTTCCATGTTATCCTAATTTTTCGGAATTTTCAGAGCTACAGAACTATGGTCAAAATTCGCATCTTTGCAGACTGTTTTGTTTTTGACATATTCTGTTTTCGTTTTGTTATGTGCTTGTTTTCATGATTCTATGGTTTCCATTGATGAGTTTTTTCCATAGAAACGTTAGAATACAGTAGATATAATACAATTACAAAATAATAATTGGTTTCCAACAGTACTTAGAGTAAATATTGGTTTTGTTATACTAGCGGATCTCATGAAGTTTTGTTGGATTTTGTGTTATTGAAGTTTTCAAGTTTTGGGTGAGATCACGATGGGTAAAGGAATAAGGAGTGCATAAAGGCTCAGCTTTGGGGATTCCCAAGGTACCCCAAGATAATATTCAAGAAGTATCAAGCAACTAAGCTTGGGGATGCCCCCGAGTGACATCCCCTCTTTCTTCTAACGACCATCGGTATTTTACTTGAAACTATATTTTTATTCGTCACATATTGAGTATTGCTTGGAGCATCTTGCATGATATGAGTCTTTGCTTGTTTTTCTTTTTAATTTTCAATAAATATCCTTGCTGTACACACCTATTTGGGAGAGCCAAATTATGCTATGGTCGCTCCTATGCTTCACTAAAAAAAATTAGAGCCTTGGAATTGCTCTAGTGCTTCACTTATATCTTTTTTAGCATGGTGTGCTTTGTTATTTTTGAAGAAATTCTCTCTTTCTTAACTTATATTAATTTTAGAGAAATAAATATGATGCTCATGTTCTTCACTTATATTTTTTTGAGCTTATCAAAAGCAACATATAAAACTAGTCCCAAAGTGATAGATATCCAAGGAGGATATAATAAAAACTTTCATGAAGATCATTGGACAAAATAAACTTGATTCTTTGTAATAGTTTTGAGATATGATGATAGTGTTATGTGAGCCATGTTAATGAGTAATTTTGTTTTAGTAAGAATATTGACGTTAATGTTTGTGATTACCTATGCAAGAACGAAAGTCAATAGTCATGTAATGAAATTACATCCTACTTGTGTTGCATTATTCGGTGTTAGTTCTGTTTAATGTTCTCTTTTGATGGTTTTTGTTCCTTGGTTGGTCACTTCTCAACCTCTTGCTAGCCTCCACCTTGTACTAAGTAGAAATACTACTTGTGCATCCAAATCCTAAAACCCAAGTTACGCCAAATGAGTCCACCATACCTCCCTATATGCGGTATTTCGTAGCCGTTCTAAGAAAATTTGTATGTGCCAACTCTAATTTTAAAATAAATTTCTCTTTTGTGTGGTCATACCGCTCATGAAGCACCGAGGGGTAGCTAATATTTTTCATGCTAGATGTGTTATTCTCAAGATGAGTGTTTATTCACTTGTCATTGCACGAGTGTATGGTGGTAATAGGGATTCCCAGTCCCGAAATGAAAAAGAAAATTTACTTTATGTTGTCAAATAATAAACTCCTTGGAAATTCTTGATATGGAGGGAAACCGTGGATACAGTTAGCCATGGCTTGTGAAAGTTTGGTGGAAAAGGGAACACACTTTATTTTATGTTTGGGAACCGCCTATGATATATCTAGCATGGAAAGTGCTAGGAACTCTAAGTCGTTCTTGTTGATAGGAAAAGCATGCAAACCTAAAATAATTTTATCTCTCAATTTAAACTTTCAGCTCTGGCACCTCTACAAATCCCTACTTCCCTCTGCGAAGGGCCTATCTTTTACTTTATGTATTTTCTATTTTTTATCACACTTGAGCATTGGATGTAGCTAATATTTGGATATGTTGCATGAATGGATCAATGATTGAGCATGATGGGCTAGGGATTACTTGCTTTAGTATTGATATTTTGGAAAGACATAGTTGTTTGTTGATATTCTTGAGTATTAAAGTTCTCATGTCAAAACTAGACTATTGCTTTGAAGCATATAAAAGTCCAATTATCCATGCTATAAAGGAAAGAATATGTGATGAACATGATAGGAAGCATTCCACATCAAAAATTCTGTTTTTATCATTTACCTACTCGAGGACGAGCAGGAATTAAGCTTCGAGATACTGATACGTCTCCAACGTATCTATAATTTTTTTATTGTTCCATGTTGTTATATTATCATTCTTGGATGTTTTACCATCATTTTGCAGTCATTTTATATCATTTTTTGGACTAACCTATTGACATAGTGCCAAGTGCCAGTTGTCGTTTTCTGCTTGTTTTTTACATCGCAGAAAATCAATATCAAACGGAGTCCAGATATAGAGAAACTTTTTATGGATTTTTTTGGGACCAGATGACACCACATGGGCCAGAGAAGCACCTGGGGGTGCCTCGAGGGGGGCACAACCCACCAGGGCATGTCTGGGCCCCTAGGCGCGCCCAGGTGGGTTGCGCCCACCTCGGTGGCCTCCCGCACCACCTCTTCACTCTATAAATACCTCCTTCCTCCAGAAGCCCTAGGGGAGTGGACAAAATTTTGTTCTAGCCACCGCAAGTTCTAGAACCACGAGATCCAATCTATAGCCCTATTCTGGTAGTCCGCCAAAGGGGAACACGATCGCAGAGGGGTTCCTCATCCTCATTGGTGCCTCTTCGATGATGCGTGAGTAGTTCACCATAGACCTACGGGTCCATAGGCAGTAGCTAGATGGCTTCTTCTCTCTTTGTATCTCAATACAACGGTCTGTCGGAGATCTATTTGATGTAATGACTTTTTGCAGTGTATTTATTGGGATCCGATGAATTGGGAGTTTATGATCGGATTTGCCTTGATTTAATATCCAATCTTGATTATTATAGCCTCGTATTTCTACTCCCATATGTGGGTTTTCTTTGGCCAACTTGATCTATTTATCTTGCAATGTAATGAGGTGCTTTGTAATGGGTTCGATCTTGCGGTGTCCTTTCGCAGTGACAGAAGGGGCAGCAAGGCACGCATGTATCGTTGCTATTAAGGATAAAAAGATGGTGTCTATTCCTACATGAATAGATCTTTTCTACATCATGTCATCATTCTTATTGCATTACTTCATTTTTCCATGAACTTAATACACTAGATGCATGCCGGATAGCGGCCGATGTGTGGAGGAATAGTGGTAGATGCAGGCAGGAGTCGGTCTACTAATCTTGGACGTCATGCCTATATACATGATCATTGTTTTGGATATCGTCATAATTATTTGCTTTTCTATCAATTGCCCAACAGTAATTTGTCTACCCACCGCACGCTATTTTCTCGAGAGAAGCCACTAGTAAAATCTACGGCCTCGGGGTCTATTTTCGTGAGTCTGAGCCAGAGCAGTGCTACTTCTTGAGCTTGCACGGGTGATGCTGGTACGTCTCCAACGTATCTCTAATTTTCGCTTGAAGAGGAAAGGGTGATGCAACAAAGTAGAGATAAGTATTTCCCTTAGTTAAGAACCAAGGTATCAATCCAGTAGAAGGCACAAGCAAGTCCCCAATGTATGCACGTGCACAAACTAACGAACACTTGCACACAACACAAAAAGGAAAAATAAAGTAAACATAAAATAATTGCAGCAAGGTATTTTTCGGTTTTTGGTTTTATAGATCTAAAAAGATATGATGGAAAATAGACCCGCGGGCCATAGGTTTCACTAGAGGCTTCTCTCTCGAATTACAGTTGAGCAACTGATAGAAAAACGCAAAGTTATGATGACATCTAAGGCAATGATCATGAATAAAGGCATAAAGTTTGTGACAAGTAGACTGACTCCTGCCTACATCTACTACTATTACTACATACATCGACCGCTATCCAACATGCATCTAGAGTATTAAGTTCATAAGAACAGAGTAACGCCTTAAGCAAGATGACATGATGTAGAGGGGTAAACTCAAGCAATATGATACAAACCCCATCTTTTTACCCTTAAAGGCAGCAACACAATATGTGCCATGCTACCCCTTTTGTCACTAGGCGAGGACACTGCAAGATTGAACCCATCACAAAGCACCTCTCCCATTGCAAGAAAAACCAATCTAGTTGGGCAAACCAAATCGATCGATCGGAGAGAAATACAAAGATATCTTAATTATGCATAAAAAAGTTCAGATAAGACTCAAATAATATTCGTAGATAATCTGATCATAAATCCACAATTCATCGGATCTCAACAAGCGCACTCCAAAAGAAGATTACATCGAATAGATCTCCAAGAACATCGAGGAGAACATTCTATTGAAGATCAAAGAGAGAGAAGATGCCATCTAGCTACTAGCTATGGACCCGTAGGTCTATGGTAAACTACTCACGCACCGTCAGAAGGGCAGCAAGGTTGATGTAGAATCCCTTCGTGAGCGAATCCCCCTCCGATGGAGTACCGAAAAAGGCTCCAAGATCGGATCTCACGGGAACATAAACTTGTGGCTGTGGAAAAGTATTATTGGCGACTCTTCCGATGTAGGGGGAACATTTGGGTATTTATAGAGCGAAGTTTAGGGTTAGGAGAGCCACGGGGGCCCACAAGCCCAGGGGCGCCCCCCTAGGGTGCACCCCTATGGCTTCTCGTCTCCTCGTGGGACTTCTAGCCCCCTCTCCAAGTCTCATAGGTGTCTTCTGGTCCAAGAAAAATCATCGTAAAGTTTTATTTCGTTTGGACTCCGTTTACTATTCCTTTTCTATAAAAGCTAAAAACAAGGAAAAAACTGAAATTGGCACTATGTTAATAAGTTAGTCCCAAAATAATATATAATATCATATTAATGCATATAAAACATCCAAAGTTGATAATATAATAGCATGGAAGAATAAAAAATAATAGATACGTTGGAGACGTATCAAGCATCCCCAGCTTAATTCCTGCTCGTCCTCGAGTAGGTAAATGATAAAAACAGAATTTTTGATGTGGAATGCTACCTAACATATTTATCAATGTATTTCTTATTATCTTGGCATGAATGTTCAGATCCATATGATTCAGAAAAAAATGCTAATATTGATATAAAAATAATAATACTTCAAGCATACTAGAAAACAAAATCGCGAAACTTCAAAAATAACATGGCTAAAGAAAGTTATCCCTACAAAATCATATAGTCTTGCTATGCCCCCTCTTCTTAACGCAAAGTATAAATCATGTACTACCCCAGTGTCAGACAAGCAATTGTTTTGTACTTCTTATGTTCTCAAACTTTTTCAACTCTTCACACAATACATGAGCGTGAGCCATGGACATAGCACTATAGGTGGAATAGAAGGTGGTAGTAGACAAAAGAAGGGAGAAAGTCTCACATCAACTAGGAAAATTAATGAACTATGGAGATGTCCATCAATTGATATCAATGTGAGTGAGTAGGGATTGCCATGTAACAGTTGCACTAGAGCTATAAGTGTATGAAAGCTCAAAATAAAACTAAGTGGGTGTGCATGCAACTTGCTTGCCCATGAAGACCTAGGGCAATTTGAGGATGCTCATCATTGGAATATACAAGCCAAGTTCTATAACGAAAAATTCCGACTAGTAATATATGAAAGTGTCAAAATAGGAGACTCTCTATCATGAAGAACATGGTGCTACTTTGGAGCACACGTGTGAAAAAGAATAGTAACATTGTCCCTTCTCTTTTTTTGGGCTCTTTGGGCTCTTTTTTTAATTTGGGCTCTTCAACCTCTTTTCTTTTATTTGGGCTCTTTGGCCTCTTTTTTTATAACCTCACATGGGATAATATTCTAACACTACTGCAGGATGCTACTAACGCGACACTACGATGTGAGATCCTTTGCCAAAATTGTGTGCGATGCATTAATCAAAAATGGTGGTGTAAAAAAACTGTCAAAAAAGGTGCAAAACGTTTGCGATGGCGGAGCCATCAAACATGGTTCAGATTTTAGTTACGTGTGCGATGAAGGGCACACAGGTGACCGAGAAGAACCATTTGCGATGAGTAAGAACAACAGAAACAGGCAGCCATATCAATGTGTGTGCTATATACGGCATACAGTTTGCTCGGATGAACCGCTTGCGATGATCGAGGTGAACACAAATGATTCGGCATAACAAGATGTTTGTGATACCCGGCAAACAGGTCGGTAATTAGAATTGTGTGCGATCATTATAGATAGCCCATACAGTCTTTTTTTGTGAATTGTCTGCTCATCAGGGCACATAGTTCAACTAACCAACCTGTGGGCGATAATGTAGAAGATCTCTGTCGAATACATATGACTAATCGTCTGCGATGAAGATGGTGGACACTTAAGCGGGGTATGCACATAAGAGGCAATGCCAATTGAAACGGGGGTTGACGTATTATCTAACCGCTGATATAATCAGCCGCAATTATTTGTACCCAGTCGCTCCAAATTCCCCGGGTTGCGCAGGACTCCTATTAGCTGGTTTCTTTTTTAGGACAAAAACAAGGAACGATTTTTGGGATTATGCACTGGTCCGGTACAAATAGAGTAGGACAGTTGGCAAGCAATACATTTGGGCTCTTCTTATTGGTAAAGCCAGTAATAATCAAACTACAAAGGAAAAGAAAAAAGAGAAAGGAAAATATCTGCACGGATCTTCGCGTAACATCAATGGCATAGGACCTATATGTGCATTACATAGAGCACATCTAGATGCGCTTTAGCAATACTGTCAAAAAAAACACCTAATCATCATTGCAAACAGCACATAGAACATGGGTTGTAGCGACCATGATCCCAATGAATCGAAGTCTCTGTGCTTAAGTGTCATCCCTGGATCGGTATGCTGACACACACAGTAATTGAGAATTTACAACAGAGTTTCAGTCACACACTTATTACATTGAGATAGTCATAAAGAGTATTAGTACAAAAATATGGCTGAAGGCCAACTAACTAATAAATTGCGGAAGCACCGAAGATAAGTTGAGCTCATCCAACTCCACGGCAAACACTGAGTGCATGACAATGACCTAGCGCACCTTAATCCTTGTCTGAAAACTCTGCAACATGAGACGTTGCAGCCGTGTAGGTCAGCACATTGAATATGCTGGCAAAGTCACACTGTAGCAATAATGATGAACATATATCTACCACTACATGCATATTTGGCTGGTGGAGGCTGTAAGGTTTATTTTTGCATAAAAGCTAGTTTTTCCCTACAATAAAGGAATAAATTTTATTTACTACTAAGTTAAATTAATCAATATTGAGAAGGTTCATCCATCTCAATCCCAAAATCACCAATGTCATTAGTAACCCAACAAGTTAATTAATAGAGTGTTGAGATCAATCAATAATTCAAATACCAGGATACTCAAGATTGTCCATAACTGGGGACACGACTATTAATGAATAGTTTGTACACTTTGCAGAGGTTGTGCACTTTTCCCCACAAGACTCGACCGCATCCATGATTGGAAGATCGAGATGTAGCCATTCAGAAGCATTCACTCTTTACCCTAGGTAGACCGGTAGACCTACTTTCCCCTACATCTGCTAGCCCACCACTAAAAGAGCTCACACAACATACTCAACTATGCCAGAGCCCATAATGGCTTGTGGCTGCACATGGACGTTTCTATGCATGAATGATATATCATCCCTTTAAGCCTGGGTGGCATTCCATAGGATGATCACATGGTTCCTCTGGGATCTCCTAGGACAACAATGGATTCTCTAGGCGCCCTGCAACCAATCCACCCAGATGTGTATTAAATTTGCCACCTTAAACTTTCCCTTAGTTGTTATTATTCTCGCAACTTTCATGAATCACACATACCAATCTACGTCTACGAGCATGGCTAAGAAATAATTAACAAAGCGTATATTCTCGGGGTTGATCTCAAGTCATTGGGTTACTACCTAATGAACTACAAAGCAATTCCACATGCATCCAAGTCCTACTCATGCAAATCTTTGAGGGCATAATTAATGCAGGTAAAACTGGTATTGAAAAGTATGATCATAGTGTAACTTGCCTTGCTGATGATCATGGAAACCTAGAGACTCGTAGTAGCAAGCTTCGCACTCCGGAAATTCTATCACAAGCAAACAGTACCAAAATCATGCAAAAGAAATCGAAGAAAAGATCTCGGAAAATTTCGAAAACAAGCATGTAGCTTTTGCAATAGAAAACAGTTTCAAACAATACCAAAATAAGGTGGATTTGGTCTTATCTGAAAGTTTAGGTGAAGAACTTTGATTTGCAAAAAGAATCAACTTAAACGGAGTTACGATCAAACGAAGTTCAAAATCAAATCGGCGTGAAATCAAATTTTAAAGTTTTCAAAAATAAGTTTGAGTGGGATTACTTGATATATGAGATCGCAACGAAGAGTATGGCGTTGGTTTCATCTAATTCCAACAAACAAGCAAAAAGTAACGATAGATTAAAATCTAGGTGCTAAACTATAAAACTTTTAATGGCGAATAGGTCCTTGGCATAAATAAACAGAAAAATAAGAATCTATCGAGCGAACGCTCGCTAAGCCAATCTAAACAGTGGACAATCTATTTAGATCTAACTAAAAATGAAAACCGATCTAAAAAAATTAAACCGAAGAATCCGGGGCGGTTCGTATCGGACCGGGAAAATCGGCGGGTCGAGCGGCGGCGGGTCGGCGGATCGGGCGGCGGCGGACGGCGGCGCGGTGGTGCAGCGGCAGCGGCAGCGGTGCGGGCTGGCGGAGCGCGGCAGCGGCGGCGGCAGTGGGGTGAGGCGAGCGGGGCTGCGACGGCGATGAGGTGGGAAGAGGAAGGGCGGCGGCGCAGCTATATATAGGAGGGGGGAGCTGCCTTGGAGGAGGGGCCGCCCGGCAGCGTGGGCGGCTCAGACTCCGGCGGGAGTCCGGCGTGTGCACGGGAGGGAGAGGCGGTGGCGGGAGTCGGGCCGGCTGGGCTTCGGCCCAGTTCGGTCTGCAACATTTTTTTTACACAGCGTAGTGAGAAAAACAGTATTAAAATAAAATAAAATCCTAAAAAAATTCCAGAAACAATTTCAATCCCCTCCTAATATTTGGGATCACGTGAACATTCTTCTGGGCTAACTGCAATTTTTCAAAAAATGCAATTTTTTCCTATTTAAAAAAATGCAACCGAATAAAATTGCAAATAAAATAATTTGACTTCCAAATTTATTTTCCAATATTTCTCTTTTTGAAATAATTGAAAAGAATTTGTTGAAATCAAATTGATCCACTTTTCAAATTTGAATAAATTCAAAAATGAAATTTATAGGAGACCCCCAACTCTCTCTCTTGGTCCTTGAGTTGCTTAAGGTTTCCTTGGATCTACAACCAAATAAAACCAAAATACATAAAATTATGAATGCATATGAATGATCTAATTAATAACATCCAAATTGAAAATTGGGACGTTACAAACCCACGCCCCTTAAGATGAATCTCATCCTCGAGATTCGGGTTGGCTAGCAAAAAGGTGTGGGCGGTCCTCTCGAAGGTCTTCCTCTCGTTCCCAGGTGGCTTCGTCCTCTCTATAGTGACTCCGCTAACCTTTTGCAAAACTTGACGACCTTGTTGCGGGTAACTCTGTCGGCAAACTCGAGAATCTTGATAGGCTTCTCTTCATAGGTCAGGTCACTCTCTAACTGAATTTCTTCTAGGGGCACTATATCTCGTAGAGGGATATCGGCCATATCTGCATGGCACTTCTTCAACTGGGAAACATGAAACACATTGTGAACTCCGGACAAAGCTTCGGGTAGTTCTAGCTGATAAGTTACCTCCCCTCTACGTTCCAAAACTCTGTACGGTCCCACAAATCATGGTGCCAATTTACCCTTAACTCCAAAACGCTTAACTCCTCGAAGTGGGGACACGTGAAGATATGCTCTATCTTCGACTTTGTAGGTTACCTCTTTGCGTTTAGTATC
This sequence comes from Secale cereale, assembly GCA_902687465.1. NCBI lineage: Eukaryota > Viridiplantae > Streptophyta > Magnoliopsida > Poales > Poaceae > Secale > Secale cereale. The sequence continues at coordinate 451,394,670 of LR738715.1, read as the reverse complement.
GGCATAACTCTTCTGTCTGGACTGGGCTATTTTCAATCTATCACAGATCAGCTTAACCTTCTCCTCCGAATCTCTGATTAAATCGGGTCCAAATAGCTTGCAGTCTCCGACTTCATCCCACATCAATGGTGTCCCGCACCTCCTTCCGTACAAAGCCTTAAAAGGGGCCATCTGCAGACTGGTTTGATAACTGTTGGTGTGAGAGAACTCTGCGTATGGCAAGTTATCATCCCAACTAGATCCATAATCGAGTGCGCAAGCTCTCAACATGTGCTCCAGAATCTAATTGACTCTCTCGGTCTGTCCATCTGTTTGTAGATGAAAGGTTGTACTAAACTCAAGCCTAGTACCCAAAGTCTCGTCCAATTGCTTCCAAAACTTTGAGGTAAACTGTGTTCCTCTATCTGATATGATGATCCTCGGAACTCCATGCAGACATATGATCCTGGTCATGTATATCTTGGCCAACTTAGCACTCGTGTAAGTGGTCTTCACGGGGATGAAATGAGCTACCTTATTCAAGCAATCAACTATAAACCAGATGGAATCGTACCGTGATCGTGCCCTAGGAAATCCTGTGATAAAATCCATTCCAAGCTTTTCCCACTTCCAATCTGGTATCAGTAATGGCTATAGTAACCCTGCTGGTTTCTGATGTTCTTCCTTAACTCTCTGACAGATGTCACATACCGCTACATACTCGGCAATGTCCTTCTTCATACCGGTCCACTAGAAATTCTGCTTCAAATCCAAGTACATCTTGGTTTTGCCTGGATGTATCGAGCAAGGCGAATCATGAGCCTCTTGAAGAATCAACTTCCCAATCTCCGAGTCATCGAGAACGTATATACGTTCTTCGAACCACAATGTTCTGCATTCATCCTCACGGAATCCTTCTGCCTTTCCTTGGCTCATTCTACCCTTTATTTCGGCAATACTTTTGTCCATCTTCTGGGCTTCTCAAATCATTCCCAACAAAGTGGACTGAATCTCCAATGTGGCAACATAACCTCTAGGGACTATCTCCAACTATAAGTCTCTGAGATCATCTGCTATCTCCTAGGGTAAAACTCCGGTTATGAGTGTATTGACATAACTCTTACGGCTCAAAGCATCTGCCACGACATTGGCTTTCCCTGGGTGATAATGCAATCTCATGTCATAATCTTTTACGAGCTCCAACCATCTCCTTTGCCTGAGGTTTAACTCCTTCTGCATGAAGATCTATTTCAAACTCTTATGGTCCGTGTAAAATCACAATAGTTTCGAATAAGAAAATGTCTCCAGGTCTTGAGTGCGTGCACTACGGCTGCTAAATCCAAATCATCTGTGGCATAATTCAACTCATGTGGTCGAATCTTACATGAGGCATATGAAACAACTCTTCCTTCTTGCATGAGAACACCTCCAAGTCCTTGACATGAAGCATCGCAATACACTTGAAAATCCTTGCGTATATTCGGGAGAATCGGCACCGGGGCTGTAACCAAACATTTCTTCAACTCCTGAAAATTGGCCTCACATTCTTTAGTCCAATTATACTTACTTTCCTTCTTTAAAAACTCTGTCATGGGCTTCCCAATCTTGGATAAATTCTCAATGAACCTCCGATAATATCATGTGAGTCCAAGAAAACTGCGAATCTCTGCAACTAAGGTGGGTGCTTTCCACTCGGTGACGACCTCTACCTTGGAGGGGTCTACTGCTATACCATCTCCTAATATAACATGTCCGAGGAATCCGACTTCCTTCAACCAAAATTCACATTTGCTGAACTTGGCACACAACTGGTGTTCCCTGAGCTTCTCAAGAACCAAATGCAAAATATTCCTTGTGCTCCTCTTAATTCTTAGAGTAAACCAATATGTCATCAATGAATACCACCACAAACTTATCCAAGAACTCCATGAACACCTTGTTCATCACACTCATAAGTAGGCAGGGGCATTAGTCGAACCAAACAACATAACCGTATACTCATAAAGCTCATACCTCGTGGTAAAAGCTGTCTTAGGTATGTCCTGTTCTCGGATTTTCAGTTGATGATATCCATATCGAAAATCAATCTTAGAGAAAACTTTGGCTCCTTTCAACTGGTCAAACAAATCATTGATCATCGGCAAATGGTACTTGTTCTTGATTATCACCTCATTCAGTGCATGATAATCCACAACCATCCTTAATGAACCATCTTTCTTCTCCACTAAAAGCACTAGGGCTCCCCAAGGTGAAGAACTTGGTCGAATATAGCCTTTCTCCATTAAGTCCTTGATTTGGTTCTTAATTTCTTCCAAATCATTTGCGGGCATCCGGTATGGTCTCCTGGATATTGGTCCGGTGCCTGGTAATAACTCAATCAAGAACTCGATGTCTCGGTCCGGTGGCATGCCTGGTAACTCCTCCGGGAAAACATCGGGGTAATCCTTCACAACTGGTACTTCCTCCGAACAACTCCCGAAAGAGCATTCACTTGTGTCCTCTGGGGTGAGTGCCTTGACACATAATTGATCCTCTTTCCTTCCAGGGTGGTGAGGAGAATAGATCTACTGGCGCAATCAATGTTTCCCTCAAACTTGGATAGCCAATCCATACCTATGAATAGGTCCAAACCTTGGGATTCCAAATCAATGAGGTCGGTGGGAAAAACATGTCTCGCAATAGTCAATGGCAATTAATAACATCCTCGACTAGCCATGTACTCTGCTTCAGGGGAACTCACTAACATAGGTGACTTAAGGGCTACAGTTGGAAAATTATACTTTTCCACAAAACCCCTTGATATGTATGAATGCGATGCACCAGTGTCAAAAAGAAAAAGGGCTGTAAATGCATTAACCAAAAACTTACCAACCACTGCATCAGGCTGATCATCAATCTCCTCCACATTAACGTGATTCACCTGTCCTCTGGTGAATGGGTTGGGAATCTTTCCTGAGCTTCCATTGCCATTTCCATTCTTTGCTTCAGGACACTCGGTGGCGTAGTGTCCAGTCTTCCCGCACTTGAAACATGTAATGTGACTTAGATCCTTCTTGGCGGGTGTGGATGGGGTGGAACGGTTCTGATTGTTGTTTCCTCCATTCCCATTGACATTCCTAGGGCCACTATGTTTGTGTGAATTTCCTCCATTGTGTGAATGGCCTCCATGGTTATGTCCTCCATGGGTGGGGTGGTTATGTCCTCCGAGTAGGGGGAATGACGGGGCTTCTGCTGAGCTCCAGAGTTATATTTTCCCTATCCATACTTCCTCTTGCGTCTCTCTATCTGCTACTGCTTTCCTTCAATCATGATGGCCCTGTCTACCAGCCCTTGGTTGTTATTGAAGGTTGTTACCATTAGCTGCACACTCAACTCATCATCTAGTCCCTCAAGAAACTTCTCCTGCTCCGCGGCATCAGTGGCAATGTCATCTGGGATAGCGAGCTAACTGCCTGAAATCATTCACGTACTCCCCCACAATTCGGTTTCATTGGTGCAAGTTGTGAAACTCATGCTTCTTCAGCCTCATGACTCCAACTAAAACATGTGCAGCGTGGAAGGCTTGCTGAAACTGATCCCAAGTAACTATAGCAAGGGGATAAGTGGCGGTGTAGTTCTCCCACCAAGCAACTGCTAGTCCCTCAGGCTGGTGTGCGGCAAAGCACACTTTCTCTGCATCTGCGCATCCTGTAGTTGCTAGCTCTCTTCCGATCTTGCGGAGCCAGACATCTGCAACAATCGGCTCGGTGCTACTAGAGAACACCAGCGGATTGAACCTTAAGAAACGGGTCAGGTTGTCAGGTGGAGGAGGGTTGTTGTTGTTGTTGCTGCCTTGGTTCTGAACAAGTAGTTGCATCAAAGTGTTATGTTGCTGGATCAACTGGGTGAGCTCTGGTGGGAACTGGAATCCGGGCTCACATCTCGAAGGCATCTGATGGGTTAGAGGGATGAGAAATAGAATAGAATGATGTCTAAAGAGAGGTTCCACTACCCATATGCACATGAGACAACATATTCATATCATATCACTCAATTTCAAACTATATCACACAAAGATCCTAAGCTCATATTACAAAACTCACGAACAATTTTAACTACTTTGGAGAATACTAATAGTAACAGGGTGGTCATCTAATAGCTTTGACTGGAAGAAGACTCCATAATATCTGCTCCAGCTTCGTCTTCATAATCACTATCTTCATCACTGTCAGTGTCATCTATTAAGATGTAGTTTTCCAAATGAATGCCCATCTCTAGTTCTGGCTTCACCACGGGTGCTCCTATCTTCTTCTTCAGTTCTTCATTCTGCTCTAGTAGCACATCAATTTCCTCTTCACATCCATCACGTGTTGTCTTGAGTTCTTCCTCCAGCTCGATATTCTGTGTCATCACCATCTTGGTCTTCAGCATGAGAGTGCACATTTGATTCTCATAGCGATGAATGTGTTGGTCCATCTCCTGTATGAATGCTGCAATGGACTTATCATTCCTAGTGCGAATCATCTCCAATTGTTCGTCTCGGCGTCCACAAATATGGTAGATGGTGTCTTCAAGATCCTTGTTGTAGACTCACAAATATGTCCGAAGGTGATGTGCGCTACCTTACTCTTTGCTAAGCTCCAAGTGCATCAAAGGCAAGTTCGAGAGGTTCCGTGACTGGCGCAATAGTCCAGCCAGGAACGCTAACTTTGATCCTCCAGCACTCCTCTTCCGGTGTTGCAGTGAAGGTTCTAGTGAAACTTGGTATTCTGATGCGCTGGTACCTCGTGACTTCCTTCAAGTGTCTTCCAAAAGGGGTATCGTCATCAGGCTGAGTAAACTTGTTCCCGGGGTCTGACATCTATAGAGTAGAAATAGAGAAGGATTAGAAATGAGTAGAGAAGAGCATCATGTGGCTTATCCTAGTGGTCGCGTCCTGCAGTCAGCGTGTGCTCTGATACCATCTTGTAGCGATCACGACCCCAATGAATCGAAGTCTCTGTGCTTAAGTGTCATCCATGGATTAGTATGCTGACACACACAGTACTAGAGGATTTATAACAGAGTTTCAATCACACACTTATTACATCAAGATCCTCATAAAGAGTATTAGTACAAAAATATGGCTGAAGGCCAACTAACTAATTAACTACGGAAGCATCGGAGATAAGTTGAGTCCATCCAACTCCACGACAAACACCGAGTGGATGACAACGACCTAACACACCTTAATACTCGTCTAAAAACTCTGCAACATGAGACGTTGCAGCCATGTAGGTCAGCACATTGAATATGCTGGCAAAGTCACACTTTAGCAATAATGATGAACAAATATCTACCACTACATGCATATTTGGCTGGTGGAGGCTGTAAGGTTTATTTTTGCATAAATCTAGTTTTTTCCTACAACAAAGGAATAAATTTTATTTACTACTAAGTTAAATTAATCAATATTGAGAAGGTTCTTCCATCTCAATCCCAAAATCACCAATGACATTAGTAACCCAACAAGTTAACTAATAGAGTGTTGAGATCAATCAATAATTCAAATACCAGGATACTCAAGATTGTCCATAATCGGGGACACGACTATTCATGAATAATTTGTACACTTTGCAGAGGTTGCGCACTTTTCCCCATATGACTCGACCACATCAATGATCGGAAGATCAAGGCATAGCCTTTCAAAAGCATTCAGTCTTTACCTTGGGTAGACCGGTACACCTACTTTCCCTTACATCTGCTAGCCACCACTAAAAGAGCTCACACAACATACTCAACTATGCCAGAGCACATAATGGCTTATGGCTGCACATGGAAGTTTCTAGGCATGAATGATATATGATCCCTTTGAGCCTGGGTGGCATTCCATAGGATGATCACACGGTTCCTCTGGGATCTCCTAGGACAACACTGGATTCTCCAGGCGCCCTGCAACCAATCCACCCATATGTGTATTAAAGTTGCTACCTTAAACTTTCCCTTAGTTGTTATTACTCTCGCAACTTTCATGAATCGCACATACCAATCCACATCTACGAGCATGGCTAAGCAATAATTAACAAAGCGTATATTCCCGGGGTTGATCTCAAGTCATTGGGTTCCTACCTCATGAACTACAAAGCAATTCCACATGTATCCAAGTCCTACTCATGCAAATCATTGAGGGTATAACTAATGCAGGTAAAACTGGGTATTGAAAAGTATGATCAAAGTATAACTTGCCTGGCTGATGATCGCTGAAACCTAGAGACTCATAGTAGCAAGCTTCGCACTCCAGAAATTCTATCGCTAGCAAACAATAGCATACATAAGCAATCATGCAAAAGAAATCGAAGAAAAGATCTCGGGAAACTTCGAAAACAAGTAAATAGCTCTTGCAGCAGAAACAATTTCTAATAGTTCCGAAATTAGGTGGATTTGGTCTTATCTGAAATTTTAGGTCAAGAGGTTCGATTTGCAAAAAGAATCAACTCAAACGGAGTTACGAAACTCAAGTTACGATCAAACGAAGTTCAAAATCAAATCGGCTTGAAATCAAATTTTAAAATTTTCAAAAATAAGTTTGAGTTGGATTAATGTATAGATGAGATCTCAACGAAGAGTTTGGCATTGGTTTCATCTAATTCCGACAAACGAGCAAAAAGTAACGGTAGATTGAAATCTAGGGGCTAAACTTTAAACTTTTAATCGCGAATAGGTCCCTGGCATAAATAAAGAGAAAAGAAAAATCTATCGAGCGAACGCTCGCTAAACTGATCTAAACAGTGGACGTTCGCTATTTAAATCTAACTAAAAACAAAAATGAATCTAAAAAATAAACCAGAGAAACCGGGTCGGTTCGTACCGGATTGCGAAAAACCGGCGGGTCGGGCGGCAGCGGGTCGGCGGATCGAGTCGAATCCGGCGGGTCCGACGGATCGGGCGGCGGCGGCTGGCTCCGGCGGCGGTGGGCTAGGCGGCGGGGGCTGCGTCAGCAGCGGACGGCGGCGCTGTGGCGGGCGACGGCGGCAGGGTGAGGCAAACGTGGCTGCAGTGGCGATGAGGAGGGAAGAGGAGGGACGGCGGCACGACTATATATCGGAGGGGGGCGGAGCTGCCTTCTATGAGGGACCGGCCGGCGGCGTGGGTGGATCGGACTTCGACGGGAGTCCGGCGCGGGCACGGGAGGGAGAGGTGGTGGCGGCAGTCGGGCCGGCTGGGCTTTGGCCCAGTTTGGTCTGTAACAGTTTTTTACACAGCGCAGCGAGAAACACATAATTAAAATAAAATAAAATCCTAAAAAATTCCAGAAATAATTTTCACCATCCCCTCCTAATATTTGGGATCACGTGAACATTCTTCTGGGCTAAATGCAATTTTTGAAAAATGCAATTTTTCCCTATTTAAAAAAATGCAACCGAATAAAATTGCCAATAAAATAATTTGACTTCCAAATTTCGTTTCCAATTTTTATCCCTTTTCAAATAATTGAAAAGAATTTGTTGAAATCAAATTGATCCACTTTTCAAATTTGAACAAATTCAGAAATGAAATTTATACGAAACCCCCAACTCTCTCTGTTGGTCCTTGAGTTGCTTAAGGTTTCCTTGGATCGACAACCAAATAAAACCAAAATGCATAAAATTATGAATGCATATGAATGATCTAATTAATAACAACCAAATTGAAAATTGGGGAGTTACATGGCTAATGCAACAACCACAACTACATATGCTAGTTCCTTCTTGTCTCTTGCTTTCATCTGTTGCGTGTGATTGATTGTTTCTTGCTTCATCGTACTAATTGTACATTCCGGATCAGCCAGTTTCTTCTTCAACTTTATGTCAACTTCTACGAGCTTGGTGATAACACTCCGAGCCCTGCCATGCCATTCTTCATCCAGCTAGTTAACAAAGGCACAAGTCTCATATCCCTGCAATGTTAAATAGTATTCAGGATGAGTGGTGGCATTAACTCAAGTAAAATGATGAACTTAGCACTAACCTCTAAGGGGCAACCGAGAAACCGCCTGCCAATGTCGAATCCCTCCGTGCATAAACGTCGAGCGGGAGTGTTCCAGTGCACACAACTCAACTTTTGGTACTTCTCGATGGCACGAAATTCGAAGTCAAACTCATGTTGCGGGAGTCTTGAGTCATGCTCCAGATCCGGCGGCAGATCACTTTCCTGGGGGGGGGGTTCATTCAGGACGGATTCAACAAGGAGCTATACTTTGGACATGCTAAAAAAGATCGGGTTAGATTGGAACCTGACAGGACGATTCCGATCCGTAGTACACCTGCCTTCTTATGACCTTAGGTAAGTGCTTGATGGCGACCGTCGTCGTGGTGGCAATGCGAGCAGGAGCAGCCGCACCAAAACCATCAGGACCACTCGTCCGCATTCCCCCAATGTCAGCACCACGCGAGGGAATTTGGAGGCTATGTAGTGATTTGGGGGAAATGGGGAAACTATGGGGATAAGCTAACGGTCGGGTACTACTTATGGCACTATATGTTGTATACGCCACACTGTTTATACATGTCATTTCTGTTAGGTATTACAACTTCACACATGATTTCCACACCAAACTGTGTGAGAAGACAATGTAGGTTAGACACAGTTGCCGTTATATAACCGTATGTGATGTACTTCCCTGTCCATATAATTGAGTTATAGTGATACCGTGTAACGAGCCGCTCTGCGGATATCCGTAAAAAAAGAACCGTTCTTCATATAGAGATGGCGACGGCGGCCTAGGCAGCGGCTACCGGAGAAGAGGTCAATCCTCGGTCGGCGGGCAGTGGTGGCGTCATAGGAGGTCAATCTTTGGTCTGTGATGGGAGATAGGAGGAGCTCAACCATGGAGGTCGGTGGCGGCGTGATTCGAGCACATCCATCGTGGTCGATGGCAGGATAGTGGAGGTCGAACTTCAGGCGGCAGCCGCACTAAGCTTTGCTCTTCGACCCTGCTATCTCGGTGTGTCGCTGCATCGCGCTTCTCTATCTGCTGGGTGGAGGTTGCTGCGCGGCTAATTAATTAAGGCATTCTTTTCGTGAGTGGCTTAATTAAGGTATTCAATTCCTAAAGGAACTGTTCTACTAGTACTCTGTGTGTAAATTGACTGGTTATTAAATTTTGTAATTGCACGTCTGGATAACAATATGGAGTGCCCTCAGTAATTATGAAAATAAGACCTTGTGATTTATGCACGCATCTTTGCGCAGTAGTTAATCCGTTTATTAAAGGTGTTGTTTTGTTTTTAATTACCATTCGTGTGGTGCAGATGGAACAATCTTGATGGATGAAGAATCGGGAAACCGCAAATTTAATCAGTGGCATGACAAAGCTCATGAATTTGGATGAAACTACAAAGAGGAGAATTGGTGATGCAGATTACATCTTGTGTCCATGTACTAATTGTGCCAATATAAAGTCACATGAAGTTGCAGATGTCCAGTGGCACTTACTCTCTAGGGGATTCATGGATGGATATACACATTGGACCAGACACGGTGAAGAGGAGGTCATGGATGAAGATGCGCAGGGTTGCGAGATGCCAAACCCCGATCAGTGTCACATGGATGTTGAATCTAACATAGGGGCAGAGGCGTCAAGCTACCAATGGAACACCGGAAAGCCGAAACACCCACTGGAAAACCAAGACGTCGAAGCAGATGACGACAATCTTGATATGCCAAATTTTGCTACTATGATTGCAGTTTTCAAGGGCCCAAAAAAGTATATGATTGGGTACAAGGATCTGCCTACCATGTTGATGAGAACTCCAAAAAACGAATTGTATCCAGGTTGCAAAAAGAAATATTCCAAGTTGAGTGCCACCCTAGCGCTTCTCAGATTTAAAGCAACAAATGGTCTATCAAAAAAGGGCTTCACAGAGATGTTAGGTCTTTTCGTAGAAATTCTTCCGGAAGATAATGTGCTCCCCAGAAGCACGAATGAAGCGAGGAAAATTGTTTACCCTTTGGAACTTGAAGTACAGAAGATACACGCTTGTGTGAATGATTTAAAGCATGCACAATACAAGCGCAGGAAAGCAAAGGATAAGTACAAATTGGACGAAGAGATCAAGACAGGAATCCCGTTCAAGGTTGTTTGGTACTTTCCTTTAATTCCAAGGTTGAGGCGTTTGTTTGCAAAACCTAGAGAGGCAAAGATGTTGCGGTGGCATCATGATGAGTGAATTGCGGATAAGTATATGAGGCACCCGAAAGATGGGGCTCAGTCTGAATTAACCGACAACAAGTTTCAAGACTTTGCCAAGGATCCTAGAAGTATAAGGCTCGGGGAGTGTACTGACGGGATGAATCCTTTTGGCTATATGAGCACCAATCACAGCGCATGGCCGGTGCTTCGGTGAATGACATCGACATTTACTTTCAGCTACTCGTAGAAGAACTACTGACAGTGTGGATAGATGCGCCTGCAGTAAAGTGTTATGATGCTTATAGAAAGGAGATTTTCGATCTACATGCGATGCTAGTGCACACCATTAAAGATACGACCGGCATTAGGCAACACATCGGGGCAGAAAACAAAGGGAGATGTAGGGTGTATCACATGCATGGATAGGACATCTAGCAGATTTCTTCCCAACTCGTGCAAAACAGTGTATTTGCCTCATCGTAGGTTCTTACGGAAAAATCACCCATACCGAAAGATGAAAGCTGAATTTGTTGGTACGACAGAGGTAGGGTGTGGGCCCAAGACCCTATGATGGGGAGGTGTTCCACAACATGGCTAAACAAATTAATGTTGCGCTTGGCAAGAAGCACACTTTGGCAGTGAAACAAACACCCAAGGGTCAAGTGTTTAAGAAGAAATTGGTGTTCTAGAAATTACCTTACTAGGAGATTCTACGTGTACGTCACTACATCGATGTCATGTACGTAGAGAAGAACGTATGTGAAAGCATCCTTGGTACTCTGCTCAGGATTAAAGGTAAAAGAAATGATGGTGACGGTTCACGGCTCGATATGCTTGCTGATCAATCAAAACGCAAGAGTTAAGCAGAAGATGATGACAAATTCATCAAAGCTCGCCAGAGTTACAATTTCAGTACAAAAGAAGCAACACAGTTCTTCGCCTATTTATTGTCAGTTAAGACACCCTCTTCCTACTGCGCAAACATCAGAAGTCTTGTGGATATGAGCTTAGGTAAAATGAAGTTGGGACACATGAAGTCACATGATTGCCACGTAATGTTGACAAAAATCCTCCCAGTGGCCATGAGGAATCTGATGGACAAAGATATAAGAAGCACACTCATTGAGCTCTGTGATTAGAATCACACGGTCCTCGAACCGGTATTCGAGCGAACTCAGATACGAAAACGGTAAAATTCCCAACTCTCTCCGTAGGTCCTTGAGTTGCTTAGAATTTCGAGGAACGCCACGAACAAAAAATGCAAAACATAAAATGCAATTATGATCTATGTATAACATTCTAAATTGAAAATTTGGGATGTTACAAACCTACCCCCCTTAGAATGAATCTCGCCCTCGAGATTCGACTTGGCTAGAGAATAGGTGTGGGTGGTCCGTGCGTAGATCATCTTCTCGTTCCCAGGTGGCTTCTTCCTCGGTGTGGTGACTCCACTGAACTTTGCAAAACTTGATAACCTTGCTGCGAGTAACTCTGCTCGAAAATTCGAGAATTTTAACGGGCTTCTCCTCGTAGGTCAGGTCACTGTCCAACTGAATTGCTTCTAGGGGTACTGTGTCTCTAAGCGGTATATCGGCCATCTCCGCGCGACACTTCTTAAGTTGCGATACGTGAAACACGTCATGCACTCCTGATAATCCTTCGGGCAATTCCAATTTGTACGCAACCTCTCCCATGCGTTCCAAAACACGGTAAGGTCCCACAAATCTTGGGGCTAACTTCCCTTTAACTCCGAAAGGTTTAACTCCTCGCAGAGGCGATACTCTCAAGTATGCTCTGTCTCCGATCTCATAGGTTATCTCCTTATGCTTCGAGTTGGCATAACTCTTCTGCCTGGACTGAGCTACCTTCAGTCTATCTCTAATAAACTTCACCTTCTCCTCAGACTCTTTGATTAAGTCTGGTCCAAACAACTGGCGGTCTCCAACTTCATCCCACGACAACGGTGTTCGGCATCTCCTTCCATACAATGCCTCGACCGGTGCCATCTTCAAACTGGCTTGGTAACTGTTGTTGTATGAGAACTCTGCGTAAGGCAAGTTGTCATCCCAACTAGATCCATAATCTAATGCACAGGCTCTTAGCATATCCTCCAAAATCTGATTTACTCTCTCCGTCTGTCCATCTGTCTGCGGATGAAATGCTGTGCTAAACTCTAGCCTGGTACCTAAGGTTTCATGTAACTGATTCCAGAACCTTGAGGTAAACTGGGTTCCTCTATCAGATACGATGCTCTTCGGTACTCCGTGCAGACATACAATTCTGGTCATGTATATCTTAGCCAACTTTGCACTGGTATACGTGGTTTTCACAGGAATAAAGTGGGCTACCTTCGTCAATCGGTCTACTACTACCCAGATTGAATCGTATGCTGCTTCAGTCCTGGGCAATCCGGTGATAAAATCCATACCCAGCTTCTCCCACTTCCATTCGGGTATTGGCATAGGTTGTAACAATCTGGCTGGCTTCTGATGTTCTGCCTTCACTCTCTGGCATACATCACAAACTGCTACATACTCCGCGATATCCTTCTTCATACCGGTCCACCAGAAAATATCCTTCAAATCCAAATACATCTTAGTATTTCCTGGGTGAATCGAGTATGGTGAATCATGGGCCTCCTTTAAAATCAACTTCCTGATCTCCGGGTCATTAGGCACATAGATTCGATCCTCAAACCATAGGGTGTCGTGTTCATCCTCACGAAAACCTTTAGCTTTTCCTTCGCTCATCCTCTCCTTTATAGCGACAATCTCCTTGTCAGCTTTCTGAGCTTCTCTGATTTTATCCATCAGGGTAGACTGGATTTCTAGCGTTGCTACATAGCCTCTCGGAACTATCTCCAAATGTAGTTCTCGTAAGTCCTCGGCTAACTCCTTTGGAAACTCCTCCATCATTAGGGTATTGACATGGCTCTTACGGCTTAGCGCATCAGCTACTACGTTAGCCTTTCCGGGATGATAATGCAATCTCATGTCATAATCCTTAATGAGTTCCAGCCATTTCCTTTGCCTAAGATTCAACTCCTTCTGAGTGAATATATACTTCAAACTCTTATGATCCGTATATACTTCACAATGGTTTCCAATGAGAAAATGTCTCCACGTCTTCAATGCATGCACTACGGCTGCTAACTCCAAATCGTGGGTGGCATAGTTCATCTCATGGGGTTTTAGTTGTCGTGAAGCATACGAAACAACTCTTCCTTCCTGCATAAGAACAGCTCCAAGTCCTCGACGTGAAGCATCGCAGTACACTTCATAATCCTTATGTTGATCTAGCAGAATCAACACAGGGGATGATACCAACCTTTTCTTCAACTCTTGGAAACTAGTCTCACATTCTTCTGTCCAACTGAGCTTGGTGTCCTTCTTCAACAACTCCGTCATTGGCTTTGCAATCTTCGAGAAATTCTCGATAAATCTCCGGTAGTATCCTGCGAGTCCAAGAAAACTCTGGATCTCTCCAACGGTCGTCGGTGCTTCCCAATTGGTCACAGTGTCCACCTTGGCGGGATCTATTGCTATTCCTTCTCCAGATATAACATGTCCAAGGAATCCGACTTCCTTCAACCAAAACTCGCATTTGCTAAACTTGGCATATAACTGATGCTCTCTGAGCTTCTCCAATACCAAACACAAATGCTCTTCATGCTCCTCTTCATCCTTCGAGAAGATCAAGATATCATCTATGAACACTATGACAAACTTATCCAAATACTCCATAAACACTTTGTTCATCAGGTTCATAAAGTATGCTGGTGCGTTTGTCAGACCAAACGACATAACGGTATACTCGTACAACCCATACCTAGTGGTAAAGGCCGTCTTAGGTATATCTTGCTCTCGGATCTTTAATTGATGGTACCCTGATCGCAGATCGATCTTAGAAAAGACCTTAGCTCCTTGCAATCTATCGAACAGATCATTGATCATTGGTAATGGGTACTTGTTCTTGATCATTACTTCATTCAATCCTCGGTAATCAACAACCATTCTTAACGATGCATCCTTCTTCTCCTCTAGAAGTACTGGCGAACCCCAAGGCGAAGAACTTGGGCGTATAAATCCTTTACCCAGTAACTCCTTAATCTGCTTCTTAATTTCCTCCAAATCCTTTGCGGGCATCCTATACGGTCTCTTAGAAACTGGCCCGGTGCCTGGCAAAAGTTCAATCAAAAACTCTATATCTCTATCCGGTGGCATGCTAGGTAACTCCTCTGGAAACACATCCGGATAATCCTTCACTACTGGCACTTCCTCCTGAACAATTCCCGTGAGATAATATACTTGAGTCCTTGTAGGCGAATGCCTAGATACATACTTAATCTTTTTTCCCTCCGGGGTGGTGAGCAAAATAGACTTACTGGCACAGTCAATGTTGCCTCCATACTTCGATAGCCAATCCATACCTAATATCACATCCAATCCTTGTGACTCCAGAACTATTAGGTCAGAGGGGAAAGTATGGCGTCCTATGATCAATGGCGTCTGAAAACATCCTTGGTGTGCCATATAATCTGCTCCAGGTGAACTTACTAACATGGGGGTCTTAAGAACTCGGGTGGACATCCTATGTCTATTTACGAATCCTCTTGAAATATATGAATGCGATGAACTAGTCTCGAAAAGAACTATTGCGGTAAAGGTCTTGACCAAAAACTTGCCGACAACAGCGTCTGGTTGCTCTTCTACCTCCTCCACGGTCACGTGGTTCACTTGTCCTTTGTTGAACGGGTTGGGCTGCTTCCCGGCACTTCCATTACCGTTCCCATTCTTAGATTCTGGGCATTCATTGGCATAATGTCCGGTCTTCCCACACTTGTAACAAGTGACATGGCTAAAATCTCTCTTGGTGGGTGTGGACTGTGTAGGGCGGTTCTGGTTTCCATTGGCTCCATTCCCATTCCCATTGCCATTGCCATTCTTGGTGCCATGATGGTTGTGTGAGCTACTTCCTCCATGGGTATGCTGAAACTGTCCTACTGCTTTAGGGGTAAAGCGAGGCTTCTGCTGAGCTCCAGAGTTATACTTTCCTTGCCCATACTTCCTCTTGCGACTCTCAATCTGCTGATGCTTCCTTTTAATCATCAAGGTGCGGTCAACCAACTCCTGGTAATTGTTGAAAGTTGCCACCATCAATTGTACACTCATCTCATCATTCAGCCCTTCCATGCATCTCTCCTGCTTCTTGGCATCTATGGCCACATCATCTGGGGCATAACGAGATAGGGTACTAAACTCATCCACGTACTGAGCCACAGTACGATTTCCTTGGCGCAAATTGCGAAACTCTTGCTTATTCATACTCATGGCTCCAGTCGAGACATGGGCAGTATGAAAAGCTTGCTGAAACTGATCCCAAGTCACATTGGCTACGGGGTATGTGGCTGTGTAATTCTCCCACCATGCTGCGGCTGGCAGACAACTGGTGTGCGGCAAATCGCACCTTCTCAGCCTCCGAGCAATTGGCGGTGTTCAAATCCCTTCCAATCTTGCGTAGCCAGTCATCGGCCACAATTGGTTCGATGCTGCTAGCAAACACGGGTGGTTGCAACCTTAAGAAACGTGTTAGGTTGTCCACAGGTGGTGGTGGTGGAGGGTTGTTGTTGTTGTGGTTCTGGTTGTTCTGGGTGTTCTGGAAAAGAAGTTGCATCAGGGTGTTCTGCTGCTGGATCAACTGAGTGAGCTCAGGGGGAAACTCGAATTCACGTCTTGGAGGCATCTGATGGGTGTAGGGGGGAGAGATTAGAATAGAAAAGAGGTCTAAGGGAAATCACTACCCATATGCACATGAGACAAACACACAATCATATCACACCAATCAATTTCAAAAAAGGTCTTACAAATCTAACGATCGTTACAAAGGTGCTCTAAAACTAATATATGGTAGTAACTACTAGTCACAGGGTGGTCATCTAAAAATATTGATCGGCAGAGGATTCCATAATATCTTCCCCAGCTTCATCTTCATAGTCTTCATCCTTGCTATCCTCGGCTTCCGAATCCGTGTCATCTATGATGATATAGTCCTTCGGTGGAATCTCCTTGGGTTCTTCTTCCTCATCTTCTTCTCCCATGAGTATCCCTAACTTCCGGGTCAAATCATCATTCTTCTCCACAAGTATCTTCATCTCCTCCTCATATCCGTCGCGTGTAGACTTGAGTTCTTCCTCTAGCTCCAAATTCCTATTTAGGGCCTTCCTCAAATCTATCATCCCAGCACACATCTGGTGCTCCTGGCGACGAATGTGGTGGTTCAACTCCTGAATGTATGCTGCAACGGATATACCCTTCTTAGTGCTGATCAAATCCCAATTCTCATCTCGGCGTCCACAAATCTGGTAGATGGTGTCCTTTAGCTCCTGCTTGTAGACTTCTTCAATCCTTCCCATAGCAATGTGGGCTGTCATACTCCTTCCTAGGCTCCATGTAGGTGCATTAAAGGAAAATGCTATGAGTGGGGTGACGGGTCCGTACGTCCTTCCTGGAACTTGGGCTTGAATCAACCAACGCTCCTCCTCAGGTAGAGTGGCATTGTAGGTTCCGGTGAAACTAGGTAATCCAATATTGAGATATCTTGTGACTTCCTTCAAGTGTCGTCCAAATGGCGTATCATCATTTGGTTGTATGAACTTGTGCTTTGCTTCCACCATCCTAAAGAGTAGAAAAGATGAGGAGTCAGAAAATAGAAGAGTGGATTGTGTTCTAGGGCTTTTCTTAGTGGTCGTGTCCTATAGTCAACCTGGCTCTGATACCATCTTGTAGCGACTAGAACTCAAACAGTCTGATCTCCGTGCATCAGTGTCATCCCTGGATTAGTAATGCTGACACGCACGGTACTTGAAGGATTTATAACAGAGTAGCAATCACAAACTTATTACATCGATAGTCTAACGATGAATTTATTACAAATAATATGGCTGAAGGCCATCTAACACGATAACAGCGGAAGGCTTGGAAGATAAGTGAGTCCATCAACTCCAGCGGCATCACTGAGTATAGAACCACGACCTAAAAGGGCATCTTACTCGTCGTCTGAAAAGTCTGCAACATGAAATGTTGCAGCCCGAAAAACGGGTCAGCACATGGAATATGCTGGCAAGGTAACACAAGAGATGCAATGAAGGTAAAGCTATACTATATGCAATATGGCTGGTGGAAAGCTCTATGGTTAAGTTTTTGCGTAAAGCCAATTTTTCCCTACTTCAAAGGAATGTATTTTAATTAACTATCATGGTAGTTGAAACATCGTTGAGAAGATAGACATCCTCTCAACCCCAATTAAAAGTAATCATTAAACCCAACAAAATTAATTTAAAGTAACATGTTGAGATGCACATGATAATCCAAGTACCAGATACTCAAGACGTCCATAACCGGGGACACGGCTAATCATGATTAGTTTGTACACTCTGCAGAGGTTTGTGCACTTTCCCCACAAGACTCGATCGCCTCCGTTTGGTTTCTCGCACTGCATGGTGTTTGAGAAACGGATGACCGAGACACAGTCTTTTCGAAGAGGTCCCCTTAACCAGATAGATAGGCCGGTACACCTACAAAATCCAACTACATCTGCTAGCCATCATGGAAAGGTTTCCCACAACTTGCTCAACTATGCCAGAGCCCATATTGGCATGTGGCTGCACACGGAAGTTTCTAGTATGAAAAATCTCATGATCCCTTTGAGCCTGGGTGGCGGTCCAAAAGAAAAACAGGCAATCCTAGAATACCCAGATGCCTCAATCCACCCATATGTGTATTAATGTTGCCACCTTAAGTTGAACCATTAATTAACAACTCACATCTGTCATGGATTTGACTCAAACCCAAACCACGTCTACGAGCATAGCATGTCCTAACAGCAAACGTAGAAGTAACTCCCAAGGGTTTGAATGTAATGCAGGTAATAGGTACTACCTCAATCTACTTCCCAATCCCACAAGTTAATTAATCCTACTCATGCAATGTGTGAGGGTTTGACTAATGCAATGAAAACTGGGTATTGGAAAAGTATGATCAAACTGTTACTTGCCTTGCTGATGATCCGCAAAACCTAGAGATTCAAAGTAGCAAGCGGCGCACTCCGGGTACTCTATCGCAATCAAACAAACAAGCATACAATAAGTACTTAACTAATGCACGGGTAAAACTCAAATAAGAGATCTAACCAGAAAGTTCAACTTAAGAACTCCGGTTTCCAAAAAGAATCAACTCGAAAGAAGCAACGAAACTCAAACTGCAAAAGAAACGAGCTCCGAATTACTAGTTGGCCTAAAGTCAAATTTTACAGTATCCAAAACTTTGTTCAAGTTGATCTAACGTAAAGAGGGCTTCGAGACGAAGATCTGGGACTTTGAATCACCTGATTCCGACTCTCGAGCGAAAATAAAAACGAAAAACAAGATCAGGGCAGAAATCGCGATCGGAATAACCGCGGATAAATACCCCGAAAAAGAAAAACGAAGAACAGGCTAACGAACGAACGTTCGCTGTCTACGGTTAACTAACGAAAACCGTTCGTTAAAACGAACGTACGGACGAACGTCCGCTAAATAACTAAACCAACGAAAATCGATCTAAACCTAAAAAAACAGATCTAGGGTTTTCCTAAAAAAACCAATCGGGTCTTTCTAAAAAAACCGATGGCGGCGTTTACCTCGGCGGCTCCGGCGAGAAAGGCGGCAGCGGCGGCGGCTCCGGCGAGAGCGGCGGCGGCGGCGGCTGGCGGCGGGGTCCGGCGGCGGCTAGGGTTAGGGTTTGGGGCACGGCGCGACGGGCTGTGGGGCGAAACGGGCCGGCGGCTGCGGCTTATAAAGCCCAGTCTCCCGGTCCGATACGAGACTAGGTCGGTTCCTTTTTTTTCTCTAAAAGAGTCCCGGCGCAGAAAAACTAACGAAAGAAATACCAAACGGACTCCAAAAATCCCGAAATAAATTTTCACCGTCCTCTAATAATATATAGGACAAGGTGAACATTTTTCTCGGACGTAAATGCAATTTTGAAAAACGCGTATTTTTCCTATGCAAATAAATCCGCAAATAAATCCAGAAAAATACCAAAAGTGATTTTAACATTTTTCCTCCAATATTTCTGTTATTTTGGAGAAGTCATATTATCTCCGCTTATTTATTTTATTTATAAATATTTTTAGGAGAGAAAAATAATTAGAATCACACTATCCTCGTACCAGTATTCGAGCGAACTCAGATACGAAAACGATAAAATTCCCAACTCTCTCCGTAGGTCCTTGAGTTGCTTAGAATTTCGAGGAACGCCACAAACAAAAAATGCAAAACATAAAATGCAATTATGATCTATGTATAACATTCCAAATTGAAAATTTGGGATGTTACAATGGGTGTGGCACGATACTATGACATGAAACCGATATGGGACCAGGAGGACAAAGAAGCAGTAGCGGCGGATGGGAAACCGGCCTTTAGTGAAATCAGGGGCGAATGCGCCAGAGACTACTTGCGGGCACATGCAAGGAGGCGTGATGATGGAACTTATTACTTTAAAAACTAACATGACGAAGAACTATATCAAGTGATGTTAGAGGCTTCCAAGATCCCTGGAAGGTTCTACAGGAACTCAGGGCCATGTGACATTCTGTTCGTTGCTTTGGAAACAAGAGAGCCCCCTGCCCGTGCAAGGGTTATAGGTGTTAATGTCCCACACAAGAGGGCTTTCACACTCAGGAAGGAAGAGAGGCTCAGCATGAAAAAGCGAGGAGTGAAATGAAGCAGAATGCATTGTATGAAAGGTTGAGGAAGGACATGTATCCGACTGTTCGAAAGGATATTAAGGAGTCAATGATGATGCACAAGACTCTAACACTGAGAGATAGCCAGCAGACGGGAGGGGAGGCGGGCATGGAGGATGCTACTTATCGCGCGACAACACCGCACAAGAGTGGTTGTGCATCAGTTGACCCCAGCAACACTAAGACTGCATGTGCTCGTGATGATGCTATATCTGATCTATCTAGAATGAAAGACAGACTGAAGGGCATGCTTACACATTATGAAGGTACATTTAAAATGTGCAACAGCCTGGGTTTGCCCACCCTTCTTGGAAGATGGCCTCTTGTTGGATAATGTGCCATTGAAGCCGGGCTGTGTGAAGTGCTATGTGACTGAAGTAAAGCCTGGATTCAATGAATTTGCCCAGAAGAATGTCCTAGGAGACTTCGATGAGCAAAGGACCTTGGGGGAAACACTAGTTACATCACACCCAGTGGCCACGGAAGGAAATAGAGTTCATTGATGAGATCCCTGAAGCCCCACCAAGAGAAACCAATGTCGCCCCTCAACCGGTGACGCTCTCCTTGCCACAGCAGCTCTTGCGTGCTTCCCCCAAAGAACCTAATACTCGTAATCCGATGGCTGATGCATCAACCTGTGATCAGCCGGCCCGACTTTGTGGCATACATGCCATGTCATCCTCCTCCCCAAAGCAGCCAGTGGCAAGGGCTACAACTGTTGAAGACGCACCACCGGTTCAGTTGTCGGCCGCTGAAGCAGTAGGGGAGACCCAGCTGCAGCACATGCTCAGCAGACCAACCAGGTGGAACGGACTGCTAAGCAGTTTGATGCTTCGGAACCGCCTGCTAAACAGTTTGTAGGTCCAGAACCGAATGCTCATCAGTCCATTGGTCCGCAGTCGCATGATCAACATAGCAACGAGTCAGCACTTCCTGCTCAACAAACCAACGCATTGGCACGGCCTCCTCAGCACACTGACAAGTTGGCACCACCTGCGTAGAAACCTGACATAGCTTCAACGCATGGTTAGCAGTCTGATACCTCTGCTCCAACATCCCAATAGTCCGTCGCAGCAGCGCCGCTAACTCAACGGTCCGGCATAGATAAACCATCTGCTAAGAAGTCCATCGAAGCTTCACCGTCTGCTCGGCAGTCTACCTTGCAGCCAACCAGACGTTCTGCCAGAAATGCTTCATGTACCAAGAAGGAAGTGGCCAAAAAGGCTACACCCATGAGGAAGCGCAGCGGGAGATTGAAGAGGAAAGAGAATGATTGCCTCTTACTTAAAGCACTCATCGCCTAGAACCAAATTAACAACATGTTGTTCGAATCCAGGAGTAATATTATTTCTGACGGCATGGATGATGAAGAAGTAGATTTGTTGCTTGCTAAAAGTAACGCGGACATACTTGAAGCACGCAGTTACTTCCATGGCTAGCCATTTCTTGTTGGCGAATAATTTCATGAGTGCAGCTCCAGTTGCCGCGAGTTACATGAATATTGCACGGATCAAATGTCAGCAGGTCATCATGGTTTGCTAGTCCACTACAACAGAGATCATTTCCGACATGATGCTGGTTCCATCAATGTGAGTTTCGAGGACTTACATCTCTTCTTCAACTTCAACGAGCTTGATGACACTCTTGTTAGGTGCCTTATTTTGTAAGTACTTAAGAAACTCTGATCAGCTTCTCCATACAAGGATATAAATGATAAACAGCTAACTGCATTTTATTTCTCTCGGCGGATTGAACGCGTAGAGAAGAAAAAGGGAGAGTGTGTATTTCATAGATCTTGAATTAGCAAATGGCACAACATTCCATGGTAAGGACCTACGGGACTGGGCAGTTAACTCGGTCGCCCGTCTCTTCGAAAACACGTCCCATGTAGAATCATTTCTCTGGCCATATCATGAACGATAAGTCAAGTAAACAACCACGCGTACACTGATTGTCTTTCAGATTTCAACATAATTTGTAAGTTCATGTATTTCTTAATATGTAGCAATCACTGGATATCCGTATTCATTGTTCCAAACAAGAACACAATTTACTACATCGATTCTCTCAGAGAGTCAACAAACGCTCAGGATCTGACGCATCTTCAGCAATTCATGGATAGGTATTGAATTCTATGATGTTGAAATTAATTTGCATTCATATCTGGTTCAATAATTGATGTTGTCAGAATTCATCTTCATTTGCAGTGTGCTCGCATTGTGGAAAACTAAACCAGGGAACCTGTTCAAGAGGGACCTACCTCTGCAGCACTAGATTGTTTCTTCGGTAACACACCGAAATTCGTTATTTTCGGAAAATTTATCCAACAGTATGCAAAGAACTTTTCTTACGCTAGTCCAATGTTCACGCTTCTAAATAAACCTCTTTCTATTTTGTCCAAAGAAAAAAATACATCTAACACTGGTTAGGTTGTTCCTAAAAGGACAAATGCATGACTAATTATGTACAAAAAAATTCAGTGTCCTTAGCAAGAAGCAGGGACCAACCTTTGAGGATACTATGTTTGCCCACACATGATCTCCCTCTGCAAATCTGCTGATAGTTGTGACGATCCTCATGAATTAGTACTAGTAAGTTTATCTTAATTAATATCTTCTACTCCACTCATATGGCACATTATGATCTTAAAAATACTGCAGCTCATCTTAGAACCGAGGACCCCTGAACCGCTCCCGGCTGGTGAATTGCTGATGGTTTGGAGATTTATCAGCGACTTCTTCCTGAATCACTACATCAATCCCACTAGTGATAATAAAGATTACAACATGTGTTCTCCTAAAACATTGAGTAAGAGTTAGCCGCTAAACATATAAGCATGGATCCATTGTTTTCCATCTGATGAGGTCTTCGTATTTCATACACTACGGTTAATTATGTAATGCATATATGTGTGGACAAATCATTGGAATTTAGCTACCATATTTTCAACTGCAATTGATGCAAAATCTGATGAATTTGCTTTTTGCATGCCAATTCAAAATGGGATTTTTTTTATTTGTTCAATTGAAAATTGTGGCGAATTTGATTTTTGCGTGCCGATTCAAAATGGGATATTTTTGTTTATTTGTTCAATTGAATATTGTGGCAAATTTTCCTTTTGCATGCCGATTCAAAATGGGATATTTTTGTTCAACTTGGCAATTTCTACGCACACGGTTCAACTAAATGAGTGTGTGCGATCCACAACCCAAAGCATACGTTAATTGTAGCGGAACCGTCGGTGATACACAGCAGATCGCAAACGATTTGCAGCGCTACTACATGTGCGTAGGGTCTCTAGAACCATTTGTGGTATCGCGTTATCGCACACGAACTCGGAGTAAACCGTGCCCAGTGTAAACTACAATCCCAGTCGTAATTTTTTTAGGAAACGTGTGGGATCCCAAACGAAAAGCACACGCCAGTCTTGCAGCAACCATCAGTGGTACACAACAAATCACAAACGGTCTGCAACACTTGTATGTGTGCGAAGGGGCTCCTGAACAATTTGTGATAGAACATTATCGTAGACGGTAATTATTGGGAAACGTGTGTGATGGATTCCTGCATGGCAGATGGGTTACGTAGAAAACTCGTGTGCGATGGGGCACAAATCGGACACAGTTCATATGTTGGCCCATGTGCCCTACATATTGTTTCCCGAACGGTTCATTATGACACACCGTTTGGTTTCACTGCGTCATTAGAAACGTTTAATCACCGGTCCCACACGTGCGGAAGAATTTAGTGTGTGCTGCAACGTACAAAGTTCCATTTTGCGAGGCCTCTGGATCATTACTCCATATCACCGACGATTTCTGTGTCGTGTGGGAAGGACCCCCTATCGCCCACACTCACATGGCGACGGTTCTAAATGTCGTTGCGGAAAGGGGTTAAAAACTGTTTGTATAGCACCGACGCGTACTAGTGTAATAATGATGATCATTACACTTTTATTTACTTACAACTCAAAATTACAACTCAAGGTAAAAACTCACAATGAAGTTACATGGCAATATATCTTGGAATCACTATGAAAATGCTATGGTGGATGTTCTGAGGAAAGGTATAAGGTGGGTTTAATGCACTGGCTAAAGTTGCACAGTACTAGAGTGGCTAGCAAAGGTGGAAGGGTGAGAGTGCGTATAATCGATGGACTCAACATTAGTCATAAAGAACTCGTGTACTTATTGCAAAAAGTTTATTAGCCCTCAAAGCAAAGTTCTACTACGCATGCTCCTAGGGGAGAGGTTGGTAGGAGTTAACCATCGCGTGCTCCCGACTTTCCACAAAGGAAGACAATAAAGGATAAATTGCGATCCAACTTCATCACAGAACTCGAAGACCATACGTGCATGCTACGGGAATCACAAACCTTAACACAAGTATTTCTTTTATTCCACAATTCACTACTAGCATGATTCCAGTATTACCATCTTCATATCTTAAAAGAATTGCAAGGAATCAAACTTCTCATATATTCAATGCTCTTTATGAAAGTTTTTACTATATCCCCTTTGGATGCCTATTATATTAGGACTAAATTCATAAACTAAGAAAATTATCATTCAGTTATTAGCATCTCAAAATAATATAAGTGAATCATGAGAGTTCATCAATTTCTTCAAAATAACATCACCGTCGCGCTCAAAAAGATATAAGTGAAGCACTAGAGCAACTACCTAGCTCAAAAGATATAAGTGAAGCACATAGAGTATTCTACTAAATTCACGATTAATGTGTGTCCCTCTCAAAAGGTGTGTAGACAAGGATGATTGTGGCAAACTAAAAAGAAAAGACTCAAATCATACAATACGCTCCAAGCAAATCACATATCATGTGGTGAATAAAAATATAGCCTTAACTAAATTTACCGATGGATTGAAGACAAAAGAGGGATGCCCCGGCTTAGATGCTTGGTTGTCCTTGGATATTACCTTGGGGTGCCTTGGGCATCCCCAAGCTTAGGCTCTCACCACTCCTTATTCCGTAATCCATCAAATCTTTACCTAAAACTTGAAAACTTCACAACACAAAACTCGTGAGATCCGTTAGTATAATAAAGCAAATAATTACTTTATCTACTGTTGTGAACTCATTCTAATTTTACATTGGTGATATATCTACTATATTCCAACTTCTCCATGGTTCATACCCCAATACTACCCATAGATTCGTCAAAATAAGCAAACAACACAATGAAAACGGAATCTGTCAAAAACTGAACAGTCTGTAGCAATCTAAAACCTTTTTATACTTCTGCAATTCTATTTTATTTGCAAATTAGGACAATGTGGGCCATTTGCATATCAATCTTGTGTAAAAAATTCAGGAAATTATCACGCTCCAGTGAATTATAGAATTTTCTGTACTGGACGCAAAAGTTACAGTTTTTCGACAAAATCAAATCAACAATTTCCAAACCATACCAAAGGTCTTACTTGGCACAAACACGAAATTTAAATAGGAAAACACATCTAAATAGAGGCTAGAAGGTATATTTATTGGAAAACAGAAGCAAAAAGATAAAAACAAAAATAAAATTGGGTTGCCTCCCAAGAAGCGCTATGGTTTAACGCCCCTAGCTAGGCATAATGCAACGATCTAGGTATTGTCATCTTTGGTATTCAACCCATAAGTAGCCCTCATAATAGATTGATATGGTAACTTAATTTTTTCTTGGAAAGTGTTCCATGACCTCCCTTAATAGAAATTGAAATCTAATGTTTCCTTCTTTCATATCAATAATTGCACCAAACGGTCTAAGGAAAGGTCTACCAAGAATAATAGGACATGTTGGATTGCAATCTATATCAAGCACAATAAAATCTACGAGCACATGATTCCTATTTGCAACAACAAGAACATGTTTAATCCTTCCCATAGGTTTTCTAATAGTGGAATACGCAAGATGCAAATTGAAAGAACAATCATCAAGTTTATGGAAACCTAGCACATCACATAGAGTTTTCTGAATTGTTGAAACGCTAGACCTCAAATCACACAAAGCATTGCACTCATTATCTTTAATCTTGAATTTAATTGCAGGTTCCCATCGTCATAAAACTTTCTAGGGATTTAAACTTCCAACTAAGGTTTTTCTTCAAAAGAATTCATCATAGCATCAAAAATATGTTTAGTAAAAGCTTTATTTTGATTATAAGCATGAGGAGAATTAAGCATGGATTGCAACAAGGAAATACAATCTATCAAAGAACAACTATCATAATTAAAATTCTTTAAGTCCAAAATAGTCGGTTCATCGCTACCTAAAGTTTTGACCTCTCCAATCCCACTTTTATCAAATTTCATTAAGAGCTTTATTCTCCAAATTATCGGGAGGCCCTCTAGCTAAAGTTGACTCACCTCCAGTCCCTTCTTTTCCAAGATTTATATTAGCAAACACATATTCAATAGGAGTCAAGCCTATCATCTTAAGATCTTCATCGTTATTAAAAGCTTCAGTTTTAGCAGCCATGTTGTTCAGTAACGTGGTTTGCTTACCTGACATACTAAAATTTCAATATGGGCAAGTTGAGATTTAAGACCTGATATTTACTTGGTAACATCATAAGGATCTTTGTTGATATATCCCGTCATAGCTTTTTGTTCTTTAAGCTCGTTCCGAAAGAAACTATTATGCTCAAATTGCAAAGACATAAAACTTTTCGTATTGTTTTAAATTATTCTAACTTCCTAAAGAAAAGATCAAGATCTCTATGTTGAGACATGAAGGCAAGCAAGAAATCTAACACCCAAGCAAGCAAAAAGACGAAGGGTAAAGGGCGAATAAAAAGGCAAATATTTTTGTGTTTTTCTAAAAATGTTTAGAAGTGGGGGAGATAAAAACGAGAGGCAAACGACAAATAATATAGGTGTAAGAGATGAGAGTTTATGATAGGTACTTGGTAAGCTTGATTAGAACCTCCCCGCCAACGGCGCCAGAAATTATTCCCGCTACTTCTTGAGCTTGCGTTGATTTTTCCCTTGAAGAGGAAAGGGTGACGCAGCAAAGTAGAGATAAGTATTTCCCTCAGTTAAGAACCAAGGTATCAATCTAGTAGGAGGCACAAGCAAGTCCCCAATATATGCACCTGCACAAACTAACAAACACTTGCATAGAATGCGAAAACGAGGTTGTCAATCCCTTCACTAGTATGATGAGGACATCCCAACCGTGGGCACCACACCACCAATCATCAATGGTCCGGTCACAAGAAGTCGCGCAATGCAAATACATGATCAGGTGAACGCTAACTTAAGTCTATCATTTGACCTTGAAAACACGGTTGTACCTTCACCTGCTTTGTCGTTGGCTGAACTCAGGTGCGATATCGAAGAAGGCCAAACACATTCAATTTGCGCAAAACAATGTTTTATAGCGAAGAAACAAAGTTAGGATTTCATAAAGAAATGACTTGTCTGCTGAAGAAACATTTTTCTGATTCTGAAGAAACAATGTTTTGCACGTGTTTGGATATCCCAACTTGCGAAAGGTTCCCAGAACTCGATTTTGCTGCTGAAGGAAACATTGTTCAACTCCAGTGAACATTTTTTGGTCGGGAACTGCCAACCATGTGACGCCCCGAGACCGATGCGCCGGGTGTCTTCTAGTTATTCGCTGTCCTTGCCATGTCATTTGCTTGCATGTTGCATTTTTCCATGTCATCATGTGCATGTCATCAGCATGTTTTCAAAACTTGCATTCGTTCGTAGTTGCCGGGTCCCCCGTTCTCCCCGTTGTCCGTTCTGAAACCAGACACACTCACACGTGCCCGCGACACCTCCGAATATTTATTTTATAGGTGGCAGGAAATGTTCTCCAAATGAGGTGAAATTTGGCGTGTGGTCTTATTATAGTGTAGGTAGACCGCCTGTCAAATTTCGTCGCTTTCGGAGTCTGTTTGATAGCCCAACCGTTAAACTATAGCGGCACTATCGCTGGTCTAACATCGGACGTTTTCGGTCTCCGAAAACCCCCGCTCGGCCTCTCTCCTACACAGCCCACTAGGCCTGTCTAGCCCCCCTTGCGACCAATGCCGTCCGATTGGCATCCGAGGGTCCGAATCGAACCAAAATCCCCTAACCCTAGCAAAAACTACCTATTTAAACTACTCCCCTTGCCATTTTGGGCATCCCTAGCCCCCTCTAGCCTTCCTTAACCTCCCAGCAGCCACCCTCCTCGGGATCCACACCCCTCCAGCCGCCGGTCGCCACTTGGCACCGCCGCTCCCCGCCAACCACGGCGCGCCACCTCACTGCTAGCGCCCCTCCAGCCACTCAGCTGCTGCCACCTAGCGCCTCCACCCCCGACTTCCCCGCCGACCCGTAAGGCCCATCCGGGGCCCGCCCGGGTCTGGAACTGCGCCGCCGCCCCCCACCGCAGCACCTCGCCTCCCGTGCACCACCGAGCGCTCAACCCCGCTCGCCCGAGCTCCTTCGCCCCGCCGCCTTCGCTCGACGCGCCGCCATCGCCGGCCGCCTCCGGCGACCGGGCCCCGATGGAGCAGCAGCCCGTGACTCCAGTCCCGAGCACCTCACCTCACGCTCCTCCCTACGCCAGCCCCGCCGCCACGCACCGACGTTGGATCGAACCACTGCCACCTTGCCGCCACCTGAGGCCAGCACCTCGCCTCCGCTCCGAGTCCGGCCGGATCCGGCGAGATCCGGCCCCCGCGAGCCCGTACCCAACATCCGGCGCCTGTTCCCGACCCCTTATGCCTTTCCCACATCGCCGGAGTCCGCTGGAGCACTGTCGGCTTGCTATGCCCGGATCGGGACCGGTCCATCCCAGGGATCTCGTCGATCCCCGAGCCAAACGCATCCCGCGTCCCGGCACCCCGTCACCCCGCTTCGTCCCTGCGCACCGCCATCCCTCCATCCAAACACCTACCGTCCCGGATCTGCTCGTCCCGTTGTACCTCCCCGTCCATGTTTCCCCGAGGTAGTTTTTAACGAAGTCCCTAAAATCAAACAGCATGTTCCAATCTTTGGTTGATGATAATTTTGTGCATGTTTACCCTATGATGATGTATAATATATCAAAATGTTCATCTCTCTGTGGTCTACATGATGGTTGTGATTGCATTCATGTTAGGATCCATTTTGACATGTTAATATCTGTTGCAATAGTGCTAAGTAATATAAACTACTGAAAACTGTTATAACTTGCTCATTTGTCTTTTTCATATTTTTGTGTGTGATTTTTGTTTGAGCACCATGTAAACATGTTTTAGGAGCACAATCTTGTCATCTTTGCAATGGTGTAATTACTGTTTCATGATATGCCTTGTGGTGAGTGAAACAAGCTTGCAAAGTGACCTACTCGTTGTTTGCTGTTTTTTGAGACTTGTAAAAAGCTGCCAAGTCTGGAACTGTTATATTATGATGCCATGTTTGCTTGATGCTATAGTCATATCCTTGCATGTTTTCGAATGTCCAGTTATCATGTCTTGAAGTCCATGTTATGCCCTATACATCCATGCCCTTATTTGCAATTATAAGTTGATGTAGCATGTCTCTTTCTTGCTCTCAAGTTGTCATTATGATAAATCTATCAGCCTGTTAACAACATGTTCAATTTGGCAAAACTCATTGTAATCAATCCATGCCTCCTACGGAGTTATGCCAATGGAGTTATTTGGAGTATGACATGCCTACTACATGTTCATGACCTTTGCAAGCTTATTAGAATTGATATGCTTGTTATTATATGCCTCCAAAGTCAGCATCATGATGTTGTTGTGGAATTCCTAGATTTTCACTAAGTTTGAGAATCTGCTATAACATGTTTGCATCTTGTCTTGATGAATGCCGTTGCTCTAGAGGTTATTTGGGAGATGCTTAGTAATCATGTTTTGCCATGTATAACCTGTAATTTAATGCCATGCTTTTGCTTGCCATGTTCTTGTGTTGTAGCTTAATTATTTCCTGCCTCCAGCATGTCATCATATTAACTCTGCTCATGTATGCCCAATATTTCAATAAGTCATAATCTGTGATATAAAGTTTGCTTGTTGCCTTGATCATGTTGGATTACTCTTGATGCCTATGAACATGATCCTTGTTGTTATTTGAAGCTTGTAATCTGTACTTTGAGCTCATGCCTTGCTTGTGCCTATCTTGTACTTGTAGCATGTTGTTTCGATGGTTGTAAGATGCCTAGTTGCTCTTTTGGACAGATTGTGTTTCAAACTTGTTTCGTGTGTATCTGTTGAACCGTGGCTCCGTTTGGGGCATGCTTTATATGAAACTTGCTTGGTTTTGCATATAGATGCACCATGTCATGTTGCATCCATGTATTGAGTGTTGTGCTTGATGTTTGAATGCATTTTGCATCAATACCATGTTTACCTTGTTTTGCTCATATCTTCTAGGCCGTAGCTCCGAATTAAATGAACTTTATATGTAACTTGAATAATATTTCATGTGGATCATCATGGTGCATGTTAACTTGCTGTTTAACAACTTGAACTTATGGTTTGTTCAGATCTGGACCAATTTCGAAATTTGCATATGAGGACTTACCGTAATTGTTAGGGCATCTCCAGCCGCGCCCCCAGGAAGGCCTCCCGAGGCGATTTTTTCGCGCCGGCGCCGAAAAAACGGCCCAGTCGCGCCCCCAGGAGCCTGATTTTCGTCGGCCTGGGCCGAAAACAGCGTCGCCGGACCCAGGCCAAACCCGGCGCGCTGGGGGAAGCCCGGGGGCGCCGGGGCGAACTGTTTTGGCACGAAAAAGCCGCGGGCCAGCCGCGTCAGCGACAAGGCGGCTCGTCTTCCCCCAACTGCCATGGGGAATCAATGGCAAGGCTGCCGCCGGTCAGCCTTGCCATTGATCCCTCACGGGCGGCGCGTCACGGGACGGCGTGCCGACGCCTCCCCTCCCTCGCATGCGTACACACGGGCGCGGAGCAGCTATAAAGCCGGCAGTCTGACTCGCATGTGCCCATACCAGCCTCGCCCCTCGCCGCCGCCCAGCCCCTCCCTCTCCGTCTACCTCTCCCGAGCGCCGCCGCCACCCAGCCCCTCTCTCTCCCTCTCTACCTCTCCCGAGCCAGTCACCATGGCAGAACGCTTCCCTGGAGACGAGGCGGCGGCCAACGGCTTCGACCGCCGTTCGCTCCGCGAACAGGAGTCCTGGCTCCTATTCCACGCGAACATTCTGGCGCCACCGGACATGCGCGCCCGGCTGACGGGGTGGCGGCTCAGCGACGGGGGAGTGCTCGTTCCCCCGTTGCCCGACGGCGTGGCGAAGCCCAAGTACTTTGCCGAGGAGGTTGAGGTCGTGCGCGCCTCCCTGACCGACGCCGAGCTCTCCCTCCCCAAGTACGCCGCCGACAACCACGCAGCATGGGCGGCGTACTTCGAGCGCCGCCAGCAACAGCGCCTGGCGTCCACCAACGGCGCGCCGGTGGTCGGCGGCGTGAAGAACAGCGAGGGGCGCCACCTGTGGTGGGGCGTCCCCGGCCGCACGGTGGAGGGCATGCTGACGTACCTCGACAGCAGCAACAACCCGCCGTTGACGTACCCGGCGACGGGGGCCGCCCCATCGCAGCACTGACGCGCATGGGCGCCACGGAGGTTCGGCTCCTCCTTGTCTTCCTCCTCACGCTCTTCTTCTCACTCCTCCGGCACTCCGGCGCTTCTCGATGTTAAGGCCGTGCCCGTGGCGGAGACGCCGCTCGGCCGGCGCACTCGCAGCGCCGACATCGTCATCAACGAGGGCGGCCGGCGCGCCTCCTCGTCGGCTCCTCCGCGCTTTGTCAAGCCAAAGATGGAGTAGGGGCTCGCGCCGGTGAAGACGGAGCCGGGGCTGGCGTCGGTTAAGAAGTAGCCCGCCGCGCCGGTGAAGACAGAGCTCGACGACGACGACGCAGCCCTGGAATGGGCGCGCTTGGACTCCATTGCGATGGAGAAGGAGCGGCGGCAGAAGGAGAAGGAGTGCCAGCGCGCCTCCCTGCGCCGCTTCGAGGAGCGCCGACGTGGCCGCGACGAAGGCGGAGTCGTCGTCATATGCGACAGCGACGGCGACGACGACGACGCGCCACCACCAGTCCGCCATGGCAACACCGGGCAGGGGTCCAGTAGGGGCGCCTGCGTCAAGGAGAAGAAGGCCGATGACGACGATGGCGGCGACGACTTCAGCCAGTTTTTTTAGATTAGGTCAATGTAATGAAAATCCGCCAATTTCGCCGAAATTTATCATGTTTGGCCGAAATTGAACGTGTTTTTAGCAGAACTATGCCGAACGGTGCTATTTTTTTATACGCGCCTGGGGGCGGCTCTAGGGCCGGCGGCTGGGGACCAACTCGCCCCCAGGCCCAATTTTTGCGCCAGCTCACCCCCAGGCGGTGCTTTTAGGCGCCCCCTGGGGGGCCAACGGCTGGAGATGCTCTTATATGTTGTTTCCGGCCTCATTTGAACTTTCTTTGTGTATAGATCTTGTGTGCTTCATTTCTTGTCATGGTTTTGCATCATGTAGCCTTGTCATGCATCATACTTGGTTGAGCATCTTGTCTTGTTTATGTGTGTTGTGTTTACCATGTTATTTGCTTCTTCTCGTTAGTTCATGTTTCGTTGCGATCGTGACGATTCGTTCGGCTACACTTGGTTCTTCTTCATGGCTTTGTCTTCGTCATGGACTCATTCTCCTTCCTTGCGGGATCTCTGGCAAGGTGACCATCACCTTGGATCTCATTTCTCTCATTGATATGCTAGTTATCTCGATGCTATCGCTATATGTCACGCTACCCACCACTTGTTTATCAAGCCTCCCTATATGCCATGAAACACCCTCTAACCTTTGAGACCATCCCAACAAACCGTTGTGTGGCTATGTTACTGCGTGCTCAGCCCCTCTTATAGCGTTGTTAGTTGTAGGTGAAGATGAAAATTGCTCCATGTCGGATCTTGTATTTGGAATATCACAGTATCACTTATTTAAATTAATGCACCTATATACTTGGCTATAGGTGGAAGGCTTGGCCTTTTGTTCGGTGTTTTGTTCCACTCATGCCGCCTTAAGAACCAATAAACCGGTGTTATGTTCCTTGAGTTTGCGTTCCTAACACGATTGGGTGTTATGGGACCCCCTTGACAGTTCGCTTTGAATAAAACTCCTGTAGCAAGGCCCAACTTTGGTTTTACCATTTGCCATAACTAAATAACTTGCATAGGGACTTTCAGGACCCCGAGGAATAAATTTACAACCCGGGCCAGTGCTCCTCATGGGTGTTGGTCCAAAATGGCAGTAGCCGGGGCCACCAACAGGTGTGACAGCCGAAAACTTAGCAAATATGGATGTGGCCTAAGACGAGATACGTGCGGCTACTATTAGGGTGTCGACACGTCGGGAGGTCTTGCTGGACTTGTTTTACTATTATCGAAATGTCTAGTGCACCGAGATTCCGGGTTTGATCAGGTTGTCCCTAAGATAAGAGGTTTTACCTCTGCTGATCGTGAGAGCTTGTGATGGGCTAAGTTGGGACACCCCTGCAGGGTTATGAGCTTTCGAAAGCCGTGCCCTAGGTTATGTGGCAGATTGGAATTTTTTAATATCTAGTTGTAGAAAACTTGACAGAGGATCCGAGATAAAATACACCAACCGCATGATTAACTGTGATCGTCTCTTTTCATTTTGAGAAAAGAACACGGTGGGGTAATGTTTGACTCTGTCACGCCCAAGATGCGATTCTATCTCGATCACTAGATAAAACTTGTGATTGAGGCACAACCGCATTTCAGGCGCTTAGCAAGATGGATATCATTACATCGTACCATTACATACATACATGGGGATACATACAAGTCATACAATTCCATGAATACAACATCATCACATACAAGGCATCCGACTACGATGGATGCAAACATGAAAAGCACAACGACATCCATCTGCTATCCAGGCTGCCGACCAGGAACCTAACCCAAGACTGGCGAAGAAGAAGAAGAAAGAGCTCAAACTCAAAGAACATCGCTCTCACATGACGTCATCGGAAACCTGCACCTGCAACTGTTGTTGTAGTATCTGTGAGCCACGAGGACTCAGCAATCCCATAACCATGGGTATCAAGACTAGCAAAGCTTTATTGGGTAAGGAGAGGTTAAGTGGTGAGGTTGCAGCAGCGGCTAAGCAAAAGTATGGTGGCTAACTTATGAGTACAAGAATAAAATGAGCATCTACGCAAACGGTCACAAACTAGTAATGATCGCTAACGATCCTGAACTACATGCTAGTCAAACATAACCCCACTGTGTTCTCTTCTCAAAGTGAAAAGAGACTGTCACGGTTACACACGCAGTTGTGTATTTTATTTCGGATCCTCTGTCAAGTTTTCTACCGGACATTAACAAATTCCCATCTACCACATAACCGCGGGCACGGCTTTCGAAAGATTATAACCCTGAAGGGGTGTTCCAACTTAGCCCATCACAAGCTCACGATCTGCGGAGTCGCAACTCCAAGTTGGGAAGACCCGAGTATTCTCGGAATCCCGTGCTCAAGATATTTCGACAAAGGTAAAACTGATCCAGCAAGACCCCCCGACGTGCCGACACCCTGATAAGAGCCGCGCGTATATCGTCTCAGGCCACGATCGGATTGTCCAAACTTTCGGTAGGCCAAGTCCAGAGTTGCCCCTGGTGGCCACCGGTGGCTGACAGGTTTGGACCAACACTCATGAGGAGCAATGGCCTGGGGGTTGATTAAGAGTCCTCGTGTGCTAGTCGGTCCCTATGCAAGTTTTTAGTTATTAGGCAAATGTAGTACCAAAGTTGGATCTTGCTGGAAAAGTTTTAAGCAGTGCGAATTATCAAGGGGGGGGGGCATAAACCCCAACCGTGTTAGGAACGCAAAATCAAGGAACATAATGTCGGTTTATCGGTTCTTAAGGCGACATGAGTGGAACAAAACACCGAGCAAAAGGCCAAGCCTTCCACACATTGCCAAGTATATATATGTGTTAATTTAATTAATAGATATTGTGATATTCCAACAATGTCCAGCTCCAACATGGAGCAATCTTCATCTTCACCTACAACTAACAACGCTATAAGAGGGGCTGAGTAAGTGGGTAACATAGCCAAACGACGGTTTGCTGGGATGATGTCAAAGGTTAGAGGTTTCATGGCAACAAGGAGAGGCTGACAACAAATAGATGGGTAGCGCGACATATAGCGATAGCATCGAGACAACTAGCATAGCAATGGTAGTAAAGGTATCCAAGGTGATGGTCATCTTGCCTGGAATTCCGCAAGGAAGAAGAACGAGTCCATGAAGAAGTCGAAGAAGAAGCCACAAAGATGAATCGAGTGTAGATGAACGAATCCTCATGATCGCAACGGAACAAGCACTAACGAGAAGAAGCAAGCAACACGGTAAAGACACCACCCAAGAACATGACATAATGCCCAACCAAGTATGATGCAAGACAAGTCTATATGATGCAAAGCATGGCAAGGTATGAGGCATGCAAAAACATCACATAAAGCAAGTTTAAATGAGGCCGGAAACAACATATAACCATTCCAGTAAGTCCTCATATGCACATTTCGAAATTGGTCCAGATCTGAAGAAATCTTAAGTTAAACTTGTTAAGCAGCAAGTTAACATGCACGATGATGATCTACTCGAAAATCTAGTCAAGTTTCATATAAAGTTCATTTAATTCGGAGCTACGGCCTAGAAGATATGAGCAAAACAAGATGAACTTGGTATAGATGCAAAATGCATCCACACATCAAGCAAACACCTTCCAAACAGGTTTACAAGATGTTAATATGCATCTACATGCAAAAACTCACAAGTTTCATATAGGACACGCGCAAAACGGAGCAACGATTCATCACATACGCATAGAACAAGATATAACAACAAGCTGTCCAAAACAACTACATGACACTTAGTTGACAACAAAACAACATGATACAATAACATTTCATGGCAACAAAGGGCATGGCAAGCATGTACATGTCAAGAACTAAAAGCATGATCCCTGAGCTACTACCAAACACCACTAGAACATGCTCAAAACATCATGGCAATATTGCAAAAGATAACAGTTTCACAGACTTAGTGAAAATAATCTGAACATGGCAGCAACAACGACAATTAGGCATGTTTGCAAGCTTGTGCAACTCATCTCAAAGCATATCATGGCATGTGAATATAACCAACAACAAGAAGACATGTTTATGAAGCTACTCATGGCAACGAGATCGTCATAGGATGCATAGAACACTAGCTATTCACATGGCAAAACTGAACTTACTGAGAACAGGCTGACAGAAACATTTTATAGCAACTTGAGAGCATGAAAACAACAAACTACAGCAGGCCATAAATGCAAACAAGGGCATGGATGGATAGAGCATAACATGGACAACAAGACATGGTCATTGGACATCCCCAAGGTGCATGGATTTGAGTGGGGCATCAAGCAAACATGGCATCAGGCTATAACAATTTCAGACTTAGCAGTTTTCAACAAGTCTTAGAAAATAACAACAGCGAGTAGGCCACTTTACAAGCTTGTTGCAAACACCAGAAGGCATATCATGAAAAGCGGATTGCACCACAGCAAAGATGGCATGATTATGCTTCTAAAACATATTGACATGTAGCTCAAACAAAAATCACACATAAAGATATGAAAGAGACAAATCATCATCTTATAACAAGTTTCAGCACTTAACAGTCACATGCACTTTTGCAACAGAGATAAACATGGCAATGTGGTACCTAACATGAATGCAACAGCCACCATCATGTAGATCACTTCACAATGAACATTTTGACATATCATACACTCCATTTGGACCAACATGCACAAAGATACCACCTCACAAACATGGTAACATATTGTTGATAGACAACAAGGACTTGACACTAACATCACATAGCAGTTTTGCAACGAAGATTCAGACATCAAGATGAACAGTAACATGCATGAAAATGCAACTAACATGTAGAGCATCACGAGACGAACATTTTGACATATCATATGTTCAATTTGGATAAAATATGCACAAAATATACCACCCTCACAAGATGCATACCTAATATGATTTTTTCAGGACTTAGCCATTTTTAACCCAGGGGAAAAAATAGAGCGAGCACCGTTTTACTAAACGACACTCGGGCGCAAGATTGCGGGCTGGCTGGGGCTCACCTTGCGTCCCGTGGCCCAGGTGGAGAAGGAGGCCGGGCAGACCAGGACAGAGGAGACGGGCCGGCCCGGCTGGGCCGTGGGTAGGAGCAGGCCGGCTGGGCCCGCAGCAGGGTTGGCCCACGGCAACGGCCCAAGAAAGCTAAGTTGAAAGATGATGGTAGCAACTACACGGACTGGGTCCGTAACTTGAGAATTATCCTCATTGTTGCACAGAAGAATTATGTCCTTGATGCACCGCTAGGTGAAAGGCATGCTGCAGGAGTAGATGCTGATGTTTTGAATGTCTGGCAAGCTCGATCTGATGACTACTCGATAGTTCAGTGTGCCATGCTTTACAGCTTAGAATCAGGACTTCAAAGACGTTTTGAACGTCATGTAGCATGTGAGATGTTCCAAGAGTTGAAGTTAATATTTCAAGCAAATGCCCGAGTTGAGAGATATGAAGTCTCCAACAAGTTCTATAGCTACAAGATGGAGGAGAACAGTTTTGTGAGTGAAATATACTCAAAATGTTTGGGGTATCATAATCACTTGACTCAGCTAGGAGTTAACCTTCCAGTTGATAGTGTTATTGACAGAGTTCTCGAATCACTGCCACCAAGCTACAAAGGCTTCATGATGAACTATAATATGCAAGGGACGGAGAAGACAATTCCCGAGCTCTTCATAATGCTCAAAGCTGTTGAGGTAGAAATCAAGAAGGAGCATCAAGTGTTGATGGTTAACAAGACCACTAGTTTCAAGAAAAAGGTCAAGGGAAAGAAAGGGAACTTCAAAAAGAATGGAAAGAAAGTTGCCACTCCCGGGAAGAAGCCCAAAGCTGGACCCAAGCCTGAAACTGAGTGCTCCTACTACAAAGGGACTGGTCACTGGAAGCAGAACTGCCCCAAGTATTTGGCGGATGAGAAGGATGGAAAAGTAAACAAAGGTATATTTGATAGACATGTTATTGATGTGTACCTTACTAATGCTCGTAGTAGCGCCTGGGTATTTCATACTGGTTCGATTGCTCATATTTGTAACTCGAAAAAGGAGCTACGTATTAAACGGAGATTGGCTAAGGATGAGGTGAGGACACACGTCGGGAATGGTTCCAAGGTCAATGTGATCGCCTTCGGCACGCTACCTCTACATCTACCTTCGGGATTAGTTTTAGAACTGAATAATTGTTACTTGGTGCCAGTGTTGAGCATGGACATTATATCTGGATCTTATTTACTGTGAGACGATTATTCCTTTAAATCATAGAATAATGGTTATTCTACTTATATGAGTAATATCTTTTATGGTCATGCACCTTTGAAGAGTGGTCTATTTTTGTTGAATCTCTATTGTGGTGATACACATATTCATAATGTTGATGCCAAAAGATGAAAAGTTGATAATGATAGTGCAACATATTTGTGGCACTGCCGTTTAGGTCATATTGGTGCAAAGTGCATGAAGAAACTTCATGTAGATAGACTTTTCGAATCACTTGATTATGAATCATTTGATACTTGCGAACCATGCCTCATGGGTAAGATGACTAAAACTCCGTTCTCTGGAACAATGGATCGAGCCATTGGAAATAGTACATACCAATGTATGCGGTCCGATGAGTGTTGACGCACGCGGCGGGTATCATTATTTTCTGACCTTCACAAATGATTTTTGCAGATATGGGTATATCTACTTAATGAAACACAAGTCTGAAACATTTGAAAAGTTCAAAGAATTTCAGAGTGAAGTAGAGAATCATCGTAATAAGAAAATAAAGTTTCTACGATCTGATCATGGAGGCGAATATTTGAGTTACGAGTTTGTCCTTCATTTATTACAATGTGGAATAGATTCACAAGTCACGCCACCTGGAACAACACAGCGTAATCGTGTGTCTGAACGTCGTAATCATACTTTATTAGATATGGTGCGATCTATGATGTCTCTTACCGATTTACCACTATCGTTTTGGGGTTATGCATTAGAGACAACTGTATTCACGTTAAATAGGGCACCATCTAAATCTGTTGGGATGACACCGTATGAACTTTGGTTTGGCAAGAAACCGAAGTTGTCATTTCTTAAATTTTGGGGTTGTGACACTTATGTCAAAAGGCTTCAGCTTGATAAGCTTAAACCCAAATCAGAGAAGTGTGTCTTCATAGGATACCATAAGGAAACAAATGGGTACACCTACCACATATCCTAAGGCATGATCTTTGTTGCCAAGAATGGAACATTTATAGAAAAGGAGTTTCTCTCAAAAGAAGTGAGTGGGAGGAAAGTAGAACTTGATGAGGTAATTGTACCTTCTCTTGAATTGGAAAATAGCTCATCACAGAAAATTGTTCCCATGATGCCTACACCAACTAGAGAGGAAACTAATGATGATGATCATGAAACTTCAGATCAAGTTACTACTAAGCCTCGTAGGTCAACCAGAGCACGATCCACACCAGAGTGGTACGGTAATCCCGTTCTAGAAGTCATGTTACTAGACCATGGCGAACCTACGAACTATGAAGAAGCTATGATGTGCCTAGATTCCGATAAATGGCTTAAGGCCATGAAATCTGAGATAGGATCCATGTATGAGAACAAAGTGTGGACTTTGGTGGACTTGCCCGATGATCAGCTAGCCATAGAGAATAAAAGGATCCTCAAGAACAAGACAGACGCTGATGGTAATATTACTGTCTACAAAGCTCGACTTGTCGCAAAAGGTTTTCAACAAGTTCAAGGAGTTGACTACGATGAGACTTTCTCACTCGTAGCGATGCTTAAGTCTGTCCGAATCATGTTAGCAATTGCCGCATTTTATGATTATGAAATCTGGCGAATGGACGTCAAAACCGCATTCCTTAATGGATTTATTAAAGAAGAATTGCATATGATGCAACCAGAAAGTTTTGTCGATCCTAAAGGTGCTAACAAAGTGTGAAAGCTCCAGTGATCCATCTATGGACTGGTGCAAGCATCTCGGAGTTGGAATATATGCTTTGATGAGGTGATCAAAGCATATGGTTATATATAGACTTTCAGAGAAGCCTGTATTTACAACAAAGTGAGTGGGAGATCTGTAGCATTTCTAATATTATCCGTTGATGACATATTGTTGATTGGAAATGATATATAATTGCCGGATTGCATAAAAGGATACTTTAATAAGAATTTTTCAATGAAAGACCTCGATGAAGCTGCTTATATATTGGGCATCAAGATCTATAGAGATAGATCAAGACGAATTTTTCAATGAAAGACCTCGATGAAGCTGCTTATATATTGGGCATCAAGATCTATAGAGATAGATCAAGACGCTTGATAGGACTTTCACAAAGCACATACCTTGATTAAATTTTGAAGTAATTCAAATTTG
The DNA here is from genome assembly GCA_902687465.1 of Secale cereale. NCBI lineage: Eukaryota > Viridiplantae > Streptophyta > Magnoliopsida > Poales > Poaceae > Secale > Secale cereale. The sequence goes on along the minus strand of LR738715.1, from coordinate 451,354,250 downwards.
ATCAGTCAAAGAAAGGGTTCTTGCCTATGTTACAAGGTGTGAAGTTGAGTCAGACTCAATGCCCGACCACTACAGAACATAGAGAGAAAATTAAAAACATTCCCTATGCCTCAGCCATAGGTTCTATCATGTATGCTATGCTATGTACCGGACCTGATGTGTGCCTTGCCATAAGTCTGGTAGGGAGGTACCAAAGTAATCCAGGTGTGGATCACTGGACAGCGATCAAGAACATCTTGAAGTACCTGAAAAGGACCAACGATATGTTTATCGTTTATGGAGGTGACAAAGAGCTCATCGTAAATGGTTACATTGATGCTAGCTTTGACACTAATCCGAATGACTCTAAGTCACAAACCGGATACTTATTTGTATTGAATGGTGGAGCTGTCAGTTGGTGCAGTTCCAAGCAGAGAGTCGTGGCGGGATCTACGTGTGAAGCGGAGTACATAGTTGCTTCGGAAGAAGCAAATGAAGGAGTCTGGATGAAGGAGTTCATATCTGATCTAGGTGTAAGACCTAGTGCATAGGGTCCAATGGAAATCTTTTGTGACAATACTGGAGCAATTGCCTTAGCGAAGGAATCCAGATTTCACAAAAGAACCAAACACATCAAGAGACACTTAAACTCCATCCGCGATCAAGTCAAGGAGGGAGACATAGAGATTTGCAAAATACATACGGATCTGAATGTAGTAGACCCGTTAACTAAGCCTCTTCCACAAGAAAAACATGATCAACACCAAGACTCCATGGGTGTTAGAATCATTACAATGTAAGCTAGATTATTGACTCTAGTGCAAGCGGGATACTGAAGGAAATATGCCCTAGAGGCAATAATAAAGTTGTTATTTTATATTTCCTTATTCATGATATATGTTTATTATTCATGCTAGAATTGTATTGATCGAAAAACTAAACACATGTGTGAATACATAGACAAACATTATGTCCCTAGTGAGCCTCTACTTGATTACCTCGTTGATCAAAGATGGTTAAGGTTTCCTAACCATGGACATGAGTTGTCTTTTGGTAACGGGATCACATCATTAGGAGAATGATGTGATGGACAAGACCCATAGCTTAGCATAACGATCGCCTAGTTTTGTTGCTATTGTTTTCTTCATGTCAAATACATATTCCTTCGACTATGAGATTATGCAACTCCCGAATACCAGAGAATGCCTTTTGTGCTATCAAACGTCACAATGTAACTGGGTGATTATAAAGATGTTCTGCAGGTATCTCCGAAGGTGTTTGTTGAGTTGGCATAGATCGAGATTAGGATTTGTCACTCAGAGTACCGGAGAGGTATCTTTGGGCCTTGCAAGCAAAGCGACTAATGAGTTAGTTGCAGGATGATGTATTATGGAATGAGTAAAGAGACTTGTTGGTAACGAGATTGAACTAGGTATGAAGATACCAACGTGAATCTCACGCATGTACCTTACCGATGGACAAAAGGAATAACGTATGTTTTCATAATGGTTCGACTGATAAAGATCTTCGTAGAGTATGTAGGAGCCAATATGGGCATCCAGGTTTCGCCATTGGTTATTGACCGGAGAAGTGTATCGGTCATGTCTACATAGTTCTTGAACCCATAGGGTCCGCACACTTAACGTTCAATGACGATATTTTATTATATAAGTTATGTGATTTGGTGACCGAATGTTGTTCGGAGTCCCGGATATGATCACTGACATGGTGAGGAGTCTCGAAATGGTTGAGAGGTAAAGATTGATATATAGGACAATAGTATTTGGACACCAGAAGTGTTCCTAAGTGTATCGAGTATTTATCGGAATACCGGAACCCCCCCCCCCCGGGGGGCTTATATGGGCCATATGGTCCATGAGAGGGGAGCACACCAGCCCACAAGGGGTGGCACCCCCCTATTGCAGGTGGCCAAAAAGGAGAAGAAAATAACATCAATTGTTAGCCTTGTGCGGCGCCCCCCTCCATAGTTTACACCCCCGGTCATATTCTTAACACCCCGAGAATCA
>LR738715.1:451323230-451352234 GCA_902687465.1 Secale cereale | reverse complement strand
CGGATATGATCACTGACATGGTGAGGAGTCTCGAAATGGTTGAGAGGTAAAGATTGATATATAGGACAATAGTATTTGGACACCAGAAGTGTTCCTAAGTGTATCGAGTATTTATCGGAATACCGGAACCCCCCCCCCCCCCCGGGGGGCTTATATGGGCCATATGGTCCATGAGAGGGGAGCACACCAGCCCACAAGGGGTGGCACCCCCCTATTGCAGGTGGCCAAAAAGGAGAAGAAAATAACATCAATTGTTAGCCTTGTGCGGCGCCCCCCTCCATAGTTTACACCCCCGGTCATATTCTTAACACCCCGAGAATCACGCTACAGTGATCTCCCTCTAATGGCGGTCATGTCATCATGATCACTAAGCCAAAAGGCCACTTGTCCAAAATCAAAGCCAAATTCCAATTTGAATTTGCATGTCAAATATTTACTTCTTTGTCATGCAGTCACTATAGTTCATTATTTGGCAAATATTCTCTAAGTATTTATCATGTTGAAACGAACCTCACCTAAATTATCAATATGCCCCTGGGAATTATTATTTTGCCTTTTCATTTTCCAAAAATGGTTAGACAGCTCCAAATGGCCCCAAACTTTTTGTGCCTTCTAGTATTGTTGTGTTTGATTTATGTGCAAAGTTTCACATCTAACAAACATTCTTTGCTAGCTCATTTATATAAGACCAGTTGCAAAAGGCAAAAGCAGAAATAATAAAAGAAAAATAAACAAAGGATAAAAAATAAAAGGAAACATGCCTCCCCCTACCATGGGCCTTGGCCTAGCTAGCTGGCTAGGCCGGCCCAGTCGCACTCCGCACTCGCCTGCTACAGGGACGGTGGTCGTGGCCATGCCCGATGGCCGCCACGGCCGCGCCCGTCGCCGTGGCAGCCATCCGCCGGCGCCCGCCGGCTACCCGCTCGCCTATAAAGCCGGCGGCGCCCCTTCCCTCGCCGAACCCTAATCCCACTTGCCGCCTCCTAGACACGCCCTCTTCCCCTCTTCCTCGCCCTCCCCACCGCTCACCAGATCCACCTTGCCACTACCATCGTCGTCATGGTCGGCGTCGCCTGCCCGGCCACCGTGCTCCTCCCCAACTAGGAGCTCACCAGGAGGGCCCTCGTCGTCTGCCTCGTCATCGTCAACCACACACGCGAGCTGGGACGGTCCCGCCGCGCTACACCGCCATCTCCTTCCGCCTCGGCCGCCGTCGATCTCCTCCAACTCCGGCAACTCTCCTTGCTTCTAAGTAGTCAACAGCCACCGTGAGCATCATCGCGAGCTTCTGTGTCTCCTGCCCCTCATCCTTCTCCCCTCGTGCTCTGCCCCACACAACGGCCACCACAGCCAGCGCGCGCCCACGCACCGCACGGCCCCCAGCGCGCGCTCGCCCTGCCTTGCTACGCATCGCTACACCTTGCTCTGTGGCTGCGCCGCTCGCCTGCTGCCTTGGCCGTCGGCCCACTCCGCGCTTCCGCACCAGCGCGCCTTGCGCGCGCCCCCGTGCCCCGCTACTAGCCTCGCCGGCGCCCCCGCACTGTCCGTGGATGCGACACATCGCCTGGCCGCCCGCTTGTCCGGCCCGCCACAGCCACCTCGGCCGCCCCGCCTCCGGCGCCTCGCCGACACCCCGCCGAGGCGTCCCCATGTGCCCCTGCTACCCTCCGCCACCTCCACCGAGGCCGCGCGCCCTGGGTCCTCCCGCCGGCCTCTGCCGGGGCAGCGCGGCGGCCTCGCCTCGCCGCTCCCGCCGCCTCCGCCGGGCCGCGTCGGGGCCTGGCGTTGCAGCGGCCGGGCAGGCGCCCGGCGCCCACGCCCGCCCCTTCTCGTTTCACCCGCCCCGTTAAGCCCCCCAGGGGCCACTGACGTTGGGGCCCAGCCCCTGTTTTTAAAAAACAATGTTAAAAAATAATAATAAAAAAATAAAAAAAAATAAAAAAGTTTAATTAATTAATTAACATTTTAATTAACTTAATTAAATTAGGTTAATTAACTTAACTTAATTAACCTGACTAATTAGTCTGATTAATCTAGGTTAGTTAACTATAGTCTATGACAGTGGGCCCCACTTCCCCTTTTAACCAGTCAACCAGTCAAAGTTGACTGTTAACCATGCTGACATCAGCATGACGTCATGCTGATGCAATAAGTTCTTTTAAATTAATAACAATTTCATAATATTGCTAAAACTTCAGAAAATCATATAAAATAATCTGTAACTCGGATGAAAAAGTTTTATATGTGAAAATTGCTCAGAACGATGAGACGAATCCGAATACATGGTTAGTTCATCCGCCACACATCTCTATCATACCAAAAATGCAACTTTCCCCTCTGATTCATCTGTCCGAAAACACGAAATACCGGGGATACTTCCCGGATGTTACCCCCCCTACGCCGGTACCGTGTAGCACCGCGTTAGAGCACTCTAGCATCGCGGTTGACATGTTGTGCTTCCTTGTTACATCTGTATGCTTTGTATTTATTGTTTCTTTCCCCTCTTCTCTCCGGTAGACCGCGAGACTGATGCTACCTCGGTGATCAACTATGGTGTTGACGACCCCTCCTTCTTGCCAGAGCAACCAGGCAAGCCAACCCCTCTTGATCATTACGATATCGCCCACTCTCTTCTCTCTTATCCTTGCATTAGAACTGCTACTGCTTTTTGTATGATCCTATTCTGATGCATAGCCTGTTTTTGATACCTGCTTTCATACCTTACATGTTTATACTAAACTGCTTAGTATAGGCTGGTTAGAGATCCACCAGTGACCTCCGACATTGTCCCGACTCCCGACTGCCCCGGCACTGCACATCACTTTCCCCTTAGTTGCTCGACAATACTGGATTACTATCGAGTGCCGAGGGTGACACCTCAGCAGCACTTCTGATGTTAACCTTGTATGTTAGTTCATCGGTTATGGTCATCGAGGGTGATTCCTCTTTCTCCACACCCGATAACGATACTATCATGCAACTCTCAAGAGTGGACCTCGAGGGTGACTCCTCTTTCGTTCACCTTGACGATAAACATTAGGTGGAATTCCGTCGAGGGTGATTTCCTCAGGTTTCCCTTTGGTGTTAGACACACAGTTACTATGGTTACTATGACTTTACAACTGTTACTTGGAAAGGCGGGTCGACGCTGAGGGGTACCCGCGAGTGATGTGGAGACGGGTTGACCTGGAGGGTACCCGAGAGTTGAATACGAGGCGTGGCCGGACATTCTTAGCCGTTGCCACAAATCCTCGAGACGGGGCGACGGGGTCACATCTTTCGTGAGTCTCTGCTCGTTACCGCATTCCCAAGACACTAAACGGTTTGGATATTTGATCCAAGGGGCCTCTGGCCTGATAGTGCTAACCATGACGTGGGCATAGTATAGGCGTTCTGCGTCGTATGCATCAGCCGAAGCTTAAGAGACGACATTGCGACTGAGCGGCGCGCGCCGGGTTGGACTGGTTATGCACCTACCTTTTTAAGGAGGAAGCTAGGTCTGCTCACCGGCCGCCCACGCAACATGCAGGAGTTCCCGAGGCGATTGGACCATGACCCCTGGGGGCATAGTGTTTAGTCCGGCATGCATGACCTCTCTATTAAGCCTAGGCTGGGTTGCGCCGTATTGCTTGGCCGAGGGCAGGCATGACCTGATGGTGTGTCCGCCCGGAGTTAAGCAAGCGTGGTGGGTAAGTTGGTGCACCCCTGCAGGGAAGAAAACATGTATCGATAGCCTGTCCTACGGTAACGGACACTTGGAGGTGTATCCTGATCGATACAACTAGAACTGGATACTGAGACATGAATGGATATGTGGCTCTGGGATTGCTTCCTCGCAGGGAGTCGAGGAAGGATCTCTAGGCGTTATTGCTACAACATGCTTGATAATTATAATATGTTATTATGTACTCTCTTCTACTACTGCAAGATTGGTGGTTTCCAGAAGATGCTAGTCTTCGGTAGGACTAGCTTCTCCCCCTCTTATTCTGGCATTCTGCAGCTTAGTCCACAGATACTACCCCTTTTCATTGATACCGATGCATATGTAGTGTAGATCCTTGCTTGCGAGTACTTTGGATGAGTACTCACGGTTGCTTTGCTCCCCGTTTTCCCCCTTCTTTCTTCCTTCTGGTTGATGCAACCAGATGGTGTAGTCCAGGAGCCAGAAGCCACCTTTGACGATTGCTGCTACCCCGATGGAAGCTACTACTACGTGAAGGCCGCCGTCGACCAGGAGTAGTTAGGAGTTCCCAGGCAGGAGGTCTTGCCTTTTCGATCGTTGATGTTTTGTGCTAGCCTTCTTAAGGCAAACTTGTTTAACTTATGTCTTTACTCAGATATAATTTCTTCCGCTGACTCTTGTGTTTTCGAGCTTATGTATTCGAGCCCTCGAGGCCCCCGGCTTTTAATATAAAGCTTGTATTGTTTTATTTGTGTCTAGAGTTGTGTTGTGATATCTTCCAGTGAGTCCCTGATCTTGGTCGTACACATTTGTGTACATGATTAGTTTATGGTCAAATCGGGGGCGTCACAAGTTGGTATCAGAGCCGACTGCCTGTAGGAACCTCCCTTTCCAACTCCTTGGCTGAAGTTGAGTCTAGTCTTTGAAAAAACTATTTTACTAACTTGGTTGTGTGGTATACGGGTCCCCGTCGCCATTGGCTGGTATTAGGATCTTTTATTCCTCGTCTTTACTCTGGGACTCTTAGCTCTCTTCTATTCAGGTTAAATGATTTTGCTAAAATCTAACTTTAGGTTCTCGAAAATACTTTCTCCCGGAGAGCCCCTTCACTCAAGATTGTCGCGTGCTTCATCAGAAGATTCTGGAGATAATATTCGATGTTTTCCGAGATTCTTCTGGCCTCCACCTTTTTGCAATTCCTTACCATCGTTATATTCTTATGGATAACGACTTAGACTTGTCATTCATACAATCAATTGTCCGTTGCCCTTGTTATTACAAGGTACCCCGAAACCTCTTCCCATATTTCATATATCGATTATGCCACTTTTGTGTAGTTCATTACCACATGAATACCCTTATGGATAATTCCTCCCATTTACCGAGTATCCACTCATCCCCATTCATGTGTTTTACCAATCTCAGAAATATCATTCGACCTTTGGAAAATCCTGAGCAACCTATTGCTCTTGAAGTTCTTGCTTGCTTACATTATGGTTAACCCCATAAGTCTAGTAATCTTATTGACATTCTTTGTCATTATCAGTTTGAGTCAATTGATTCGACATGTTGTGAATGCTCGCAATCCTCGATCCTAGAATTCATCCTTTCGGCTCAGACATCATGTTGAACATGAGCTAGTTCTCTACCAATCTGTTTATCATTGATTGTACCCCTAAGTCTATTCAGCTTATGCATCCTTTATCAGAGCATTTGCTTCTGATCCCTTGGTTTGGAAAACATAATTCCTTTGCATTCAAGCTTGAATTAGTCAGTTGTCTCTATAATATGACCCCATTCATTCTTTCTTCTTTTGGTTGAGTACCGATGCTCACATCAGATCCCTTATGGACCACCAGATCCTTGGTTGGATTATATCCGGCAACATCCTTCATATGCAATAACATTGTGAGCCTTTCCTCGGGTACATAATTAATGCCTTCGGTAAATTGTATCATCTGCTTTCTCAACCATGCCCTACTTTCGAGCTTGTTTAATTCACTCCCAGAGTTTTTTCATATGTTCCTAAGATGCCCTGATGGGTTGAACATATGCCTTCCCTAATATGTGAGGACTCTAAGATTATGCGGGTTATACTCTACTCGCTTTTCGTCAGATAAAATTTCGACATTACAACTTCTTCGAAAGAGGGAAGTGGATGAAAAGTTGTGCATTGAAGAGGTAGGAGTCCACCTTGAACTTGGTGTTCATGCCCATGGAAATGATGTAGATCTTATCATGGGAGAAATCTCGTAAAAATTGTTATCTCCTTGATATAAGCTCATCTTGTATCTTCGATCTGGTTAATGGCAATCATGGTTCCAACCACAATGTTCCCCTTTGATTCCATTTCTTAGAAAAGTCGAAACATATGACTTCTATATCAATACAAGAGTTCAACCTCTATTCCGATCTACCTTCGAGTATTTCCCCATGTTATCTCGAGCATATCATCCCATCGCTCTATCTCTTATGTATTCTTGTTGGAATAATACTCTCACTGTTTAGTCACTCCACATGTTTACATTTCCGTCAGTCGAGGACTTTCATAAGTGACTCGAATCCACACTGTAGTTCAATACTTGTAGTACTTTGTTGCTAGGAAGTTTAATAATCCTTCAAGTCATTCCTAGCCCCATCGTCTATATCATTATCGTGCTAAATTTTAACTGTGCTACCTGATCCTTCTTCCCGGAGCACAATTGTGACGATGAGCTAAGCTTACGTCGATCTTCCTCGTCATATCATTTTTTCCTTGAACAACAAGCTTGATTTCAAGTTTGTAGTGTACTAGTGGTTTCAATAACCATTCGCTCCATCATTCATTTGACTTGATGTCGTCGCCGATCGGTTACATCTTAATAACATCTCTCGACAAATGTGTCGTCATTAGCACCAACAATGATTTGCCTTATTCCAAGTTGTGAATCAAATTCATGATGGGAAATACCATCCTTTCCCCTCGATGGTTTGTTATAACATCGCCAACATTCATGCATTACCTCCAACACAAAACTTCTTCTTATAATGTGTTATACCTTGAGTTCCTTGTTATCCAACTTGGGATATGCTCCTATTATTTTTGTTCAAAAAGATTTTCCTTCCCATTGGTTTGTTTAAACTGATAATTATGTTTTCCTTTCCATTGGTTTGTTTAACCTTCATTGTGAACTATATGATCTAAGTGGTAATGTTTTCTTGCTTATGCAAACACCTCGATGTACAACTCTGTCAGTAAAACCCTATTACTATTGTTGATGACCTTCCGGTAACCATCGATGGACGAGAACTTTGCCTATTGGTCCGCCTCATCTTAACGAGTAGGAAAATGGTTCTCTTCATCCCTCGCCCTTGGTACCGACAATGTTGCCAACATAACTGACAGGCTATGCTCCGACATGCCCGAGTATCATGAACATTCAAGATGTCACCACTATATCTACTTTTAACCCACATAGTGGGACCATAACCCATAGTTCCACAGGATCAAAACCTGACTCTCATGTACACCCTTGTTGCCAAAGTTATTCCTCACACTGGCTTCGTATGTAATTCACGATCCACCGTCCTAGAGGCATCAAACAATAGCTTACCCGTTTGAAACTTTCATACGCCCCTATAATGTTCTCGAGGTATTTCCCGTACTCAACTCGAGAGACACTTTATGCTTCTTCCCCTGAGTTAAACGTTCGATGCTCAATCTTGTTAAAACCCGTCCTTATAGAGTTTCCCCTCTCATCCTTTTGTAAGTAAGGTGAAGATCATGTAAGGAGGACGATGACTTCATCATGATGCCCTGATATGGCGAAATGAAGACATCAACGAAAGGGATCAACCTCTTTGAGAAGAGCATCCAAGACCGAGAAGATTCGTTAGAATTTCGTAACTGATACGTCTCCAACGTACCTATAATTTTTGATTGTTCCATGCTGTTATTTATGAAGTTTTGGATGTTTAATGGGCTTTGTTATACACTCTTATATTATTTTTGGGACTAACCTACTAACCCAAAGGCCCAGTCCAGATTGCTATTTTTTGCCATATTTAGGGTTTTATAGAAAAGGAATATCAAACAGAGTCCAAACGGAATGAAACCTTCGGGAGAGATATTTTTGGAGCAAAATACGCACGGGAGACTTGAGAACCATAGAGTAGGGCTGACGTGGCGTCCACGAGGGTGGGGGCACGCCCCCCCTATAGGGCGCGCCCCCTGCCTCGTGGGCACCCCGTCTGGTCCCCGGTGCCCTCCTGCCTCCTATATATACCTACATACCCCGAAACTATCAGACGAACAGAAAAAAACCCTAGTTCCACCGCCGCAACCTTCTGTTCCCGTGATATCCCATCTTGGGGCCTGTTCCGGAGCTCCGCCGGAGGGGGGATCTTCCATGGAGTGCTTCTACATCATCATCATTGCCTCTCCATGAGTTGTGAGTAGTTTACCACAGACCTTCGGGGTCCATAGCTAGTATCTAGATGGCTTCTTCTCCCTCTTTGGATCTCAATACCAAGTTCTCCTCAGTCTTCGAGGAGATCTATTCGATGTAATCTCTTTTTGCGGTGTGTGTGTCGAGATCCGATGAATTGTGGGTTTATGATCAAGATTATCTATGAGAAATATTTGGTTCTTCTCTGAACTCTTTATGTATGATTATAATATCCTTGCAAGTCTCTTCGAATTATTGGTTTGGTTTGGCCTACTAGATCTATAGTTCTTGCAATGGGAGAAGTGCTTGGCTTTGGGTTGAATCTTGCGATGTCCTTTCCCAGTGACAGTATGTGACACCCCGATACCGGTGCGCCAGGTGTCAGCCAGTTATTCGCCGTTGTTGCCAGGTCATCTGCTTGCGTGTTGCATCTTGTCATGTCATCATGTGTGTTGCATCATCATGTTTTCAAAACTTGCATCCGCCCGAGTCAGCCTGTTGTCCGTTCTGAGCCCACACACACTCACACGCGCCCGCGGCACCTCCGAATATTTATTTTGTGAGTGGCCGGAAAACGTTCTCGGAATGGGTTGAAACTTGGCGTGTGGTCTTATTATAGCATAGGTAGACCGCCTGTCAAATTTCATCGCATTCAGAGCTCGTTTGATAGCCCAACGGAAATTTATAGCGGCACTAGTCGCCGGTTATTTTCTGGGACGTTTTCGGTCTCCGAAAACCCTCGCGGGCCTCTTCTCTTCTCTCCTCTAAGCCCCTCTAACACAACCCACTAGGCCTGCCTACCTCTCCCTCCGCTCCAGGCCGTCAGATCGAGATCAGACGGCTCCGTTTTCGCTGAAACCCTAGTCCTAACCCCCCTTTCCCATATATGGACACCCCCTTGCCATTTTTGGACTTCCCTAGACCCTTTCCCTAACCTCTAGCCTCCCTGCCTCAAATTCCGCGCAGCCAGCCTCCCACCTCGCCACTTGGCGCCACGCCGTCGAGCCTATCGTGCAGCCGGCTCCCCTGAGCCATCCGGCAGCTCCCGAGCCGAGATCTGGGCCGTCCGCGGCCGGAGCCCTTCTAGCCGGCTCCCGAGCCCGAGCCGGCTCCTCGCGCCCGTGGCTCGTGTCCCCGCTGCCGCGGCCCATCGGGCCCAGCCGCGGCCCGCCCGCGGGCCGAACCGGGCTGCGGCCCGAGCGCCCTGCTCGCCCCTCCGCCTTCCTCGCGCCGCGCCGCCGCTCCTCCCCAGCATCGTGTCCCTGCCGCCGTTGCTACCCCGGCGAGTTTGCCGCCCCACCGGCCGCCGGCCTCATGTGCCCGTCCCGGCCAGATCCGGGCACCCAGGCCCAGATCCGCCGCCGGCCTCCTCTGCCCGGCCTGGCCAGATCCGGGCACCCTGGCCCAGATCCGCCGGCTAGAAGAGCTTCGGCCGTCCGATCTGGCCGCAGATCGCCCAGATCTTGGCTCGAGAGCCGCCGGATGGCTCAGGGGAGCCGGCTGCGCGATAGGCTTGGCGGCGGCGGCGCCAAGTGGCGAGGTGGGAAGCTGGCTGCACGGAATTTGAGGCATGGAGGCTAGAGGTTAGGGAAAGGGTCTAGGGAAGTCCAAAAATGGCAAGGGGTGTCCATATATAGGAAAGGGGGGGTTAGGACTAGGGTTTCAGGCAAAACGGAGCCGTCCGATCTCGATCTGACGGCCCGGAGCGGAGGGAGAGGTAGGCAAGCCTAGTGGGATGTGTTAGAGGGGCTTAGAGGAGAGAAGAGAAGAGGCCCGCGGGGGTTTTCGGAGACCAAAAACGTCCGACAAAATAACCGGCGACTAGTGCCGCTATAAATATCCGTTGGGCTATCAAACGAGCTCCGAATGCGATGAAATTTGACAGGCGGTCTACCTATGCTATAATAAGACCACACGCCAAGTTTCAACCCATTCCGAGAACGTTTTCCAGCTACTCACAAAATAAATATTCGGAGGTGCCGTGGGCGCGTGTGATTGTGTGTGGGCTCAGAACGGACAACAGGCAGACTCGGGCGGATGCAAGTTTTGAAAACATGATGATGCAACACACATGATGATATGACAAGATGCAACACGCAAGCAGATGACCTGGCAACAACGGCGAATAACTGACTGACACCTGGCGCACTGGTCTCGGGGTGTCACAACACTCCCCTACTAACAAGAGATCTCGTCCCGAGATCTTAGTAACGAGACGGAAGAGAAAAAGGAAGAACGAAGTTCTTCGAGGACAAAAGAGTGAAACCAAAGAATGTTGAGAGGTTGAGCCACTCGAAAGAAATAATAGAACGAAGATAAACGAAGTTGCAAAGACTTCGTTAAATAAGAGGACAAGGAATACGACGAGAACCCAGAAGGTTGAAGGAATAAGAATGAATTCGAAACCACTCCGGTTAAAAGAGAGAGAAAAGGGATTAGAACGAAGGAATTCGGGCAGCACTCCGGCTGAAACTGAAAGAAATGGCACACCAGTTGAACATGAATGGAATGGAAAAGAGCCTGAGAAGATGAAATGAAAACATGAGGAAATGAACAAGACAATGCCTCCGGAATAATTGAGAGAATAGAGAAGAAGATGACAACTACCACCATGAAAGAATTGAATCGCATCTTCAAGGAAGGATTAAACGGATTTGTTGAAGAATCAACAATCGAAAGAATAAGCTTGTTGTGGTCTTATTAAAACCATCTCACACTTGAGGTGAATTATGCCGCAACCAAAGATTGAATAGATGAGATGGAGGAAGAAATGCAAAACTCCATTTCAAAGGAATATGGAGAATTATTTGCACTTGAGAGGCAAAAGAGTAAGAATGCTTGAGCTGCTCCAGAAGAATTGCTCAATATTTGAAGAATGGATTAAATGATGGAGAACCACCAAGAAGAACTCCGGTAACAAAAGGATGGTGAATATCGAAATGAAGGACGAAAGAATAAGATTAAAGCCTTGCGATGATTAGTCGAGGTTCCGATGAGATAGCCGAAAAAATTTGAACTCCGGAAAAGAAAAGATTAAAGCACTTGGAACTAGAATTTATTTGTCAAGAATAAACTCGGAAGGAAGGAATTAATCAACTTGATGAAAAGAATAAGATTTATGTTATGCTTATCCTCCACCAATTTAATTGATGAGACACAATGGATTTTGCACACCACTTATTCACGTTGAAATGATTAAAGAGAGATATATCGCTAACTTGCAAAAATCTTCATGAAACGCGGTAGGATTGAAATAAAAATGAATGGATTGATATGATAACACCAGAAAAGAATTCTTGAGCGAACCACCGTAAAGAATTAAAGCCGAGTGAAGAAAATGAACGAACCACCGGGAAGAATTAAAATCGAGTGAAGAACGAGAATGACCATCGTAAGGAATAAAATTGAGTGAATACAAGAGAGTGAATCTCCGGGAAGAATAAGGCACTTGAGGAAAAGAAATTGAATGACGGGAACGAAGAGATCGTGAACCTATTAAGGAATACTTGAACGAAGCACCAGAAAGAATGTGAGACGAACGAAGAGGCATCAAAGAAGAATATTTGGAGGACGAAGTTGAAAACTAACAACGAAGAAATCTTCTGAAATGATGGCCTTCGGAGGATCACAGGGAAAAGAATTCATGAAATGCTCCGGACGAATGTGAGAAGAAGGTTGAACCAATGATGAAAAGAATTTGCGAACGACTTGGAGAAGGCATATGACTGATGGAATCCATACTTATGTCACACTTGAAAAGAATTTCGGAACACTCCGGGAAATTAGAAGAGTCAGGTAAGATCCTGGGAAAGACCTGTGGGTTATGAGCCCACCGAAGAGAAAACACCGTTGAAAAGGATTGAAAAGGAGATAATGCACCGGAACAATTGAAAAACTCGAGTGAGGTGACAACCTCGAATTAATTAGAACACAGAAGAATCTGAAATGCTTGCAGAACTCCGGATAATTAAATGACGAGAGTTAACGAGAAAGGGGAATATCCGAGCCGAGGGAAAAGAATATGAACAACACCGAATACTTGAGTTGAATCCACCGGAAAAGAAGAAGAGGTGAAGAATATCAAACGAGAGGAGAATTCATCGGAGAAGAAAAGAGAAGAATGATGACGAGCTAGACGAGAATCACCGGTTAAAATAACTGAGGAAAGAATGCAAAGGATCACACGAGTAGGATGGATACTCGATTAAGGACTCCGGCTCCGAGAAGAAAAAGGGTGGGCGGGTGGGAAAAAGAAAGAACACAACGGACGGGGAAAAAGACACTAGTTGAAAACAACTGAGGATTGAACTTGTAAGAAGAAGATCTGTATACTTCATGTCCATGCTCTTTATATACTTGTTAGAGTTGATATGCTTGTTGTTTTCTGCTTCCGAAGGCAGCATCGTAATGATGTTTTTGCCTTCCCAAATTTTGGCTAAGTCTGGATAATTTTATTGCAACTTGCCATGCTTGTTTAGATGTGTTCCAGCAAGCTTTGGGTGTGTTCTAAGTTCCTACTTGTTAAGTAACATGTCTACTTCACATCCATGCTTCTTGTTATCATGTTTCAGTGCTGTAGCATATATATATCTTGCTCCAAAGTTGATATGTGGCTGTTAATTTCAGCTTGTTGTTATATCTTGTTTCATGTGTATCTTTTAGCCCGTTGCTCCGTTTTGGGTGTGCCTTATATGAAACTTGTGTGATTTTGAGTGTAGAATCATAATATCATGTTGTTTTCATGTTTGGAGCGTGTTTTCTTGATGTTTGGGTGCATCTTGCACCATTGCCATGTTTGACTTGTTTTGCTCATATCTTCTAGGCCGTAGCTCCGAATTAAACAAACTTGATATGTAACTTGACTAGAATTTCATGTAGATCATCATGGTGCATGTTAAATTGCTGTTTAACAACTTTAATTTAAGGTTTTTTCAGATCTGCACTAATTTCAAACTATGCATATGAGGACTTACCGGATTTGTTGTATGTAGTTACCGGCCTCATTTAAACTTGTTGACTTGTGTTGTTTTTCTGTGCTTCCTACCTTGCCATGTATTGCATCATATATAGACTTGTCTTGCATCATACTTGCTTGAGAATATTGTCATGTTCTTGTGTTGTTTTTCTGTGCTTCCTACCTTGCCATGTATTGCATCATATATAGACTTGTCTTGCATCATACTTGCTTGAGCATATTGTCATGTTCTTGTGTTGTGTGTTTACCTTATTGCTGGCTTCTTCTCGTTAGTGCTTGTTCCGTTGCGATCGTGAGGATTCGTTCGTCTACCCATGGTTTTTCTTCAAGGCTTCTTCTTCGTCTTCTTCTTGGACCATTCTTCTTCCTTGCGGGATCTCAGGCAAGATGATCATACCCTTGGATACCTTTACTATCATTGCCATGCTTAGTTGTCTCGATGCTATCGTTACATGTCGCGCTACCCATCATTATTGTTAGCCTCTCCTTGTTGCCATGAAACCTCTAACCTTTGAAACCTTCCTAGCAAAACCCTTGTTTCGCTATGTTACCCGCTTGCTCAGCCCCTCTTATAGCGTTGTTTGTTTCGGGTGAAGATGAAGATCATTCCATGTTGGAACTTGTTGTTGGAATATCACAATATCTATTATTATTATTAACACACCTATATACTGGGCATGGTTGGAAGGCTTGGCCTTTTGCTCGGTGTTTTGTAACACTCATGCCACCTTAGGCGCCGATAAACCGGCATTATGTTCCTTGATTTTGCGTTCCTTACACGGTTGGGTATATGGGGACCCCTTGACACTTCGTCTTCGAATAAAACTCCTCCAGCAAGGCCCAACATTGGTTTTAATTTGCCTCATAATAACAACTTAATTAATTAATGAAATTGCATAGGGGGGACGCTCCCTCGAGATTCTTTTCTACATAGAAGGGGGGGCCAGTGCTGATGGTGTTGGTCCCAAACGGGGGTCCTGCGGGGCCACCTTGGGGAAACTTGAGGGCTAGTTTTACCTGTAGCATCACCCAGCTGGACGTGGCCTGAGACGAGATAGGCGCCGCTACTATCAGGGTGTCGCCACGCCGGGAGGTCTTGCTGGACTTGTTCTACCATTGTCGAAATGTCTTGTGCACCGAGATGACAAGCCTGATCGGATTTCCCTAAGATAAGGGGTAATAATTATTATTACTTCAGCTGATCGTGAGAGCTTGTGATGGGCTAAGTTGGGACACCCCTGCAGGGTTATGATCTTTCGAAATCCGTGCCCGCGGTTATGTGGCAGATTGGAATTTGTTAATGTGCCGTTGTAGAAAACTTGACAGAGGATCCGAAGTAAAACACACAACTGTGTGAGTAACCGTGACTGTCTCTTTTCACTTTGAGAAGAGGACACGGTGGGATTATGTTTGACTCGTAGGAGTTCAGGATCTTTAGCGATCATTACTAGTTTGCGACCGTTTGCAAAGATGCTCATCTTATTATTGTACTCGTAAGTTAGCCACCATATATTGCTTAGTCACTGTTGTAACCTCACCACTTTACCTCTTCCTACCCATTAAGCTTTGATAGTCTTGTTACCCATGGTTATGGGATTGCTGAGTCCTCGTGGCTCACAGATACTACAACAACAGTTGCAGGTGCAAGTTTCCGATGTCTTGACGTGAGAGCGTTGTTCTATTGTTGGAGTTCCTCTTCTTCAGTCTTGGGTTAGGTTCTGGGTCGACAGCCTGGGATAGCAGATGGATGTCATTGTGCTTTTCATGTTTGCACCCGTAGTCAGATGCCTTGTATTGATGTTGTTGTATTCATGAGACTTGTATGTATTGTTGTATCCCCCATGTATGTATGTAATGGTATGATGTAATGATATCCATCTTGCTAAGCGCCCAAAATGCGGTTGTGCCCCAATCACATAAGAGTCACGTGATCGGTATAGAATGGCATATTGGGCCTGACACAGTAGGGGCAGTAAGGCAAGTATTGTATTGCTGCCATCGAGGATAAAAATATGGGGTTTATATCACTATGTTTGAGTTTATCCCTCTACATCATGTCATCTTGCTTAAGGCGTTACTCAGTTCTTATGAGCTTAATACACTAGATGCATGCTGGATAGCGGTCGATGTGTAGAGTAATAGTAGTAAATGCAGAATCGTTTTGGTCTACTTGTCTCGGACGTGATGCCTATATTTAATGATCATGCCTAGATAGTCTCATAATTATTCGCTTTTCTACCAATTGCTCGACAGTAATTTGTTTACCCGCCGTAGAATATCGCTATCATGAGAGAAGCCACTAGAGAAAACTATGGCCCCCGGGTCTATTCTCAACATATCAATCTACAATCTACTTTTCTTTTCCGCTTTTACTTTCTTTTCTTATAACCAAAAATACCCAAAATATCAAACTATCATCTCTATCAGATCTCACTTTTGTAAGTGACCGTAAAGGTATTGACAACCCCTTATCGTGTTGGCTGCGAAGTTCTTATTTTTGTGTGCAGATGCGAGGGACTCGCGCGTGGTCTCCTACTGGATTGATATCTTGGTTCTCAAAAACTGAGGGAAATACTTACGCTATTGTGCTGCATCTCCCTTTCCTCTTTGAGGGAATACAATGCAAGCTCTAGAAGTAGCAAGATGAATTTCTGGCGCCGTTGCCGGGGAGGCTTACGCAAAAGTCATGTACCAAGTACCTATCACAAACCCTTATCCTTTGCATTACATTTTTGCCTCTCATTTTCCTCTCCCCGACTTTACCCTTGTCGTTTTATTTGGCCTTCTTCTGCCGTGTGTTTACCGTTCGCTTGCCTCTCGTTAGCTTGTGTGCTATGTGCCCTCAATTAGCTTGCATCTTCGCTTGCTAAAGTATGGATCCTCATCCACTTGCTAATCTCTTTAAGAGATCCAATTATGTTGAACCTATTGCTAGTGAGTTGACTGCACTAGATTATCTTTATGGGGTTTTGCTTGAAATTTGTGAATCTGAAAATTGTGACGAAGTATTGAAAGAAAAATATAAATTGATTCACGATAGCTCCTTGAGTAAAAAGCATGATTACAATGATGTTATAAATTCTATTAATGTCAATTGTGCTAATGATACGCAAAACCCTAAGCTTGGGGACGCTAGTATTGCTATGTCCACTACTTGTTGCAACGATCATGATTGGGGTGATGCTTCTTACGATCTTGAAAGTTTATTTCAACCCCATGATGAATATGAGATTGATAATAATGTTTGCAATAATATTTAAAGTGGGTTTGGAAGAGTGTCAACTTTAGATCCCACATATTTGGAGTATGATCAATCTTATGAAATTTTTGATAAGAGTGGGTTTGGAGAGGTCATGACTTTAGTTAATGTTGATCCCACTATTTTGGAAGAGTGTCAATGTAATGCCCCGGATGTAATACTTTCCCTTTTGGGCATATAATAAATCTCAGGCTTCATCTATTTCCATTTCGGGTTCTTTGTCTTTCGGGCTTTCGTCGTTTTGTAGTGTGAGTGTGTGGCATTCATTCATATCATGTAGTCATGTGCATCGCATTGCATTTGTGTTGTGGGTTGCATCCGGTTCGTGGCGTTTCTTCCCGTTGTCCGTTTCGTGTTCCGGAGCTCCCTCACGTGTCCGTGACGTCCCGTAGGCCTACTTTGTTGTTCGGGCGTTTTTCGTTACCGGTGTGCCGTGAGGTTGTGTTGTGTGTTGTTGTTTTGTTGTGTGCAACCCGCCTCTCAATTCTCGTCTCGTTTGGACTCCGTTGACTTTTCCCTCCGTTGTCCGTGTGGGTCCGATGTGCCTTCACTTCGTGTCCCGGAAATACCCCTGCTGCTTTCTTTTATCTCCGTCTGGTCCTTTTAAATCATCCCCGCGATCGGATCCGTTGGATCACGATCGGAGGGCTCCTAAACACCCCTAGTCTCCAAACCCTAGTCTAAACTGCTATATATAGACCCCTAGTCTATGTTGGCATCCCCTTCTTCTTCCTCCCCTCTCCTTTCTTTTTTTTCAGTTCTTTCAGATCCAAATATCAGTTCCGTAGCTATCTCCAGATCCCGAGGGATCCAGCTTCCTCGACCAGATCCCCTCGAGGCGAGGTCAACGCAGCCGCGTCGCTGCCAGCCTCCCGCACCGACCAGGCGATCGACCGCACCAGCCGACCACTCGACCGCGCGCGCGGGCCCAGTTCGCCGTCCCCCGCCGCGCCAGGCGCCGGGCCGGCCCGGGGGACCACATCCCCTCGCCCCGACCGGCTGGGCCGTCAGCCTCCCCGGCCCAGCACCACATCCCGCATCGCCAGGAGTCCCCCGCATCCTGCCCGCCTTCCCTCCGCGGGCGCGCCGCCGCCTCAACCGCCCCGCCCGAGCGGGCCTCCTCTTCTCAGGGCCTCCGCGCTCCAGCGCCGGTTGCTGGGCCGCCTCCTTCACGCGGCGCCGCCGGCCCAACCGCCCCACCTCTCCGCCGGGCCACCCGGGCGGGCCGCTCTCTGCGCTCCAGCCGAGCCGCCGCAGGGCTCCGCGCCAGGGCCCGCTCGCCGACACTCCGCGGGCCTCGTCGTCGCGGTGGGCCTCGCCCCGCCGGATCGGGCCGAATCCGCTCCAGATCGAAGCCCGCACTGTTCACTGTTCCAGATCTGATCCGAGGTTGACCTAATTTTTTTCCCTAATTCCTTTTATTCCTGATCTGAGATGCAATCTTCAAACTGCTCTAGTTTGGTGCCTGTTGCTCCGTTTTGCGCGTGTAGCATGTCCAGATGTTCGTGGAGATGCCCTCTACGTTTTACCTGTTGTAGTCATGCATGTTAGATGTCATCTTGACACTTGTTTTGCTGTTGCAAGAGTGCATCATGTTATAAACTGCTGTTATGTGTTATTTTCATGCCACCTTTGACATGTGATATCTTTTAGCTCGTTTGTCCAAACGATGCAAATGACATGTCCACGTGTTCGTCTTGCCACGAACTACGTGTTGTGTGTGATAGGTTGCATGGTAGATTTATTGTTGCCTTGTTATCATCTTTGCAAAATGCCATGTTCACATGTTGTGTTTTCACTTGTGTTGAAATGCCATCTTGTTGAGCTCGTTGTAATCGGTGTGTTCACCACATTGATGCATGCTTGTGTGTTTCGGGATCACCGTCATATGTATTTTGATGAGGTGCTTACCCTTTGCCATGTTTAGTTTCGAGGTGTCTTAAACATGCTCTTTTGTGTGCTATGATGATGTTGCTGTTTTAGGACTTAGTGAAATTTCACCAAGTCTGAAATCAGTAACGTTCCGATGCCATGTTCGTGTGATGTTGTAGGACAAAGCATGATAGTTTTGGGGTGGATTTTGATTGTTCCTTGAAGTATATATTGTTGTCTTTCCATTCATGTCCTCACATGTCCATTTGAGTGGCTGTAGCATGTTTAACTTTTGCTCCAAACTTTCAATAAAATTCTGCTGCCAGAATTTTATTTCAAAGTTCATTATGTCCAAGATCATTGCTATTGATCCGTGACTCCGTTGGGGGTGCACTTTGGACCTAGTTGCTGTACTTTATATCTAGTTTATGTTCAAGTCCTTTGCCATGCTTTTTGGGTGCTGTAGATTAATTATTTTGAGCTCCCAAGATGCTATGTTGCTGTAATTTTCAGTTTTCGCTCAAATCTTGTTTCGGGCATAACTTTTAGCCCGTAACTCCGATTTCAGCGAATCTTATATCAAACTTGGGTGATTTTCTGTGTAGATTAATAATATCAGCTTGTTATCTTGTTTTGAGGTGTTTTGCTTGAGTGATGTTTTCCGTGCTCCATGTGCTTCACTAGTGCATCCATCATGCATACATGTTTTTCGAGTGCGCATTACATCGTGTTGATTGGTGCTTGGTGTGTTTGTCTTGTTTAGAGCCGGAAGTTGAGCACGAGTTTTCCAACGAGGTTGAGCACGAGGTTTCCAACGAGTTTGAGCACGAGGACCCTTCTTTCGATCCGAACGTCTTCTCTTCAGGCAAGATGACCGAACCCCGATAACATTACTATCTTTGCCTATTGCTAGTAGTCTCGATCTCTAGTTTTGCCTCGATGCCCATGTTCTTCTTGTCAGCCTCCTACTTGTAACCAATTGCCATGTTTAACCACCCTACCTATGCAAACCGTTGCTTGGCTAAGTACGCTTCGCTCAGCCCTTCTTATAGCGTTGCTAGTTGCAGGTGAAGTGAAGATGCTTGCTCCATGTTGAAGTTTGGTTGGGTTATATCACATTATATAAATGCTTTAACTGAAATCATCTATATATTGGCAAGGGTGGAAGGCTAAGCCTTTTGCTTGGTGTTTTGTTCCACTCATGCCGTTAGGATCCGTTTAAGCCGGTTTTATGTTCCTTGATTATGCGTTCCTAACACGGTTGGGGTGTATGGGACCCCCTCGATAAACCGCTAAGTGCTAAGTCTTTTCCAGCAAATCCCAACATTGGTACTATTTGCATAATAACAAACTAAACTTGCATAGGGAGTTATAAACCCTTTTTCTTAATCAACAACCCCGGGCCAGTGCTCCACATGAGTGTTGGTCCGAAACGGGGGTCCTGCAGGGCCACCTCGAGGAAACTCAAGGTTTGGTAAAAACCTGTAGCATCGCCCATCCGGTCGTGTCCTGAGACCTAGATACGCGCGGCTACGATCAGGGTGTCGACACGCCGGGAGGATTTGCTGGATTAGCCTTACCTTAGCTCGGTATATCTTGAGCACGGGATTCCGAGGATACTCGGGTCTTCCCACTTTGGAGTTGCGACTCCGCGGATCGTGGGCTTGTAATGGGTCAAGTTGGAACACCCCTGCAGGGTTTTGAACTTTCGAAAGCCGTGCCCGCGGTTATGTGGCAGATGGGAGCTTGTTAATTCCGGTTGTAGATAACTTGAAACAATGATACTAATACACTACCAGCGTGTGTTCCGTGACTGTCAATTTCCGAATCGGGATTCGGGAGTTGAACACGGAGGGGTTATGCTTGTGAGCTTGTAGCTAGGATCAGTTCGTGATCACTTCTCGCCGATGCCTTTTCTTCTCGCTCTCACTTGCGTAAGCTAGATGCTAGTTGCTGCTGCAGACTTGTTCTTTCTTCAGCCTTTTCCCTCACCTAAAGGCTTTGATAGTTCTGTTACCCGAGAACGGGATTGCTGAGTCCTCTGTGGCTCACAGTTACTTCACACACCAGATGCAGGTCCAGCTGTGAGCTATCCAGGTGATGGCACCGAGCTGGATTGGGAGTACGACGAGGAGCGTAGTCGTTACTACGTGCGCTACCCGGACGATCAGTAGTGGAGTCTCTTACTAGGATTCGATCCGCCTGTGGTTGTTTTATTTATCTGAGTTTGGTACTTTGACTTTTGGCTTTTGCCCTTGGAGGGTTGTAGTGATCTTAATGTTTGATGTTTGAGACTTGTACTGTTATTCTGTGACGTGGCGATTGTAAGCCAACTATTTTCAGTTTACTATCCCTCTTTTACATGGGTTGTGCAAAGATTACCAAACTTGAGATCATTCTAGGATGGACTTATGCCTTTAAGTCGTGCCTCGACACGTAGGAGGTATAATTCCATCCTGGGCATTACAAGTTGGTATTCAGAGCCTTCTCCGACCTAGGAGCCCCCACTGTTTGATCGAACCGTTGACGGTTGAGTCTAGGCACACACTGAAAACTTTTTGAGTCCTATATTATATCGGAGAGTAGGATTTCTTTGCTTCTCATCCCCTTTCTCTCTGGTGAGGACTCCTGACGTCTACTCTTGTCTCTCCTATCTTCAAAATTTGCACAAAATTTTTTTTAGGAATCCCGCGAGTATTCTGGGATTGTTTCGATGTTCTTGTGACAAGGATATTGTTCCCGATGCCTCCTGTTACCGAGGAGTTGAGCTTCGGGGTATCGTTGTAACAAGCATATCGCGACAGTACTAAATACTTAAGACGGCCGACATCGAAAATCTCCCCTATACGGCCAGTGGCAAGATAACCCCGACATCACCCAGTACTGGGGAGGTAGTTCGGGAGTATTGCCATAGCTTGTTATAGTGGATGCTTTTCGAAGGTCCGAGGTACACAGTTTCCGAGAAAGACTGGTTATGTGTTGAAGGATGGATACACCTGGATGTAGGTTAGAGTTGATTGCGCGGTGCTTCCCGTGTATCCCCAACACCTGATTGCATAACTAGAATCTTTCGGAAAGCTATAGGTGGGTTTTATCCAGTAGATCGTAGGCATTCTTCCAACGAATGCAGGTTAGTGAGTTCGGGGTTCGACATTGAGTGAAGGGGTTATATGACCGAGGTTACTATCAGGAGTTGCATCTTAAAGGGTCCTTGGCTATGCTGATCCGGGGATTGCAAAACCTTTTCGTAACGCGTTCATATGCTTTCAGCACAAAGATGTTAGAACGAAACTCCTCTCTTGTGTTTGTTCCTTTCCGTACCTTGTTGTTTTATTATTTTATCCTTTTGATCCCTATGTGGCTTCTCGTGAAGACTGATGTTACCAATTAACTGAGAAATTCATTCGTTCCTCTTGTTCGGATGATTTCATTCGTTCTTATTGTTCGAATGATTATTGTGAAGACTTGTTGCAATTCATTTCCATTGATTCAGCTTATTCCTTTTGTCAATCAATTGCTGATTCGTGGTCATCTCTTACAGGATGGCTCCGAAAAAGGTTCCGAATGCCAACCCAGAGGTGGAAGAGGTTCCAGAGCATCCTCCTTCACCTCCTCCTCCGCCTGAGGCTTGGAGAGCAATTATGCAGACTACTGCTCAGAACACTCAGTTGATGATGCAGATGATGCAGCAAATGCAAGCTATGCAAGCTAATCAAGCTAATCAGGGCGTTCCAATGAACCAAGGCAACTTCTTCCAGCAGCACCATGCTACCCTCAACCAGTTCCTGGCTAACAATCCTAAAGCTTTCAGTTACTGTGTTGACCCTCTTGATGCTGAAGATTGGCTGACCGATATCAAGAAGCATTTTGAGTGCAGTAACATGAAAGAAGATGACTATGTGAAGTTTGCAGCCTTCCAACTGAAAGATCAAGCAGCTGACTGGTGGCAGCAGTACAAAGACTCAAGGCCGGGTCAAGTGATCTCGTGGGAGAACTTCTGCAAGGATTTCCGCTCGCATCACATTCCTACAAGTGTTATCGAGGGTATGCGTGAGCAATTCCGCAACCTCAAGCAGGGCTCCATGTCAGTCTATCAGTATAATGTCAAGTTCCAAAACCTCGCTCGCTATGCAAAGCAAGACATTCCTGATGCTAAGAGCAAAATCTATCAGTTCCGTGGAGGTCTCAAAGATGAACTTCAGCTTGCTCTCACTCTGTTCGAGCCAGACGAATTCGATAAGTTCTATAATATGGCTTTGAAACAAGAAGCAGCTCAGCTTAAGATGGAGGCTTCTAAGAAGAGAATTCGAGATGCTGTTCACTCTACCTCATCGTCTCAGTTGGCTGCAAAACAACAGAAATTCTGGCTTCCTCCTCCTCCAATGATTCGAGCTCCATACAACAACTCCAGCAACTTCAACAACTCCAACAACAAGAACTCTAGTGGCCGTGGTTTCTCCCACCCACCCAACCCAAGCAACCAGTCGAAGAAGCAGTTTCAGTCTCAAGGCTCCAAGTCCAGTGGCTCTCAGTTCCGTCCTCTCTCAGAAGTGACTTGCAACAAATGCACTCAGAAAGGTCACTATGCCAACAGATGTCCGAATCCGAAGCGTCTTCCTCCTCCTCCTCCTGTCGGTACCGCTATGGTCAAGCATGATCCAAAGGCTGCCAGGGTCAATCTGATGAATGCAGCACAAGCAGAGGCTTCTTCTGATGTCATTCTGGGTAACCTTCCAGTGAACTCTTTTCCAGCTAAAGTGTTATTTGATTCGGGTGCATCATGTTCTTTCATGTCTCAACCTTTTGCATCCAAGCACAATATTGCCACTTCGAATTTGCCTCAGAAGTTGCAAGTTGTTTCTCCGGGGAAGATTATGACTTCTAGTGTCTATGCTCCGGATGTTTCTATTCGCATGGGAGACTATCGTTTTCTGGCTAAACCGGTGATTCTTGGTCATTCTGACATCGACCTCATTCTCGGAATGGATTGGCTTTCTCAGCACGATGCTCACATTGATTGTGCTCAAAAGGAAGTCAAATTGACTCATTCTGATGAAGATGTGATTATCTTCGCCTCCAGGGATAATACTATTCGGCTTTTCTCTCTTAATGATAAGGGTGAAATTAATGCCATAGAGCAAATTCCAGTGGTGAATGAATATCAAGACGTCTTTCCAGAAGAACTTCCAGGCATGCCTCCACACCGTCAGGTGGAGTTTGTCATTGAACTCGAGCCGGGCACCGAACCTGTTTGCCGGCGTCCATACAAGCTCTCTTCAGATAAATTGAAGGAATTGAAGAAACAGTTGGATGAACAGGAGCGTATGGGTCTCATCAGACCGAGTACATCTCCGTGGGGCTGTGGTGTCTTATTTGTCAAGAAGAAAGATGGCACGGAGCGTCTCTGTGTTGACTACCGGCCATTGAACAAGAAGACGATTAAGAACAAGTATCCGCTCCCCAACATCAACGAACTCTTTGAGCAGCTCAAAGGAGCTAAAGTGTTCTCTAAGCTTGACCTCCGAATGGGCTATCATCAAATTCGCATTCGCGAGGAAGACATTCCCAAGACGGCCTTCAGAACGAGCTACGGTTCATATGAGTATACCGTCATGTCCTTCGGTCTCGCCAATGCTCCTCCTACCTTTTCAAGGATGATGCATTACATCTTCAACCCCTATACAGGCGAGTTTGTGCTAGTGTATCTGGATGATATTCTGGTGTTTTCCAAGAATGAAGAAGATCACGAAAAGCACTTGCGTCTGGTTCTTGATCGACTCAGAGAGCATAAATTCTATGCCAAGTTCTCAAAGTGCGAGTTTTGGCTCGATAAGGTTCTCTACCTGGGCCACATTATCTCAGCTGACGGTATTGTGGTTAATCCCGAGAAAGTTGAAGCAATTGTCAACTGGGAAGCTCCTCAGAACGTCAAGCAGCTCCGCAGTTTTCTGGGTCTTGCCAGCTATTGCAGAAGGTTTGTGGAGAACGTCTCCAAGATTGCCAAGCCTCTTTCCAACCTCCTTCAGAAGAATGTCAAATACTTTTGGTCTCCCGAGTGTGAAGTGGCTTTCAAAACCCTCAAAGAGAAGCTTGTCTCTGCTCCAGTTCTGATTCCTCCAGATGAATCCAAGCCCTATGAAGTGTTCTGTGACGCTTCTCTTCAAGGCCTTGGTGGTGTGCTTATGCAAGAGAAGAGAATTGTTGCTTACACTTCACGTCAGCTAAAGCCAGCTGAGAAGAACTATCCCACACACGATCTCGAGCTAGCAGCTGTGGTACATGCTCTGATTACGTGGAGACATCTGTTGTTGGGCAGAAAGGTCGACATCTTCACTGATCACAAGAGCTTGAAGTACATCTTCACACAGCCGCATCTGAACCTCCGCCAGACTCGTTGGGTCGAGATGATCCAAGAGTACAACCCCAGCATTGAGTACACTCCAGGCAAGGCGAATGTGATTGCAGATGCTTTGAGCAGAAAGGCATATTGCAACAGCCTTCTTATCAAGCCACACCAGCCTGAGCTTTGTGAAGCTTTCAGGAAGCTCAACCTTCAGGTTGTTCCGCAGGGTTTTCTTGCTAATCTCCAAATTGCTCCTACCTTGGAAGATCAAGTCCGTGAGGCCCAGCTCAGTGATACCATGGTGAAGAAGGTGAAGCATGGGATTGCAAAGGGCACTCCAAAATATAAGTGCTTCCGTGTTAATGAGAGAGATACCTTGTTCTTCGAGGACAGACTCGTTGTTCCCAAAGGTGATCTCAGGAAGCTCATAATGGAAGAAGCTCATGACTCTCTCCTTTCCATCCATCCTGGCAGTTCCAAGATGTATCAATATCTCAAGCAATCTTACTGGTGGACACGCATGAAAAGGGAGATTGCCCAATTCGTGAATGAATGTGATGTATGCAGAAGAGTGAAAGCAGAACATCAACGTCCAGCCGGTCTTCTCCAACCTCTTCCTATTCCTGAGTGGAAGTTCGACCACATTGAAATGGACTTCGTCACTGGCTTTCCTAAATCCAAGCGAGGCAATGATGCTATCTTTGTGGTGATTGACAAGCTTACCAAAGTCGCTCACTTTCTTCCAGTCAAAGAATCAATCAATGCAGCTCAACTTGCAGAGCTGTACACTTCCAGAATTGTGTCCCTTCATGGCATTCCTCAAGTGATATCCTCAGACCGTGGCAGCTTGTTCACATCAAGGTTCTGGGACTCCTTTCAGTCCGCCATGGGCACGAAGATCAGGTTCAGCACTGCCTTTCACCCTCAGACTAGTGGTCAAGTCGAGCGTGTGAATCAGATCCTAGAAGATATGCTCAGAGCCTGTGTCATCTCCTTCGGCATGAAATGGGAAGACTGTCTTCCATTTGCCGAATTCTCTTACAACAACAGCTTCCAAGCAAGTGCAGGCAAAGCACCGTTTGAAATTCTCTATGGCAGGAAGTGTCGTACCCCTCTCAACTGGTCTGAAACAGGTGAACGCCAACTTCTTGGCAATGATTTGATCTCTGAAGCCGAAGAAATGTGCAAAGTCATACGTGAGAATCTCAAGGCCGCTCAGTCGCGTCAGAAGAGCTACTATGATGGAAAGCATCGTGATCTGGCTTTCGACATCGGTGATCATGTCTATCTCCGAGTGTCTCCGATGAAAGGAACCCAGAGGTTCGGTATCAAAGGAAAACTTGCTCCTAGATACGTCGGGCCTTTCAAAATTCTTGGCAAAAGAAGCGATCTAGCCTATCAGCTCGAGCTCCCTTCCAACTTTGCAAATGTTCATGATGTCTTCCATGTGTCTCAGCTTCGCAAATGCTTCAAGGCACCTGAGCGCATGATTCCGTTTGAGGAGATTGATCTTCAACAAGACCTTTCCTACCGAGAACATCCAGTTGCAATTCTCGAAGAAACCGAACGCAAGACTCGCAACAAGACCATCAAGTTTCTGAAAGTCAAGTGGTCACATCACACAGACCGAGAAGCTACCTGGGAACGAGAAGATCATCTTCGTTCCGAGTACCCTTCTTTTTTCCAGTCCTAGATCTCGGGACGAGATCTTTTTGTAGTAGAGGAGAGTTTGTAATGCCCCGGATGTAATACTTTCCCTTTTGGGCATATAATAAATATCAGGCTTCATCTATTTCCATTTCGGGTTCTTTGTCTTTCGGGCTTTCGTCGTTTTGTGGTGTGAGTGTGTGGCATTCATTCATATCATGTAGTCATGTGCATCGCATTGCATTTGTGTTGTGGGTTGCATCCGGTTCGTGGCGTTTCTTCCCGTTGTCCGTTTCGTGTTCCGGAGCTCCCTCACGTGTCCGTGACGTCCCGTAGGCCTACTTTGTTGTTCGGGCGTTTTTCGTTACCGGTGTGCCGTGAGGTTGTGTTGTGTGTTGTTGTTTTGTTGTGTGCAACCCGCCTCTCAATTCTCGTCTCGTTTGGACTCCGTTGACTTTTCCCTCCGTTGTCCGTGTGGGTCCGATGTGCCTTCACTTCGTGTCCCGGAAATACCCCTGCTGCTTTCTTTTATCTCCGTCTGGTCCTTTTAAATCATCCCCGCGATCGGATCCGTTGGATCACGATCGGAGGGCTCCTAAACACCCCTAGTCTCCAAACCCTAGTCTAAACTGCTATATATAGACCCCTAGTCTATGTTGGCATCCCCTTCTTCTTCCTCCCCTCTCCTTTCTTTTTTTTTCAGTTCTTTCAGATCCAAATATCAGTTCCGTAGCTATCTCCAGATCCCGAGGGATCCAGCTTCCTCGACCAGATCCCCTCGAGGCGAGGTCAACGCAGCCGCGTCGCTGCCAGCCTCCCGCACCGACCAGGCGATCGACCGCACCAGCCGGCCACTCGACCGCGCGCGCGGGCCCAGTTCGCCGTCCCCCGCCGCGCCAGGCGCCGGGCCGGCCCGGGGGACCACATCCCCTCGCCCCGACCGGCTGGGCCGTCAGCCTCCCCGGCCCAGCACCACATCCCGCATCGCCAGGAGTCCCCCGCATCCTGCCCGCCTTCCCTCCGCGGGCGCGCCGCCGCCTCAACCGCCCCGCCCGAGCGGGCCTCCTCTTCTCAGGGCCTCCGCGCTCCAGCGCCGGTTGCTGGGCCGCCTCCTTCACGCGGCGCCGCCGGACCAACCGCCCCACCTCTCCGCCGGGCCACCCGGGCGGGCCGCTCTCTGCGCTCCAGCCGAGCCGCGGCAGGGCTCCGCGCCAGGGCCCGCTCGCCGACACTCCGCGGGCCTCCTCGTCGCGGTGGGCCTCGCCCCGCCGGATCGGGCCGAATCCGCTCCAGATCGAAGCCCGCACTGTTCACTGTTCCAGATCTGATCCGAGGTTGACCTAATTTTTTTTCCCTAAGTCCTTTTATTTCTGATCTGAGATGCAATCTTCAAACTGCTCTAGTTTGGTGCCTGTTGCTCCGTTTTGCGCGTGTAGCATGTCCAGATGTTCGTGGAGATGCCCTCTACGTTTTACCTGTTGTAGTCATGCATGTTAGATGTCATCTTGACACTTGTTTTGCTGTTGCAAGAGTGCATCATGTTATAAACTGCTGTTATGTGTTATTTTCATGCCACCTTTGACATGTGATATCTTTTAGCTCGTTTGTCCAAACGATGCAAATGACATGTCCACGTGTTCATCTTGCCACGAACTACGTGTTGTGTGTGATAGGTTGCATGGTAGATTTATTGTTGCCTTGTTATCATCTTTGCAAAATGCCATGTTCACATGTTGTGTTTTCACTTGTGTTGAAATTCCATCTTGTTGAGCTCGTTGTAATCGGTGTGTTCACCACATTGATGCATGCTTGTGTGTTTCGGGATCACCGTCATATGTATTTTGATGAGGTGCTTACCCTTTGCCATGTTTAGTTTCGAGGTGTATTAAACATGCTCTTTTGTGTGCTATGATGATGTTGCTGTTTTAGGACTTAGTGAAATTTCACCAAGTCTGAAATCAGTAACGTTCCGATGCCATGTTCGTGTGATGTTGTAGGACAAAGCATGATAGTTTTGGGGTGGATTTTGATTGTTCCTTGAAGTATATATTGTTGTCTTTCCATTCATGTCCTCACATGTCCATTTGAGTGGCTGTAGCATGTTTAACTTTTGCTCCAAACTTTCAATAAAATTCTGCTGCCAGAATTTTATTTCAAAGTTCATTATGTCCAAGATCATTGCTATTGATCCGTGACTCCGTTGGGGGTGCACTTTGGACCTAGTTGCTGTACTTTATATCTAGTTTATGTTCAAGTCCTTTGCCATGCTTTTTGGGTGCTGTAGATTAATTATTTTGAGCTCCCAAGATGCTATGTTGCTGTAATTTTCAGTTTTCGCTCAAATCTTGTTTCGGGCATAACTTTTAGCCCGTAACTCCGATTTCAGCGAATCTTATATCAAACTTGGGTGATTTTCTGTGTAGATTAATAATATCAGCTTGTTATCTTGTTTTGAGGTGTTTTGCTTGAGTGATGTTTTCCGTGCTCCATGTGCTTCACTAGTGCATCCATCATGCATACATGTTTTTCGAGTGCGCATTACATCGTGTTGATTGGTGCTTGGTGTGTTTGTCTTGTTTAGAGCCGGAAGTTGAGCACGAGTTTTCCAACGAGGTTGAGCACGAGGTTTCCAACGAGTTTGAGCACGAGGACCCTTCTTTCGATCCGAACGTCTTCTCTTCAGGCAAGATGACCGAACCCCGATAACATTACTATCTTTGCCTATTGCTAGTAGTCTCGATCTCTAGTTTTGCCTCGATGCCCATGTTCTTCTTGTCAGCCTCCTACTTGTAACCAATT
>LR738715.1:451311768-451323220 GCA_902687465.1 Secale cereale | reverse complement strand
CCCCGGGCCAGTGCTCCACATGAGTGTTGGTCCGAAACGGGGGTCCTGCAGGGCCACCTCGAGGAAACTCAAGGTTTGGTAAAAACCTGTAGCATCGCCCATCCGGTCGTGTCCTGAGACCTAGATACGCGCGGCTACGATCAGGGTGTCGACACGCCGGGAGGATTTGCTGGATTAGCCTTACCTTAGCTCGGTATATCTTGAGCACGGGATTCCGAGGATACTCGGGTCTTCCCACTTTGGAGTTGCGACTCCGCGGATCGTGGGCTTGTAATGGGTCAAGTTGGAACACCCCTGCAGGGTTTTGAACTTTCGAAAGCCGTGCCCGCGGTTATGTGGCAGATGGGAGCTTGTTAATTCCGGTTGTAGATAACTTGAAACAATGATACTAATACACTACCAGCGTGTGTTCCGTGACTGTCAATTTCCGAATCGGGATTCGGGAGTTGAACACGGAGGGGTTATGCTTGTGAGCTTGTAGCTAGGATCACTTCGTGATCACTTCTCGCCGATGCCTTCTCTTCTCGCTCTCACTTGCGTAAGCTAGATGCTAGTTGCTGCTGCAGACTTGTTCTTTCTTCAGCATTTTCCCTCACCTAAAGGCTTTGATAGTTCTGTTACCCGGGAACGGGATTGCTGAGTCCTCTGTGGCTCACAGTTACTTCACACACCAGATGCAGGTCCAGCTGTGAGCTATCCAGGTGATGGCACCGAGCTGGATTGGGAGTACGACGAGGAGCGTAGTCGTTACTACGTGCGCTACCCGGACGATCAGTAGTGGAGTCTCTTACTAGGATTCGATCCGCCTGTGGTTGTTTTATTTATCTGAGTTTGGTACTTTGACTTTTGGCTTTTGCCCTTAGAGGGTTGTAGTGATCTTAATGTTTGATGTTTGAGACTTGTACTGTTATTCTGTGACGTGGCGATTGTAAGCCAACTATTTTCAGTTTACTATCCCTCTTTTACATGGGTTGTGCAAAGATTACCAAACTTGAGATCATTCTAGGATGGACTTATGCCTTTAAGTCGTGCCTCGACACGTAGGAGGTATAATTCCATCCTGGGCATTACAGTCAACTTCGCATGCATGTGGATCGTGTTAATAATATGTCATGTGAATGCTATAATATAGAATTTTACTATGATCCCACATGCAATTATTATGAGAGAGGAAAATATGGTTGTAGAAATCTTCATGTTACTAAATTACCTCTCTTCATGTTGAGATTGATTTTGTTTCTATCTTCTTCCATGAATATGCTAGATCTTGCTTGTCTTGCCAATTTCTTTGGTTATAAAATGCCTATGCATAGGAAGTATGTTGGACTTAGATATGTTTGTCACATGTTTTATGATGCTCTCTTTGTGCTTCAATTCTTATCTTTCATGTGAGCATCGTTCAATTCTCAAGCCTATCTTAATGGTTATAAAGAAAGAGCTTGTTGGGAGGCAACCCAATTTTATATTTTTTGTTTTGGCTTCTGTTTAGGAATAAATATTGCATCTAACTCCTAATTAGATGTGGTGTTGTGTTTTAATTAGTGTTTGTGCCAAGTAGAACCTTTGGGAACACTTGTGTGAAGTTTATATGATCTTGCTGTGAAAAACAGAATCGTTAGCGCTCACTAGAATGGTCACCATATTTTACTGGAGCGTGTTATTTAGTTGATTATTTTTGCAGATGATTAATAGACAAATTCCTCACGTTTACCAATTTAGTAAAAAAATTGGAGTTACATAATTATGCGAAAACTGCAGATTACTACAGACTGTTCTGTTTTTGACAGATTCTCTTTTTCGTGTGTTGTTTGCTTCTTTCAATGCATCTATGAGTAGTATTGGGAAGTATGAATCATAGAGAAGTTGGAATACAATAGGTTTAACACCAATATAAACAAAGAATGAATTTATTGCAGTACCTTTGAGTAGTGGTTTGTTTTCTTATACTAACGGAGCTCACGAGATTTTTGTCTAAGTTTTGTGTTGTGAAGTTTTCAAGTTTTGAGTATTGCTTTGATTGACTATGGAACAAAGAGTGGCAAGAGCCTAAGCTTGGGGATGCCCAAGGCACCCCAAGGTAAAATTCAAGGACAACCAAAAGCCTAAGCTTGGGGATGCCCCGGGAAGGCATCCCATCTTTCGTCTCCATCCATCGGTAACTATACTTGGAGCTATATTTTTATTCACCACATGATATGTGTTTTACTTGGAGCATCATGTATAATTTGAGTCTTTGTTTGTTAGTTTGCCACAATTATCCTTGCTGGACACACCCATTTGAGAGAGTTAAATATGGCGTAGGAATTGATAGAACACTCCATGTGCTTCACTTATATCTTTTGAGTTGAATAGTTTTGCTCTAGTGCTTCACTTATATCTTTTAGAGCACGGTGGTGATAATATTTTGTAGAAATTGTTGAACTCTCATGCTTCACTTATATCCTTTTGAGAGTCTATTAAAACAGCATGGTAATGTGCTTAGGCTATAAAACTAGTCTTCACATGATAGACATCAATATCAATGTAGTAAAAACTTTCACACTAAGTGCATTGAATATGATGAGAAGATGGATGCTTGACAATTGTTTTGATATATGAGGATAGTGATATTAGAGTCATGCTAGTGGAGTTATTATGAAATTGAGAAATTCTTGTGTTAAAGTTAGTGATTCCCGTAGCATGCACGTAAGGTGAACCGCTATGTGACGAAGTTAGAGCATGAGGTATTTGTAAAGTGTCAAACTTTGTGTGGAGGTCGGGGGCGCGCGATGGTTAACTCCTACCAACCCCTCCTCTAGGAGCATGCATTGATTGCTTTGTTTTGATGAATCATAAATTTTTGCAATAAGTATATGAGTACTTATGATTAATGTTGAGTCCATGGATATTACGTACTCTCACCCTTCCACCATTGCTAGCCTCTCTTGTACCGCGCAACTTTCGCCGGTACCATACACCCACTATATATCCTTCCTCAAAACAGCCACCATATATCTTCCAAAAAACAGCCACCATACCTACCTATCATGGCATTTCCATAGCCATTCCGAAATATATTGCCATGCAACTTTCCACCGTTCCGTTCTTATGACACGCATCATATTGTCATATTGTCATGCATGATCATGTAGTTGACATCGTATCTGTGGCAAGGCCACCATGCATAATCTTTCATACATGTCACTCTTGATTCATTGCACATCCCGGTACACCGCCGGAGGCATTCATATTCAGTCATACTTTGTTTTAGTATCGAGTTGTAAATCAATAAAAGTGTGATGATCATAATTATTAGAGCATTGTCCCATGTGAGGAAAGGCCGATAAAAAAAGAGAGATGGCCCAAAAAAATAGAGAGGGGCTAAATAAAAAAAGAGAGAAAGCCCCTCCAAAAAAATGAGAGAAAAGAGAGAAGGGACAATTGCTACTATCTTTTTCCACACTTGTGCTTCAAAGTAGCACCATGTTCTTCATGATAGAGAGTCTCATGTTTAGTCACTTTCATATACTATAGGGAATTTTCATTATAGAACTTGGCTTGTATATTCCAAAGATGGGCTTCCTCAAATGCCCTAGGTCTTCATGAGCAAGCAAGTTGGATGCACACCCACTTAGTTTCTTTTGTTGAGCTTTCTTACATTTTTAGCTCTAGTGCATCCGTTGCATGGCAATCCCTACTCACTCACATTGATATCTATTGATGGGATTCTCCATGGCCCGTTGATACGCCTAGTCGATGTGAGACTATCTCACTCCTTTTTGTCTTCTCCACAACCACCTCTCTATTCCACCCATAGTGTTATGTCCATGGCTCACGCTCACGTATTGCGTGAAAGTTGAAGAATAGAGTATGGAAAAAAGTGCTTGGCTGAAATCGGGGTTGTGCATGATATGAATATAGAGGGAGCATAGCTAGACTATATGATTTTGTAGGGATAAGTTACCTACTAACCCAAAGGCCCAGTCCAGATTGCTGTTTTTTTGCCTGTTTTAGGGTTTTACAGAAAAGGAATATCAAACGGAGTCCAAACGGCACGAAACCTTTGGGAGAGATATTTTTGGAGCAAAATACGCACGAGAGACTTGAGAACCACGGAGTAGGGCTGACGTGGCGTCCACGAGGGTGGGGGACGCCCCCCCTATAGGGCGTGCCCCCTGCCTCGTGGGCACCCCGTCTGGCCCTCGGTTTCCTCCTTCCTCCTATATATACCTACGTACCCCGAAACTATCAGACAAACAGAAAAAACCCTAGTTCCACCGCCGCAACCTTCTGTTCCCATGAGATCCCATCTTGCGGCATGTTTTGGAGCTCCGCCGGAGGGGGGATCTTCCATGGAGTGCTTCTACATCATCATCATCGCCTCACCATGAGTTGTGAGTAGTTTACCACACACCTTCGGGTCCATAGCTAGTTTCTAGATGGCTTCTTCTCTTTCTTTGGATCTCAATACCAAGTTCTCCTCGGTCTTCGAGGAGATCTATTCGATGTAATCTCTTTTTGTGGTGTATGATCAAGATTATCTATGAGAAATATTTGGTTCTTATCTGAACTCTTTATGTATGATTATAATATCCTTGCAAGTCTCTTCGAATTATTGGTTTGGTTTGGCCTACTAGATCTATAGTTCTTGCAATGGGAGAAGTGCTTGGCTTTGGGTTCAATCTTGTAGTGTCCTTTCCCAGTGACAGTAGGGGAAGCAAGGCACATATTGTATTGTTGCCATCGAGGATAAAAAGAAGGGGTTTTATATCACTATGTTTGAGTTTATCCCTCTACATCATGTCATCTTGCTTAAGGTGTTACTCTATTCTTATGAGCTTAATACACCAGATGCATGCTGGATAGCGGTCGATGTGTGGAGTAATAGTAGTAGATGCAGAATCATTTCGATCTACTTGTCTCGGACGTGATGCCTATATATAATGATCATGCCTACATAGTCTCAAAATTATTCGCTTTTCTATCAATTGCTCGATAGTAATTTGTTTACCCGCCGTAGAATATCGCTATCATGAGAGAAGCCACTAAGGAAAACTATGGCCCCCGGGTCTATTCTCAACATATCAATCTACAATGTACTTTACTTTTCCGCTTTTACTTTCTGTTCTTATAACCAAAAATACCAAAAATATCAAACTATCATCTCTATCAGATCTCACTTTCATAAGTGACCATAAAGGGATTGACAACCCCTTATCGCGTTGGCTGCGAAGTTCTTATTTGTTTGTGAAGGTGCGAGGGACTCGCGCGTAGTTTCCTACTGGATTGATACCTTGGTTCTCAAAAACTAAGGGAAATACTTACGCTGCTGTGTTGCATCTCCCTTTCCTCTTTGAGGGAATACAACGCAAGCTCGAGAAGTAGCAGTAACCAACTCATTCCCCCTTACTCCACCTCTTGAATCTCGGGACGAGATTTCTTGTAGTGGAGGAGATTTGTAACACCCCGAGAATCATGCTACAGTGATCTCCCTCTAATGGCGGTCATGTCATCATCATCACTAAGCCAAAAGGCCACTTGTCCAAAATCAAAGCCAAATTCCAATTTGAATTTGCATGTCAAATATGTACTTCTTTGTCACGCAATCAAAATAGTTCATTATTTGGCAAATATTCTCTAAGTATTTGTCATGTTGAAACCAACCTCACCTAAATTATCAATATGCCCCTGGGAATTATTTGAGTGATGCAGTAGCAATTAATTTTGCCTTTTCATTTTCCAACCAAACCTAACCCAATTTTGTTTGAGCTTGTTTGAGTTGTGGGTTGTGTCTCCTAAGGTGTTTCGGCTACTTAGGGACCGTGTCTTCAACTCCGACACCGTGTATAGCCCATCATACCTTTTTGCTACCATAACCCATTTTGACCAGGTTTTCACCAATAATTCCGCAACCACCACCGCATTTCAGCTACCACCATTTGACATTTGTCGTTGAGATTTTGAGTTGTGTTTTTCCGTTTCCTAAGGTGTTTCGGCTAATTAGGAACGGGTCGACATCGACAACACAGCCTCTCATCATCATCATCGTACGGTAACTTCGGCGACATCATTGTATATTCCCCTTGCAATTGCATTGTTAACCCCTAGCCCATTTTGCGTCACTTGCCTATCGATACTTATTGCCGGCAACGTTACTTGTGCACATTAGTGATCATCGATTTACACCTTCCATTACATACATACCATATCATATTGGTATCATCATATCATCTTGTGTGATACAAGATTGTTCCCGCATATACACAATTTCTATCTTGGTTTGTGCATTTCACATCGTGGCCATACAAAAAAAAGAATAAGCTTTTAAGCAAAAATAGAAAAACAAAGAGCTTGTAAGAAAGAGCCATAACATCGCATCACAATATATCATATGATATCATATCCGATCATCTTAGATCATCTTGTTCTACAAGCACTGGAACACCATACATAGATAGCATACTTGGGATAGAAAGTCAATACAGTTTGCATATAATAGGTTGTGCACAAGTGTCGTGTCCTCCTATAGAACAATCATGCTAGCGTCTCTCTTGAGTTGTGCAACATGAGCGTCTTCCGTGGATTCCACATTTTGTGCTCATTCCTTGGTTGCACGACCCCATCTATCCATCTGTGTGTGTGTTTCCGTGTGCCACCCATATTGCTATTGGTCTACTTCTTACATTTGCGAATTTGTGAATCTCTTTCAACATTATTGACTCTTGCTTTGTAGCGACCCGACCCGAATGGATCAAGTCTATGTGCATAAGTGTCATCCCTGGATCAGTATACTGACACACACAGTTCTTGAGGATTTATAACAGAGGTAAATCACATGTATAAAGTAACATAAATATTATTACCTCAATCCATATAGCGGAAGAAACAAAGGTTGTGGATTCCCATCAACACAAACGACAAAGTTGAGTGTAGACAGCACAACCCTAACGAAACACTTACTCATCGAATAATTCCTGCAACATGATACGTTGCAGCCATGTTGGTCAGTACATTGGATGTACTGGCAAATTCACACTGTAGCAGTAATGATGAACAATGCCTGGAACTACATGCATATATGGATGTTGGAGGCTATAAGGTTGTTTTTGCATAAAGCTGATTTTTCCCTACCACAAAGGAATGCATTTATTTTACTACTTTGTTAAAT
Organism: Secale cereale; assembly: GCA_902687465.1. Lineage (NCBI taxonomy): Eukaryota > Viridiplantae > Streptophyta > Magnoliopsida > Poales > Poaceae > Secale > Secale cereale. The sequence goes on along the minus strand of LR738715.1, from coordinate 451,316,073 downwards.
TTACTTCATGAACAATTTAGTATGGTTCCTCCATCTCAATCTCAAACCAAAGTCATTATTAACCCAACAAATTAATTAAATAGAGTGTTGAGATCAACAAATAATACACTTCTAGATACTCAAAGATGTCCATAAGTGGGGACACGGCTACTCATGAATAGTTTGTACACTCTGCAGAGGTTTGTGCACTTTTCCCCACTAGACTCGATCTCCCTTGTTTAATTTCTCGCACTGCATGGTGTTTGAGAAACGGATGACCGAGACATAGTCTTTCAGAAGCATTTACTCTTTACCCCGGATGGACCGGTACACCTACATTCGCTACATCTGCTAGTCCACCACTGAAAGAGCTCACACAACATACTCAACTATGCCAAAGCCCATAATGGCTTGTGGCTGCACATGGAAGTTTCTAGGCATGAAAATATCATATGATCCATTTGAGCCTGGGTGGCATTCCAATAGGGTGATCACACGGTTCCTCCGGGATCCCCTAGGACAACACTGGTTTCTCCAGGTGCCCGGCAAACCACTGGGTGCTCCAGGGTGCCACAACCAATCCACCCAGATGTGTATTAAATTTCCACCTTAAAGTTTCCCTTAAATAAATATCACTCACATCTTTCATGAGACTCTCATAGCAATCCATGTCTACGAGCATGGCTAAGCACTAAGTAACAATGCGTATATCCCCCTTGGCTGATCTCAAGTCATTGGGTTCCTACCTCATGAACTACAAAGCATCATATTATGTAACCAGTCCTACTCATGCAAGTGTTTTGAGGATATAACTAATGCAATGAAAACTGGGTATTGGAAAGTATGATCAAAGTATGAACTTGCCTTGTACTGATGATGTAGATTCTTCGCACTCAAAACTCGTAATAGATCTACTCGTCACACTCCAATCAATCTATCGGTAGCAAAACTACACATAAGCAATCACTGAGAAGATCGGAAAGAACAAAGGAAACACTTCGGGAAACTTCGAAACAAGAGAATAACTCTTGTCACAGAAAACAATTTCTAATAGTACCAAAATTATGTGATTTGGCCTTATCAGAAAGTTTAGGTCAAGAGCTTCGATTTGCAAAAAAGGATCAACTAAATCGGAGTTATAAAACTCAACTTATGACAAAAAGTAGTTTGAAACAAATCTAGTTGAATTCTAATTTTAAAATTTTCAAAAACATTTTAAGTTGTTTTACTAGATATAGCGGAACGTAACGAAGACGTGGGCGTTGGTTTCATTGGATTTGGACTAACTGGTAAAAAGTTGTGAGGGTTTGAAGTTCACGGGCTAAACTTCAAAGAAAATATTTACATAAAGGTCCCTGACTAAAATAAATAGAAAAAGAAAAACTTAACGAACGAACTTTTGTTTTCTAACCCTAACTAGTGAACATTCTCTAAATAACTAAACCCAAAAAATCCGAAGAAATCCTAACCTAATAAAATAAACCGAACCGGGGGGATTATACCGTATGCGATTTTTCGACGGAAACCGCCGGTTCGGGCGGACCGGGCGGATCGGCTGGATCTTACCGGGTCGGCGCGGAGCTCCGGCGAGTTGCAGCCGGCGGCGAACTCCGGCTGGAGGCGGTGGGCAGAGAGCGGCAGGTGGTGCGGCGCGGGGCGCGGCACGCTGCGCGGGCGAGGCGCGAGGCACGCGGCGGTGGCGACGCGAAGCAGCGGCGGCGGGGCCTACAGCGGGCGGCGGCGGTGGAGCTCGTAGGCGGCGGCGGTTGCTGCGAGATGTAGCGGTGGCGGGGAGAGAGAGGGGGCAGGGCGGCACGGCGCTGGGCTGGGCCATGGCCTGGCAGCCGCTGGGCCGGCCTAGTCGGGGAAAGACTTAAAAAAACAGACCGACAAACAGGAAATAAAACAAAAATAAATAAGTATATTATATAGGCATATAATATATCAAAATTTGCAGAAAAAGATTCTCCACAAGGTGAACATTTTTCTACAGTCAAATAAAATGCTCACAAATTTAAATAAACCAAATAGTGCTACTGTTGCAATAAAATCCAGTAAAAATCATTTTAAAAATACCAAAATGATTTCAAACTTATTTCTCTCCAATTTTCTACTATAGGGAATCATGTTACCCTAATTTCCATATATTTTATCTTTGGAGAAAATAATTTCATAAAACCCAATAACTCACATTTTGAAAATGAGTTGTAGAACATTTCAGAAAAACTTCCAACTCATATTTTCTATAATTTGAAGAAGTCATTGTATCTTCTCTCGAGAAAATCATTGAGTTGCATAAAGTTTCTGAATTTGAAACATTTAAAGAATGAAATTCAAAATCCTTTCAAAACCCTTATTCATTTAATAAAATGGAAGAAGTCATATTATCTTCACTCCAGGGTTGTGTGATGAAAAGAATTTGAATTCTCGAAGATCATAAATGCAAAGTGAAAGTTTGGGAAAGTCATTTCATTCCCTCTCATTTAACTTTCAAAAGTTTCAAATTTCACTCAATTTGACACAACACATCAAACAAGCAATCAAATCTATTTATTTATTATAACATTCCAGAATTTAGAATTTTGGGATGTTACAAACCTACCACACTTAAAAATGAATCTCGTCCTCCAGATTTGGAGAGGCTAGCAAGAAATAGGTTAGGGTTTGGGGTCTCCTAACCATCCATTGATTGGTGTGGTCTAGTGTGCTACCACACTTGGAAACAAGGTCATGGTTCTATCAAAAGCTCATATACTCCGCCCTTATTGTTGACAGGGTCGGTCTTCTCAAATCTTCAGGGTAATTCCGTCTCTAGGATCTTCCGGTAGTGGCATAACCTTTGCTCTCCATTCTTGTGTCCTTTCACCTTGGTAAGGTTCTTCTGAGACTTGTTCTTCTTAACTGACAGGTCTGGCGTCAATACTAAACAAATATCGATATCTCATGGTGGTCATGAAACAATGTGATTGGGTCCCTGCATAAAACGGGTCTGGGCTTCATTCTCACCGTATATCCTATGGTTGGCAACAACTGCCTTGTACAAGGGAAAATGATCATACCATTCTAAGGTTTACACAAAGTTTTGACATCGTCGTCTCTCTACTATAGGTAAGTCACTCAGATTTACCATCCCGTATAACAGAGGCCAATAATAAGAGTAAGTCGGTATGGTGATCAATCCATTCCGCACCCAAATCTTTACCATGTATATGGTTTAGTGAATCTCAAATTCTAACACTCGGTCATCCTCACAAGCATTACAAAATTTCTGTTGTTGACGAACTAAGTTTGGAAAAATCCATTAATTCTGCAAGCTGAACCAAAACAACTATCGTTCTTCACAACTCTCGGGTTTTGCGTAAACACCTATTAGATCGTCTGTTGACAAGGTCGTAACTTCTACCAGGGGTTTTCCTTTAGCAAGAGTGTGCTTTCTTCTTTGATAGGTCCTGGGGCCTATGGGTTATGGCTCATCTCCAACTTGTCACTAGTAACATTTGGTCTCATCATCAAGTTTCAACTGATAATTCTTCCAACATCCAACTTCCTTAGCATTCGTAAATCCATCCAATTTGTACGGTTTCCCTTCCTTCTCTTGGTACAAATTAAGATGTAATTACTCAGACTCATGATTGAGTGGTACATTCCAAGGTCTGACGTAACTAAACACTAGCTAGTGTATTCGGGTAATGGTGTTGGATTCTACCACCCTTAAAATGAATAACACTAGTTTTCTTCCAAATATCATTCCATGGATCATGATTTCACTCATCACTTATATAGTACCAACTCATAAAGTCCAAAACCAATACCATGATGCTAACTTTATTGATTTTCAACTTGTTACCATCTACTGCATTTCCATTTCATGCTTCGACTCAACTACTTAGAACAACTCTCCTTCTCCCTGGGACAATCTCTAGCATAGTGCCCGGCTTTATTTCAGCAGAAACATACTACTTCTGACAAGTCTCGTGGTTCCCTTGTGATTACGTAGCCTCCTTACCTACTCGGCCTGGGACCACTTTAGAACTTGTATATCCTTAACTCATCCTTGGAGTCACTATTCCTCCACACTCTAGCATTACACCCTCTTTAAATCCAATTGTACTTATTTCCTTCATAATCTTGGGGTAAGCATCATATCGAAAATAAACTCCCACTTATTTGTGCGAACTCCACTATTTGGGGCAACATTTTCCTTCCTATGGGTTGAGGGTTCACACAGTAAGGTACCACTAAACGAAATGCACTGGTTCATCCGTAATCCATATTTTCCTCATATCAAATCTTTTGTTACTTCCTGAACCACTATTCAATACTCAA
>LR738715.1:451292476-451308934 GCA_902687465.1 Secale cereale | reverse complement strand
TGGAGTATCCACTGTTATAGCTTCAACACTTCTAATGCATGGTGAATTTCTCTTTACTCTGAAGTGATCCAAAGGAAAATGGCATTACCTGACTATTTAGGGTAAGATGGAAGATTTGACAAAACTCAGAAAAGAAGAGAGGTATAGAATCTTTTTGAAAAGGAACTTTCTAGAGAAATCCTTTCCTATGGGCTTGCCATTTTCTAGGGTCACGTCCTACAGTCAACATGTGCTCTGATACCATCTTGTAGCGACCCGACCCAAATGGATCAAGTCTCTGTGCTTAACTGTCATCCCTGGATCGGTATGCTGACACACCCAGTACTCGAGGATTTGTAACAAAGATAAATCACATGTACAAAGTAACATAAATACTATTACCTCAATCCAAATAGCGGAAGAAACAAAGGTTGTGGATTCCCAACAACACCAACGGCAAAGTTGAGTGTAGACAGCGCAACCCTAACAAAACAATTACTCGTCGAATAATTCCTGCAACATGAGACGATGCAGCCATGTAGGTCAATACATTGAATGTACTGGCAAATTCACACTGTAGCAGTAATGATGAACAATGCCTACAACTACATGCATATATGGCTGGTGGAGGCTGTAAGGTTGTTTTTGCATAAAGTTGATTTTTCCCTACCACAAAGGAATGCATTTATTTAACTACTTTGTTAAATTTACTTCATGAACAATTGTGTATGGTTCCTCCATCTCAATCCCAAACCAAAGTCATTATTAACCCAACAAATTAATTAAATAGAGTGTTGAGATCAACAAATAATCTACTTCTAGATACTCAAAGATGTCCATAATCGGGGACACGGCTACTCATGAATAGTTTGTACACTCTACAGATGTTTGTGCATTTTTCCCATAGGACTCGATCTCCCTCGTTTTATTTCTCGCACTGCATGGCGTTTGAGAAACGGATGACCGGGACACAGTCTTTCAGAAGCATTTACTCTTTACTCCGGATGGACCGGTACACCTACATTCGCAGCATCTACTAGTCCACCACTGAAAGAGCTCACAGAACATACTCAACTATGCCAGAGCCCATAATGGCTTGTGGCTGCACATGGAAGTTTCTAGGCATGAAAATATCATATGATCCCTTTGATCTTGGGTGGCATGCCAATAGGGTGATCACACGGTTCCTCCGGGATCCCCTAGGACAACACTAGTTTCTCCACGTGCCCGGCAAACCACTGGGTGCTCCAGGGTGCCACAACCAATCCACCCAGATGTGTATTAAATTTCCAGCTTAAAGTTTCCCTTAAATAAATATCACTCACATCTTTCATGAGACTCTCATACCAATCCATGTCTACGAGCATGGCTAAGCAATAAGTAACAAAGCGTATATCCCCCTTGGTTGATCTCAAGTCATTGGGTTCCTACCTCATGAACTACAAAGCATCATATTATGTAACCAGTCCTACTCATGCAAGTGTTTTGAGGATATAACTAATGCAATGAAAACTGGGTATTGGAAAGTATGATCAAAGTATGAACTTGCCTTGTACTGACGATGTAGATTCTTCGCACTCAAAACTCGTGATAGATCTACTCTTCACACTCCGATCAATCTATCGGTAGAAAAACCACACATAAGCAATCACTCAGAAGATCGGAAAGAACGAAGGAAACACTTCGGAAAACATCGAAACAAGCGAATAACTCTTATCACAGAAAAGAATCAACTAATTGGAGTTATAAAACTCAAGTTATGACAAAAAGTAGTTTGAAACAAATCTAGTTGAATACAAATTTATAATTTTCAAAAACATTTTTAAGTTGTTGTACTGGATAGAGGGGAACATAACGAAGACGTGTGCGTTGGTTTCGTTGGATTTGGACTAACTAGTAAAAAGTTGTGAGGGTTTGAAGTTCAGGGGCTAAACTTCAAAGAAAATAATTACAGAAAGGTCCCTGACTAAAATAAACAGTAAAAGAAAAACTTAATCAGTGAACGTTCTCTAAATAACTAAACCTAAAAAAACCAAAGAAATCCTAACCTGATAAAATAAACCGAACCGGGGTGGGGGGTATACCTTATGCGGTTTTTTGACGAAAACCGCCTGTTCAGGCGGACCGGGCGGATCAGGTGGATCGAACCGGGTCGGCGCGGAGCTCCGGCGAGTTCCAGCCGGCGGCGAACTTTGGCTGGAGGCAGCGGACGGCGAGCGGCAGGTGGTGTGGCACGGGGCGCGTGCGAGGCGCGAGGCAGGCGGCGCTGGCGGCGCGAAGCAGCGGCTGCGGGGCCTACAGCGGGTGGCGGCGATGGAGCTCGTAGGCGGCGACGGCGGTTGCTGCGAGATGCGGCGGCGGCGGGGAGAGAGAGGGGGCTGGGCGGCGCGGCGCTGGGCTAGGCCGTGGCCTGGCAGCGGCTGGGCTGGCCCAGTCGGGGAAAGACTTAAAAAAACAGACCGACAAACAGGGAATAAAACAAAAATAAATAAGTATATTATATTGGCATATAACATATCAAAATTTGCAGAAAAAGATTCTCTACAAGGTGAACATTTTCTACAGTAAAATAAAATGCTCACAAATTTAAATAAACCAAATAGTGCTACTTTTGCAATAAAATCTAGTAAAAATCATTTTAAAAATACCAAAATGATTTCAAATTTATTTCTCTCCAATTTTCTACTGTAGGGAATCATGTTACCCTATTTTCCATATATTTTATCTTTGGAGAAAAATAATTTAAATAAAACCCAATAACTCAAATTTTGAAAATGAGTTGTAGAGAATTTAAGAAAACCTTCCCACTCATATTTCTTATAATTTGAAGAAGGCATTTTATCTTCTCTTGAGAAAATCATTGAGTTGCATAAATTTCTGAATTTGAAACATTTCAAGAATGAAATTCAAAATCCGTTCAAAACCCTTTTTCATTTAAAAAAATGGTAGAAGTCATATTATCTTCACTCCAAGGTTGTGTGATGAAAGGAATTTGAATTCCCGGAGATCATAAATGCAAAGTGAAAGTTTGGGAAATTCATTTCATTCCCTCTCATTTAACTCTCAAAACTTTCAAATTTTACTCAATTTCACACAGCACATCAAACAAGAAATCAAATCTATTTATTTATTATAACATTCCAAAATTGAGAATTTTGGATGTTACATGCTTACATTTTGCATCAAATTTTTGTGCCACTTATCCTAACCAAGCCACTCGATAAGCTTTACTTGATAGGTGTGAGTGAACAAGTCCGGTACCAATTCCACTATTAAGTGAAACGGGATACATCCTCAACATTGGGAAAAGGTAACTTGGTGTTGTTTATCTCATTTCCTACTCACCTCTACTCGAGTATTGATTACGATCGGTATTATGGGTTTATGAGTTTTGATGTACCGAAGGTAGTTCGGAGTCCCGGATGACATCACGGACATGACAAGGAGTCTTGGAATGTCCGAGACATGAAGATTGATATATTGGACGGTCACATTCGGACACCGGAAGTGTTCCGGGTGATTTGGAGATTACCGGAGTGTCGGAGGGGTTACCGGAATCCCCCGAGGAAGTATTGGGCCCTAGTGGGCCTTAGGGGAGAGAGAGGGCAGTAGCCCTGGAGGTGGCGCACCCCCTCCCATGGGGAGTCCGAATTGGAGTAGGGGAGGGGGCGTCACCCCTCTTTCCCTCTCCCTCTCCCTCTCTTTCCTTCCCCCTTTTCCCTTCCTAGTAGGACTAGGAAAGGGGAGTCCTAGTCCTACTAGGAAGAGGACTCTTCCTCTCCTTGGCGCGCCTAGGGCTGCCGTCCTCCTCCCCTTGCTCCTTTATATACGGGGGCAGGGGCACCTCTAGACACACAAGTTGATCAAGTTGATCTCTCCCAACCGTGTGCGGTGCCCCCCTCCACAAAAACACACCTCGATCGTACCGTTGCAGTGGTTAGGCGAAGCCCTGCACCTGTAGCTTCATCATCTCCGTCACCACGCCGTCCTGCTGACGAAACTCTCCCGCAAAGTTCTACTGGATCAAGAGCACGTGGGACATCATCAAGCTGAACGTGGAGGGTCCGTACGTTTTGTGCTTGATCAGTTGGATTGCGAAGAAGTTCGGCTGCATCAACCGTGTCACTAGACGCTTCCGCTTTCGGTCTACGAGGGTACGTAGACACACTCTTCCTCTCGTTGCTATGCATCTAGTAGATAGATCTTGCATGATTGTAGGATTGTTTTTGGAATTCTACGTTCCCCAACAGTGGCATCATGAGCCAGGTCTATGCGTAGATGATATGCACGAGTAGAACACAAGTGAGTTGTGGACGATACTAGTCATACTGCTTACCAGCATGTCACACTTTGATTCGGCGGCATTGTTGGATGAAGCGGCCGGGACCGACATTACGCGTACGCTTACGCGAGACTGGTTCTACCGACGTGCTTCGCACACAGGTGGCTGGCGGGTGTCAGTTTCTCCAACTTTAGTTGAATCAAGTGTGGCTACGCACGGTCCTAGTGAAGGTTAAAACAACACATACTTGACGAAATATCATTGTGGTTTTGTATGCGCAGGTAAGAACAGTTCTTGCTAAGCCCGTAGCAGCCACGTAAAACTTGCAACAACAAAGTAGAGGATGTCTAACTTGTTTTTGCAGGGCATGTTGTGATATGATATGGTCAAGACATGATGAGTGATAAGTTATTGTATGAGATGATCAGGTTTTGTAAAGTTATCAGCAACTGGCAGGAGCCATATGGTTGTCGCTTTATTGTATGAAATACAATCGCCATGTAATTGCTTTACTTTATCACTAAACGGTAGCGATAGTCATGGAAGCAATAGTTGGCGAGACGACAACGTTGCTACGATGGAGATCAAGGTGTCGCGCCGGTGACGATGGTGATCATGACGGTGCCTTGGAGATGGAGATCAAAATCACAAGATGATGATGGCCATATCATGTCACATATTTTGATTGCATGTGATGTTTATCTTATTATGCTTCTTATTTTGCTTAGTACGGCGGTAGCATTATAAGATGATCCCTTACAAAATTTCAAGACACGAGTGTTCTCCCTGAGTATGCACCGTTCCGAAAATTCGTCGTGCCGAGACACCACGTGATGATCGGGTGTGATAAGCTCTACGTTCACATACAACAGGTGTAAGCCAGTTTTACACACGCAGAATACTCGGGTTAAACTTGACGAGCCTAGCATGTACAGACATGGCCTCGGAACACTCGAGACCGAAAGGTCGAGCATGAATCATATAGTAGATATGATCAACATAAGATGTTCACCATTGAAAACTACTCCATCTCACGTGATGATCGATCATTGTTTAGTTGATTTCGATCACGTGATCATTTAGATGACTAGAGGGATGTCTATCTATGTGGGAGTTCTTTAGTAATATGATTAATTGAACTTTAATTTATCATGAACTTAGCCCTGATAGTTTTTGCATATCTATGTTGTTGTAGATCAATGGCCCGTGCTACCGTTCCTTTGAATTTTAATGCATTCCTAGATAAAGCTAAGTTGAAAGATGATGGTAGCAATTACATGGACTGGGTCCGTAACTTGAGGATTATCCTCATTGCTGCATAGAAGAATTCTGTCCTTGAAGCACTGCTAGGTGACAAGCCCCCCCCCTCCGCCCGCTAATGTAGACGCTTTGAACGTCTGGCAGACGCGGTCTGATGACTACATGATAGTTCAGTGTGCCATGCTTTACGGCTTAGAACTGGGACTTCAACGACGTTTTGACGTCATGGAGCATATGAGATGTTCCAGGAGTTGAAGTTAATATTTCAAGCAAATGCCCGGATTGAGAAATATGAGATTTCCAATAAGTTCTACAGCTGCAAGATGGAGGAGAATAGTTCTATCAGTGAACACTTGCTCAGAATGTCTGGGTACTACAATCATATGACTCAACTTGGTTGCAAAGTTGATGAAGATAGTGTTGTTGATAGAGTTCTTCAATCACTGCCACCAAGCTATAAAGGCTTCGTGATGAACTATAATATGCAAGGGATGTAGAAGACAATTCCCGAGCTCTTCACTATGCTCAAGGCTGCGGAGGTAGAAATAAAAAAGGAGCATCAAGTGTTGATGGTTAACAAGACCACTAGTTTCAAGAAAAAGGGCAAGCGAAAGAAGGGGAACTTCAAGAAGAATAGCAAGACAATTGCTACTCCCACGAAGAAACCCAAGTCTGGAGCCAAGCCTGAAACTGAGTGCTTCTACTGCAAAGGGACAGGACACTGGAAGCAGAACTGCCCCAAGTATTTGGCGGATAAGAAGGATGGCAAGGTGAACAAATGTATATGTGATATACATGTTATTGATGTGTACCTTACTAATGCTCGTAGTAGCACCTGTGTATTTGATACCGGTTTTGTTGCTAATATTTGTAACTTGAAACAGGGACTACGGATTAAACGAAGATTGGCTAAGGACGAGGTGACGATGCGCGTGGGAAATGGTTCCAAAGTCGATGTGATCGCCGTCGGCACGCTACCTCTACATCTACCTTCGGGATTAGTTTTAGACCTGAATAATTGTTATTTGGTGCCAGCGTTAAGCATGAACATTATATCTGGATCTTGTTTATTGCGAGACGGTTATTCATTAAATATGAGAATAATTGTTGTTCTATTTATATGAGTAATATCTTTTATGGTCCTGCACCCTTGAAGAGTGGTCTATTCTTATTGGATCTGGATCGTAGTGAGACACATATTCATAATATTAAGGGCAAAAGATGCAAGGTTAATAATGACAGTGCAACTTATTTGTGGCACCGCCGTTTAGGTCATATTGGTGTAAAGCGCATGAAGAAACTCCATAGTGATGCACTTTTGGAATCACTTGATTATGAATCACTTGGTGCTTGCGAACCATGCCTCAGGGGCAAGATGACTAAAATTCCGTTCTCCGGAACAATGGAGCGAGCAATACATTTGTTGGAATTCATACATACTGATGTATGTGGACCGATGAGTGTTGAAGGTCGCGGCGGGTATCGTTATTTTCTGACCTTCACCGATGATTTGAGCAGATATGGGTATATCTACTTGATGAAGCACAAGTCTGAAACATTTGAAAAGTTCAAAGAATTTCAGAGTGAAGTAGAGAATCATCGTAACAAGAAGATAAAGTTTCTACGATCTGATCGTGGAGGTGAATATTTGAGTTACGAATTTGGTCTTCAGTTGAAACAATGTGGATTAGTTTCACAACTCACGCCACCCGAAACACTACAGCGTAATGGTGTGTCCGAACGTTGTAACCGTACTTTATTAGATATGGTGCGGTCTATGATGTCTCTTACCGATTTACCACAATCGTTTTGGGGTTTTGCTTTAGAAATAGCTGCATTCACGTTAAATAGGGCACCATCTAAATATGTTGAGACGACACCTTATGAACTATGGTTTGGCAAGAAACAAAAGTTGTCGTTTCTCAAAGTTTGGGGCTGCGATGATTATGTGAAAAAACTTCAAGCTGATAAGCTCGAACCCAAGTCGGAGAAATGTGTCTTCGTAGGATGCCCAAAGGAGACTGTTGGGTACACCTTCTATCACAGATCCGAAGGCAAGATATTCGTTGCTAAGAATGGATCCTTTCTAGAGAAGGAGTTTCTCTCGAAAGAAGTGAGTGGGAGGAAAGTGGAACTTGATGAGGTAATTGTACCTTCTCCCGAATTGGAAAGCAGTACATCAAAGAAAATTGTTCCAGTGATTCCTACACCAATTAGTGAGGAAGCTAATGATGATGATCATGAAACTTCGGATCAAGTTTCTGCTGAACTTCGTAGATAAACCAGAGTACGTTTCGCGCCAGAGTTGTACGGCAACCCAGTTCTAGAAGTCATGTTACTAGACCATTATGAACCTACGAACTATGAGGAAGCGATGGTGAGCCCAGATTCCGAAAAATGGCTTGAGGCCATGAAATCCGAGATGGGATCCATGTATGATAACAAAGTGTGGACTTTGGTTGACTTGCCCGATGATCGGCAAGCCATCGAAAATAAATGGATCTTCAAGAGGAAGACCGACGCTGACGGTAATGTTACTGTTTACAAAGCTCGACTTGTTGAGAAAGGTTTTCGATAGGTTCAATGAGTTGACTATGATGAGACTTTCTCGCCCATAGCAATGCTTAAGTCTGTCTGAATCATGTTAGCAATTGCCGCATTTTATGACTATGAAATCTGGCAAATGGATGTCTAAACTGCATTCCTAAATGGATATCTCAAAGAAGAGTTGTATATGATGCAACCATAAGGTTTAGTCGATCCTAAAGGTGCTAACAAAGTGTGCAAGCTCCAGCGATCCATCTATGGACTGGTGCAAGCATCTCGGAGTTGGAATATACGCTTTGATGAGGTGATCAAAGCATATGATTTTATACAGACTTTTGGAGAAGCTTGTATTTACAAGAAAGTGAGTGGGAGCTCTGTAGCATTTCTAATATTATATGTGGATGACATATTGTTGATTGGAAATTATATAGAATTTCTAGATGGCATAAAAGGATAATTGAATAAGAATTTTTCAATGAAATACCTCGGTAAAGCTGCTTACTTATTAGGCATCAAGATCTATAGAGATAGAAGACGCTTAATTGGACTTTCACAAAGCACATACCTTGATAAAGTTTTGAAGAAGTTCAAAATGGACCAGTCAAAGAAAGGGTTCTTGCCTGTGTTACAAGGTGTGAAGTTGAGTAAGACTCAATGCCCGACCACTGTAGAAGATAGAGAGAAAATGAAAGTCATTCCCTATGCCTCAGCCATAGGATCTATCATGTATGCAATGATGTGTACCAGACCTGATGTGTGCCTTGCTATAAGATTAGCAGGGAGGTACCAAAGTAATCCAGGAGTGGATCACTAGACAGCAGTCAAAAACATCCTAAAGTACCTGAAAAGGACAAAGGATATGTTTCTCGTGTATGGAGGTGACAAAGAGCTCGTTGTAAACGGTTATGTCGATTCAAGCTTTGACACTGATCCGGATGACTCTAAGTCACAAACTAGATATGTATTTTTATTAAACAGTGGAGCTGTCAGTTGGTGCAGTTCCAAGCAAAGCGTCGTGGCGGGATCTACGTGTGAACCGGAATACATAGCTGCTTCGGAAGCAGCAAATGAAGGAGTCTAGTTGAAGGAGTTCATATCCGATCCAGGTGTGATACCTAGTGCATAGGGTCCAATGAAACTCTTTTGTGACAACACTGGAGCTATAGCCTTGGCGAAGGAATCCAGGTTTCACAAGAGAACAAAGCACATCAAAAGACGCTTCAATTCCATTCGCGATCAAGTCAAGGAGGGAGACATAGAAATTTGCAAGATACATATGGATCTGAATGTCGTAGACCCGTTGACTAAGCCTCTTCCACGGGCAAAACATGATCAGCACCAAGACTCCATGGCTGTTAGAATCATTACTTTGTAATCTAGATTATTGACTTTAGTTCATGTGGGAGACTAAAGGAAATATGCCCTAGAGGCAATAATAAAGATGTTATTTGTATTTCCTTATATCATGATAAATGTCTTTTATTCATGCCAGAATTGTATTAACCAAAAACTTAGTACATGTGCGAATACATAGACAAAATAGTATGTCTCTAGTATGCCTCTACTAGACTAGCTCTTTGATCAAAGATGGCTATGTTTCCTAGCCATAGACATGAGTTGTAATTTGATCAACAAGATCACATCATTAGGAGAATGATGTGATGGACTAGACCCATCCATTAGCTTAGCACTATGATCGTTTAGATTTACTGCTATTGCTTTCTTCATGACTTATACATGTTCCTATGACTATGAGATTATGCAACTCCCGAATACCGGAGGAACACCTTGTGTGCTATCAAACATCACAACGTAACTGGGTGATTATAAAGATGCTCTACAGGTGTCTTTGAAAGTGTTTGTGGTGTTGGCATAGATCAAGAATATGATTTGTCACTCCGAGTGTCGGAGAGGTATCTCTGGGCCCTCTTAGTAATGCACATCATAATATGCCTTGCAAGCAAATGAGTAATGAGTTAGTCACGAGATGATGTATTACAGAACGAGTAAAGAGACTTGCCGGTAACGAGATTGAACTAGGTATTGAGATACCGACGATCGAATCTCGGGCAAGTAACATACCGATGACAAAAGGAACAACGTATGTTGTTATGCAGTTTGACCGATAAAGATCTTCGAAGAATATGTTGGAGCCGATATGAGCATCCAGGTTCCGCTATTGGTTATTGATGGGAGATGAGTCTCGGTCATGTCTACATAGTTCTCGAACCCGTAGGGTCCGCATGCTTAACGTTTGATGACGATCGGTATTATGAGTTTATGAGTTTTGATGTACCGAAGGTAGTTCGGAGTCCCGGATGAGATCACGGACATGACGAGGAGTCTCAGAATGTCTGAGACATAAAGATTCATATATTGAACGGTCACATTTGGATACCGGAAGTGTTTCGGGTGATTTCGAAGATAACCGGAGTGCTAGAGGGGTTACCGAAACCCCCGGGGAAGTATTGGGCCCTAGTGGGCCTTAGGGGAGAGAGGACAGCAGCCTAGGAGGTGGCGCGCCCCCTCCCATGGGGAGTTTGAATTGGACTAGGGGAGGGGGCGCGGCCCCTCTTTCCCTCTCCCTCTCCCTCTCATTCCTCCCCCCTTTCCCCTTCCTAGTAGGACTAGGAAAGGGGAGTCCTAGTCCTACTAGGAAGAGGACTCTTCCTCTCCTTGGCGTGCGTAGGGCCGGCCAGCCTCCTCCCGTTGCTCCTTTATATACGGGGGCAGGGGGCACCTCTAGACACACAAGTTGATCAAGTTGATCTCCCCCAACCATGTGCGGTGCCCCCTCCACAGAAACACACCTCGGTCATACCGTTGCAGTGCTTAGGCGAAGCCCTGCACCGGTAGCTTCATCATCTCGGTCACCATGCCATCGTGCTGACGAAACTCTCCCGCGAAATTCTGCTAGATCAAGAGATCATGGGACGTCATCAAGTTGAATGTGTGCTGAACGCGGAGGCTCCGTACATTCGGTGCTTGATCGGTTGGATCGCGAAGAAGTTCGACTACATCAACCGCGTCACTAGACGCTTCTGCTTTCGGTCTACGAGGGTACGTAGACACACTCTCCCTCTCATTGCTATGCATCTAGTAGACAGATCTTGTGTGATCGTAGGAATTTTTTGAAATACTATGTTCCCCAACACATACAGGCAGGGATCCCCTCTCTTACTGACATTGCAGTCGTACCCTCCATTTGTCTTGCAGGCCTCCCCCCATTTGTGAGAAGCAACTCCACCATCAACCCTCCGACACTCTAGCTTTAACTCTCTCCCAACCTTATTCCTCTTCTACACATATGCATAGATGTCGATCGATCTGCCTCAATACATAGCTATGTGTCTCTCCTTCTCCACACATATACCAGTCGATCTACCTCTCTATAGTTAGGTTTCTACCCCCACACCGATAGTTGAACGTTGTAGGTATCCATGCCACAGAGACAAATTGCACCTCTCCCCTCTCACATTCTAGTAGGCCAGCCGCCCTATATCTTTGACGTGGGCACACACAAATTCGATGGCACTCTTTATCGATCGCCCACCGACACACTTCATCTCTCTCTCTTCGATTCTATCATTATCTCACACCAATGATCCCTCCACTCTCTTCTCGTGGATTGCCCCCTCTATATATGATATATCCAGGCCTCTGTTTCACACACATTGCATATGTTGCATTTTTTATTTGACATATTATCGACACATTGCCTCTGTTTCGCAAAGACCATCTCTCTCACAGCCACCCACGTATGTGGGGTACCTACACGTAGAGAAGAGGTGCACGCACGATGCACGTACTCACGTCTCGTTCCCGGCCACACTCATGTGGGTACACGATGGAGCTCATTTATGTACGAAAAGGCAGCCCACGTGATAAATTGATGCGTGTAGCGGTTGTTTACTTGAAGGAGGTTCGTGCACAACACGTATATGGAAAAAAAGTTAGACTTGACATGTTAGTTTTAAATAAAGTTATATTCCTCACTAGCACGTACAGAATGTAAAACGATAGTTATCGAGAAAAAATAAATCTGCTCCACTATATACAATGTAGCCTGCCTGCCGGGGTTTGTCTCTCTTCACACTATCTCACACAAGGCAGTGATGGCCTCTCTCTCTAACCGTTGGTCACTGATCCAGCCGCATCATGTCTTCTGACGGAAAGGGAGGATGTGCATCGTTTCTCCGTTCGACGGCGTCGAGGTAGCACATCCCGATAACGGTACCCGTTATTCTCTCTGACCAAGCTCCGGCGCGGTAGGGCCTTCGCCACTTGCTCGCTGCCGCAATATGGACATATCCCACCCACCACCGCCCACATAGTTGCATCTTGACGACCCTCAGGTACAACTTGCTATAGCCTTACTTCACTGAACATCTTCCCACGTTGCTGCATGTGGAAAATCCTGCATGTGGATCTTATTTGGTTCTCTGCCTAAAACGTATATCAGCCGGCATACTTTCCATCTTGCAATCTCATCCTCACACCATTTTTGATAAACCACCATGCTGCTATCTTTCCCTTAGGACATGGAATATGCTTATTTTTCTCGGAGTATGTGTCTTCAACTGTTATTGGGCAGTAATTATTTTCTTTTTACCTCTTTTTGCAAACAGGGCTAGCCATTTCACCTCATTGCTATTGTGAACATTTGGTGAACTGCACAAATCACTTTTTTCTTAAGTGTGTTTTGTGCAGTTTCGCCAAAATGTCACACGGGCAACGTTTCTACATTTCTGTGGGACTGTAGAAAGGTATATTGGTTTTGCTATCCTCCTCATCCAACTCCGAGCCTATTCTTCTCCAACAAGTAGTTAGTCTTAAAGAGAGACTGCAGAGGTGATCGACTTCTATTTGTGTGCGTTATGTTTCATCATCTAGTTCCACTATTATTGTAAACGCACTTACTGAATATCTTTGCAAACATGATGATGTACTCTTTTTAGTGGAACTTCACAAAATGATCGAATTGTGATGTCCTTCATACACCTGTTTCTTGGTTACAGAGCTGCGTGAAAGTAGCTGCCAACAAATAAACATCGTGTCCAGGAAAATGGAGCCATACCTACAAACAACATTGATCAATTTTATTTTTTTCTTCATTTCACTACTTCAGGATGCTACTAACGCGACACTGCGATCAGAGACCCTTTGACGAAACTGTGTGCGATGCATTAATCGCAAACAGTGATGTAAAAACCCGTCAAAAAAGATGCAAAACATTTGCGATGGTGGAGCCATCAAACACAGTTCCGATTTTAGTTGCGTATGCGATGCATGGCACATGGTTGTTCCATCCGAACTGTTTGCGATGAGATAGAACAACATAAACGGGCAGCCATATCATGGTGTGTGCGATATACGCCATACAATTCACTCAGATGAATTGTTTGCTATTAGGGAGTGGAACAGAAACGGATAGCCAGATCAAGGTGTGTGTGTGTGATATATGGCATACAGTTCACTCGGACGAACTATTTTCGATTAGGGAACACAACAGAAACAGTTCAACTTGACAAGATGTGTGTGATATGCGGCATACTGTTCACATAGATGAAATGTTTGCGACGAGCCAAAAGAACACAAACGAGTCATGTAAACAAGATGTGTGTGATACTTGGAAAACAACCGACTCAGATGAACTATTTGCGATTAGAAATTACAACACAGACGGTTACTACAGTTAATTCGTGTGCGATTCTGTGTGTACAAAAAACTTTGAAAATTGCAAACTAGTTGCTTACGGTGGCTAGGAGTATCGCACACGATGCGTTTGCGAGTACTCGTGTGCGATGATTAGTAAGTGACACATATGTTTCCTTATGTTAACACGTGTGTGAATTTGCAATATGGACAGTTAATATGCAAATGCCTTCTGGACATCAGGCACACACTTAAACTCAATGAACTATGTACGATACTACTACTTTCCATGAAAATTTAAGGACATGGCTAACAACATTTGAGTAACATATATATAGTGGTTACACTATTCGACAAAAGGAGGATCTCCGTAACACGGTTTTCACAACCATACGGTCCATATCTACATACTTAACATAGTAACAACTATCACATTTTAAGAGGCTGAGAGCCGACAACCATATGTTCCATATCTATATACTTAACATAGTAACAACTAGCACATTTTAAGAGGCTGAGGGCCAACAACCACAACTATCCGCTAGAAGCAGCTTGATCACGGCGACTCGGCGTCTCGTCAATGAAAATGAAGAGCCCTCCTGTGCCTTGGTAGAGCATGAGTAGAACAATGTCTCCAATTTTCCAGTATGGATGCATTGGCACGACAAGCAAGAACTTGTTAATTTGAATGGTTCCATTTCTGCGGGAAATGCAGTACCTTGCAATCACTTTGGCATTATTAGCAGGCACAAGTGTAATTCGACCACGCCAGGAAATCGATCCCGGAACTGCTACCGCTGGCAATTTCTGTTGAAATGTAGAATAAAAACCGATTGTAACTTATCGTTGAAGATATATGTAGTTTATGAGCATCGACATAAAAATAAGACTTTGTACCAGCGTTTTGTGCAAACAATTGGTCTTGTTCAATGTGTGCACCATAGTAATAATTAATCCCATCCAAAATCCAGCATTCATATGTTGTGCTATGTCTGTTAGATTATCAACAAAGTTTATGACATGCTTCAAGTCCTTCGAGTGAAATTTGGTATGCTTAGTAACATACAGATTGTTCACTATGCATCCAACATATCATGCTTAAAAGGTGGAAAGGTATTATTTCTTCACAACATGGCAGAAAAATATATAGTGCACATAAACTGGTAAATATAATTTGTTACTACCTAGGAACGGAGTCAGACAACGAAATCACAATTGGTTACTTAATTAGTGATCAATTAGTCAGAACAAATACCCCAATTTTGCTATGTAATATGCTAGCATGGAGAAAGTTGAAAGGACTCTAACCTCGATCAGACTTTGACCGACTGATGACGCTAGGGAAGTAAACATCCATGTTAATTAGACCAGGCTGTGGTTCCCGCACTATAATTTTATTGCCAGCTTTCAGTTCATAACACTTAGACATTTTTCTCCAAAGGTCCGCATCAAAATAAGGGTGACCATCTTTATCAAGTTTTACGCTAACCTTCATTGTAAATCCATGTTGGGTTGTCAATATGATATCCATGGAGTCATCAACAAAGTAAAGCCCAATATTTCCTTCTACTCTTGTTCTTGCAAAGCAAGGGATGTACTACTTGAAATGAAAAGATCATAAATTAGATATATTGAAATAACAGATCAAGATGCAAATATGGGAGTAACTGATATAATAGATCAATATATAGATGAAAGAGAAGTGATATATAATTAAAAATAGATAATGTAACAAAGATTTGATGCAAATATGAGAGTAACTGAATGAACAATAAATCATATATTTGCCTAATATAGGGGGGGGGGGGAATCGGCTTCGACATCTAGGCCGTACGTGGCACCATACCTTTTATCCAAATGTGGCAACCGATGGTATATGTTCACAAATTTAGGCCATGACGGCCGTGGTAGGTTGAGATTGAACATAGCGAGCGCTCCCTGAAGTCATCCGGAATGGTGAGATAGAACTTCATTTCCGACTGGACGCAACCACACTTGCCTGATTTGTGCTCGCACTATGGACACATGAATGAAAACACTCGAATCAGGTAGAAAAATATTGAATCCACGGTGATTTCCGCCAGTTGATTAATTGTTACGTATGGACTGCGACAAGAGATGAGTGAATATTTCGCTTAGTTGATTACCTTCTCCATGAGAAAAAAACCCCGGCCCAATCCCGCGGAAAACCCCAATCGACCAGAGTCTGGAATGTCGGTGCACATAGGCGGTGGAAAGCGGTAGGAGCGAAATCCCGTGCTGTTTGGAGCGTGACCTCTATCGGCCGACAATAGCCGTCGAGTTTAGGATGGCTGCCGCGATAGAAGTTGATGAGGTGCAGAGTTGCGGAGGAGTACGCGGCGAGTGGGTGGCGACGAAGTGGGCGAGGGTTTTCTTTTTTGCTTATGCATGTGTAGGTGGACACACACTGTTCATAGAGGCGACACAGATGAATCATGTATGATAGTAAATTGATAAACCATAAGTATATGGGATCGCAACAGCTTTCGAGGGTAGAGTATTCAACCCAAATTTATAGATTCAACACAAAGGGAGCCAAAGAATATTTGCAAGTATTAGCAACTGAGTTTTCAATTCAACCACACCTGGAGATTAATTATCTGCAGCAAAATGATCAGTAGCACAATAGTATGATAGTTTTGATAGTAGTGGTAACAGCAACAGTAACGGTAATAGTGATAGCTGTGATTTTGTAGCAGTGGCAATAGAACAAC
>LR738715.1:451272347-451292466 GCA_902687465.1 Secale cereale | reverse complement strand
AGTACGCGGCGAGTGGGTGGCGACGAAGTGGGCGAGGGTTTTCTTTTTTGCTTATGCATGTGTAGGTGGACACACACTGTTCATAGAGGCGACACAGATGAATCATGTATGATAGTAAATTGATAAACCATAAGTATATGGGATCGCAACAGCTTTCGAGGGTAGAGTATTCAACCCAAATTTATAGATTCGACACAAAGGGAGCCAAAGAATATTTGCAAGTATTAGCAACTGAGTTTTCAATTCAACCACACCTGGAGATTAATTATCTGCAGCAAAATGATCAGTAGCACAATAGTATGATAGTTTTGATAGTAGTGGTAACAGCAACAGTAACGGTAATAGTGATAGCTGTGATTTTGTAGCAGTGGCAATAGAACAACAACAGTGATAACTTAGCAAGATCAATATGTAGGAAAATCATCGGCATTGAATCATTAATTTGTTGGATGATATTCATCATGTAACAATTATAACCTAGGGCGATACGGCACTAGCTCCTGTTCATAAATATAATATAGGAGTGCATCCCGTAAATAGTCATACATGCTTATGGAAAGAACTTGTATGCCATCTTTTGTCCTACCCTCCCGTGGCAGCGGGGTCCATAAGGAAACTAAGGGATATTAAGGCCTCCTTTTAATAGAGTACTGATAACCCACAAGTGTAGGGGATCCATTGTAGCCTCTTTCGATAAGTAAGAGTGTCGAACCCAACGAGGAGCTAAAGGCAGAACAAATATTTCCTCAAGTTCTATCGACCACCGATACAACTCTAGGCACGCTTGACGTTTACTTTACCTAGAACAAGTATGAAACTAGAAGTAGTTTGTAGTTTTTGTGGGATAGGTTTGCAAGATAATAAAGAGCACGCAAATATAAACTAGGGGTTGTTAAGATAAAGAAGCAATAAAGTTAATATAGCGAGTGTGGAAAAGTGGTGGTAGGAATTGCGAAATTGCCCCTAAGCAATTGGCTACGTTACTAGACCGATAGCAAGTTTTATGTGGGAGAGGCCACTGCTAGCATGTCATCCCTACTTGGAATTCTATGCACTTATGATTGGAACTATTAGTAAGCATCCACAACTACTAACGTTCATTAAGGTAAAACCCAACCATAGCATTAAGATATATTGGTCCCCCTTCAACCCGTATGCATCAATTTCTACGCTAGGTTGAAGCTTCTGTCACTCTTGCCGTCCAATACATAGTCCTATCAACATACAACTAACCCTATGATGTGATCCATGCGCGCGCTCATATGATGGGCACCAAAGGACAACAACATAACCACAAGCAATTTAAATCAATCATAGAAATTCACCAATCACCGATAGGACAAAGATAATCTACTCAGACATCATAGGATGGCAACACATCATTGGATAATAATGAAGCATAAAGCACCATGTTCAAGTAGAGGGTACAGCGGGTTGCGGGAGAGTGGACCGTTGTAGATAGATGGGGGAAGGTGATGGAGATGTTGGTGAAGATGACGGAGGTGTTGATGTAGATCGCCGCCACACGATGGCCCCGATGGCACTCCGGTGCCACCGGAAGCGAGGGGGAGAGAGCCCCCCCTCTTTCTTCTTCTTCCTTGACCTTCTCCCTAGGTGGGAGAAGGGTTTCCCCTCTAGTCCATGGCCTCCATGGCGGCGGAGGGGCGAGAGCCCCTTCGAGATTGGATCTGTCTCTCTGTCTCTCTCTGTTTCTGCGTTCCCAGATTCTGGCCCTTCACTGTTTCTTATATTCCCGGAGATCCGTAACTCCGATTGGGCTGATTTTTTGACATGGTTTTTATCCGGAGATTAGCTTTCTTGTGGCGAAAGAAGGGCATCAACTGCCTTACTGTGTGTCCACGAGGGCCCAGGGCGCGCCTGCCCCTGGTGGGCGCGCCCCTTCCCTCGTGGCCCACTCGGGCATCGTCTCATGTTTATTCCGCTTCCCAAAATTCACATATATTCCAAAAAAATCTCCTTCCGTTTTTATTCTATTTGGACTCTCTTTGATATGGATATTCTACGAAACAAAAAACATGCAACAAACAGGAACTGGCACTGGGCACAGGATCAATATGTTAGTCCCAAAAAATAGTATAAAAAGTTGCCAAAAGTATATGAAAGTTGTAGAATATTGGCATGGAACAATCAAATTATAGATACGGCGAAGACGTATCAGCATCACCAAGCTTAATTCCTGCTCGTCCTCGAGTAGGTAAATGATAAAAAATATAATTTTTGATGTGGAATGCTACCTAGCATAATCTTGATCATATAATCTAATCATGGCATGAATATTAAGATACGCGTGATTCAAAGCAATAGTCTATCATTTGACATAGAAGAATTTAATACTCGGGCATCCCAACAAACAATCAAGTCTTTCAAAATATCAATGCTAAAGAACGTTATCCCTAAAAAATCATATAGTCTTTTATGCTTCCCTTTTCTTAACACAAGGTACCCCTCATGCCCATCCCGATGTCAGCCAAGCAATTGTTTTCATACTTTACTTTTTTGAACCTTTTCAACTCTTCACGCAATACATGAGCGTGAGCCATGGATATAACAGTATGGGTGGAATAGAAGGTGGTAGTAGACAAAAGTAGGGAGAAAGTCGCACATTGACTAGGCGTATCAATGGGCTATGGAGATGCCCATCAATAGATATCAATATGAGTGAGTAGGGATTGCCATGTAACGGATGCACTAGAGCTACAAGTGTATGAAAGCTCAAAGAAAACTAGTGGGTGTGCATCGACTTGCTTGCTCATGAAGACCTAGGGCATTTGAGTAAGCCCATCATTGGAATATACAAGCCAAGTTCTATAATGAAAATTCCCACTAGTATATGGAAGTAACAACATAGGAGACTCTCTATCATGAAGATCATCGTGCTACTTTGAAGCACAAGTGTGGAAAACAAGATAGTAGCACTGTCCCTTTTTTTTCTCTTTTTTCTTTTTTTATTGGGCCTTCCTTTTTTTATTTGGCCTTTTTTTGCCTTACTTTTTTCTTTTCTTTTGGCCTTTTTTTTCTCAAGGGACAATGCTCTAATAATGATGATCATCACACTTCCATTTACTTACAACCTGATATTACAACTCGATACTAGAACAAAAATATGACTCTATATGAATGCCCCTGGCGGTGTACCGGGATTTGCAATGATCTAGCGTAGCAATGACATCAAAACAGACAAGCCATGGAAACATCATGCTAGCTATCTTACGATCATGCAAGGTAATATGACAATGATGGTGCGTGTCATAATTGTCGGCGTCCTGGGATCCAGGGTACCCAGACTTGCCTGTCTGCGGGCCGCGACGCGCTCCTACTACGGCCTGGTACGGCCCAGCTGATCGACCAGCTGTCCAAGACCCTCGCGAGGGGGCTAAGCCTCGCGAGGAGAACAATGTCGAGACCCCCTCAGGAGCGGCCTCGACAAGGTGCTCCGGAGGGGCGGAGAATCCAAGGCCAAGTCTTCCTCAGGAGGAGGCAAATACGTCAGCAGTAACGCACCGCGCCAGGGGGTGCCCGTGCCCGCCAGCGGCGTAGTTGCCATTTCGGTGCAAGGGGGACATCGCAGCCGCAGGTTCCCAAGGAGCGGGACAAAGGTTTCCCCTTTGGTACAACAAGACCGAAGATCGCAAGGACGACAAGGAGGATGTCACCGTCGAGCCCACCACCGCATCACCGCCTGATCCTTTTGCAGGCGAAGACCGCTTTTGTAAGGATTGCAACGTCCTTGTGTTCCCGCTCAAAAATGGCCGTAGTGGGATCCCTTCCCGCCTAAATGTTTTGGGGGAAGAGGACCCTGGCCGCCTATATGAGTAGCTAGGACCCCCACTGTGGGGGGACAAGTCAAGCCAAGCCCAGCCAAGTAGAACAGATCCATAAACTCTGCCACCACGCAAAAGAGCAAGAACACTTGCCTCCTGACCCTCCTGAGCTCACCTCCCGAGCTCAGGAACCACTGTACTAGTTCATACTCCAGCACTCCTAAGGCCAATCCACCAAAGCGGGAAGTAGGGTTTTACACCATACGGTGGCCCGAACCTAGGTAAACTCTTGCGTGCTTCATCTGTTATTTGCTTGAATCTCTTCACGAAGACGAGAGCGAGACGCTAGGTAGGCGCAAGTGGGAGAGATCTTCATTCACGCCCCTGTGCTCGAACTTCTTGGGTTTTGCGGAGCCCTAAATCCGACATTTGGCGCGCCAGGTAGGGGGCGTGTCGAGATCTCGCCTCTCCAACGACCTCGTCCCGCTCTCGTCGTCGACTTGGCTCCGCAGCCATGGTGGACACACGCCGAGCTCGCGTCGCCCGCCGCGCCGCGAATGTCGCTCAGACGGCGCCCGCGGGCAATGGTGCACCACTCCGCCCCAACTCGCCGGTCGCCAACGCCGCCACCGACCCAGCCGTCCACGAGCAGCAGGACTCGTCGCTGCCACCATCCGTGCGGCGCGAAGCCCGCACGACGACGCCTTCACCCTCGCCGGCCACAGCGTCGTCCTTGCTGGTCCGTCGTGGACCGGTCTACCAGCAGCCTGCACTACTGATGGCACGGGAGCTCTTGCGCTACTGCCTGGCAGATGACCTCTACGACGAGTGGCTCCACCGCATCGCCGAGCTCGTCAACGTCGCTGGAGAAGCACCTGCACCAACGCACTCCTCCCGTCGCCCGTCTCCCCCGGCGGGGAACTAAGGCCATGGAGTCCCGGCTGTATCTCCACTCTACAGTGCCGGCCAGGAGGTACGGCGCGAGGCTCCACGGCGTGAGACCCCCGCAGAGTCCATGCGCGCGATGAGGAGAGCTGCCAGGTGATTCCGCATCCCCAGGCGGGGGCTCGCGGGCCCCCTAGACCGCAGCGCCAAGACCGCGCGCCACAGGAGGTGGTGCCGCCAGGACCCCAAGAACCAGCACCACAGGCACAGGGGGTGCCTGTGATCATGAGCGTGGCTGGATGTCGCGCCCTAGCTCCTGAGCTACGGCGCCTCATCTGGACCGGCAAGTTCAAGCCGGACCTACCTCCGTGCTACGACGGCACCACCGACCCCACGGAGTTCCTCCAACTCTACGAGCTGAGCATCGAGGAGTCCAACGGCACCGAGCAGGAAATGACGAACTTGTTCCCCATGGCCCTCAAAGATGGCGCACGCTCCTGGCTCCTGAACCTCTCCGTGGGATCCATCTCCTCCTGGGAAGAGCTTCGTGAGCGTTTCGTCGCCAACTTTCAAGGCACCCGCAACCGAGCCCCAGCAGCTGCTGATTTGCGCCGCGTGAGGCAGCAGCCGGGAGAGACCCTGCAAAAGTACATCCAACGCTTCAACACCATGCGCCTCCGGATCCCTAGGGTCTCGGACGAGGCCATCATCTCGGCGTTCTCCGACGGCGTCCGTGACGTCAGGATGAGAGAGGAGCTCGCCATCCACGAGAACCTGTGCACAGCCCTCGAGATGTTCAATCTCGCGGCAAAGTGCGCCAGGGCGGAGGAAGGATGCCTCTCCCTCCAGGAGCTACCTAAGGCGGAGGCGGATGACAATAAGGCCAAGGCCAAGGAATCAAAGCGCAAGGGACCCGCCGTGCTGGCTGCGGAGCCAGAAGTGAAGCGTGGCTGCGCCTACGATGACCTCCCCAGAGACAACTGACCGTACTGCGTCTTCCACAACGTCCACAGCCACAACACTAACGACTGCCAGGAGCTCAGGGCGATGTGCGTCGGGCAGCGCCCTGAGCGCGACAACCGCGGCTACGGCCGTGGAGGAGGCCGATGTGGAGGACGTGAACAGCCTCGTGAAGACCACTGGCAGGAGCAGCCTCGTGACGCCCCCTGGCGCGACCAGCCTCGTGAGGGTCGTCCTCAGGGAAATGGAGGCCTGCCTCCGCTACCGCCACCACCAGGAAGGAATGACGACGACCGCCAGGGAGACGGATCAGGGGGCTTCCAAGAGCCGCGTGAAATTGCATGCATCTTGGGAGGAGACCATGCTCCGGCTTCCCATCGCATCTTCAAGCAGTTCGCCCGTGAGGTGAACGCGGCGCTTCCCAGGCATGACGCCGTGCACAACCTCAGGTGGACCAAGCAAGTCATCGCCTTCGACCCCAAAGACAACCTCAAGTGCACCGCGGCCCCAGGCGCTCTCCTGATACTCTGCACCCCGACCATCAGCAACGTCCTCGTGACCAAGACCCTCATCGACGGCGGAGCAGGACTCAACGTCCTCTCCGTCCAGACCTTTGAGAAGCTCCAGGTTCCCTATGATCAGCACCACCCGACCAAGCCATTCTACGGAGTCATGGATGGCTCCACACTCCTGATGGGGCAGGTCCGCCTTCCCGTCACCTTTGGTGACCGCGACAACTACCACACCGAGCTCCTCAACTTCAACGTCGCCAGCATCCACCTCCCGTACAATGCCATCCTCGGGTATCCTGCCCTTGCCAAGTTCATGGAGGCGACCCATCACGGCTACAACGTCCTCAAGATGCCTGGGAGCGGCGGAGTCATCACGATCGTCTCCGACGAGAAGGATGCGGTGGGTTCCCTGGAGCGCGCCTACCAGACTACAACGGTCGAATGCTCCGATGAGGATGGAGCCATCCTCGCCTTGCAGATCGCCCCCAAGAAGAAGAAGAACATGTCCGTCAACGGACCTCGGGACGCAGGGGCTCCTGACGGCCCGGCCTCAGGACTCGCGCTGCTGATGAGGCGCCCTCCACCCTCGCATAGGGAGGCGTGCCCGACGCCCCTCTCGTGACGGGCTCGGGGGCTCTCCTCTGGAGTGTCTCCGGACTCACCAACGTCTCGAGGGAGGTGTTCGGGCACCACCTGCAAGCGTGTCTTGACGCGCGTTTTTGTGAGCCAAGCATGAACTGCTCAGCGCTAGGGGGCTCAGGACTTCATCAAACAAGTTACCAAGGAACTTCAGTATGCAAGACTCATCCACGGTGGGCGTAACCGCACAACCCCAAGCTCACCTGCTCGCAGCCCGAGTGACCGTTTCCGCGTCTGCGTTGACATCGCGGGTCTCGACCGAGCCGCCTCTCAGGAGCCCTTATGGCCGACGGCGGTCGGCCGAAGGAGCGCCCTCCCCTGCAGCTACGTTCGCACACTCTTTGGCTTTCGCAACGCAGCTGCCACGTTCCAGCATCTCACGCAGCAGGCCTTGGGGGCTCGGGAGGCTCAGTGGCAGGCGGTTCGGACGGACCAAGAACCGGACCCACGCGACCACTGAGAGCCTTCGGAGCCCCTGGGCCTCAGAAGCCCGACGATCCTCAGGAGCAACCCGCATGACTCGCGTCTTCAGCTACCCCAACTCTTCTTCGACAAGTATCAGGTGACATTTCAGGTATCCGATCGAGGGCGCCCCCGGGTTGCATCATCCTCGAACTGTTGGGGGCTGTTCCGCCGCAGTTGTCTCCCATTTTTTGCATGATCAAGGCTAGTTGTTTCTTTCCATTTGCAGTGTCTGCATGCTTGGCATCCTCACCGCCACTAAGGTCATGAGCCCTTGTGAGCCCACTCGCGACCGTCCCATGATTAAGGACTGGCATGACGTCTGTGCTCGGGTCCGTCCCTGCACCATCGCTAAACCCAACGGCCGAGCTCTGTCTCGCGAGCCATTCCCGTGACGTCACCTCCCATGGTCCTTGGTGCCTTGTTCTCGCATGGGCTAATCGTGGATGGGTAAGTAGGGCCCAGTGGTAGGTGCCTCGCTCACGCGGGAACCACGCGCCTGTTGTTTTTCTTTTGGATCGTTGCATCAGAAGACTGGGCAGGACATCTGTGCTTGGGTCCGTCCCTGCAGCATCGACAAATCCAGCGGCTGAGCTCTGTCTCGCGAGCCATTCCCGTGACGTCACCTCCTGGGGTCGCTGGTGCTGCGGCCTTCTCATGCAATACCCTCTAGAGATGCACTCGGCGCAGGTCGACACAACACCTCTCTTTTCACATTTTGCAGAAGAAGACTCAGGCGCAACCCGCCTCAGGGTAGGGTCTCGTTAGTGATGCATAAGCTCATGAGAACTTCCTTAGAGTCGTTCAGCTCGTCCTGAGGAGGGCCCATATACACCTTGGCTGTCCTACCGTGCAAGCCACGTGTCAGGACAGGGATGTACACGCCCCGGAGTCTCTCCCGGTGGGAAGCTCCCTCCCACGGTCCAGTGGAAGTACCGTGTTCCACGCTGGTAGATCCAACCGAGGAGCGGTTATGCCCACGAACCAGTGGAAGCTCCAAGCTCCGCGCTGGGTGTTACGACTGAGGCGCGGTTATGCCCACACTCCGCGCAAGTGTGATAGCTCTATGCTTCGCGCTAGTTATAAACAACTGAGGGCGGCCTCCAGTGGTCGCACCAACCTCAGGGAGCTTTTCAGCTCACGGCGCTCACAGCTTCTCCTTGGATGGGTGTCGCGAGGGGGGCTAGGCACGGGGGCTATGCTCATGTCACGCCTGGTAGACGCCATCCTACCAGGTGCCAAGACACCTGGCGCTCGTTCTCCTTCATGAGAGCCATTCGTACGTCAAAGGGGACCCCTGGGCATCGCGACCTAGGGGCCCAACTAGCCACATAGCCCCTCATCCCTTGAGTCTAGTTATGACGATAACCCCGATCACCCGGAGGGCTCAATGGCGATCGAGGTATGCGCGGGGTTGGGCCGTGACGACGCAGAACGCAAACGGGATCGCTTGAACGTCTAGGGGGACCCCTGGGCATCGCGACCCAGGGGCCTTACTAGCCACGTAGCCCCTCATCCCTTGAGTCTAGTTATCGCGATAACCCCGGTCACTCGGAGGGCTCAATGGCGATCGAGGTATGCGCGGGGATGGGCCCTGCTGACGCAGAGTACCTAAGAAAACATGAAAGGAAGCAAGCACGGAAGTCATCTAGCTATTACAATAAATACCAAGTTTTTCAGCTGACAGCCCTGGCGCTGGAAGACGAAGGAGACGCAGCCCGAGCACGGGCCATCATCGTACCGGCGCATGGAGAAGAAATGGCGGAAGAGGGCGACAGTCGGCCTCACCCCTACCTGGCGCACCAAATGTCGGATTTAGGGCTCCACAAAACCCAAGAAGTTCGAACACAGAGGCGTGAACGAACATCTCTCCCACTCACGCCTACCTAGCGTCTCACTCTCGTCTTGGTAAAGAGATTCAAGCAAACAACGGATGAAGCACGCAAGAGTTTACCCAGGTTCGGGCCACCGTGTGGTGTAAAACCCTACTTCCTGCTTTGGTGGATTGGCCTCAGGAGGGCTGGGGTATGAACTAGTACAGTGGTTCCTGAGCTCAGGAGGTTAGCTCAGGAGGGTCAGGAGGCAAGTGTTCTTGCTCCTTTGCATGGTGGCAGAGTTTATGGATCTGTTCTACTTGGCTGGGCTTGGCTCGACTCGTCCCTCCACAGTGGGGGTCCTAGCTACTTATATAGGCGGCCAGGGTCCTCTTCCCCCGACATGTTTTGGCGGGAAGTGATCCCACAAAGGACATTTTTGAGGGGGAACACAAGGACGTTCCTATCCTGAAAAAAGCGGTCTTTGTCTGCAAAAGGATCAGGCGGTGAGGCGGTGGTGGGCTTGACGGTGACATCCTCCTTGTCGTCCTTGCGGTCTTCGGTCTTGTTGCACCAAAGGGGAAACCATTGTCCCGCTCCTTGGGAACCTGCGGCTGCGATGTCCCCCTTGCACCGAAACGGCAACTGCGCCGCTGGCGGGCACTGGCACCCGCTGGCGCGGTGCGTCACTACTGATGTCTTTGCCTCCTCCCGAGGAAGACTTGGCCTTGGATTCTTCGCCCCTCCGGAGCAGCTTGGCGAGGCCGCTCCTGAGGGGGTCTCGACGTTGTTCTCCTCGCGAGGCTTAGCCCCCTCGCGAGGGTCTTGGACAGCTGGTCGATTGGCTGGGCCGTACCAGGCCATAGTAGGAGCGCGTCACGGTCCGCAGACAGGCAAGTCTAGGTACCCTGGTTCCCAAGACGCCGACAGTAGCCCCCGGGCCCAAGGCGCGCGCGGAGTTGGCTTCGGGGGGAAGCCTTAGCCGAGGACGAAGCGTCGCGGGCCCCAAAAAGGCTGTGGGTGAGGCTGGCGCGTGACGGTTGGATGGGACGCGGGCGACCCCGCTCCCCATGCCGTCTCGGCAACCGTGCGTCTTGATAAAAGGGGCCGTCTCCACTGGGGGAGTTATCGCTTCCCTTCCTTCCTGCTCAGATTTCTCCCTGCTACGCCTCCTGCCTTCCTAAATCGTCTGCGTCCTTCGGCTCCTTCAGCAATGGCGAAGAGGACAAGGGTGCTCCGCCGGTGTCTGGATCTGCTTCTTCCCTTGAGGTGGCGCTCGAGGAGTCCTCCATCACCAAGGAGGAGGACTACTCGGAGGTATAACCTTTCTTGTCAAGCGTCCACAATGAGCATGGCCCAACGGGGATCTGGGCCGGATCCACCACGACGCGGATCCTGCCAAAGTCCTGCTACCTCTTCTTCCTCCACAGCATCTCCGTGGGGCTCGTGCCACCCTTCTCAGAGTTCTTCTACGACATCCTGGAACATTACCAGGTGCATGCTCTCCATATCCAGCCTCGCTCCATCTTCGTCCTGTCGGTCTTCGCCTTTTACTGTGAGGCGCTCATGGGGGTGAGGTCGACTATCGCCCTCTTCCGCCATTTCTTCTCCATGCACCGGTATGACGATGGCCCGTGCTCGGGCTGCGTCTCCTTCGTCTTCCAGTGCCAGGGCTGTCGGTTGATGACAGTCGCGAAGAAGATAGACTCCCAGCGGAAGAGGTGGGTTTATCTGGATGCCCAACGCGTCCACTCACTGCTGGCGCTACCTACTGCCTGTCCGGCGGCACCTGCGCCTCACGTCATTGCTCCAGCGAACGCCTCAGAGGAGTCCCCCTCGTCGTCCAGGGTCTCCTCTGAGCCTCCCTCATCGCTCTCGTTGTCAGCACCAGAAGACACGTCAACCGTGGGCGGAGCGCCCACGGGCGCACCAAAACCTGACACGGCCTTCAACAACTCTGCCTTGTCAGGGTGAATGTACAATGGTAGGTGAGTCCCGGGGAAGTCCTCCAAAACCATCCCTAGGAGGGTGGCCAAGGTGAAGTCCAGATCGTCCTCGGCCAGCGCCCCTGAGTGCAACCGGAGCCTGTCATCGTCGCCCATCAGCTCCCACATGGGGCGCGTGTGTGCGTGCAGCGGCGCCAGACGCTGCCTCAAGAACTCCTTCATGATCTGGCCCCCTTCGAGCCTCGAGCTTAGGTCGGCCTCAATCCTTGCCAGGATCTCCGCCCCTCCGGAGCACCTTGCCGAGGCCGCTCCTGAGGGGGTCTCGACGTTGTTCTCCTCGCGAGGATTAGCCCCCTCGTGAGGGTCTTGGACAGCTGGTCGATCAGCTGAGCCGTACCAGGCCGCACCACCGACCCCACTGAGTTCCTCCAACTCTATGAGCTGAGCATCGAGGCGTCCAACGGCACCGAGCAGGTCATGGCGAACTGGTTCCCCATGGCTCTCAAAGATGGTGCACGCTCCTGGCTCCTGAACCTTCCCGTGGGATCCATCTCCTCCTGGGAAGAGCTTCGTGAGCGTTTCGTCGCCAACTTCCAAGGCACCCGCGACCGAGCCTCGGCAGCTGCTGATCTGCACCGCGTGAGGCAGCAGCCGGGAGAGACCCTGCAAAAGTACATCCAACACTTAAACACCATGCGCCTCCGGATCCCTAGGGTCTTGGAGGAGGCCATCATCTCGGCATTCTCCGACGGCGTCTGTGACGTCAGCATGAGGGAGGAGCTCTCCATCCACGAGGACCTGTGCACAGCCCTCGAGATGTTCAAGCTCGCGGCAAAGTGCGCCAGGGCGGAGGAAGGACGCCTCTCCCTCCAGGAGCTGCCTGAGGCGGAGGCGGACGGCAAGAAGGCCAAGGCCAAAGAAGCAAAGCGCAAGGGACCCGCCGTGCTAGCTGCGGAGCCAGAAGTGAAGCGTGGCTGCGGCTACGATGACCTCCCCAGAGACAACCGACCGTACTGCGTCCTCCACAATGTTCACAGCCACAACACTAACAACTGCGAGGAGCTCAGGGCGATGCACGGTGGCCGCGTCGGGCAACGCCCTGAGCGCGACAACCGCGGCTACAGCCGTGGAGGAGGCCGAGGTGGAGGACGTTGGGACGGCAGGAACTCGCGCCAAGGGTGGCGCGAATAGCCTCGTGAAGACCACTGGCAGGAGCAGCCTCGTGACGCCCCCTGGCGCGACCAGCCTCGTGAGGGTCGCCCTCAGGGCAATGGAGGCATGCCTCCGCTGCCGCCACCACCAAGAAGGAATGACGACGACCGCCAGGGAGATGGAGCATGGGGCTTCCAGGAGCCGCGTGCAGTTGCATGCATCTTGGGAGGAGCCCATGCTCCGGCTTCCCATCGCATCTTCAAGCAGTTCGCCCGTGAGGTGAACGCGGCGCTTCCCAGGCCGGACGCCGCGCGCAACCTCGGGTAGACCAAGCAAGTAATCGCCTTTGACCCCAAGGACCAGCTCAAGTGCACCACGGCCCCAGGCGCTTTCCCGATGCTCTACACCCCGACCATCAGCAATGTACTCATGACCAAGACGCTCATCGATGGCGGAGCAGGACTCAACGTCCTCTCCGTCCAGACATTAGAGATGCTCCAGGTTCCCTACGATCAGCTCCACCCGACCAAGCCATTCTATGGATTCACAGATGGCTCCACACTCCCGATGGGGCAGGTCCGCCTTCCCGTCACCTTTGGTGACCGCAACAACTACCACACCGAGCTCATCGACTTTGACGTCGCCAACATCCACCTCCCGTACAATGCCATCCTCGGGTATCCTGCCCTCGCCAAGTTCATGGCGGCGACCCATCACGGCTACAACGTCCTCAAGATGCCTGGGAGAGGCGGAGTCATCACGATCGCCTCCGACGAGAAGGAAGCGGTGCGTTCCCTGGAGCGCGCCTACCAAACTACAGCGGTCGAATGCTCCGATGAGGATGGAGCCGTCATCGCCGTGCAGACCACCCCCAAGAAGAAGAAGAACCTGTCCGTCAACGGACCTCGGGACGCAGGGACTCCTGACGGCCCGGCCTCTGATTCCACACGCCAGCGAGCCCACTTCCCCCGCACCGTCGGGCCCGCCGGCCCGGATCGGGTGGTGGCCCCTGATTCGCCGCGTCAGCGCGTCCACTTTCCCCATGCCGCCGGTGAAGGAAATATGCCCTAGAGGCAATAATAATAATTTTATTTGTATTTCCTTATATCATGATAAATGTTTATTATTCATGCTAGAATTGTATTAACCGGAAACTTAGTACATGTGTGAATACATAGACAAAACAGAGTGTCCCTAGTATGCCTCTACTAGACTAGCTCATTGATCAAAGATGGTTATGTTTCCTAACCATAGACATGAGTTGTCATTTGATCAACGGGATCACATCATTAGGAGAATGATGTGATGGACAAGACCCATCTGTTAGCTTAGCACTATGATCGTTTAGTTTTATTGCTATTGCTTTCTTCATGACTTATACATGTTCCTATGACTATGAGATTATGCAACTCCCGAATACCGTAGGATCACCTTGTGTGCTATCAAACGTCACAACATAACTGGGTGATCATAAAGATGCTCTACAGGTGTCTCCGAAAGTATTCGTGGTGTTGGCATAGATCAAGATTAGGATTTGTCACTCCGAGTGTCGGAGAGGTATCTCTGGGCCCTCTCGGTAACACACATCATAATAAGCCTTGCAAGCAAAAGACTAATGAGTTAGTCACGAGATGATGTGTTACGGAACGAGTAAAGAGACTTGCCGGTAACGAGATTGAACGTCAACACAGAGACGCTCCGTGCCATCTTTCTTCTTGACAAATAAGATACCACAGCCCCACGGAGATGTACTCGGTCTGATGAGACCCATACTCTCCTGCTTATCAAGCTGCTTCTTCAATTCCTTCAATTCATCCGGAGAGAGCTTGTATGGACGCCGGCAAGCAGGCTCAGTGCCCGGCTCGAGTTCAATGACAAACTCCACCTGACGGTGTGGAGGCATGCCTGGAAGTTCTTCTGGAAAGACGTCTTGATATTCGTTCACCACAGGAATTTGATTTATGGCATTAATTTCGCCCTTATCATTAAGAGAGAAATGCCGAATAGTATTATCCCTGGAGGCGAAGATAATCACATCTTCATCAGAATGAGTCAACTTGACTTCCTTATGTGCACAATCAATGTGAGCATCATGCTGAGAAAGCCAATCCATTCCGAGAATGAGGTCAATATCAGAATTACCAAGAACCACCGGATTAGCCAGAAATCGATAATCACCCATGCGGATAGAAACATTCGGAACAAAGTTGTTGGAGTTCATGAGCAAACCCGGAGAAAGCACATACATCGGACTCGGCAAAGCTTGCAATGGCATATCATGTGACAATGCAAAAGGTCTTGACATGAAAGAATGTGAAGCACCTGAATCGAACAAAACTTTAGCTGGAAAAGAGTTCACTGAGAGGTTACCCAAAATGACATCAGAAGAGTTCTCCACTTCAGCTGCATTCATCAGATTGACCCTAGCAGACTTTGGATCATGCTTGACAATAGCTGTACTGACAGGCGGAGGAGGAGGAAGACGCTTCAGATTCGGACATCTGTTGGCATAATGACCCTTCTGGCCACACTTGTTGCACACCACTTCAGAGAGAGGACGGAAAAGAGAGCCACTGGACTTGGAGCCTTGAGACTGAAACTGCTTCTTCGACTGGTTGCTTGGGTTGGTTGGGTGGGAGAAACCACGACCACTAGAGTTCTTGTTGTTGGAGTTGTTGTATGGAGCTCGAATCACAGGAGGAGGAGGAAGCCAGAATTTCTGTTGTTTCGCAGCCAACTGAGACGATGATGAAGAGTGAACGGCATCTCGAATTCTCTTCTTAGAAGCCTCCATCTTAAGCTGAGCTGCTTCTTGTTTCAAAGCCATATTATAGAACTTGTCGAATTCATCGGGCTCGAACAAAGTGAGAGCAAGCTGAAGTTCATCTTTGAGACCTCCACGGAACTGATAGATTTTGCTCTTGGCATCAGGAATGTCTTGCTTTGCATAGCGAGCGAGGTTTTGGAACTTGACATTATACTGATAGACTGTCATGGAGCCCTGCTTGAGGTTGCGGAATTGCTCACGCATACCCTCGATGACACTTGTAGGAATGTGGTGCGAGCGGAAATCCTTGCAGAAATTCTCCCAAGAGATCACTTGACCCGGCCTGGAGTCTTTGTACTGCTGCCACCAGTCAGCTGCTTGATCTTTCAGTTGGAAGGCTGCAAACTTCACATAATCATCTTCTTTCACGTTACTGCAC
The DNA here is from genome assembly GCA_902687465.1 of Secale cereale. Lineage (NCBI taxonomy): Eukaryota > Viridiplantae > Streptophyta > Magnoliopsida > Poales > Poaceae > Secale > Secale cereale. Next base: position 451,277,108 of record LR738715.1, on the reverse strand, counting down.
TCAAAATGCTTCTTTATGTCGGTCAACCAATCCTCAGCATCAAGAGGGTCGACACAGTAACTGAAAGCTTTAGGATTGTTAGCCAAGAACTGGTTAAGAGTAGCATGGTGCTGCTGGAAGAAGTTGCCTTGGTTCACTGGAACACCCTGATTAGCTTGCATAGTTTGCATCTGCTGCATCATCTGCATCATCAACTGAGTGTTCTGAGCAGTAGTCTGCATAATTGCTCTCCAAGCCTCAGGCGGAGGAGGAGGGGAAGGAGGATGTTCTGGAACCTCTTCCACCTCTGGGTTAGCGTTGGGAACCCTTTTCGGAGCCATCCTGTAAGAGATGACCACGAATCAGCAATTGATTGACAAAAGGAATAAGCTGAATCAATGGCATGAATTGCAACAAGTCTTCACAATAATCATTCGAACAATAAGAACGAATGAAATCATCCGAACAAGAGGAATGAATGATATTCTCAGTTATATGATAACATCAGTTTTCACGAGAAGCCACATAGGGATCAAAAGAATAAAAAAAAGAAACAACAAGGTATGGACGGGAACAAACACAAGAGAGGAGTTTCGTTCTAACATCTTTGTGCTGAAAGCATATGAACGCGTTACGAAAAGGTTTTGCAATCCCCGGATCAGCATAGCCAAGGACCCTTTAAGATGCAACTCCTGATAGTAACATCGGTCATATAACCCCTTCACTCAATGTCGAACCCCGAACTCACTAACCTGCATTCGTTGGAAGAATGCCTACGATCTACTGGATAAAACCCACCTATAGATTTCCGAAAGATTCCAGTTATGCAATCAGGTGTTGGGGATACACGGGAAGCACCGCGCAATCAACTCTAACCTACATCCAGGTGTATCCATCCTTCAACACATAACCAGTCTTTCTTCAGAAACTGTGTACCTCGGACCTTCGAAAAGCATCCACTATAACAAGCTATGGCAATACTCCCGAACTACCTCCCCAGTACTGGGTGATGTTGGGGTTATCTTGCCACTGGCCGTATAGGGGAGATTTTCGATGTCGGCCGTCTTAAGTATTTAGTACTGCCGCGATATGCTTGTTACAATGATACCCCGAAGCTCAACTCCTCGGTAACAGGAGGCATCGGGAACAATATCCTTGTCACAAGAACATCGAAACAATCCCAGAATACTCGCGGGATTCCTAAAAAAAAATTGTGCAAATTTTGAAGATAGGAGAGACAAGAGTAGACGTCAGGAGTCCTCACCAGAGAGAAAGGGGATGAGAAGCAAAGAAATCCTACTCTCCGATATAATATAGGACTCAAAAAGTTTGCAGTGTGTGCCTAGACTCAACCGTCAACGATTCGATCAAACAGTGGGGGCTCCTAGGTCGGAGAAGGCTCTGAATACCAACTTGTAATGCCCAGGATGGAGTTATACCTCCTACGTGTCGAGGCACGACTTAAAGGCATAAATCCATTCTAGAATGATCTCAAGTTTGGTAATCTTTGCACAACTCATGTAAAAGAGGGGATAGTAAACTGAAAATAGTTGGCTTACACTCGCCACGTCACAGAATTACAGTACAAGTCTCAAACATCAGACATTAAGAACATCACAACCCTCTAAGGGCAAAAGCCAAATGTCAAAGTACCAAACTCAGATAAATAAACCACAGGCGGATCGAATCCTAGTAAGAGAATCCACTACTGATCGTCCGGGTAGCGCACGTAGTACCGACTACGCTCCTCGTCGTACTCCCAATCCAGCTCGGTGCCATCACCTGGATAGCTCACAGCTGGACCTGCATCTGGTGTGTGAAGTAACTGTGAGCCACAGAGGACTCAGCAATCCCGTCTCCGGGTAACAAGACTATCAAAGCCTTTGGGTGAGGAAAAGGCTGAAGAAAAGAATAAGTCTGCAGCAGCAACTAGCATCTAGCTTACGTAAGTGAGAGCGAGAAGAGAAGGCCTCGGCGAGAAGTGATCACGAAGTGATCCTAGCTACAAGCTCACAATCATAACCCCTCCGTGTTCAACTCCCGAATCCCTATTCGGAAATTGACAGTCACGGAACACACGCTGGTAGTGTATTAGAAACATTGTGTCAAGTTATCTACAACCGGAATTAACAAGCTCCCATCTGCCACATAACCACGGGCACGGCTTTCGAAAGTTCAAACCCTGCAGGGGTGTTCCAACTTGACCCATTACAAGCCCACGATCCGCGGAGTCGCAACTCCAAAGTGGGAAGACCCGAGTATCCTCGGAATCCCGTGCTCAAGATATACCGAGCTAAGGTAAGGCTAATCCAGCAAATCCTCCCGGCGTGCCGACACCCTGATAGTAGCCGCGCGTATCTAGTCTCAGGCCACGACCGGATGAGCACAGCGTACAGTGGCCGAAATACCCAAGTTGCCAAGGGGGGCCCCGCACACGACTCTAGTTTGGACCAACACTCAAATCGAGCACTGGCCCAGGGGGGTTGAATTAATTAAGCCTCGGGTTAATTACTCCCTCGGAAAGTTTTAGTTGTGTTAGGCGAATAGTACCAATGTTGGGACTTGCTGGAAAAGACTTAGCACTTAGCGGTTTATCGAGGGGGTCCCATACACCCCAACCGTGTTAGGAACGCATAATCAAGGAACATAACACCGGTTTATACGGTTCCTAACGGCATGAGTGGAACAAAACACCAAGCAAAAGGCTTAGCCTTCCACCCTTGCCAATATATAGGTGATTTCATTTAAAGCATTTATATAGTGTGATATAACCCAACCAAACTTCAACAAGAAGCAAGCATCTTCGATCTTCACCTGCAACTAGCAACGCTATAAGAAGGGCTGAGCGAAGCGTACTTAGCCAAACAACGGTTTGCATAGGTAGGTTGGTTAAACATGGCAATTGGCTACAAGTAGGAGGCTGACAAGAAGATCATGGGCATCGAGGCAAAACTATAGATCGAGACTACTAGCAATAGGCAAAGATAGTAATGTTATCGGGGTTCGGTCATCTTGCCTGAAGAGAAGTCGTTCGGATCGTAAGAAGGGTCCTCGTGCTCAACCTCGTTGGAAACCTCGTGCTCAACTTCGTACTCGGTCTCAGCTTACGGCTCTAAACAAAACAATCACACCAAGCACCAATCAACAAGATGCAATGCGCACTCGAAAAACATGAATGCATGATGGATGCACTAAGGATGCACACGGAGCACGTAAAACATCACTCAAGCAAAACACCTCAAAACATGATAACAATCTGATATTATTAATCTACACAGAAAAACAATCAAGTTTGATATAAGACTCGCTGAAATCGGAGTTACGGGCTAAAAGTTATGCCCGAAACAAGATTTGAGCGAAAGCTGAAAATTACAGCATCATAGCATCTTCGGAGCTCAAAATAATTAAGCTACAGCACCCAAAAAGCATGGCAAAGGACATGAACACAAACTAGACATATAGTACAGCAACTAAGTCCAAATTGCACCCCCAACGGAGTCACGGATCTGTAGCAATGATCTTGGACATATTGAACTTGACAATAAAATTCTGGCAGCAGAATTTTATTGAAACTTTAGAGCAAAAGATAAACATGCTACAGCCACTTAAATGGACATGTGAGGACATGGATGGAAAGACAACAATATATACTTCAAGGAACAATCAAAATCCACCCCAAAACTATCATGCTTTGTCCTAGAACATCACACGAACATGGCATCGGAACGTTACAGATTTCAGACTTAGTGAAAAACCACTAAGTCCTAAAACAGCAATATCATCATAGCATATAAAAGAGCATGTTTAAGACACCTCGAAACTAGACATGGAAAAGGGTAAGCACCTCATCAAAGTGCACATGAAGGTGATCCCGAAACACACAAGCATGCACCGTAGAGGTGAACACAACGATTGCAACGAGCTCAACAAGATGGCATTTCATAACAAGTGAAAACACCTCATATGAACATGGCACTTTGCAACGATGATAACAAGGCAATAATAAATCTACCATGCAACCTATCACATACAACACGTAGTTCGTGGCAAGACGAACACGTGGACATGTCATTTGCATCATTTGGACAAACGAGCTAAAAGATATCACATGGCAAAGGTGGCACAAAAAATAACACATAGCAGCAGTTTATAACATGATGCACTCTTGCAACAGCAAAACAAGCACCTAGATGATCTCTAACATGCATGACAACAACAGGTAAAACGTAGAGCACATCTCCACGAACGTCTGGACATATCACACGCGCAAAACAGAGCAACAGGAACAAAGTTATGCATGTTGAAAGATAGCATTTCAGATTAGATCTCAGGGACTTAGAGGAAAAGAAGTCAACCTAGTCCAGATCCAGATCTGAAGAAACAGCAACGGGCCGGAGCGGCGGCTTCGGTGCGGCGGCCCGCGGGAGAAGAGCGGCGGGCCCGGCAGCTGGCGAGCTGGCCCGCGCGAGGAGGCGGCGGCCTGCCCGGCGGTTCGGCCTGGCGGCCCACGCGCGAGGTGGCGGCGCGGCCTGGCGAGCAGGAGCGAAGCGGGAGGCCTGGTGCGGCGGAGGGATGCGGCCCAGCAGCTGTGTGGAGGCGGCGGCCCGCGGTGGGCCTTGGCGGGAGAGGAAGGCCCAGCCGGGGTGGATGCTCACGGGCCGATCGGGCGAGACGGCGGACGAGCGAAGGAGGCGGCGATGTGGTCCTGCCCTTCGGCCCAAGCGATCGAGCGACGAGGCGACGAGATCTGGTCGCTCGGACCAGATCGAGCGGGGGGGGGGG
>LR738715.1:451211358-451264272 GCA_902687465.1 Secale cereale | reverse complement strand
GGGGGGGGGGAAGAGGTGGTACACCACTGCAATGAGTGGGAGAAAGTTGCTGTTGACGGTAGCAAGATTGTTGATGTAGATCGCCGTCCCAATCGTTGCACCGGTGGCACTCTGGCGCCACCGGAAGCGAGGGGGAGAGAGCCCCCCTCCTTCTTCTTCTTCCTTGTCCTCCTACCTAGGTGGGAGAAGGGTTCCCCTTCTGGTCCTTGGTCCCCATGGCATGGGAGGGGCAAGAACCCCTCCGAGATTGGATATGTCTCTCTGTCCTCTTCTGTTTCACGTACCCCAGATCTGGCCCTTCACCGTTTCTCAAATTCCCGGAGATCCGTAACTCCGATTGCGCTGAGATTTTAACATGATTTTTATCCATAAATTAGCTTTCTTGCACCAAAAGAAGGGCCCCAACCGATGATCGAGGAGGGCACAAGACAGCGGGGCGTGCCAGGCACATCTGGCGCGCCCTGGTGGGTTGTGGGGCCTATGGGCCCCCGTTTGCGTTGCTTCCACTTCCTAAAAATCATATATAATATGAAATAATTCTCCATAAATTTTTATCACGTTTTGACTTCGTTTGATACGGATTTTCTGCGATACGAAAACATGCAAAAAACAGGAGCTCGCACTAGGCACTGGATTAGTAAGTTAGTCCAAATAAATCATATAAATTGTTGCCACAAGTATGTAAAAATTGAATAATATTGGCATGAAACAATAAAAACTTATAGATATGATGGAGACCTATCAACGAGCACCTCGACCTTGCTGTTGGCAGCAGCAGGTGCACCCTCGCGCCGCCGCCTGCAACAAGTCGACATCGCCGAAGCTGCGTCAACCCGGTGACCCCCAAGGCCGTTCCCGCGCCCCTTTTTCCTTTTTCCTCCGTGGCTTCCCTCTCCCTCACCCTTTCACTGTTTCCCCATGGATAGGAGCTCCCAACGCCATGAGAACCTTGCCACGGTGCTCTCATCCCCGCCGCCGGCCGCGTTCCTCGCCGGATCCGATACCCGGAGGTCCGATCCGCCTGTCCCACGCCGTCTCCGTACCCTCCCGTGTCGCCGGCACCCGTTTCCCGCCGCCAAGTCCTGTCGCCATGGTCGCAGGCCTCTCTGTTTTCCCCGCTGTGAGCAACTCCCCTCATAACTAAAGCTTCCTTATTTTCCTAGATTTGTTCTGACATGTAGAGGTTATTTAGATTTGCCACTATGTTCTATCACAAACACATCAGCAAGCCCAGTGGATCTTCCCTCGTGCCCGCATCCTGGAGGGAGTGGGCTCGATTCCGAGGTGCCCCAATTTTTGCCTGTTTCATGCATATTTATATGAAATGCCATCATTTTAAATTGCTAATAACTAGATAATCATGCATCGGAATAAAACAATTTATATATGTAAAATGACCAAAATTTTGTGTAGAATAATATTTTACAAGTTTCTGCCCTGATTAAAATGTTTAAATTGATGTTTGCATTAATTTGTGTAAATAACATGCTAAAATGGTTTAATTCATCACTAAATAACCATAGCTCCAAATTTAAAAACTTTATATGTAAATGGGGTGGAAAAATATATAGGTTAACATGGTGCACTTAATTTGCATGTTTAATAACATTAAAATATTGTAATAGGCAGAACAGTACCAAATTCAAAATATGCACATGGGGATTTTCCGGAATTGTTGTTTGTTGTTTCAGGCCCCTTTTAACGTGCTTAAATAGTTAGTTTACACATGCTTCACCTCTTGCCATGTTAACCAACCTGATACGGTGTATCCTAGGGCCATCCCCATGGACCCTCCTTCACCTCCTCAAGTGCCTCAAGGACCGATGACACGTGCTCGTGCTAGAGCTTTCGAGACCGAGGTGACGTCACTCCTAGCCCTACTCCCTTATGAATCTTGCGAGACATGGTTGCTACCTCAAGCGAGTGTGCTTTGTGTGCTCAGGTGTGAAGGAGACCACTTCGGAGAAGAGCTTGAAGATGGACAAGTCCCCAAGGTCATGGACGAGCTAATGCATCGAGAAGGGCAAAAGAGAGCTCCAGGCCCCGGACATCCGGCCCCTAGGCGTTCAACTACAGAAGGCCGCCCGCAGCAGAAGCTACAGGGCCCGGACATCCGGCCAGGGCCCGGACATCCGGCCAAGCACGGCCCGGACATCCGGCCCCGGGCCCGGAAATCCGGCGCCTCTGTCCAGAGAGCGCCCGAGGCTCAACCGCCCCCGCCCGGACATCCGGCGCCCCGCGAAGCCCCGGACATCCGGCCCGCCGCCCGGACGTCCGGCCCCTGAATTGCCTGTGCGCATCACTTGGGCCGAGGCCCGTGTACCCCTTCGTCCCCGTAGACTATATATACTCCTCTCCTCATTCCGTTTAGGGTTAGCTGTGGTTTAGCTCATTTGACACTTGTGTGGATTTCTCCCACGAGACGGTGCGCCTCTACGGAGAAGATCCACTTCGGATTCAGGACCTCCTTCATCGGAGAAGATCCCCCGGGATATCAAGACCTCCTCCGGGAGAAGACTATCTGTATCACCGTTGTTGACCTTGGATCATGGATCTCAACCTTGTATCGCGAATCTAGCATTTGTGTGATTGCTTTCGTGTTGATTGAGTGTTTTCCTCTTGTGTTTTCCCCATCTTTCCCTTGTGATTCCCCGTGTTCATCGTGTGCCAACCTCCAAACGTGAAAGATCCGCTGATTAGGGTTCCACCCTGTATCACTAATGCCACGTGCTGATGGTCCTTTCAAGGTGTTAGAGAAAATAAATGATAATGCATATAAACTTGAGCTGCCTACAGATTTTGGGGTTAGTCCCACATTTAACATTGCAGATTTGAAGCCTTACTTGGGTGAGGAAGATGAGCTTCCGTCGAGGACGACTTCAATTCAAGAAGGGGAGGATGATGAGGACATCACTAACAAGGTTACACCCACAGCTCCAACTGACACATATACAGGACCAATTACTAGAGCTCGCGCACGCCAATTAAATTACCAGGTACTTTCGTTTCTTGGTAATGAATCTAATGTTCATGAGAATATGATGCTGCCTAAATTGGATACATTTGTCTTGCTTACAAATGAAGGGCCTAGCTTGGACAAGAAGGATGAACATTGGAGCAAGATCAAGCATGGAGATGATGGCATGCGCAAGGGGGACAAGAATGGAGTTACAATGGATGATTTCAGGACTTTGAAGCCACCATAATGAGTGCGAGAAGCCTTGGACGAAATATACAAGATGCCACTTCATAAATTTCGTCCAGACGCTATTTTAGGTGCTGCGTCACCTTATTATTGGGCCAGGCCCATGTAATTTCGAAATACTTGAGTATAGGCTGTTTTTAGAGTCCGTATGTGTGGGGAAACAAGAGTTAGGGTTGGTTTCGGACCCCTCCACCAAGGGCCACGAAATTTCCCCCTCTTTCCCTCATATATACAGCCCTTAGGGCGTCGTTTAGACTTTGGGGGTTTTGTTTAGATTAAAAGTTCGCCATAGCTGCAACTTCGCGTACTTCGTTTGTGTTCAACGACCAGACCAAGGCGTCACAGAACCCCACCTTGATCAATAAAGCTTTCCTCTTATATTCGCAATATCCAGATTGCAATCTTAGTTTCTTGCTTGTTCTTCGTTTGCCTGCAGGAAACAGACCTTCGTGGTCAGGTTGATCGTGCTCCGGCGTGGTCAACAACCTCTCGGAGTTGGTTTAGCGATTGCTAAGGCGCGACGTCCTCGCACGTTCGTAGTCGGATCGTCAAAGTCGACTTCCTCCAAAACGATAACCACCATCTCATCGAAAGACGGGACACCTTTGCCTCTATCACAACTACGTCACCAAACTACATCTATTCGGTGTCCAACGAGCTCTACATCAAGAGAGTGAAGCTATGCGCGAGTACATTGGTCAAGTTGCCGAGGACGCGCGACAATTCCAACAAAGTACTAAGGAGCAAATCGACCTCATCAACACCAACATGTCTACCCAATACAATGAGCTACGGACATTGATCATCAACCGACGTTCTTCCTCAACATCTTCTCATCGACGAAGCCGCTCAAGTCGACACACCGACTCAACGCAAGACTCAAGTACACCTACGTCTAACACTCTTCGTCAAGCCGCACGTCAAGCTCGACATGAACATCGGCATCCTCTACATGACAAGAGTTCCCAAGAGCTATTCGACGAGCAAGAAAATGGACGTCGTCAAAACCAAGCTACACTTGAGCAAGCACAAGAATGGCAACGACTACGCCAACAACAACAAGAGCGAGCTCGCCAATATCAAGAAGAACAAGATGCCGAGGCTAACCGCCAAGCACAACAACGTCGAGAAGCTCAAGCTATGGAGGCGCAACGTGCTTTACAAGATGCACATCGCAATGTGGCCGCCCGCAATCGACACACTCGTCAAGAAGAGGATTTCCTTCGAGATGAGATGCAAGAAAGGCGACACCAAGCAAGAATACAAGAAGAAGCTCCCCCTCAAGCGCGGCAAGAGCAACAATACCAACAAGAACATCAATTCCAACAAGAACGTCTACATCCACAAGAGCAACATGATATGGCAAACCGCCAAAATCGAGATCATCCTCCCAATAGGCAAGGAAACAATGACGAGCATCGCTATGGCAAGCTCAAGTTCACCATGCCAAAGTTCTCCGGAAGCATTGACCCCGAAGACTACCTCTCATGGGCATTGAAAGTTTACAAGATCTTTCGCCTTCACAACTTCGATGAAGAGAAGAAGATCGCAATGGCATCACTTGAGTTCCAAGACTATGTTCTCATTTGGTGGGAGCAAATCATAGAGAGAAGAGAAGCCAAAGGCGAACCTCCTATCACCACTTGGGCTCAAATGAAGGAAGTGATGAGAGCACGTTTTGTGCCGACACACTACAACCGCGACTTGTTCAAGAAGCTACAACTCCTCAAGCAAGGAACCAAGTCCGTTGAAGAGTACTACAAGGAGATGGAGATTGCCATGATAAGAGCAAACATCAAGGAAGATGAAGAGCAAACAATGGCGAGATTCTTGAATGGACTCAACTATCCTATCAAGAAGATTGCGGACTTCCAACCATACAACAATCTCCTCGAGCTAGTACACCAAGCAACCAAAGCGGAGAGACAAGTTCAAGAGGACTACAAGTACTCCAAGTTCAACTCCAAGAACTTCGGCTCCTACAACCAAGCTTCAACGACTTCGGCTACTCCTCCTACCTCTACCAAGCCTTCTACAACCTTCGGAGACAAGCCAAGCTACAAGAATGCGACTACCTCGAGTCGTCCTCCTTCTACCAATAACTTCAAGCCAAGAGCTTCCTCAACTACAACTCCTACCGAAGACAATAACAAGACGAGCTCCATCAAATGCTTCAAGTGCCAAGGACGAGGCCATAAGTCATTTGAGTGCAAGACCGTTCGCACCATGATCATCAACGACGACGGATCTTATGACTCCATGAGCGATGATGAGATGGAAGCACTTGAGCATGTCGCTATGCATCGCCAAGTCAATGAAGAAGAAGACAATCAAGTGTTTTGCGACAATGACTCAAGCCCCAACCTAGTTGTCTCCAAAGTCTTGACACTCCAACATCAACAAGATGACGACCAACGATGCCATATTTTCCATACGAAGGTCGGCATCAATGGACGCTCCGTCAAGGTTATCATCGATGGCGGAAGTTGCCACAACTTGGCAAGTGAAGAGCTATGCGACAAGCTTCATTTGGTCAAGACGAAGCATCCTCACCCCTACAAAGTCCAATGGCTCAACGACGCCGGAATTCTTCGAGTCGAGCACACCGTGCAAGTCTCTTTCAAGATTGGCGCTTACGAGGACACTCTTGAGTGTGATGTGATACCCATGTCCGTGTGCCACCTTATTCTTGGACGACCATGGCAATATGATCGTGGAGTCACACACAATGGACGGACGAATCACTATCACTTCAAGATGAAGGGCAAGGAATTCGTGCTACGACCAATGACTCCAAGTCAAGTAGCCGCCGACAAGATTTTACCTACCACCCATCGTGGAGAGCATGGTGAGAGAGCGAGCCACCAAAAAGAGAGCGAGAGCCACAAGCCAAATATGAGTGACTCCACGATGAACGACAAGAAGCAACTCGTGCTATTCGCTACCAAACGTGAGATGAGAGAAGTGTGTGAGAACCCATCGAGCGTCTTCCACCTTGTGCTTTTATGCAAAGGGGAAGCCAAACCTACTAACACTTCACCACCTCCACCTTTAGTGTTGTCTAAATTGTTGCAGGAATTCTCGGACGTCTTTAAGGATGAGCTACCACCGGGTCTACCTCCACTTCGAGGGATAGAACACCGCATCGACCTAGTACCCGGTGCTCCACTTCCAAACAAAGCTCCTTACCGCGTCAACCCCGAGGAAACAAAGGAGATACAACGGCAAGTGCAAAACCTCATCGACAAGGGTCATGTACGTGAAAGTCTAAGCCCTTGTGCCGTTCCCGTTATTCTCGTGCCTAAGAAAGACGGAACTTTTCGCATGTGTTCCGATTGCCGACCGATAAATGCTATCACCGTTAGATATCGTCACCCTATTCCTCGCTTAGATGACATGCTTGATGAACTTTGTGGTGCCACCATCTTTTCAAAAATTTATCTTAAAAGTGGCTACTACCAAATTCGCATTCAAGAGGGTGATGAATGGAAAACAGCTTTCAAAACCAAGTTTGGATTATATGAGTGGCTTGTCATGCCAATGGGCTTATCGGAAGCACCCGGCACTTTTGTGCGTCTTATGCACTTTGTTCTTAGACCCTACATAGGTGTCTTTGTCGTGGTTTACTTTGATGACATTCTTGTGTTTAGCAAGTCGCTTGAAGAACATGTTGACCATGTCCAACTAGTTTTACAAGCACTTCGCAAACAACAATTGTATGCTAATATGGAAAAATGCACTTTTGGCGTTGACAAGGTTGTCTTTCTAGGATTTGTCGTGTCTTCTCAAGGTGTTCACGTTGATGAAACTAAAATTGAAGCAATTAAAACTTGGCCTCAACCAAAGAATCTTATGCAAGTGCGTAGTTTCCTTGGTCTAGCCGGTTTCTATCGACGTTTTGTGAAGGATTTTAGCACCATTGCTATGCCTCTACACGCTTTGAGCAAGAAGAACGCACCCTTCATTTGGGGTCCTTCGCAAGACACCGCGTTCAATGAGCTTAAGAGCTTGCTCACGCACGCACCACTTCTAGCACTACCAAACTTTGACAAACCGTTTGAGATTCATTGTGATGCTAGTGGTACCGGCATAGGTGGCGTGCTAATGCAAGAAAAGCGGCCAATTGCGTACTTTAGCGAGAAGCTATCGGGAGCGCAACTTAACTATCCTATCTATGATAAAGAGCTTTATGCCTTGGTGAGAGTTCTACGTGTTTGGGAACACTATCTTAGACCTCATGTATTCATTCTTCATACGGACCATGAGACACTCAAGTATCTCAAAGGTCAAACCAAGTTGAACAAGCGTCATGCTAAATGGAGTGAGTTCATTGAGTCTTTTCCCTATGTCATCAAATACATCAAGGGCAAAGAAAATGTTGTGGCGGACGCGCTTTCCCGCAAATGCATGCTTGTAACACAACTTGAGTTGAATGTGATTGGCTTTGAGCATATTAAAGATTTATATGAGCATGATCCTTTCTTTGCAAATGCCTATGCTAAATGCTTGACTCACACTTCTTGGGAGCATTACTACATCAAAGATGGATATCTTATGAGAGCTAACAAACTTTGCATTCCCGAGTCTTCGCTTCGTTTGCTCCTTTTGCAGGAATCACATGGAGGAGGACTCATGGGACACTTTGGACGAGACAAGACGTTTGCTACACTCTCTAAGAACTATTTTTGGCCCAAGATGCTTCGTGACGTCTCACGATTCACCAACCGAGTTCTACATGCCGCAAAGCTAAGTCCAAAGCTCAATCTTATGGTCTTTATATGCCTCTTCCTATTCCATACCACCCATGGGAAGACATAAGCATGGATTTCATACTTGGCTTGCCTAGGACTCAAAATGGCAAAGATTCCGTGCTTGTCGTGGTAGATAGGTTCTCCAAAATGGCTCATTTCATTCCTTGCAACAAGATCGACGATGCTTCACATGTTGCCACTCTCTTTTGCAGGGAGATACTTCGTCTTCATGGCGTGCCTAAAACGATCGTGTCGGACCGGGACGTCAAGTTCCTGAGTTACTTTTGGAAAACACTATGTGCCAAGCTGGGAATCAAGCTCCTCTTTTCCTCGGCGTACCACCCACAGACGGACGGCCAGACGGAGGTGACGAACCGCACACTCTCCACTCTTCTTCGTGTGTTGATCAAGAGGAACATCCGGGAATGGGAGCATTGCTTACCAATCGCCGAGTTCGCCTACAACCGCGCAAGACACTCCACAACCGGCAAGTCCCCCTTCGAGATCGTCTACGGCTTCAACCCGTTGTCGCCTTTGGACATCCTACCTCTTCCTCTCCAAGAGCGCACGAACATGGACGCAAGTGCAAGGGCAACTTATCTCAAGAAGGTGCACGAGGACACAAGGGCGATGATTGAGCGACAAGTCCACCGTCGCGCCACCAAGTTCAACGTCAACAAGGCACCGATGGTGTTCCAACCGGGAGATCTTGTTTGGATTCACCTTCGCAAGGACCGCTTCCCACACGAGCGCAAGTCCAAGCTTCTACCTCGCGCCGACGGACCCTTCAAGGTGCTAGCACGCTACAACGACAACGCCTACAAGATCGACATCCCACGAGACAAGTACTCCGTGAGCGATACTTTCAACATCAAGGACCTCTCTCCTTTCCATGGTGATGACGATTTCGATCCGAGGTCGGATCTTTCCCAAGGGAGGGGAGATGATACGGTGTATCCTAGGGCCATCCCCATGGACCCTCCTTCACCTCCTCAAGTGCCTCAAGGACCGATGACACGTGCTCGTGCTAGAGCTTTCGAGACCGAGGTGACGTCACTCCTAGCCCTACTCCCTTATGAATCTTGCGAGACATGGTTGCTACCTCAAGCGAGTGTGCTTTGTGTGCTCAGGTGTGAAGGAGACCACTTCGGAGAAGAGCTTGAAGATGGACAAGTCCCCAAGGTCATGGACGAGCTAATGCATCGAGAAGGGCAAAAGAGAGCTCCAGGCCCCGGACATCCGGCCCCTGGGCGTTCAACTACAGAAGGCCGCCCGCAGCAGAAGCTACAGGGCCCGGACATCCGGCCAGGGCCCGGACATCCGGCCAAGCACGGCCCGGACATCCGGCCCCGGGCCCGGAAATCCGGCGCCTCTGTCCAGAGAGCGCCCGAGGCTCAACCGCCCCCACCCGGACATCCGGGCCCCAGCCCCGGACATTCGGCGCCCCGCGAAGCCCCGGACATCCGGCCCGCCGCCCGGACGTCCGGCCCCTGAATTGCCTGTGCGCATCACTTGGGCCGAGGCCCGTGTACCCCTTCGTCCCCGTAGACTATATATACTCCTCTCCTCATTCCGTTTAGGGTTAGCTGTGGTTTAGCTCATTTGACACTTGTGTGGATTTCTCCCACGAGACGGTGCGCCTCTACGGAGAAGATCCACTTCGGATTCAGGACCTCCTTCATCGGAGAAGATCCCCCGGGATATCAAGACCTCCTCCGGGAGAAGACTATCTGTATCACCGTTGTTGACCTTGGATCATGGATCTCAACCTTGTATCACGAATCTAGCATTTGTGTGATTGCTTTCGTGTTGATTGAGTGTTTTCCTCTTGTGTTTTCCCCATCTTTCCCTTGTGATTCCCCGTGTTCATCGTGTGCCAACCTCCAAACGTGAAAGATCCGCTGATTAGGGTTCCACCCTGTATCACAACCTTTTATCTAGTCTTGTTTATAAATGAGAGCGAACTAAATAATTGAATGTGGTGTTTCGTCAATATGCAACTCGTTGCATATTGATCTCCACTTAAATTGTAGTGTTGTTTGTTGCACTTTGCCATGCCATGCATATTTAAGGTGGACATGCATCATACTTGTTTGTGCAACATGCCATGGTTATGTTTGTGTTTACCATGTTCTTTGATTTCTTTCCGGTTTGCTTCTCTGGTTAGCATCGGTTTCATTCCGGAGTTGTGAGGATTCGTTCGACCACGTCTGTTTGTCTTCTTGATGCACTCGTTCTTCTTCCTTGCGGTATCCCAGGAAAAATGACCGTTAATTTATATCACCTCTAACTTTGCTTTACTAGTTGTCTCGCTCTATCGCTATGTCACGCTACCTATCTATTTGCTTGTCAGCCTCCTACATTGCCATGAAACCTCTAATCACCCTCCTAGCAAATCGTTGATTGGCTAAGATACGCTTTTGCTCAGCCCCTGTTATAGCATGGTTAGTTGCTGGGGAAGTTGAAGATTGCTCCATGTTGGAACTTGGATATTTTGGGATATCACAATATCTCTTATTTAAATTAATGCACCTATATACTTGGCAATGGGTGGAAGGCTTGACCTTCTGCTTGGTGTTTTGTTCCACTAATGTTGCCTTAGGATCCGATAAACCGATGTTATGTCCCTTGATATTGCGTTCCTAACACGGTTGGGGTTTATGGGCCCCCCTCGATAATTCGCTTTGTTTAAAGCTCTAGCAAGGCCCAACTTTGATTTTACCATTTGCCTAATAACTAAAACCTGCATAGGGACCGGCTAGCACCCAAGGACTTAATTTATAACCCGGGCCAGTGCTCCTCATGAGTGTTGGTCAAAACTAGAGCCCCTTGCAGCGCCACCACGAGGAAACTCGAGGACTAGTTTTAGTTGTACAGACTGTTGTTGTAGGGTGGAACCCTAGGTGGAGATCTTTCACGAATTGGAGGGGAATCCCCAAGAACAAGAGGAACACAAAGGGAAGAACACAAGAGAAACACTCAAGAACAAGCCCAGATCACACATCCACTAGACTCACAAACACATGAGATCCACAAGGTACAAGAAAAATCAAAGGGAAATAAGATACATGGTAGAGTTCATCCCAATCCTATGAGGAGAGAGGTTTTGATAATCCACAAGGATTCTTCTCCCTTGGGAGGTCTTGCATCCACTAGGGATCTTCTCCAAGGTGGAGGTCTTGGCCTCCAATGGAGTAGTCTCTCTCTCTCAAGAGGAGAAGGTAGGAGCAAAGCTCACATACAAATGAGCTATCATAGTTGCTAACCCTAAAAAGTTGGAGGTGGAGGAGTATATATAGTCTAGGGCCACCAAGGGGTAAGTGAGGGGTGAAAGGGATACAAGGCCAAAGGCCCGCGGCTGCGCACAGGCAGGACAGTAGTACCGGACCTCGGGCGGTAGTACCGCTTGGGAGCGGTAGTACCGCCCGTTCCGGACTGGACAGGCCATTCTTCTTCCGTCTTCGCTTCCACGCTTCCCTCGCGGATGGTGTAGGCGTTCCTTGGCGCTTGCGCTCCTTCTCGACGTCCGTGAAGCTGCGACAATACCTATGCAGGCACACGAGTGGAGTGTCAAGTAGTATGCCATCCTCGAAGCAGTCAAGTGAACACGTGTAAAGGAGAAGATTCACCTTTACGTATGAGAAGTAGATGGCGCACGCGTCAGTTGCCAATTGGCCTCTTGACATGGTGATGTCCGTAGGATGCTCCGCATCATCCCCTCCCCCTTGGGAAAGATCCGACCTTGGATCGAGAACCAAATCACCATGGGAAAGAGATGGCGTCCCCGTGTAGAAGTGGATGATCACCAAGTACTCATCATCTTGAAGCTCAAAGTTGTCACTCTCCAATGTCGCACCGTCTAGTGATTCCTTCAAAAGGAGCAAGAAGAACAAGCACTTGGAAAAACAGATGTGGTTAGCATTAGTGTAAAACCAAGCATTCAAGAGGTGATTCACCCAACAAGTGTTGTCATCAAGCATAGCATAGTGTGTGACAAAGGGTGGTGACATGGCATGTAAGCATATGAATTGAGCACAATCAAGGTCATTATGGAAACAAGCATGTAAATGTGAGGTAGAGAGGCACATATGTGTGACAAGAGAATAAGCATCTACCTCAAAGTCATAGCAAGCATGCATAAAGCGCTCAATGAAAGGTCTATGGTACGCATAGGAATCATTCACAACACCAAATAAAATGAAGTGTGTAAACACATGAGTCAAGTGCAAGACAATCCGAGCATAGCGTGCATTGGGTGTAGTGAAAGTGGTGTGGCACTTAACACAATAGAAAGAGAAATTTTTCAACATGTGTGAGGCAATCAAGTGAATCATGTGAAAAGCAATGGGACATGGCATATGTGAAGAGATGACATTGTTGCAACCAAGCATATGATAGGGGCAAGTAATCCAAGAATTGGATGCAACACACAAGGCATATATACCATGAGGCATGGCAATGTGGCTATCGTGAAAGAAAGCAATATCACTAACATGTGCGCGATCAAGGGGTCCAAGATGACAAATAAGTCTCATGGTGCGAGCAACACATGTAGTATGATCCACAATATTCGTGCTCATGGGTTTTGGGTTCTCGAAAGAGAAGGATATCACCTTGAAAGCATGTCCTTGTGCATTCTTCACAATGCCGAAGCACAAGCAAGTGCGATGTAGAAGCGTCGTGGTAGAAGGTGGTTCGCTCTCAAGAGCTCGAATGGTCAACTCACGTGAAGTGGAAGTCGAAACATAGTCCAAGTATCCTACACATGCACACAACAAAACAAAGAACGTATGCGCATGGTAGATAAACACATCATCCATTATGATGGTTCTCTTCTCTTGCACATAACCATTAGAAGCAAAAGTGCATGAATAATATGATGCAACAATGGCTATATTCATGGCACTAGGCATATGGTGCAAGGAGGTAAACCAAGCATGCTTCACAAGAAATATCTCAAAGTCTTCAAATAAATGCAAGAATGCTATGGGGGCAATCTCATTGGCAAGAATAAAATCATGGTTGCACTCAATGCATGGACAGTCGTATAGCATGAGAGAGGCAACATGTGGAGACATATGACAACAACCAATATCAATCATGTCGTGCAAACTAGTGGAGCGAAGATGCAACACACTAGATGAGTTCATAGCAATCATGTCATGTGAGCAAATAGTGGACACATGCAATGCACATGACATATCACAAGCACGGTCATAAATCAAGACCAAAGCATCATAATAGGCATGGGGTGCAAAGGGATCATGGCAATAACAAGTGATATCTCCACCAAGCTTGCAAATACACATACAAGTATGAGAATCAATCATCATGTGTAATGCGAAGCATGGGTCACAAATGCATGGTAAAGGCATATAAATGAGCATATCATGCAAAGTGAACATGGCAAGAGGGGCATAAGAGGTATAATGGACAATAACCCATAACCATGTGAGGGCCATGTAGAAGAGATGCGCGAAGTCTTTGCGCGAAGGGAGTAGTTGGAAGGATAATCCATGGAATCCGAAGTCGTCATTGCTCTCTAGAGCTCGTTTTGTCAACTCGTGCTCTTGCGAGGTTGACGAGTAAGAATGGGTACCTACACAAAAGAGACACACGCCAAAGAAAGTGTGTGCATGGTAAATGTACACATCATCCATCATGATGTGTATGTGTATGTGTGAGTTAGCACAAGATAAGCATCGCTCAAAGAAATTTGATGCATGGTATAAGAACGTGTCATCCATCTTGAAAGAATAGTTATTGTGTATGACACGGTGATGACACAAATTAGAGCAAGTATGTGGCACAACAATAGCATTTGCATTCATGGGGGGCATATTGTGCACACAAGTATGGGGATCATGCAATGGATGGGATGGATCAAAATCTCCTAACATGTATGAGGAAACTATGGGGGTCTCCTCATTAGCAATATCGGAAGCATAATGTGGAGAAGTGGAACAACATCCAAAACAATGCATGTCCGAAGCTAGGTAATCAAGGCATGGCATATGAGATAAATGATGCAACGGGATCATATCAATATCATCACAAGAGAAACAAATGCCAATAACCGTGGGCTTGTCATCTATGCCATAAGTGCAAATTGGGTTTATCTTAATGGCATATGCATAGTTACTACGATGAGATTGCAAATATGACATACGAGTGATCTCATGCATAGCATATGACAAGTCAAGTGGATTATCAAACATGATGTGACCTAAAGAATGATCACAAGAGATCCTATGCAACATGGCATCACAACTAATAGACTCCACATGGCAATCATCATACACATCATAAATGGGTAATGTATCCCATGAGGTAGTCGAGCTAGCATGAAGCATGGCAATAGGTGGATCAACATCATGCAAGTAATCAATGTCACAAATGTCCACTAGTGGGACTAGAGCAACACCTTCACCTCTATTACCTTGTTCATTCCACTCAAGTGGTGTAGGTGAGGTGGCAAAGACCAAATGGTGGTCATCTTCATCTTGATGGAACCATGTGGGGGTGCATCATAATCCACCATGGCCATCTTCTTGTCCATACGAAGGACGAAGTCATCGCGAATCGGCTCGTCATCATAAATGGGACCTAGCACCAAATGAGAAGACACAATAGAGGTAGAGGTCAAGTCGTTAGTGTTGAAAGTGGCCTCACATGACCTATCAACTATCTCACTCTCTCTATGTGTTGGTGGCTCACTCACTCCCTCAAGGTAGGTGCACTCATAGTCACATATGGTGGAGTCACTCATCTCACTCAAGTGGTGGTTGTGGTGGCTCTCCTCACATGTGAAATGGGGCATCTCATCATATATGGGGCTAGTGGTGAAATCACTCTCACTCTCAGTATGGTGGCAAAAGTCACTCAAGTCATCATACATCGCCGTGGTCGAAGGGAAAGTCCCATGCTCAACCATCTCGTAATCATCGCCGTGGATGAAGGCCGAAGATGGCACATCATCACTCTCGCCTCCAAAGATGGAAGCATCATCCTCGCTCGCCACCTTGTCGCTCGCCTCCAAAGCTTGGTCTTCGAATGGCTCCGTAGTCGTAGTCGGCGACGCACCATCTTGAAAAAGAGTCGAAGTAGACTCGGCATCATCAATGCCACAAAGAGGGATGGTGGTGGAGTCGAACTTGGGAGCATCATCTTGGAGCTCGTTGGGCTTGGACATCGTGGTGGTACTAGCCTCATGCTCGCCATCTTGGAGCTTGGTCTTTGAGAAGTGTGCTTGCGGTGGAGAAGCCCTGGCCTTCTTGAGTTCTTATTCCGCCTTGATAGCACCAATGTAGTTGTCGTCGAGGGACTTGTAGTTCTCGAGGAAGATAGTCTTGGAGATGTCATTGTCCAATCCCATCATGAAGTAAAACTTCATCCAAATGGGGTCATCCACGCCGGCTCGTCGCAAGGCCTTCTTCATCTCCTTGAAGTACACGTCGATGGACTTGGATCCTTGTATGGTGTTCTCCAATTGGCGAAGAAGTTGTTCCGTGTAGGTGGGAGGCACGAAATCTCGCCGCATAGCTTTCTTCGTCTTGGACCAACTCATGTCGTAGTTCTCCGAAGGTGTGTGAAGCCACCATATCGACGCGCAGTCGTGGAAGTTTCTTGTGGCGCATTTCACTTGATATTCGGAAGGAACTTGATGTAGCGTGAGGTAGTCGTCCATCAAGCGCTCCCACTCGAGATACTCCTCGGGGTCTTGAGTCCCATAGAAAGGAATCGCGTGGTCGTTGTCGAGGCCGTAGTAGCTCGTGGAAGTCGCGGACTTGAGCTTGGGGAGCTTCTCTTGAGGTGCGGGTCAGCGAAGATGCCGCAAGTCCGAAGGCGAAGATGCCTTGAAGTCACTTGGCGAAGATGCCAAGGTAGATGGTGAAGTCGTTGAGCAATTGTTGGTGTTGAGCACATGACCTTCACGTTCTTGTCGTTGATGTTGTCGATGCCGATGTGATCAAGTCATGGCACCGAACTCATCGTTGTTGTTGTAGACCGGAGATGAAATGCTTTGCCTATCCATCACAAGACTCGAGCAAAGGTGAGTAGGAAATGAGATAAACAATACCAAGATATTGTTTCCCAAAGTTGAGGATATATCCCGTTTCACTCAAAGTGACATGAAAGAATAGTGGAATTGGTACCGGACTTGTTCACTCACACCTACAAATTAAAGCTTATGGAGTAGCTCGGTGAGGATAGTGGTACAAAAAATTGATGCAAAAAGTTAGTAAGAGTCAATAATGTTGAAAGAGATGCACAAATTCGCAAGTGAAACAAGTAGACCAATAGCAAAATGTGGCACACGGAAACACACACACGGATAGATAAATAGGGCCGTGCAACCAAGGAATGAGCACAAAATGTGGAATCCACGGAAAACGCTCGTGTTGCATAACTCAAGAGAGACGCTAGCACGATTGCTCAATAGGCGGATACGACACTTGTGCACAACCTATAAGATGCAAAATGTTTGAACTTTACCCAAGTATGCTATGTGTATGATGTTCCGGTGTTTCGCACACGATGATCCAAGATGATCAATATGGTAGTATGATATGCAATGTGGCGATGCTATGGCTATTTCTTACAAGCTCTTTGCTCTCTTTTGATTAAAAGCTTTTTTTTGTTTATGGCCACGATGCACAAACCAAGATCTTGTGACACAAGGGATGATATGATGATACCAAGATGATATGGTATGTATACAATGGAAGGGCGGATCGATGATTACTAATGTGCACAAGTAACGTTGCCGGCAATACTCAAAGGCTAGTCTCGATAGGCAAGTGACGCAAAATGGGCTAGGGGTTAACAATGCAATTGCAAGGGGAATATACAAAGATGTTGTCGAAGTTACCGTCCGATGATGATGATGAGATGCGGTGCTCTCGATGTAGACCCGTTCCTAATTAGCCGAAACACCTTAGGAAACGGAAAACCACAACTCAAAATCTCAATGACAAATGTCAAATGGTGGTAGCGGACAAGCGGTGGTGGTTGTGTATGATGGGCTATACACGTTGTCGGAGTTGAAGTCACGGTCCCTAAGTAGCCGAAACACCTTAGGAGACACAAGCCACAACTCAAACAAGCTCAACAAAAATGGGTTAAGTTGGGTTGGCGGAAATGTATAGTGGGCAATGGGTATGCGGAAGTGGTGGTGGTGGTTGATGAAGAAGCAATTGTCCCTAAGTAGCCTAAACACCTTAGGAGACTCAAATCACTACTCAAGCAACCACAAATGCTATGGGAAACAAAATGGTTAGGTTGCGGAAGACGGTGGTGGTATAGCGGATGATGTGGTGGATGGCCTAGGCAAACTTGCCAAATTTGACAAAATTTGATGGAGTCAAAAGATGATGGTAGTATTTTTGTGGTATGGGGGATGTCAAGAGCTTCAAAACGAGCTCAAGAACGTCAAAATCGGACTCCGGATGAATTAGTTATGGTCAAAACGGT
The DNA here is from genome assembly GCA_902687465.1 of Secale cereale. NCBI lineage: Eukaryota > Viridiplantae > Streptophyta > Magnoliopsida > Poales > Poaceae > Secale > Secale cereale. The sequence goes on along the minus strand of LR738715.1, from coordinate 451,246,842 downwards.
GAAACCCGGAAGGCTGAAAATGTGCGGGGCGGTAGTACCGCTTGTAGGGCGGTAGTACCGCTTGTGGTTATAGACGGTAGTACCGCTTGGAGGGGCGGTAGTACCGCTGGGGTCGGGAAAACTTCGCAGATCGGGATCGGGGCGAATTATGGGCGGAAATGGATGATTTCGGGGGCAAAATTGGATGGATTTTGTGGATGGAAAGTGGTGAAACTTGGGGAGATGCTAGATCCACTCGAAACCAAGCAAATCCATGGATCAAATCCAACAAAACCTCATCAAACCAACAAATCACAAAAAAAAATTGGGGCTATTTTTGGTGGGGATTTTCGAAATTGGGCAAGAACACAACAAAATTAGGCTAGGAAACAAGAAGGGGGGCTCCAATTTCGTGAGAAACCATAGCTCTAGATACCATGATGTTGTAGGGTGGAACCCTAGGTGGAGATCTTTCACGAATTGGAGGGGAATCCCCAAGAACAAGAGGAGCACAAAGGGAAGAACACAAGAGAAACACTCAAGAACAATCCCAAATCACACATCCACTAGACTCACAAACACATGAGATCCATAAGGTACAAGAACAATCAAAGGGAAATAAGATACATGGTAGAGTCCATCCCAATCCTATGAGGAGAGAGGTCTTGATAATCCACAAGGATTCTTCTCCCTTGGGAGGTCTTCCATCCACTAGGGATCTTCTCCAAGGTGGAGGTCTTGGCCTCCAATGGAGTAGTCTCTCTCTCTCAAGATGAGAAGGTAGGAGCAAAGCTCATATACAAATGAGCTATCATAGTTGCTAACCCTAAAATGGTGGAGGTGGAGGAGTATATATAGTCTAGGGCCACCAAGGGGTAAGTGAGGGGCAAAAGGGATACAAGGCCAAAGGCCCGCGGCTGCGCACAGGCAGGACGGTAGTACCGCTTGGGAGCGGTAGTACCGCTTGTAAGCGGTAGTACCGCCCGTTCCAGACTGGACAGGCCATTCTTCTTCCGTCTTCGCTTCCACGCTTCCCTCGCGGATGGTGTAGGCGTTCCTTGGCGCTTGCGCTCCTCCTCGACGTCCGTGAATCTGCGACAATACCTATGCATGCACACGAGTGGAGTGTCAAGTAGTATACCATCCTCGAAAGGGTCAAGTGAACACATGTAAAGGAGAAGATTCACCTTTATGTATGAGAAGTAGATGGCGCACGTGTCACTTGCCAAATGGGCTCTTGACATGGTGATGTCCGTAGGATGCTCCGCATCACTACTCATCCTGCCGTGGCCTGAGATGAGATACGCACGGCTACTATCAGGAAGTCAGCATGCCGGGAGGTCTTGCTGGACTTGTTTTACCATTGTTGAAACATCTTGTGCGCCGGGATTCCGAGTCTGATAGGGTTGTCCCTAAGATAAGAGGTTTTACCTCTGCTGATCGGGAGAGCTTGTGATGGGCAAAGTTGGGACACCCCTGCAGGGTTATGATCTTTCAAAAGCCGTGCCCACGGCTATGTGGCGGATTGGAGTTTGTTAATATTCGGTTGTAGATAACTTGACACAAAAACTCAAATAAAATACACTACCATGTGAGTAGTCGTGATGGTCTGTTTTCGAGGGAGTTCAGGAAGAGAACATGGCTGGGTTATGAATTATTCATAGGTAGACATGATTATCTAGTGATCATGACTAGTTTACGATCATTGGCATAGTTTCTCTTCTCGCTCTGAAAGTTCGTAAGCTGGCCACCACATATATGCTTAGTGCTTGCCGCAACCCCACTTGATAACTTCTCCCCACCTAAAAGCTTTGGTAGTTTTGATACACGGGAATAGGATTGCCGAGTCATCATGACTCAAAGTTTACTTCACAAACAAGTGCAGGTACAACTGAGTTTGATGTAGGCGATGGCCAGGAGCTCCAATTGGAGTTCGATGAAGAGTGTGGGCGTATGTACGTGACATACCCCGATGATGAGTAGTGGTTCCTATTAGGGCCGATCGGGATTAGCCTGCGGGGTATCTTTTTTCTTCGTTTGATTTCCTCCATAGTCAGACTATGTGTTCTCTGGATGAATGTATGTTATTGTATTAATTGTGTGACGTGGCAAGTGTAAGCCAACTATTAAACTCTCTTCCATCATGTTCATTACATGGGTTGTGTAAAGATACCACGCTTGAGACCATTCCAGAATGTGTTTATGACTCTAAGTCGTGGCTCGACACATAGTAGCTATAGCCGCATCCTGGGCATTACAAGTTGGTAATCAGAGCCTTCCCCTACCTAGGAGCCCCTGCTTGATCGAACCGCTGCCGATGTTGAGTTTAGAAACAAAAATTGTTTTGAGTCTTAGGAATATATATATATCAGAGAGTAGGAATTCTTTTACTCCTTATCCCCTTCGTCACTCTGGTGAGGACTCCTGATGTAGAAGTTTTGACTTCCCTATCCTCTTTTCACTACAATTTTTTATAGGATGACGCAGGTATTCTTTGGATCGTTCCGATATCTTTGTGACGAGAAGTCTGTCTTGGTGCCTCTCGTCTGTTTGGATTGGACCCGGGGAGTTGAGCTCTAAGGACTTGTCATCACATTGTGTATCGTTTCAGTTCCGGAACCAGAGGTCGCCGACATCGAAAACTCTTCTATGCATGACTGGTGGTGAGATAACCCCGATGTCACCCAGTACAGGGGGGATAGTACGGGAGTATTGCCATAGCTAGTATAGCGGATGCTTTTCGAAGGTCTGAGGTACACGATTTCTGAAAGTGCCTGGTTATGTGTTGACGGATGGATACAGCTGGATGTAGGAATTGTTAGTTGGGTGAGATATTGTTCTTCCCCTCTATCCCCAACACCATATTGCATAACCAGAAAGTTTCAGGAATTAGTAGGTGGGAATTCAAGTAGCTCTAGGATTTCTTCCGACAAATACATGATTTGAGGTTGGGATCTAACGTCTAGTTGTTCGCTTGTCATGGTCGATTTTATAGTGGTCTCGTTGCGTCTTAATGGATCCTTGGCTATGCTGATTCGGGGACATGATCTCCACTATAAGGTCGTGCCCGGGGGCCTCATCACGAAAAATTTAGATGGAATATCTATCATATGTTTGTTCAAGCTTCTTTCGCATGCCAAATCATTTGTTTTGTTTTGGTTGTGGTATTCGAGTTGCTTCAATGTCAAGTGATTATTCCATACCTTTACTAAGCGGTGTTCTCATATTTCGATGTGAATGCTGATCCTTTTGAACATGCGGAATTATCCGGTCAATTCTTTTCCAACCGGCATGCCTTCTCTTCAAGTTATTCCATACAGACGCCATTGAGAAGCCTGAGGATTGTTTGTTTCATCGTCTCAAGTTGCCTTTGTTTTTTTCCCACCCTCCCACCCCTTTTTTCATGGAGCTAGAATTCTTAACCAAGTATCCACTATATTCATGTGAAGTCTTTTCATTCATCCCATTTTTGTCAAAGATCATGTTCTTTCCTTTGCTTATCCATTGAACCGGAGTGTCGTGTCCTCCATTCAAGTTCCCTCATCTTATCATGTTTTGCTTCCCTTTTCAACCGGAGTGCTGTCTGAAATCTTTCTTACCCCTTGTCCCATTCTTTCAATAGTTCTGGAGGCAGTGTGTTTTTGTTTTTCATTAAGTACCATCCAATCTTCTCAAGTTCATGTTAATTCCTTCCATTTTCGGTCGAAGTGTTGTCTGAATTATTTCATTCTTATTCCTTCTCTATCTTGTTTTAATCGGAGTGGTTTCAATGTCTATTTTGTCACCGAAGCTCTTCATTCTCATCGTATTACTTGTTCCTCTTGTCCAATGGACTATTTGCAATTCCGTTCACATCTGTCGTGTCATTTTTCTCAAGTTGTTCAACATCCCAAGGTTCGTGGTTCCACTGGTTTGTCAAAGAAGCAACTTTGTTTTACCTCTTTGTTTTCCTCTTCTATCTAGTGCCATCTCCAGGATCTCGGGTCGACATCCTATGTTAGTGTGCGAGAATTATGACACCCCAAGACCGTCGCTCCAGAAGACTTCCAGGTATTTCATTTTCACCATGTGTTTTATTTGCTTCCTCTATTTTATTTGTGCATTCCATCATGTCATCATGGCATCATGTGCATTGCATTTGCATGTTTTCATAAAACTCGCAGTCGTCTGTAGTTGCCGCTTCTCGCTTGTCTTTGTTGACCTTCTCTTAGACCAACCAGACCACTCTCTTCTCTCTTTCTTTGAGACCAACAAAGTCCCCCGTGTCTTTTTCGACCTCTCTCACACCCCCTCGTGCGTGTACGAAACTTCCCCGAACCCGATCCGGGTTGTCGTTACCGATGGGTCCGGATCATCCCCAAACATCCCTAAAATATCTTTGGTTCTTTGTTAGACAACCCTAGCCTATGTTCTTGACCGTCCGATCTAGATTGGAGGGACCAAATTGTCCAACGCTTAGTCCCCTACCTATATATTCAGACCGAACCCTAGAAATTAGGAGCCTTGTCCCATCCTCCCAGCCACCGCCGCTAGTCCTCTTCCACCTCAGGATCTTCCCCGACCCAAAATTCCACCCAACCATTGCCTCCACCTACCGCATCCAATCCACCAGCCTCTGCCTGAAATCTCTCCGCAGCCAGTGCTCCACCGCACAGCCGCACGTGCTCCTCCACAATCCACCCTCGCCGAGCCTCCATTCGCGCCGCTGCCATCTCCTTGCGCCCGTAGTGAGCACCGCGCCGCCACAACTTCCTGCTCCCGATCCGACAAAGGCCCTCGTCTGGACTCATGCCGCCATCGTCTGGCGTTGCTCTGACCCCGTCCCTGCCGAGCCCGGTCATTGACGTGCCTCCTCTGCTCGAACCGCTCATGTGCGCCTCCCTGCACGAGCACCTCGACCTCGCCTCTAGTAGTAGCAGTAGCTGCACGCTCGCGCCTCCGCCTGCAGCACGTCGACCCCGCCAGAGCTGCATCAACCCGACGACCCCCAAGGTCGTTCCCGCACCCCTTCTTCCTTTTCCTCCGTGGCTTCCCTCTCCCTCACCATTTCTTTGTTTCCCCATGGACAGGAGCTCCCAACGTCATGAGAACCTCACCACGGTGCTCTCGTCAAAGCCGCCGGCCGCGTCCCTCGCCGGATCCGGTACTCGGAGGTCCGATCCGCCCGTCCCACGTCGTCTCCGTACCCTCCTGCACCGTCGGCACCCGTTTCCCGCCGCCTAGTCATGTTGCCATGGTCGCTGGCCTCTCTGTTTCCCCCGTTGTGAGCAACTCCCCTCATAACGGAAGCTTCGTTATTTTCCTAGACCTGTTCTGGCATGTAGAGGTTATTTAGATCTGCCACTATATTCTATCACAAACACATTAGCTAGCCTAGTGGGTCATCGCTCGCGCCCGCATCCAGGAGGAAGTGGGTTCAATTCCCAGGCGCCCCAATTTTTGCCTGTTTCATTTTACCTTGGGCAGACGCACACTCAGCCGCTTGGGCCAAATTCCACTTTTGTGCTTCACACGGTGATGCTTTCGGCCCGTAGCTGTTGTTTCCCTGTTGATGTGTTTCAGTGTTTTTCTAGCACATGCATATTTACAGGAAATGCCATCATTTTAAATTGCTAATAACTAGATAATCATGCATCAGAATAAAGAAATTTATATATGTAAAATGACCAGAATTTTGTGTGGAATAATATTTTGCAACTTTCTGCCCTGATTCTAATGTTTAAATTGTTGTTTGTATTAATTTGTGTAAAGAACATGCTAAAATGGTCTAATTCATAACTAAATAACCATAGCTCCAAATTTAATAAACTTTATATGTAAATGGGTGAAAAAATGTATAGATTAACATGGTGCACTCAATTTTCGCGTTTAACATCATTAAAATATTATAATAGGAAGAATAGTACCAAACTCAAAATATGCACATGGGAATTTTCCGGAATTGTTGTTTGTTGTTTTTGGCCCCTTTTAACTTGCTTAAATAGTTAGTTTACTCATGCTTCACCTCTTGCCATGTTAACCAACCTTTAATCTAGTCTCGTTTATAAATAAGATCGAACTCAATAATTGAATGTGGTGTTTCATCAATATGCAACTCATTGCATATTGAGCTTCACTTAAATTGTAGTGTTGTTTGTTGCACTTTGCCATGCCATGCATATTTATGCTGGACATGCATCATACTTGTTTGTGCAACATGCCATGGTTATGTTTGTGTTTACCATGTTGTTTGCTTCTTTCCGATTTGCTTCTCTCGGTAGCTTTGGTTTCGTTCCGGAGTTGTGAGGATTCGTGCGACTATGTCCGTTTGTCTTCTTCATGGACTCGTTCTTCTTCCTTGCAGGATCCCAAATAAGATGACCGTTCCTTGATATCACCACTATCTTTCCTTTGCTAGTTTTCTCGCTCTATCGCTATGTCGCGCTACCTATCTATTTGCTTGTCAGCCTCCTAGATTGCCATGAAACCTCTAATCACCCTCCTAGCAAACCGTTGAGTGGCTAAGATACACTTTTGCTCAGCCCCTCTAATCACCCTCCTAGATTGCTCCCTGTTGGAGCTTGGATATTTTGGGATATCACAATATCTCTTATTTAAATCAATGCACCGATATACTTGGCAATGGGTGTAAGGCTTGGCCTTCTGCTTTGTGTTTTGTTCCATTCATGCCGCCTTAGGATCCGATAAACCGGTGTTATGTTCCTTGATATTGCGTTCCTAACACGGTTGGGGTTTATGGGCCCCCCTCGATAATTCGCTCTATTTAAAGCATTTCCAGCAAGGCCCAAGTTTGGTTTTACCATTTTCCTAATAACTAAAACTTGGATAGGGAGCGGCTATTACTCGATGACTTAATTTACAACCCGGGCCAGTGCTCCTCATGAGTGTTGGTCCAAACTAGAGCCACTTGTAGCACCACCACGAGCAAACTCGAGGACTCGTTTTTGTTGTACAGATTGCTCATCCGGTTCATGGCCTGAGACGAGATATGCACTGCTACTATCAGAGTGTCAGCACGCTGGGAGGTCTTGCAGAACTTGTTTTACCATTGTCAAAATATCTTTTGCACCGGGATTCCGAGTCAGATCGGGTTGTCCCTAAGATAAGAGGTTTTACCTCTGCTGATCGTGAGAGTTTGTGATGGGCTAAGTTGGGACACCCCTGCAGGGTTATGCTAAGTTGGGACACGGCCACGGTTATGTGGCGGATGGAGTTTGTAAATATCCGGTGGTAGATAACTTGGCACAAAAACTCAAATAAAATACACTACCGTATGAGTAGTAGTGATGATCTCTTTTCGAGGGAGTTCGGGAAGAGAACACGACTGGGTTATGAATGACTCGTTGGTTGACAGGATCAGCTAGTGATCATGACTAGTTTACAATTGTTGGCATAGCTTCTCTTATCGCTCTAAAAGTTCGTAAGCTATCCACCACATATATGCTTAGCGCTTGCCACAAGCCAACTTGATAACTTCTCCCCACCTAAAATATTTGGTAGTTTTGATACGCGGGAACAAGATTGACGAGTCCTCGTGACTCACGGTTTACTTCACAAACATGTGCAGGTACAGCTGAGTTCGATGCTGGCGATGGCCAGGAGCTCCAATTGGAGTTCGATGAAGAGTGTGCGTGTATGTACGTGACATCCCCCGATGATCAGTAGTGGTTCCTACTAGGGTCGACCGGGATTAGCCTGTGTGGTATCTTTTTTTCTTCCTTTGATTTCGTCTGTAGTCGGACTCTTTGTTCTCTGGATGAATGTATGTTATTGTAATAATTCTGTGACGTGGCAAGTGTAAGGCAACTATTAAACTCTCTTTCATCCTGTTCATTACATGGGTTGTGTAAAGATACCATGCTTGAGACCATTCCAGAATGCAGTTATGACTCTAAGTCGTGCCTCGACACCTAGGAGCTATAGCCGCATCCTGGGCGTTACAGGTGCATACTCAAAGAGAACACTTCTACCTTGAAATTTTTAGTGAGGGATCATCTTATAATGCTACCGCCGTACTAAGCAAAATAAGATGCATAAAAGATAAACATCACATGCAATCAAAATATGTGACATGATATGGCCATCACCATCTTGTGCTTTTGATCTCCATCTCCAAAGCATCGTCGTGATCTCCATCGTCACTGGCTTCACACCTTGCTCTCCATCGTAGCATCATGGTTGTCTCGCCAACTATTGCTTCTACGACTATTGCTAACTCATAGCGATAAAGTAAAGCAATTACATGGCGCTTGCAATTCATACAATAAAGAGACAACCATAAGGCTCCTGCCGGTTGCCGGTAATTTACAAAACATGATCATCTCATACAACAACGTATAACTCATCACATCTTGACCATATCACATCACAACATGCCCTGCAAAAACAAGTTAGACGTCCTCTACTTTGTTGTTGCAAGTTTTACGTGGCTGCTACGGGCTTCTAGGAAGAACCGTTCTTACCTACGGCACCAAACCACAATGGTATTTCGTCAAGTTTGTTGTTTTAACCTTCAACAAGGATCAGCCACAGTCAAATTTGATTCAACTAAAGTAAGAGAGACAGACACCCGCCAGCCACCTTTATGCAAACAAGTTGCACGTAACGGTGGAACTGGTCTCATGAACACGGTCATGTAATGTTGGTCCGGGCCGCTTCATCTTACAATACCATGGAATCAAAATAAGATGTTGGTGATAAGCAGTATGACCATCACCGCCCACAACTCCTTTGTGTTCTACTCGTGCATATCATCTACGCATAGAACTGGCTCTGATACCACTATTGGGAACGTAGCATGCAATTTCAAAAAAATTCCTACGATCACGCAAGATCTATCTATGAGATTCATAACAACAAGACAGGGAGAGTGTGTCCATGTAACCTCGTAGACCGAAAGCGGAAGCATTAGATTAACGGGGTTAATGTAGTCGAACGTCTTCGCGATTTAACCGATCGAGCACCGAACGTATGGCATCTCCGAGTTCTGCACACGTTCAGCTCGATGACATCCCTCGAACTCTTGATCCAACAGAGTGTCGAGGAAGAGTTCCGCCACCACGACAGTGTGGTGATGGTGATGGTGAAGTTGATCGTGTAGGGCTTCGCCTAAACACCACAATATGACCCGCGGAGTAAACAGTGGAGGGGGGACCGCACACGGCTAAGAACAATTGATGTTCTTTGGGGTGCCCCCCTTCCCACTTATATAAAGGAGAAGAGCGAGGAGGTCGGCCCTAGGGGCGCGCCAAGTGAGGGGGGGGAACCCACTAGGACTCCTAGTCCTAGTCGCCCCCTTCCTTTCTTAGGAGGGGGAAAGAGGGAAGGAGAGGGAGATGGAGAAGGAAAGGGGGCCCGCGCCCCTCCCCTTGTTGAATTCGGACTCCCCATGGGGGGCGGGCGTCACCTCCTTGTGGGATGCCCTCTCTCTCCCCTATGGAGCGCGTGGCCCATTACTTCCCCGGGGGGTTCCGATAACCCCCGGAACTCCTATATGTATCCGGTACCCCTCGAAACCCTTCCGGTGTCCAAATACTATCATCCAATATATCAATCTCCACCTCTTGACTATTTTGAGACTCCTCGTCATGTCTGTGATCTTATCTGGACTCCGAACAATCTTCTGTCTCCAAATCACATAACTCATAATACCAATCATCATTGAACATTAAGCGTGCGGACCCTACGGGTTCGAGAACTATGTAGACATGACCGAGACACTTCTCCGGTCAATAACCAATAGCAGAAGATGGATGCTCATATTGTCTCCCACAAATTCTACGAAGATCTTCATCGGTTAAACCGTAATGACAACATATTTTATTCCCTTTGTCTTCGGTATGTTACTTGCCCGTGATTCGATCGTCGGTATCTTCATACCTAGTTCAATCTCGTTACCGGCAAGTCTCTTTACTCGTTCCATAATGCATCATCCCGCAACTAACTCATTAGTCACATTGCTTGCAAGGCTTCTTATGATGTGCATTACCGAGAGGGCCCAAAGATACCTCTCTGATACTTGGAGTGACAAATCCTAGTCTCGATCTATGTCAACCCAACAAACACCTTCGGAGATACCTGTAGAGCATCTTTATAATCACCAGTTACGTTTTGACGTTTGATATCCCACAAGGCATTCTCCAGTATTCAGGAGTTGCATAATCTCATACTCAGAGGAATATGTATTTGACATGAAGAAAGCTGTAGCCATAACACTGAACGATCAATACGCTAAGCTAACGGACGGGTCATGTCCATCAAATCATTCTCCAAATGATGTGATCCCATTAGTTAAATGACAACACATGTTTATGGTTAGGAAACTCGACCATCTTTGATTAACGAGCTAGTCTAGTAGAGGCTTACTAGGGACTCTATGTTTTGTCTATGTATTCACACATGTATCAAGTTTCTGGTTAATACAATTCTTGCACGAATAAAAGACATTTATCATGTTATAAGGAAATATAAATAAAAACTTTATTATTGCCTCTAGGGCATATTTCCTTCAATAACGACTTTATAAAGTAGGACAAACACTCCCTGGCTACTGGCTGAGGAGGTTGAAGCCGACAGTCGGTCAACAAAGTTTTGTACAATGCGGATCCGAGCATTAATGATGTAGAGTACTTGGATACATGGAATCATTACACATAATTTGTGATTTTATTCTGGATATCGATCCTTAATTTGGCGACCCGTGCCCACATTAAGGCTCGGGGGCTACTGGGTTTTAGGCTTATCATTTGCTAATATTAAAGGGGCACATTGATCCCTTGATCTGGTGTTGCCACCCGACCTGTGGCTCAGGGGCTACTGCATTGCATATTCAATGCAGAAAGTTCAAAGTGCTCAGTGTTCGGCTTGACCGAGCTATAGGAAAACACATCTTCTAATAATAATAGGTACCATCTTGGGCCTATCGGGCATACAATTTGGATACAAATGGTTGGCTCCATAGAGGGCATTTTCGGCATTAAGCTCGGCTAAACTCCTTCGACTTTTTTGAGCCAAGGTGATCTATGACACCTCGGATATAGTCCGGCGTTGGAGCTTGGATATAGTCCGGCGTTGGAGCTCGGATACAGACCGACGTTGGAGCTCGGCTACCAAAAGACACCTCGAATGTAGTCTGGCATTGGAGCTTGGATAGAGTCTGGCATTGGAGCTCAGACATGAGAGTACATCGATGCACGGGAAATACTTCAAACCCCGAGGTGTGGCGTAAAAATAATGAGGCATTGATAAAGGTCGAGAACTTAAAGGGGCTCCTCGGGTACCTGATGTGTGATGTCTTTGGATTCATTTCGGCGATCCTCCGGATTGAAGATGAGAAGATTTGTTGAACCAGTTTTCAAGACTGACGACCGAAGATGAAGAACAGATCGTAAGAATCCAGGAGCGTCCCCAACTTGAATATCAGTTCAGGGGTCTACTTAAGGTGTCCTGGACTAGGGGGTACTCACCACGTCGTCTCTCGACCAGCTGGTTCGGGCCGAGGACCCCCATGGCAGTTCGCTCATGGGCCACTTCGGGCAGCCCATGCAGCATACAAGGAGGTTTCCACAAGACTTCGCACACAAGACGAGGACTCTCCTAAGCCCTAGGCCTCCGTTATGTTATATAAACTTAGGCCATGCTAGTCAATAAACAAGATCATATTCATTATAACAATCTCATGGTAGAGAAATGTACCCTGTACTACACCCATACCAATACAATCAAAAATAGGACGTAGGGTTTTACCTCCATCAAGAGGGCTTGAACCTGGGTAAAATCCCTGTCCATGTTACCATCGCTCCAAGACGCCTAGCTTAGGACCCCTAGTATGAGATAAGTCGGATTTGACATGGACAGCGATGTCCCGCGAGGTACGAGCAGAGAGATTATTCCTTATGTACATCCTCTCCTAGCCGAAGAGCACAACGTTGGCGGTGTCGCTCGTTCTGGGGCGAATTGCAACTCTCCGGCCGCTCCCATTGTAGGCGCGACCTCAGGGCATGCACCATCCGCAGGATGAGCTAACCTAACCACTCTGCCCATCGAAGTTGCTGGCCTTCAAGCGCCTCTGCATCATCACCATGCTTTCCAACCGCCTGGCTCCAAGCGATGAGTGCACGGCGCGGTCGCCACCAGCACCATTAGGAGCCGGGCGAAGCTGCGATCCATATCATCATCACCTATGCTAAACACCGCCCCGGAGGCTATGACGTGGACCCAACTATTGCTGAGATTTCCGCCGGCGGCCGATCAGATGGATGAATAGCAAGCTACCGTCCAAAGTTTGATTGGTTTCACTGAGGCGGGAGGATCACAGCGAGCTGACCTATCATGGCCTCCTTGGGTGACGGCGACAGCCCACGCTACTGGCCGTACTGAAGGGGCCACCCCCACTGTGAAGTCCCCGCCACGGCAGCCAACGAATGAGCCACGCAACCAGGAGCCTAATAACGTCTCGATGGCCTCGTCGGACGCTCGAGTGCATCAAGGCAAACAGCGAGCCCCGGAGGGTAGGTAGAGGGAGCGCGCTCGTGTCATAATCTGGTAGAGGAAAAGGTGTCCAGTCTTTCGATGAGATGGTGATTGTCATTTTCAGAGGAGTAGACTTTGACGATCCGACTACGAACGTGTGAAGATGTCGTACCTCAGCAATCGCTAAACCAACTTCGAGAGGTTATTGACCACCCCAGAGCATGATCAACCTGACCAAGAGGGTCTATTTCCTACAATCAAATGAAGAACAAGCAAGAAACTAAGATTGCAACCTGGATATTGCGAATTTAAGAGGAAAGCTTTATTGATCAAGGTGGAGTTCTGTGGCGCCTTTGTCTGGTCGTTGAACACAAACGAAGTACGCGAAGTTGCAGCTGTGTCGAACTTTAATCTAAACAAAACCCAAAGTCTAAACGATGCCCTAAGGTCTGTATATATGGAGGAAGAGGGGGGGGGGATTTCGTGGCCCCTTGGAGGAGGGGTCCAAAACCAACCCTAACTCTGTTTCCCCACACATACAGAATCTAAAAACAGCCTACAATGATGTATTTCGAAACTACATGGGCCTGGCCCAAAAATAAGGTGGCGCAGCACCTATATTAAGCTATGGACGAATTTTATGAAAGGGCATCTTGAATATTCCGTTCATGTCCTTGTACGTCATCATGGTGGTTCGAAAGTGCTGAAATCTCCACCAGAAACTCTGTTCTTACTCCCCTTGCGCATGCCCTCATCTCCATGCTTGATCATGCTCCAATGTTCATCCTTCTGGTCCATGCTTGGCCCTCCATTTATAAGCAAAATAAATGTATCCAATTTAGGCAGCATCATATCCTCATGAACATTAGAATCATTACCAAGAAACGAATGTACCTGGTAATTTAATTGGCGTGCGCGAGCACTAGTAATCGGTCGTGTATATGTATTAGTAGGGGCTATGGGTGTAACTTTGTTTGTGATGTCCCCATCATCCCCCCTTCTTGAATTGAAGTTGTCCTCGACGGAAGCTCATCTTCCTCACCCAAATAAGGCTTCAAATCTGCAATGTTAAAAGTGGGACTAACCACAAAATCTGCAGGCAGCTCAAGTCTATATGCATTATCCATTATTTTCTCTAACACTTTAAAAGGACCATCAGCACATGGCATTATCTTTGACTTGCACAAATTAGGAAGCCTATCCTTACACAAATGTAACCAAACAAGATCTCCAGGTGCAAAGACAACACATTTTCGACCCTTATCTCCAGCAAGTTTATATTTAGCAATCATGCGCTCAATATTTTCCTTAGTTAACTCATGCATTTTTAAGATCAATTCAGCATGTTGTTTAGCATCAAAATTAACCATCTATGAAGATGGAAGAGGCAACAAATTAATAGGTGCACGAGGTAAAAAACCATACACAATTTCAAAAGGGCACATCTTAGTAGTAGAATGCAGTGAATGATTATAAGCAAATTCAATATGAGGTAGGCATTCTTCCCACATTTTCTTGTTATTCTTCAAAACAGCCCTAAGCATGGTAGACAAAGTTCTATTGACTACTTCAGTTTGTCCATCAGTTTGAGGGTGACATATAGTACTAAAAAGCAATTTAGTCCCCAACTTTGCCCATAAACATCTCCAAAAGTACCAAATAAATTCAGTATCACGATCTGAAACAATAGTATTTGGCAAACCATGCAAGCAAATAATTTCACGAAAGAACAAATCAGCAACATTAGCAGCATCATTGCTTTTATGACCTGGTATAAAGTGTGCCATTTTCGAGAACCTATCCACGAAAACAAATATGCTATCCCTCCCCTTCTTTGTTCGAGGCAAACCCAAAAAAAAGTCAATAGATATATCTTCCCAAGGAACACTAGGGACAGGAAAAGGCATATATAAACCATGAGGATTGAGTCGTGACTTAGCTTTTTGACAAGTAGTGCAGCGAGCAACAAAATGCTCAACATCCCATCTCATCTTTGACCAAAAGAAATGTGTAGCAAGTACGTCCTCCTTCTTCTTCACGCCAAAGTGTATCATCAATCCTCCTCCATGCGCCTCCTGCAACAATAAAAGACGAACGGAGCTAGCCGGAATGCATAGCTTGTTAGCACGAAACACAAAACCATGATTAACGACGAACTTATGCCATGTTCTCCCTTATTTAGAATTCTGCAATACATCTTTAAATTCAACATCATGCACATATTGATCTTTGATGGTCTCCAATCAAAATATTTTAAAGTCAAGTTGTGAGAGCATAGTATAACGATGAGAAAATGCATCAACAATAACATTTTCTTTACCCTTCTTGTGTTTTATGACATAAGGAAAAGTCTCAATGAATTCAACCCATTTAGCATGTCTTCGATTTAGTTTTTCTTAACTTTTAATATGTTTCAAAGATTCATGATCAGAATGTATAACAAATTCTTTGAGCCATAAATAATGTTGCCATGTTTCTAAAGTCCGAACAAGAGCATATAATTCCTTATCATAAGTAGAATAATTTAGACTAGGCCCACTCTATTTTTCAGAAAAGTATGCAACAGGTTTACCATCTTGTAGTAACACGCCTCCTCACCCAATTCCACTAGCATCATATTCAAGATCAAAAGTCTTATTAAAATCAAGAAGTTGGAGTAAAGGAGAATGTGTCAACTTGTCTTTCAATACCGTGAAGGCTTCTTCCTGCGCAGTACCCCAAACAAAAGGCACATCCTTCTTTGTAAGCTCATTGAGAGGTGCAGCAATGGAGCTGAAATCTTTCACAAAACACCTATAGAATCCAGCGAGGCCAAGGAAACTCCTCATGTGTTTTACCGTTTTGGGCTGCGGCCAACTCTCAATAGCTTCAATCTTGGCTTTATCAACCTCAATTCCCTTTGGAGTAACAACATAGCCAAGAAAAGATACTCGGTCGGTGCAAAAGGTGCACTTCCCAAGGTTACCAAACAAACGTAAATGTTCCTCCAAGAGATCTGCTATAAATCAGTATATCATCAAAGTAAACTACCGCAAATTGTCCAATGAAAGCATGTAAAACTTCATTCATTAATCTCATGAATGTACTAGATGCATTAGTTAACCCAAACGGCATGACTAATGTCGGGACCCCGATCCTAAGTCACACAGGTCTAGCATGTAACACATCATATCACTTTGCGGCCTCACGCACGGTATCCCCACGGGTGTCACCTTACCTGGCCTGGGACCGTTTGCGCATTTTGGCACACGTATATGATAGTGTCGCTAGCATCCATATGACAGAGAACCTGGGCCGACATGGCTAGTTATAAACCAAAAGTGGCGCTAAATTACAGAGACAGGCATACATGACCCAGCAACGAACGTGTCGGTCATCAACGTATGAACCCAAGTCGTAGCAAGCTACAAGGACTTAAAGGAACAACGCGTGACATTTCCCCTAAGGGACAGACACAGGAACGAAGAAGGACACATGCCGGCCAGCCTAAGTGTTCCGGAGCAGTAGCAAGCTACCAAGGATCAGTGGAAGCACTAGGAGACATTTCCCTGTAAGATAGGCTACCAAAGGTAAACAACTAGGTGTCGGATCCCACATATAGCAATACACATTACACGTACGCATAACATGCAAGTATGTGCTGTACAACATGGCATCACAACATAACTCAACAACTCATATAGATAAAGGCCCAGAAGAGCCATCATAGCATTTATTACAAACATGGGTCACATGACCCAACACACAGAGCATACAGGCAACAGAAGCATAGCATGTCTGAGTACAGACAACTACAAATGAAAAAGGCTGAGAAGCCTGACTATCTACAAGACCCTCCCAAGGGTACAAGACTGTAGCTGAGGTAACAAGCTAAACATCGAAGTCCACGCGGAACCACTAGCGAGACCGAAGTCTCTCTACAAAAACATAAAATAAGCAAACATGAGTACAAAGGTACTCAGCAAGACTTACATCAGAACTAACTACATATGCATCAGTATCAACAAAGGGGTGGTGGAGTTTGACTGCAGTAAGCCAGCTTTGACTCGGTGGCTATCCTGAACTATGACTGCAAGTAACTCTTTTGAGGTGGCGCACACGAGTCCACATATTCACCAATCAATACACCACTATGGATCCATTCCCGTCTACCTACGAGAAGGCCATCCATAGCACTCACACTTGTCTTGAGCATTTTAGAGTATCCACTTTCACATGTCTATGTACCACGTAAGCATCCAAGAAGTCCATAACCGCGGACCCGGCTATTCGAATAGATCATGTTAACCCTGCAGGGGTGTACTTCTTCACACACGCTCTCGCCACTTACCGCCATGTACACGTCGTGTATCTCGGCAACCTTCAAGCGGAAGCGTGGCGAGGGTGTCGGCCACGACCTGACTAACCACACAAGTCTCTCGTCCAGGTTTATCGCCTATTCGGGTTCCATCCATGGGGAGATCCGGCCGGGGTGTCGCTCACGACCCCAAATGATGTGCGCAGGGTTCCCAAGCCCACCTCGACGGATGGATCTACGCTTGGTACACCGTGCCACGGTGCCTAGTCTGACCCAAGCCCACATGTACCGTGTGCCACTTGGTAGACTACTAGCACTACCTACAAACACCAGAAACTAGTTGCAACTCCTGGACAGAGATCTAGTTGATTAATAAGTCGAGAGGGGTCGAGTTACCGGAACCCAATGTGTGGTAGTAACTAGTCATTGGACAACTTACACAGAACTCAGTTCTTAAGGACGGTTCCAGTGAGACAACCCACCATGTACTCCTACATGGCCTCTCACCGCTACCTTTACCAAAACATGTTCATACACTTAGCTCACACACAGTAGGACATGTTCACCACATTCCAATTCATCCCCGATGAATCAGACCTGACACGACTCTAAGCAATAGCAGGCATAACCAGAAAGCATGAATGAGTAGGCACAACATGGCTCAAACAACTCCTACTCATACTAGTGGGTTTCAACTATTTACTGTGGCAATGACAGGTCATGCAGAGGAAAAGGGTTCAGCCACCGCAGCAAAAAAAAACAGTTCAAAACGTTGTTGTCCTAATGCAGTAAAAGAGAGCAGGAGCGAGAGAGTGGGATTGTATCGGGATGCTCAATGGGGGTTTGCTTGCCTGGCACTTCTGAAGATAACATTGGGTCTTCATCGGTGTCATCGATCACATCGTCGGAACACGTCTACTGAAAGGGGACAAAACCGACAACAGAGAAAGAACACAATCAATGCAATGCACAATATGATGCATGATCATGACATGGCATTATGTTGTGATTTGAGCTAATGCAACTAGCAACAGGTTAAATGAAGTTGGTTTGAACCCAAGATTCAAATTCAAACTCCATATGTGATTATGTAAATGCCATTTAATTGATTTGACCTGATCAGCAGGTTTAACTTGTTCAAACATGCATGAAAATGCCATAAACAGATTCCTTGGATTTTACTGATCATTTTTCATATATAAATTATTTTCATCTGAGCTACGGTTGATTTTATATGATTTTTAGAAGTTTAAGGCATTTTCTGAGAATAAATAAATCATTTAGATTTATAAAAATTCCAGAAAACGCTTATTGCGTCAGCATGACATCAGGATGACGTCATCGGGTCAACAGCGTCAGCCCAGGTCAAACCTGACGCTGGGACCCACTGGTCAGTGACTAGGCTAATTAACAGAGACTATTAGTGTTAATTTAATCCTAACTAAAAATGTCAGTGTAGCATGGACCCACAAGTCAGTGAGTGAGGGGGGTCGAACCTCGTCGGTCAAAGTGGTCAACCCGCCGGCTTTAGGCCGCCGGCGACGACCCGAGGCGGCGGAGGACGTCGGAAACGCAGCTCCGGCGACCATTTGGACGGCGGCTTGCTGCTACGCGTAGCTAGGGAGCTCGCGCATCTAACAGAGGCAACGGGAGGACACGGGGATGGCGGAGCTCGTCGGAAAGGAGCTCGCGGCGGCGCCGGAGTTCTGGCTGCGGTGAAAACAGCATTGCAGCGCACGGCAGGGGCAACCAGTGGCCTCAATCGACGCGCAGGGGTGCACTGAGTGCCGTGGTGAGCTCGGACACGAGCGGCGATGGCTAGAACGACGGCGGCGACATGGCCGGCGGCGAGGGGTTCTCGACTCTGGTGGCTGATGTGGTTAGGGGTCGAAATCGACGAAGGGGAGAAAGGGGATAGACGGAGGGGCTCACAGGGGGTCAGTCGGAGGTCTCAACAGGCTCAACGGGGGCCGGACGGCGTCGGAATCTCGACGGTGATCTCCTATGGCCGAGGAAGAAGACGAGGTCGACGACGGCGCTCCAGGGGCTTCTGGCGTCGGGCAGCTCGGCGAGGAGGAAGAGAGGAACGAGGCGGAGCTACTGGGCACTCCGGCGAGGCGAGAGGTGGACGGTGGCCGCGGTTATGGCGAACGGCGGCGACGGGCGTTTTCGGTGGTGCGGGAGAGAGGACCAGAGGAGAGGGAGAAGAGATCGAGGGGGAGTGAGAGGGGCCTGGGGGCGTCCGTGGCGTCTCCAGGGGGTCGGGGAGGCCGACGGAGCAGGAGGTGGCGAGGAGACGTGGCCGCGGCCGGCTGTGCGCCGGGCACGCAGCTGCTTCTCCTCCTGGCAGGAGGAGGAAGACAGTGCTGCCCCTGGTGGGCCGGGCCTGTAGCTGGGCCACACAGGAGCTGGGCCAGGCGGGCTGCTAGGTAAGCCAGGTAGTTTTCTCTCTCTCTCTGTTTTCTATTTTAATTTATGTTTTTATTTCTTTGTTTATTTTCTTTTGCCACTGTTTGGAAATTAAACAATTTCAAACAATGCCAAAAACTCCTCTGAATATTTTTATTTTGCTAGATGGACTTTTCCAGAAGCTCATAAAACATTTCAGGGGTATTTGAAATTATATTCTAATTATATGAATATAATTCAAATTCAAATAGCTAATGATTTAAATTCAAAGTCCCAAAAATAAATCCTTAAAAATGTTCCTAATTTTTTTTTTTGGTGTAAAAAGCCTTGCCCAAAATTATCAAACATTGATGAAGGCATTTTGGGTTTATTGAATGCATTATTAGGTTAAACCTAATTGCTTTGATTTGGTGCTAGGGTTTAGTCATCTCCATTTCAAGTTTAACAAAAGTTTAAACATGATGCACAGGAAAAAACTATCCTAGGGCAAAGTAAAGCTAGGGATGTGACAACTCACCCCTACTAAACAAGAATCTTGTCCCGAGATTCACGACGTGAGATAAGAAATCAGAGGGGACACTAACTAACACAATCTTCTCAATCCAGTTTTCCTCCTCGAACTTGTTGATTCATTGCATCATGTAAATCTTGGCATCTTTGATTTCAAAGCTTCATCCAACACGACAACAAAAGAACGTGAATTCTACAGGATTTCATCTTCTCGAAGATCGAGCAATTCAAGATCAACTCATGGATTGAGACGTCGAAACATCTCTTGAGCTGAGACACGGAGTACACCTCCAGGGGGATGGAGTGAAACAAACGATGAGGGTTCACCTAGTCGCAATAATTCCACACCTAAGAAGATGGTGATTGATACCACCAAACGGGGCACCTTAGAGAAGGTGACTCGTAGAGTTATTCCTTTAAGTGGCAAAAAGAATTACTTTTGATATAGAGATCATTGAAATTCCCTATACCAGCCTAAGGCAAACACAATCGATCGTTTGACGGAGTCCGAAGGAATAACATTCTCGGCCAAAATGGATGATGTGGACTTCCTTGTTGAAGACAACACCACAGATGATTTTGCTTATCATCGGAAATGGATGGAACCTATGGTAGGACCACTTTTGAAGATAATCCTAAACAGCAGTGGCTGAGAAAGGTAACCCATGGAAAATTGGCACATGGTGGTGCAAGCTGGGAACAAAATGCAAATGCTGGGAATGATTATGGTAACTGGGAAGAAACCCAACAGTAGAGAGTAAATCTACTCTTGAGGGGTTATAGCATAACCAAGAGCACTGGGAGCAATCCCGGTTAGTGTCGAAGATAACACCTAGTGCTTGTGCGTGATCTCAAGAACTTGAGCATTCCCATATTCATCAAGGTTTTACCAATATCCGTGTCAAGGATCCTGGCAACATCACATAATACCATGATGAATAATGATGGATGATGCAGATGCAAAGGAAGATAACACCTTCTCGGATTTCACCTTGGCAAGGCCAAGGGGACGAAATCTGGATGATCAACCGAGAGACATTTAGCACTCCGCTTCTAATGTTCTCCTTGATGTGTTAGCGTAAACCATTCATAGATATGTTTGGTATCTTGAACATCAAGTAAAGGTCGGACTTCGGAAGCACAAGAATCCATAAGGAACAACTAGGGAGTAAATCCTACGAAATCCTTATGGGGAGGTGGCCAACTTCTTCAATCAAGATTCTACAACAATAGGTCTTCCGGCTGGGTGTGTTGGCCACGGCATCCACTTTACCGGTTATCGAGAGACCAATATTATAGTTCTTGGGAAAGGCTCCAACCATCATATCTGCCTGAGATTCAGTTCTGGTTGGTGTCAGGATATTCCAGACTCATCGAGTCTAGGAAAAATGAATGTTTGCAACAAAAATCGACGAGACGGCGTTGCGAGATTCTCGGGGAGTGAACTATGATAGCAAGCTCCAAAACATGAGCTAGTTCTGCTACATACCTGTGAACACGTTGTCCAAGACAAGCATGACCACATAGCAGTCTTATGATAAAACACTACCGAGTTCTGGTTGGGAACCATCGTCTAGGATATCGAAGTCCTTACATAAGTCATATGATTAGCTCTTATGATGGAACTTTTCTTCTTGAACAAATCAATCAGTGGCTTGGTGTGCTAGGGATACATATAGAGTGAAGGTTGCAAATCTCCAAACCACAGAATACTTCGCACGTATGAATGACTGACTTGGGTTGATTCCACAGGAAGCAAAACAAACTTTCTCTAACTCACGGCAGCAACTTGCACCAAATGCACATGAATTAGGGAAAGTCTCTCCTCCCATCCAACATATACCTCATGAACGGAACACGAAGGCCATGCTTGAGAAGTTTCCAATACTAACTTAAATGTTCAGCATGAATCGTGGTCAAGATAAACGATGTCCATGGTCTCAACAACGGGTCATCGAGATATCCATGAAGATGGAATTCCACAATTTATATGAACAAGGTGGTAGCATTGGTCAGACCAAGAGATATAATGAGGTGTGCTCGAGGGACACCCACGAGTAAGACAACATTATGAATATCATTGGTTCTGATTTGATTTGATGATAGCCCATACTCAAATCAAAGTTTTGATATGACAATAGGTCCAACAACTGATCACAGGGACCAATTGATGAAGATGTCATCTATCTTCAACACCCGCAAACATACCCCTTTAGATGAACTAAGCTGGCAAACTTTTATCTTCCAACTCTCCAAGTTATTGTTTTAGCTTAACCAACCAGTTCAGGGTATCCAACACAGATTCTTGGAGAAGTGGTGGTTTATAAGGAACCAACTTGATCACGAACTCAACATAGCGGTCAGGTGATAACCTGGTAATACTTCCGAGAAGATATTCGGAAAATCACAAACCACCGATATGTTGCTAAGTCCGAGAACAATCTTGCTTTTCAGGGCAAGACGATATGATCTAATAAGCAAAGGATTGAATAATCCTAACTCATTGGTCAAGGAGTGCACCAGGAAAGATGGACTAGTAGCACGATCGATCTTAGAATGGTGATTTGGTAACCAACACACTTAGAATGAGATTATCGTCCATTTGCTACCAAGCAACAAAGTTGCTAGGAGTATTGATTTCACACATCACGATTCACTTGTCAGTATTCCGGTTACAACAACACGGAGACCGGGGAATGAACGGTGATGGTGAGAAGTATCACTGTATCAAGAGTTCATAGGAGGTTGTGCAATTCCCATGACATTCTTGACATAAGGATGGTAATACTCCAGGATAGAACAGTTTAGAAGCTGGATTAGCATTCTTCATCTGCGAAGTACAACTTCTTTGACCCAATCCTGGATATGGATAAGGTACTGGAGTTTGTTTCTCCTAGTCATTCCGGAATAGAATGGCTTGACGGACCACAAGAGTAAAAGGCATCGATGAACACGAGTGCACAACTACTCCTGACTATCATCTGATAGACGAGGGTCATAATACAACTAAAAGGGGACAACTCAAAGGAACATATAACTTTCTGAGTTGTGGAGGCATAGGTTAGTATGTCGAACTAGTACAGCATGTTTCTTCCGGATAACCCATGCAGAAAAGTAGGACTGGCAGAGTCACAATATGAATGGAGTACTACTCAGGAGCACTCTGGTTGTGATCTTTTGGTTCAGAAGAAATTCTGCCATGATGATTCATGGTACTTGGAAGAATGATATACCACGGACCACGAGGACTATCACAAGGTTACTAATATCCTAAAGGAACGAGCAATACTATCCACATGAAGTAAGTAGAGTGAATCTCGGGTCCAAGAACCCAGGAGTAGAATGCCTACTAACTAAATGGCATCACGGGATGCTTTCGAGAATGATGGCCAGAATCATCACACTGGGAATATAAGGCATAGCTAGATTACTGGGTGATCTTCTAAGACACCTAGGGTCATAATAATAAGTCCAACATATATGTCGAGGTAACAGAGTGCCTCAACACACCGACTAGTGTGGTTAATCTGGCCTAAAAGGAACATTGGGAATAGGAAGAAAGGATTTGCAAATGCATCAGATTATTTAGAAACCTGGAATGACTCGGACAACATAACGGTTATAAATGCTCGAAAATACTTTTGAGATCCAAGCAAAAAGGGTAGCATATCCACTTAACATCATAATGTCAAGGTTCTGAGACCAACAGTTGAACAAACAGAGGTAGAAGAAACTGAACTGAGGGTTGAATCCACAATAACGTGATCCTGATAAATAGAATGAGAATCCTAGTTCTTAATCCCCGTAGAAAGAAGAAGGTGACTCAGATCAGAAGGTCATAAGGTAAAGGAGTAAAAAGATCCTTACGTTCCCTTCCACAAACAATTCCCTTACATAACTAAAGAGTTTCTAGACACGACTTCGACCAGTTTGGCTTACTAATCCTACAGGCAGTCAGGCTCTGATACCAAAGCTGTCGGGACCCCGATCCTAAGTCACACAGGTCTAGCATGTAACACATCATATCACTTTGCGGCCTCATGCACGGTATCCCCACGGGTGTCACCTTACCTGGCCCGGGACCGTTTGCGCATTTTGGCACACGTATATGATAGTGTCGCTAGCATCCATATGACAGAGAACCCGGGCTGACATGGCTAGTTATAAACCAAAAGTGGCGCTAAATTACAGAGACATGCATACATGACCCAGCAACGAATGTGTCGGTCATCAACGTATGAACCCAAGTCGTAGCAAGCTACAAGGACTTAAAGGAACAACGCGTGACATTTCCCCTAAGGGACAGACACAGGAACGAAGAAGGACACATGCCGGCCAGCCTAAGTGTTCCGGAGCAGTAGCAAGCTAGCAAGGCTCAGTGGAAGCACTAGGAGACATTTCCCTGTAAGATAGGCTACCAAAGGTAAACAACTAGGTGTCGGATCCCACACATAGCAATACACATTACACGTACGCATAACATGCAAGTATGTGTTGTACAACATGGCGTCACAACATAACTCAACAACTCATATAGATAAAGGCCCAGAAGAGCTATCATAGCATTTATTACAAACAGGGGTCACATGACCCAACACACAGAGCATACAGGCAACGGAAGCATAACATGTCTGAGTACAGACAACTACAAATGAAAACGGTTGAGAAGCCTGACTATCTACAAGACCCTCCCAAGGGTACAAGACCGTAGCTGAGGTAACAAGCTAAACGTCGAAGTCCACGCGGAACCACTAGCGAGACTGAAGTCTCTCTGCAAAAACATAAAATAAGCAAACATGAGTACAAAGGTACTCAGCCAGACTTACATCAGAACTAACTACATATGCATCAGTATCAACAAAGGGGTGGTGGAGTTTGACTGCAGTAAGCCAGCTTTGACTCGGTGGCTATCCTGAACTATGACTGCAAGTAACTCTTTTGAGGTGGCGCACACGAGTCCACATATTCACCAATCAATACACCACTATGGATCCATTCCCGTCTACCTACGAGAAGGCCATCCATAGCACTCACACTTGTCTTGAGCATTTTAGAGTATCCACTTTCACATGTCTATGTACCACGTAAGCATCCAAGAAGTCCATAACCGCGGACCCGGCTATTCGAATAGATCATGTTAACCCTGCAGGGGTGTACTTCTTCACACACGCTCTCGCCACTTACCGCCATGTACACGTCGTGTATCTCGGCAACCTTCAAGCGGAAGCGTGGCGAGGGTGTCGGCCACGACCTGACTAAGCACACAAGTCTCTCGTCCAGGTTTATCGCCTATTCGGGTTCCATCCGTGGGGAGATCCGGCCGGGGTGTCGCTTACGGCCCCAAATGATGTGCGCAGGGTTCCCAAGCCCACCTTGACGGATGGATCTACGCTTGGTACACCGTGCCACGGTGCCTAGTCTGACCCAAGCCCACATTTACCGTGTGCCACTTGGTAGACTACTAGCACTACCTACAAACACCAGAAACTAGTTGCAACTCCTGGATAGAGATCTAGTTGATTAATAAGTCGAGAGGGGTCGAGTTACCGGAACCCAATGTGTGGTAGTAACTAGTCATTGGGCAACTTACACAGAACTCAGTTCTTAAGGACGGTTCCAGTGAGACAACCCACCATGTACTCCTACATGGCCTCTCACCGCTACCTTTACCAAAACGTGTTCACACACTTAGCTCACACACAGTAGGACATGTTCACCACATTCCAATTCATCCCCGATGAATCAGACCTGACACGACTCTAAGCAATAGCAGGGGGAGTGACAGGGGCCTGGGGGCGTCTGTGGCGTCTCCAGGGGGGTCGGGGAGGCCGACGGAGCAGGAGGTGGCGGGGAGACGTGGCCGCGGCCGGCTGTGCGCCGGGCACGCAGCTGCTTCTCCTCCTGGCAGGAGGAGGAAGACAGTGCTGCCCCTGGTGGGCCGGGCCTGTAGCTGGGCCACACAGGAGCTGGGCCAGGCGGGCTGCTAGGTAAGCCAGGTAGTTTCCTCTCTCTCTGTTTTCTATTTTAATTTATGTTTCTGTTTTTCTTTATTTGTTTATTTTCTTTTGCCACTGTTTGGAAATTAAACAATTTCAAACAATGCCAAAAACTCCTCTGGATATTTTTATTTTGCTAGATGGACTTTTCCAGAAGCTCATAAAACATTTCAGGGGTATTTGAAATTATATTCTAAATATATGAATATAATTCAAATTCAAATAGCTAATGATTTAAATTCAAAGTCCCAAAAATAAATCCTTAAAAATGTTCCTAATTTTTGGTTTGGTCTCAAAGCCTTGCCCAAAATTATCAAACATTGATGAAGGCATTTTGGGTTTATTGAATGCATTATTAGGTTAAACCTAATTGCTTTCATTTGTTGCTAGGGTTTAGTCATCCCCATTTCAAGTTTAACAAAATTTTAAACATGACAGACGAGTGAAACTAAAGAACCTTTGAGAGGTTGAACTAGTTGAAAGAAATAATGCAACGGAGATTAACGAAGTTAAGAGCACTCCGGTTAACCAAGATTGAGAAGGAATAAGAACGAAATAATGTGGACAGCACTCCGACTGAAAAAGGAAGGAATTGAACATGAACTTGCCAAGTTGGGATGATACTTGATGAAAACAACAACACATAACCTCCGAAACAATTAAAAGAATGACACAAGGGGTAAGGAAGAATTCAGACATCACTCCGGTTAAAAGATAGGCAAAACTTTATAAGATGACGAAACTAGAATGGAGGTCACAACACTCCGGATAAATAGATAAACAAGGACAGAACATGATCTCGATAAAAACGAGATGATGGTTAAAAAGAGCAACAACACAATGCCTCCGGAATGAAAGAATAGAGTATAGATCAATGAAAGAAATGAACGGAGAAAGATATGACAACTTCTCTCAAAATTGAATTTGAAAGAGCGTCCTTACGAAGAAAGGTTGAATGGGGTTGATGGAAAATCAACAACGAAAACGAATAAGCTTCCTGTGGGCTTATGGAAACATCTCAAAATTATGAGGTGACAACCAGCCACTAACAGAAATGAATTGCTTGGATTGAGATCAATAAGGAGACGATAAACTTATCTCACCGGAATGATAAATGAAGAACTTGGGTCATTTATAAGCACCATAATAGCAACAATCCTTAGGGAAAGCTTTTAGGTGAATTATAACCCAAGATAACTCCAACGAATAATTAAAGGGTTGAAAAGATCCCCTGAACAAGGAAAATGATGGTTTTAAATATCTCATTCTTGATAACTCGTGAATCATAATTCATGAAGGACTTGTCAAGAATGACATAACACCATCTGAAAAGATAAGGTAGAAAGAATTGCACTTCAAAATGCCAGAGGAAGAATATTTGAGCTCCTCCAACAAGAATCTTGATGAAGACTTCGAGGATGAATTAAATGATGATGAACCACCATGAGAACTCCGGTAATGAAAGCATGAGAAGTGAAAGATGAAAAGAATAAGATTCAGGCCTGCGATAAATTAGATTGAGCTTTGGAATGATATAATTGAAATAACTTGAAGCTCCGGAAAACAAGTTGAAAACTTAGAACCAAGGATATGATTTGATGAACAAGCTCTAGACAAAAGAATTAAATCACCTTGAAGGAATAAGAATAAGAATTATGTCATGCATTTACTTCACCAATTTAAATTGATGACAACCAAAGGATTTGGCATAATACTTATTCTCGTTGGAAAGAATTAAAGAGAGATCTCGCACAAACTTGGGTAAATCTTCAACGAACCACCGGTAGGATTGTGAAAAGAACAAATGAATTAAAACGATAACAACGGAAGTGTAATCTTGAAAGAACCACCGTAAAATATGGAGACGAACGAAGAGGCATCAATTAAGAATAGTTGGAGGACGAAGTTGAAAACTGAGAACGAAGAAATATTCTGAAATGATGGCCTTCGGAGGATCACAAAGAAAGAATTTATGAAATGCTTCGGATGGGTATAAAAGAATTCCTCACAATCTGAACAATAATGAGGATGGCATGAAGCTAGAACCACGAATCTTCAAGAGAACGGGCCAAGATTTAAGAGAAACACTTCTCCGATCTTCAAATGTTGAGAGTGAAGACGAGAAATGCCATGACAAATTGTTGAGCACTCCGGAATGAAGAATTAAAAAGGTTGAAACAACGATGAAAAAGAATTTGAAAGCGGTCCTAGAGAAGGACTGTGACTGATGGGAATCATTCTTACGTCACACTATAAAAAGAATTTGTTTATAACTCCAGAAAAATTAGAAGAGTCTGGTAAGATCCTGGAAAAGACATGTGGGTTAGGGCCCACTAAAGAAATCACCGTTGAAAAAGATTGCTTAAGAGATATAGCATCGGTTTTATTAAATGGCTTGAATAAGATAACAATCCTCAAAAATAGCTTGAACGGATAAAGAATTGAAACACGAATCTTCTGAGATATCTTCAACACTCCGGATATGAATAAAGAGAGGAGAATGATTAATTGGAGCACCGGAATAAGAAAGCATTGTGAAATGAGGAAAAGGATAAGATCAACACCGAAATCTTGAATTACATCCACCGGCAGAATTTGAGAACAAAAGAATGATGAACTTGAAGCTCTTGAGCATCTTCATGATAAAGCACCGGATAAGAACATTGAAGGAAATGAATGAAGAAATATCACAAGAATAAAATGGATACTTCATTAACAACTATGGCTCCAAAAGAAAAGGGTGGGAGGGCGGGGAAACAAAGACAACTTGAGATGAACAAAAGGACACCGGTTGAAAAGAATTTAACATGACCATCTTGATGATTAAGAAGGACTAGCACTCCCATAGAAATATGAGAATACCGATTAAGAAAGGTATGGAATCAACATTTGACATCGAAGCAACTCGAATACCAGAATCAAAACAAAAACAAAGGATAGATATACAACATGATCTTCACAATATCGTCCGAACAGAGAATTGAACGAATGAATTCCGCAGGTACAACAACTTGTCGACAAGCCAATTGGGAGAACAAAAGATAAAAAAAAGGAACAAGGAACAGATAGAACAAATACAAGATAGAAGCTTCGTTCGACATATTCTTGCTGAAAGCTCATGGAACGTGTTACAAAAGGGTTTTGCAATCCCCGGATCAGCATAGCCAAGGACCCTTTAAGATGCAACTCCCGATCGGAACAAGTCCATAAAACCACTTCACTTAATGTAGAACCCCGAACTTCATATCATGCATTCGTTGGAAGAATGCCTAGAGCTACTTGATGAACCCACCTATTAATTTCCGAAAGTTTCCATTTATGCACTCATGTGTTGGGGATACAGGGGAAGCACCGCGCACTCAACTCTAATCCTACATCCAGCTGTATCCATCCTTCAACACATAACCAGTTGTTCTCGGAAACCGTTTACCTCGGACCTTCGAAACGCATCCACTATACAAGCTATGGCAATACTCCCGAACTACCTCCCCAGTACTGGGTGATGTCGGGGTTATCTTGCCACTAACCGCATAGGAGAGTTTTCGATGTCGGCCGTCTTAAGTATTCTAGTACTACCGCGATGGATTTGTGACGACAACACCTCGGAGCTCAACTCCCCGGGACACTGCCACAACCCCTAATGACAGGAGGCATCGAGAACAATGTTCTCGTCACAAAGACATCGAAACAATCCAAACAATACTCGCGAGATCCTAAAAAAAATTGGTGCAATTTTTGAAATTAGAAGAGGCAAGAGTAAACGTCAGGAGTCCTCACCAGAGTGAAAAGAGATGAGGAGCAAAAGAAATCCTACTCTCCGATATATATAGGACTCAAAACATTTTTCAGTGTGTGTCTAGACTCAACCGTCAACGATTCGATCAATCTGTGGGGGCTTCTAGGTCGGAGAAGGCTCTGATACCAACTTGTAATGCCCAGGATGGGACTATACCTCCTACGTGTCGAGGCACGACTTAAAGGTATAAGCCCATCCTAGAATGATCTCAAGTTTGGTATCTTTGCACGACTCATGTAAAAAAGGGATTAAATTGCAAAAGGAGATAGTTGGCTTCCACTCGCCACTTCACACAATACATTACATAAGCAAAACATCATTCAAAACATCACAACCCGACTACGGGTGAAGATCCAAAAGAAAGATACCAAAACAACATAAAGCCACAGGTCAGGATCGAATCCTAGTAGAAACCACTACTGATCGTCGAAACGTCACAAGCATACGGCCAAACTCTTCATGGAACTCTCGGAAGTTCTGATCCATCTCCTGCTTCAAACTCGGCTGAACCTGCATCTGGTGTTGTAGTATCTGTGAGCCACGAGGACTCAGCAATCCCATAACCATGGGTATCAAGACTAGCAAAGCTTTGTGGGTAGGAAGAGGTAAAGTGGTGAGGTTGCAGCAGCGGCTAAGCATAAAATGGTGGCTAGCTAACGAGTACCAGAATAAGATGAGCATCTACGCAAACGGTCGCAAAAGTAGTGATCGCTAAAGATCCTAACTACATACGAGTCAAACATAACCCCACCGTGTTCTCTTCTCAAAGTGAAAAGAGACAGTCACGGTTACTCACATAGTTGTGTGTTGTACTTTGGATCATCTGTCAAGTTTTCTACAACCGGACATTAACAAATTCCAATCTGCCACATAACCGCGGGCACGGCTTTCGAAAGATCATAACCCTGCAGGGGTGTCCCAACTTAGCCCATCACAAGCTCTCACGATTAGCTGAAGCGATAAATATAATATCATCACTCCTTATCTTAGGGAAAACCGATCAGGCTCGGCATCCCGGTGCACAAGACATTTCGACAATGGTAAAACAAGTCCAGCAAGATCTCCCGGCGTGCCGACACCCTGATAGTAGCCGCGCGTATCTCATCTCAGGCCACGTCCGGATGGACGATTCTATAGGTTTATATCAATCCTCGAGTTTCCTCGTGGTGACCCCGCAGACTCCCCGTTTGGGACCAACACCATCAGCACTGGCCCCCCCTGCTATGTAGAATTGAGAACCCGGGGACATGACCCCCTATGCAATTAATTAATTATTTAAGTTGTTATTATGAGCAAATTAAAACCAATGTTGGGCCTTGCTGGAGGAGTTTTATTCAAAGTCAAATTGTCAAGGGGTCCCCATCCACCCATCGTGTAAGGAACGCAAAATCAAGGAACATAATGCCGGTTTATCAGCGCCTAAGGT
Organism: Secale cereale; assembly: GCA_902687465.1. Taxonomy (NCBI): domain Eukaryota; kingdom Viridiplantae; phylum Streptophyta; class Magnoliopsida; order Poales; family Poaceae; genus Secale; species Secale cereale. The sequence goes on along the minus strand of LR738715.1, from coordinate 451,215,958 downwards.
GGCATGAGTGGAACAAAACACCGAGCAAAAGGCCAAGCCTTCCACCCATGCCCAGTATATAGGTGTGTTATTATAATAATTATAGATATTGTGATATATCCAACAACAAGTTCCCTCCTGGAACAATCTTCATCTTCACCTGCAACTAACAACGCTATAAGAGGGGTTGAGCAAGCGGGTAACATAGCCAAACAATGGTTTTGCTAGGAAGGTGTCAAGGTTAGAGGTTTCATGGCAACAAGGAGAGGGCTGACATAAAAATGGGTAGCGCGACATGTAACGATAGCATCGAGACAACTAAGCATGGCAATGGTAGTAAAGGTATCCAAGGGTATGATCATCTTGCCTGGGATTCCACAAGGGAGAAGAACGGATCCATGAAGTAGACGAAGCAACACAGTCGAGCGAATCCTCACAACTCCGGAACGAAACCGAAGCTAACAAGAGAAGCAACCGGAAAGAAACAAATAACTCGGTAAACACACAAGCATAAACATGGCATAAGATGCACATCCAAGTATGATGCATGTCCGGTTTAAATATGCATGGCATGGCAAAGTGCACAAACAAAACTACAAGTTAAGTGGAGCTCAATATGCAACGACTTGCATATTAACGAAACACCACATTTAATTATTTAGTTCACTCTCGTGGATTTACAAGACAAGATTAAATGTTTTAAACATGGCAAGATGTGAAGCATAATAAAACTACACTATTTAGGCATTTTAAATGAGGCCGGAAAATAACAACAACATATCCGGAAAAACCCCATAAGCATGTTTAGTAATTATAAGCAACAACAATTCACACATTTAATGTTGTTAACATGATGCGGATGACATGATCAAGTTTATGCAATTTATTAATTAAAGGTTGACAAGAAAGATATGAAGCACTTGTCACCGTGGTGGAAGAAAGGGTGCCACGGCAACGATCCGAAAATGATGCAACGGCAACAACTCGGTTCCGGTAGCTCATTGAGAGACCGGTGCAAAAGATAACGGAGAGCGAGTGAAACAAGATGAAGGTGGGGCGATCCCGTCACCGGGTTCCCACGAGTTGGTGACGAGGCAACCGAGGAACATGACAAAAGGACAAAACGGGCACGGTGCACACAAGGCAAACATTTCATACAACACAACAAGCATTCACGGGGTCGTCGTCTCGGGGTTATACCTTCGGGATGATCGTTTCGGGGCGGCTCGAGATCGTAGAGGGACGTAGTGGAAGTAGGCATTCTCGCGGGTCGTAGAGGAAGTAGTGGTTCACGTTTCCGAAGAGGAAGTAGTTGTTCCGTAGAGGTACACGTGTAGTCGTTCACATCCCGTTCGGAGAGGTACTTGTCGCGGCATCAGGCGCCTTCGGGGCGACGGTAGTGGAACTTGGCGACGGTAGTCGTTCGGGCGTCGAGTTCGTAGATGAACTTGGTGCATCCATCTTTTCCGGGCGACGGTAGTGGTACAAGCCGTAGAGGGAAGTAGTTGTTCTCGTTCATCGGTAGGGGTACTTGTCGAGTCGGTCGTCGTGGTACTTGGGGGTTCTCGTTCTCGCGACGGTAGTAGTACTTGGCGCATCACACATGTAGTCATAGACGTTTCGTAGCCGCTCGGGTCGTCGTGGTACTTGGTCGTGGTTCGTAGGCGTTCGGGGCCATAGATGTACTTGAAGTTCGGAGACCGGTCTTGCCTGTGGTGCACTTGACGAAAAAAAACAACAGCAACACAAACAAAACATAGCAGTCTCGGTCACGGTCACGACAAGGAGGAGAGACACGGAGGCTGCTCGGGGCTGCTGGTCCTGCGACGGAGGTGCTGCTCGAGGGTTTGGGCTCCTGGCCGGCCCGCGCTCAGGAGATGGCGAGGCGGCGGCTGAGGCCCTGGCGTAGGAGGTCCAGAGGCGAGGAGACGGGGTCTCGGCGAGGGGAGGACGGCTGCTGCCGAGGTCAGCAGGGAGCTGCAGAGGACGAGGCCAGCTCGGGGAGGCGCGGTGCTGCTGGTCGCTGGAGATGGGGTCGGGCGACCATGGCGCGGACGGCACGGCCCTGGCCGCTGGAGGAGGCGAAGGGGGGAACGGTGTACGGGAGGAGGCCAGGGAGGCGGCTCCGGGCGGAGGGAGCGGTGGCTCTGGCCACGGCTTGAGGACGAGGAGGCCGGAGGGAGATGCAGCGGCGCGGCATCGGCGCTGCCTTGGTGATGCGGCTCTGGACGCCCGGAGGGAGGCGCGCTCGGGGCGGCAAGGACGGAGGGAGGCCAGAGGCCGGGGCGCTGGAGGAGGGAGCGGGATGGGGAGGCTCGGGGCCGGCGCTAGAGGGGACTGGAGGCACGAGGTGGCGGCCTTGGCGCTTGCGAGGAGGAGAGGCGAGGGGCTCGGCCTCGAAGGGGATGAGGGCTCGGGCAGAGAGATGGGGACGACGCTGTGAGGAAGAGGGAGTGGGGTCGAGGGGAAAACGCCTGGCGGCGGGGGAATGCTGGAGAGGGACGAGCGAGCGAGGGGCTAGGGTTAGCGGTCGGCCTGACCAGGAGGCTGAGGCGGCTGGGCCTTGGGCTGGCTGGGGGGAAGTTGGGCCTAGGAGGGAGGTGCGGCTGGGAGGTGGCTGGTTGGGCCATCTCATTGCTGATTTTGCCATCTCCAAAAACAGAGAAGAAAAAGCCAGGAAGAAAAAAATAAAGAAAGGAAGGGTTGCAAAAGAATTTGGACAAGAGGCTATTATTCCTGGACTCGCAAAATTGCGTTGGTTCCCAGAAAAATAGAAAAGGGGCATGAATGGTAAATAAATTCAAATTCCTTTGAATTTATTTCAAATGGTGTGAACAAAGACTATGATTTAGAAGAGCCCAAAAATGTTCGGGTTTTTGGAGGAGCCTCGATAAAAGGAAAAAGAATTTGACAAGGGTTTTGATGGAGAAACTTGAAGTAGGAAAAGCATGGGGAAAATTATGCACGTGTGTTGGTTAATTCCAAACAAATGGAATATTATTATATGTTTTAAAGAGAAGACATTCTTCCCTCGATTTAAATGGACCGAAGGTCCACACGATTTATTTAGGTGGAGATGCAAAAATAAATATGACATGATGGCATGATGACATGATGCAATGCAAAAATAAATAACACAAGCACAAAAGAAACACACGGGCAACCCGGAACATCTAGAATCTTCTGGAATCTTCTGGGACGTCGGTCTTTGGGCGTCACAAGTTTTGACAGCAAAATTCAGTTTTGACAGTTAAGTTTAGTTTCGACAGTTAAATTCAGTTTCAACAGTTAAGTTCAGAGATGCGGGGCTGATGTATACATCTAGCACTTTGTGGTTATGTATTTTACGTCATCTATTGGAGATGATATTAGAATTCCACTCAGGTTAACGTTGTCTCTCTTGTCCTGCTTTAGCCTCGGCGTCGTACAACTCACCGGAGCTGCTCCAACGACAAAACCCTCCATCACTGCGGAGCAGTACCTTGGGCTCCATCTCCAGACGCCTAAGATCTTCTTCCCCTCCTCCGATAGCCAAGTCAGCTGGAGCATCCTCACCGGCCAACCCAATCACGCTGAGATCGACATGGCTTCGCAAAAGAGGTTGTACACTTCTTATGGTTTGACTTAATCTCACCATGCTTCTTTGCATCCTGTGATCTTCCAATTCTTGTGACCCAAACACCCAGATTGGCAAAAATCCTGTGTTTTTAAATTCTCTGTTTTGGACGTGCATTCCTATCCTATTCCTGTCTATTTCCTATCCCTGCATTGTTAGAATCCTCAAATTCAAACAAGCCCTTACACAATTACTTATGTTACAAATATGTGTCAAGGAAAACCTTGTGTGGTTTGTCCTGCTCCTGCGGTGTTGTGTTCCACCCTAGCTCAGTTGCTCCAACGACGGAAGGGTTCACCACAATAGGGATCCACTCTCCAGACTGTCTTTCGCCGCCTCAGATCTTCTTCCACGCCGCCGGCAGCCACGACAACTGCATTACCATCATCAACTGAGCAGATGACCTTGAGGACTACACCGGTCCGCAAGAGAGGTCATACTCTTCCGTGTCTACTTATGTTATGCATCGCTTAATATGATGACATCCTACTTTATCATCGTGTTCACCTATTAGACTCTGACTCAGGTCCAAACTTATGCTGAAACTTGAGTTTTTAAATGGTTGTGGGGTACATATTGGGCCAGCAATCAGTAATATATGTCTACTATCTGGTTAATCTCGGATGTCTACTATGAGTTTCATGTTTGGTGCAAACAAACATTAAAGAAGCCATTATATGTATTTTTTAACTAAAGCTATTATCAGCCTGCTATCATTGGTTTTGGGTCTATCCACAGTTTTCTACCTTCACTCTGGATTTGTGCATGCACTCCTTACATAATCTCACTATCTTTTATTCCTATGCATGTCAGTTATTGTACACAATGGAACCGAACATGTAGAGCAAAAGAGACGAGCCTTGCGTGGCAATAAAATTTCATGCAGACGTCGCTCCATGGTGGGCGCAAAGGCAACCCCCTCCACCCATTTTGGATCATAATCAAGAAGAAGATAACTCCTCGGAGGAGGATTCAGAGACAGATGACTAGTCCTACCCCCCCCCC
>LR738715.1:451190687-451211250 GCA_902687465.1 Secale cereale | reverse complement strand
CCCCCCCGAGGTGCATGCTCTAACTTGGCAGGGTTATGTTTCTCATATCGTGCGTATGGTATCTTGCATTGCTATTTCATTTTCTTAGTTTAGACATGATTTGTGTGAATGCCACATGTTTAGTGTCTAATTACCATATATGTGAATTATGCAATGCCATCTTTTTGCAAGACATTATATATGTGAATTATGCAATGTTATCTTGTTGCAAGGCATTATATATGTGAATTATGCAATGCCATGTTGTTTAGCCAAGCGTCATATATGTGAATTATATCATGCTGTCCTTTTTTTGTATTTCTCATTGCTTTTGTCGACAATGTTTGTATATTCAACTGCTCTTCCTGTGCATCAGCCATTTGAATTGGTGATGGAGAAATCTGGAGTGAAAACAAGGTCTTTAGAGCAGACAATGCTACCTGATGAAGCAGATATCTTGCTGGCTGCAGATAGCTCTTCAGAGGAGGATTCAAAGGCAGATGACCAGTCCTATTATCCCCCTGAGGTGTATTCTCAAACTTGGCAGGGTTATATTATTCATATCATGCATATGTTGTATTGCAATGCTTAGTTTTTACATCATATACACAATATTGAATGCCATCCCCTTAGTTGACACATCATATATGTGATTGCCCTCTGCTCACTTCCATAGTATATAAATCATATATTTGAATTATATCATGCCATGATGTTTACAAAGACATCATGTATCTGAATTATGGCATGCCAACCCATTTTCTAAAGACATAATATAGTTATGTCATCTCATCCTGTTCACATAGTCATCATATTTTGAATTATGTCATTCTATCCGTGAATTATATCATGCCATCATGTTTCCATCGACGGCATGTTTGTGATTTATGGCATGCCAACCACTTTAATAGACACATCGTATAGTTATATCATGTCATCATGTTTACATAATCATCATATTTTAAAGTATGTCATTCTATCCTGTTTAGTTAGCCATCATGCATACATGTGAAATTGTGTCATGCTATCCTGTTTAATTAGCCATCATATATCTGAAATTATGTCCTGCTATTCTGTTTGGTTAGACAACATAAATGTGAATTATTTCATGCCGTGTTTTCTTCCCTACTATCCATTGCACCTGTCTATCTTACAATGTCTGTACATTCAATTACTTTTCTTGTTTATCAGCCATTTCAATTGGAGGGGGTGATGGCCGTATCTGTGGGAGTAAAAACATGGTCTTCAGAAAAGATCATGCTACATGTCGATGGAGATAGAACAACGGTTGTACTTGCCCAAGAACCAGCCCCACCACACATAACCCAGACTCACGTAGATTGTACCCCTACCCAGTTGGACAGAGAACCAGCTACACCCCTTCTAACCCCAACCCCAGCAGATAGTAACCTAGTTCCAGTTGACACAGCACCGTCTCCGCCACAGAGCACCCAAACACAAGCAGTTAGTAAGGCAACTGCAGTGCCCAAAGCACGAGGACCACCACTCCGAAACCCAAGTCAACGCTTAAATTAGAAGAAGAATTGTTCTCAGGTCAGGTTCCGTAGCTATGGTTCATACTACTTTGCTCTTGCATCACTATATTTACTCATACCAACTAATTTCAAATTTGAAGGATGCAATTGAAACTCCAATGGCACAACAGGTTTGTTTTAAACATGTTTATTTAACGTGTTTGTTGTTGTAACTTGCTCTATGTTGATTTCAGTTTCAATTGAATAAACAGTTATATTCTCATGCCATGCACCTTACAAGTGTTGTTATTGATGTGTAGTTTCCCACACTTATATTCTGTCTAAGATGCTTTGTCTTAAATAGATATGATTCGAACTGTATCTATCTTGATTTGGCAACATAAACTAGAATGATATAGACCATACAGTGACCATACTACATAGATATATGTTTGTTTCATGCTTTTATCATGTCCACATTACTACTGAACTGGTTTACGAAAATGAGTTTCATATACTACATTGTAAACCTGTGATGTGTTTGTTTGTTTGTCTTTTAGAATGCGGATAAAATATTGGAGAAGAGTACCCCGTTATGCAATGGTACAAGAAGTAATGCAGATAAGGTTCAAGATAGTGAGACATCCCTGCTGGTCCCCAAGAAAGCTGATAAAAACTATATTGAAGAAACTGAGACAACCCCAAAGTCCTGTCTTGATGTAGTGTTCGAGTTACTGGCTACTACTGCTGGCACCAGCTCTTCGAAATCGCTGCCTGAATCAGTTCGGCTTCTTGAGTCTCAACTTCAAGTTGAAAGACATCGATCAGATGTTATGCGACAGGAAGCCGAGGGACTGAGGAAGTCCCTGCGGAATTCAGATGCATACTTTCTGGTGCAACAACAAGTGCTGGAGGATTTAAGCGCCAAACAAGAGAAAGTTAATAAGCTTGCTAAGCATCTTGCCAGCATTATGGGTACCCATGATATTGTTTCTTGAGCTATTCTGAAGTGGTTTCGGTTCTGGACTTGTTTTGCTGCGGCGTTTATATGCTGCTTTGTTCCCTACATTTGCACTGGTGGCGAACTTTGATGCCCAGTGGATGTAATATGTGTAATAGTTGTGATAGCCTAGCGTAGGTTGCTTGCCTATTTATTTCCTCATTGTCTTGTTTATTTGTTTTCTTGTAGTCAGTGCAGTTCTTTTTCCACGGTTTGCTATTGGCCGCAATAGCCTATTTTTAAAACTAGGCCACATTAACCATGGGCTATATATTTACTGTAGTTAACATGGGCCTCTTACGGGTAATAGAAACAATGGGCATTCTACGGGGCATAGAAACAATGGGCCTTATATGGGCCGTAGACACAATGGGCCTTCTACGGGCCGTATGATCGGTTGGCCAAACATGGGCCAATAACAGACAACATTATGGTCGTAAATGGGCTAGAGTTGAAATCGTCCGTTCATGGGCCGACCATAACGGGCCGTCGTTAATCGACCGTATTTGATGATGCTATGAAAACGGCCCAACATATTAACGGGCCACAAATGGGCCAACTGTAACCACGAGCTGAATTTCGCCCACAAGCAGAAAATGACAGTAACGGGCTGAAAGTAAACGAACGCTGGAAATGAGGTCAAGAATAAATGGGCCCTGAGAAGGCCGAAAGATAACATTTGCTTGAAACGGCCCGACGGAATAATGGGCCGTTAATGGGGATAAAGTAAACACTGTTCAATACGGGCCAGTTTTACCATGGGTCGTTAATGAGCCGAGGGTTACTAAGGACCTGATATGGGCCGAAAGACGTCATGGGCCATACATGGGACGGAAGTTAAAACGGGCTGGAATTATATTGGACGCCCCAGATGACGCTACTGGGACTAATTCGGATAGGCCGTAAACGGCCCCTGGGTTAGCGGGCTGTAAATGGGCTATATGCGAACAGGCCGTTAACAGGCTTGCCCTGGGCCGGCACGTCACCTTTTGACCAAGTCAAACCGACCGGCCTTTTCATAGGAATGGGCCTCTATTGGGCACTGTTCATTACGGGCCAGTTTTACCACGGGACGTTAATGGGCCGAGGGTTACTAAGGGCCTCATATGGGCCGAAAGACATCATGGGCCATACATGGGACGAAAGTTAAAACGGGCTGGAATTATATTGGACGGCCCAGATGACGCTACTAGGCCTAATTCGAATAGGCCGTAAACGTGCCCTGGGTTAGCGGGCTGTAAATGGGCTATATGCGAACATGCCGTTAACAGGCTTGCCATGGGCCGGGCCGCCACCTTTTGGCCAAGTCAAACGGGCCGACCTTTTCACAGGAATGTGCCTCTGTTGGGCCGTGCCACGTGTCGACGTATCATAGGCGCTATGGGTCCAATAAGTGGATGACATCTGTTCCAACGGCAAGTCGACACGTGTTCCCTCCAGCCAATGATGATTTTACACGTGGAAAATCCCCATTGGTCGGGGCTGTTAACGGGTTATCGGATCCAAAACCGGACCCGATAGCTTAACGGCGTTCCGTTATAGTGGATGCCACGTGTCGGTCACCCTTGAGGAAAGCACTTCTCTGATGTGCGATTTATCGTCGTTGAAGTGGACACTTCCGTGATGATAATTTTGGTAATGTCATGGAACACTTCTACGACAGCACAGGTATGACTATCTTGATTCTGTCATAAAATCGTCATGGATGTACATGCATGACAGAAAACATGACCTACTGTGACAAACACGTATCATCACGGAAGTGTATTTTTTTTGTAGCGGCCCTCTCCATGTTCTTCGTTGTTGGTTCACGGTCGCATGGCTGAAAACCGCACCTCATTGGGACTCTCCTAGCTCCCTCTACCTATAACTAGACCTCCCCCGTCCAATTTTTGCGGGCAAACCCTAGCCTTCTCCCACCGCGCGCCGTCGGACAAAAATCCACCGGCGCCGGACATGTCCGCCGCCCCCCTCAACCACTCCGGAGCTGCCACGTCGCCGTCTCCTCCCACCTCCAACCGCCGTGGGCCGCGGGAGCCCAGATCGGGCCCGCCCCAGGCTAAACCGGGCAGGAGGAAGCCCGTCCCGCACCCCGCTTGCGTCCGCTCGCCGCCGTCCAACCCTCGCTGATGCGCCTCCCTCCGCTGTGCCTCGCCTCGCCGGCAAGCACCTCCGGCCCCTGCGCCCAAACCTCGCCGGACCCTGCCGCCGCTCTGCTGTGCTCTGCCGCCCCGTGCACCTCGCTGCCGATGCGCCTCCGCTGTCGCCCATTCGCCGAGCCTGCGCCCCCGCACTCCCTCGCGCCGTCGTGCACCACTCCGCGCCACCTCCTATTCCCCAAGCTCCCCACGCGCCGCCGGTCGAAGCCCCACCCCACCGGCGTCCAACCGCCGCCGGACCCGGTTGAATCGGGTCAGGAGGGACCAGATCCGCCCTGCCCCGGCCCTCTCCGGCGACCTGAGCGCCGGATCATCCGCCTCCGTGCCTCGGCGACCTCGCGGGCCGCAACCATCGCCCGGTACCCTCCGGTCTTCCCCGAGCCGCTGCCGCATGGGCCCAGCCCGTCGGACATGTCTGACGCCCTCCGGACATGTCTGTCCCTGAGGTTGTTTTTTACTAAGTCCCCGGAAACAATCATATCATATAGGCATGTTTGACCTGCCATAACTTCGTGCATATTGCTCGTTTTGAGTGTATAATATGTCAAAATGTTCGTCTCTTGACTCTCTAGATGATGGTGTAGTTTGCATGCATGTTGCTGTCCATCTTGATGCCTTAATCTCTGTTGCAAAAGTGCTAAGTGTTGTTAACTGCTGAAACTTGATATAACTTGCTGATTTGTCTTTTTCATATCTTTTTGTGTGATTTTTGTTTGAGCTTCATGTCAACATGTGTTAGGAGCACAATCATGTCATCTTTGCTGAGGTCCAATCCACTTTTTATGATATGACTTGTGTTGAGTGGAACAAGCTTGTTAAGTCACCTACTTGTTGTTTGTTGTTTCCTGAGACTTGTTGAAAACTGTTATATTATGATGCCATGTTTGCTTGATGCTACAGTCATATCCATGCATGTTTTGGGATGTCCAGTGACCATGACTTGAAGTCCATGTTATGCTCTATCCATCCATGCCCTCGTTTGCAATTATAGGTTGATGTAGCTTGTCTCTTTCTTGCTCTCAAATTGCTATATAATGTTTCTATCAGCCTGTTATCAGTAAGTTCAGTTTTGCCATGTGAATAGCTAGTGTTCTATGCATCCTATTACCATGTTCTTGCCATGAGTAGCTGGATAAACATGTCTGCTTGCTGTTGGTTATATTTACATGTCGTGATATGCTTTGAGATGAGTTGCACAAGCTTCCAAACATGCGTACTTGTCGTTGTTGCTGCCATGTTCAGTTTATTTCACTAAGTCTGTGGAACTGTTATTATTTGCAATCTTGCCATGATGTTTTGAGCATGTTCTAGTGGTGTTGGGCAGTAGCCCAGTGGTCATGTTTGTAGAGCATGACATGTATATGCTTCCCATGCCCTTTGATGCCATGAAATGTTCATGTAGCATGTTCTTTTGATGATTGCAAAGTGCTTAGTTTCTGTTTTGGGACAGATTGTTGTTATATCTTGTTTCGTGTGTATGTGTTGAACCGTTGCTCCGTTTTGGGCATGCTCTATATGAAACTTGCTTGTTTTTGCATATAGATGCATCTTATCATGTCGTAACCATATTTGAGTGTGTCTGCTCGATGTTTGAACGCATTTTGCATCTTTACCATGCTTGACTTGTTTTGCTCATATCTTCTAGGCCGTAGCTCCGAATTGAATGAACTTTATATGTAACTTGACTAGAATTTCTTCTAGATCATCATGGTGTATCTTAACTTGCTGTTTAACAACTTGAACTTAAGGTTTGTTTATATCTGGACTAATTTCGAAATTTGCATATGAGGACTTACCGGAATTATTATATGTTGTTTCTGGCCTCATTTAAACTTGCTTTTTCTGTAGATCTTGTGTGCCTCCTCTCTTGCCATGTTTTGCATCATGTAGCCTTGTCATGCATCATACTTGGTTGAGCATCATGTCTGGTTTATGTGTTGTGTGTTTACCCTGTTGTTTGCTTCTTTCCGGTTGTGCTTCTTCTCGTTAGTTCCTATTTCGTTGCTCGTGAGGATTCGTTCGGCTACACTTGGTTCATCTTCGTGGCTTCGTCTTCTTCATGTACTCGTTCTTCTTCCTTGCGGGATCTCAGGCAAGATGACCGTCACCTTGGATACCTTTACTACCATTGCTATGCTAGTTGTCTCGATGCTATCGCTATATGTCACGCTACCTATCTTTTGTTCGTCAGCCTCTCATTGTTGCCATGAAACACCTCCTAACCTTTGACACCATCCCAGCAAATCTTTGTATGGCTAGGTTACCGCTTGCTCAACCCCTCTTATAGCGTTGTTAGTTGCAGGTGAAGATGAAGATTGCTCCATGTCGGATCTTAGATTTGGAATATCACAAGATCTATTACTTAAACTAATGCACCTATATACTTAGGAATGGGTGGAAGGCTTGGCCTTTTCCTTGGTGTTTTGTTCCACTCATGCCGCCTTAAGAACCGATAAACCGGTGTTATGTTCCTTGATTTCGCATTCCTAACGTTGTTGAGTATATGGGAACCCCTTGACAGTTCACTTTGAATAAAACTCCTCCAGCAAGGCCTAACTTTGGTTTTAATTTGCAACATAATAAAAACTTAATTAATTAATTAAATTTCATAGGGATTTAGCGCTACCCGAGGATTCTTTTCCACATACAGGGGGCAGTGTTGATGGTGTTGGTCCCAAACTAGAGCCACTTGTCGCGCCACCCAGTTATCTGGGGTCTTCGGTAGCTATACGTAGTGCTCGTCCGGACGTGGCCTGAGATGAGATACGCGCGGATACTATCAGGGTGTCGGCATGCCGGGAGGTCTTGCTGGACTTATTTTACCATTGTCGAAATGTCTTGTGCACCGGGATTCTGAGTCTGATCGGTTTTTCCCTAAGTTATGGGATTTTTACCTCTACTGATCGTGAGAGCTTGTGATGGGGTAAGCTGGGACACCCGTGCAGGGTTATGATCTTTCGAAGCCGTGCCCGTGGTTATGTGGCAAATTGGAATTTGTTAATGTTCGGTTGTAGAAAACTTGACAGAGGATCCGAAATAAAACACACCAACCGCGTGAGTAACCATGACCGTCTCTTTTCATTTTGAGAAGAGAACACGCTGGGGTTATGTTTGACTCATAGGTAGTTCAGGATCACTTAGTGATCATTACTAGTTTGCGACCGTTTGCGTAGATGCTTGTCTTATTCTTGTACTCGTAAGTTAGCCACCATATAATGCTTAGCCGCTACTGCAACCTCAAAACTTAACCTCTCGATACCCCTTTAAGCTTTGCTAGTCTTGATACCCATGGTAATGTGATTGCTGAGTGATGAGGACATCACTAACAAGGTTACACCCACAGCTCCAACTGACACATATACAGGACCAATTACTAGAGCTCGCGCACGCCAGTTAAATTACCAGGTACTTTCGTTTCTTGGTAATGAATTTAATGTTCATGAGAATATGATGCTGCCTAAATTGGATACATTTGTCTTGCTTACAAATGAAGGGACTAGCTTGGACAAGAAGGATGAACATTGGAGCAAGATCAAGCATGGAGATGATGGTATGCGCAAGGGGGACAAGAATGGAGTTACAAGTGAGGATTTCAGGACTTTGAAGCCACCATAATGAGTGCGTGAAGCCTTGGGCGAAATATACAAGATGCCACTTCATAAATTTTGTCCAAAGGCTATTATAGGTGCTGCGTCACCTTATTATTGGGCCAGGCCCATGTAATTTCGAAATACTTGAGTATAGGCTGTTTTTAGAGTCCGTATGTGTGGGGAAACAAGAGTTAGGGTTGGTTTCGGACCCCTCCATCAAGGGCAACGAAATTCCCCCTCTTTCCCCCATATATACAGCCCTTAGGGCGTCGTTTAGACTTTGGGTTTTGTTTAGATTAAAGTTCGCCATAGCTGCAACTTCGCGTACTTCGTTTGTGTTCAACGACCAGACCAAGAGGTCACTGAACCCCACTTGATCAATAAAGCTTTCCTCTTGAATTCGCAATATCCAGATTGCAATCTCAGTTTCTTGCTTGTTCTTCGTTTGCCTGCAGGAAACGAGCCTTCGTGGTTAGGTTGATCGTGCTCCGGCGTGGTCAATAACCTCTCGGAGTTGGTTTAGCAATTGCTAAGGCGCGACGTCCTCGCACGTTCGTAGTCGGATTGTCAAAGTCGACTTCCTCCAAAACGATAGCCACCATCTCATCGAAAGACGGGACACTTTTGCCTCTATCAAGTGGTATCAGATTTCCAGGTTGCTCGGTGAGATTATACAATTTTTTGTAGATTAGATTGAGTCTGTTCTTCATACCTACAGTCCACGAAAAAGCCAAAAAAAAATTTAGGGTTAGTTCATCATATCCGAACCAGTCTGAGCCATTGCATAATCTTTTCCGTGTTTTCTTAGTTGAATTTGCGGTTGCATCGTCGTGTCAAGTTGCTGGTCTTAGCGTCTAGTCTTTTAGAGTTTCGAGTTCTGGTCATAAGTTGTCACGCCGCCGCCGCAACATCTTCATCGCTACTGCCACATACCACCACCGATCCGTATCCATATACCACGACCAATCCGTATCCATATACCACCACCGCTGCCATATTCTACCACTACATATCCAGCACCAATCCGAGTTCTTTTCGTTCTAGATTGGCTTTCGAGATCCATCTAGTTTCGGTTTCGTGTTTCCTTGCCTGAGTAGGTCTCGAAAAAAAAGTCTGGTGACCCCCGGGCAGTTTTTAGGCGAAAATTTCGACACGTGAAAATATTTTTTCCCTATCCTATTTTTGGGCTTTTCTGAGTCTTTTGAGACATGTGTCACCATACTGTTTTTTTACCGCACTTTTTCGTCGTCGCTGCCCTGATTCCGAAAAAAAATCGTCAAAAAAATTGTGTGCCTATGATCTTAGTTTGACTTGGGAAGTGTTTTGAGACACTCGCCATTATAGTGATTTTCGGCAAAAAAAAGCAGCGCAAAAAATAGAGGCGAAAAAAAAATCAGAGTGTGCTTTCCCCTTTATTACGTGCAGCGCCGTGATTTTGTTATTGTTCTAGGCTCACGTCTCTAGTACGGTCTAGCCTAGTACCAGCACAGTATCGTCGTTGAGCGTTTATTCAACTTTGCATCTCTGAATTGATTATTGCTGACCCCTTTTGCTACCATTTTATAAGCCTTCCCAGCTCCACATACATCTACGTCATGCGTTTGACTCTCCCTGGTAATCACTTTATCCAAGCTTTGAGAGTTTTGACTACCACGGTTGCCGATCACCACCTGCTGTTGGGTAAGAACTGGTAAGAATATAAGATTTGCTTGTCGGATTTGTGACACCCGCCACCACCACCACTTATTAGTAGTCTGTAGGATCATATTCTTGTGTGTTCCTATTTCTGCTAACCATGCCAGGATCACAAGTCGACGAGACTGACTGGGAGAACTTCATGAACAAGGAGCTTCATGATAACTTTCAGCAAATGATGAGTGTACAGGTGCAAGATGTGCTAAACAGATTTGACGAGGCCATGGAGAAGATAGATGGCATGGAGAAGACGTTTGAAACAAAGCTCGATAACAAGTTTGCTGAATTGCTTTTGCGTTTTCCACCACCACCGGCTGCTGCAGCTGTCCCACCTCTACAACAACAACAACAACAACAACATCGCCTTCCAAATCAAGTGGGACGAGCATAGCGCGTTCCCCTTGAGCCTGGTCAAGCTTCTGGTGCTGCTGTTGATGTTTCTGTAGCTCTTGCTGCTACTGCAGAGGTGGAGGACCATTACGAGGATGAGGTTGACCAAAATCAGAATTACGTGCAACAACCAGCACCACCACCACCAGGTCGTCCTCATGCATATCATCGCAACGGTAGGGCTGCGCCACCACCTGAGGTACATGACCATCTTCCTAAACTGAAATTGAATATTCCACCATTTGAGGGTAGATATGTTCCTGATATATATCTTACTTGGGAGTAAGAAACTGAACAACGTTTTACATGTTTACATTATCCCGAGGAGAGACGTGTTCCTGCTGCTGTTTGTGCTTTCACTAGTTTTGCATGTGTTTGGTGGTCTGAACATTGTAGATTATATCCTACTCCAGCTACTTGGACTGCTTTGAAAACTGCTATGCGTACTCGTTGGGTTCCACCATATTATCAACGTGAATTACTTCAAAAACTGCAGCGCTTAAGACAAGGAAAAAATTATGTAGAAGAATATTATCAGCAATTACAAACTGGCCTGATTAGATGTGGTATTGTTGAGGAGAATGAAGCTATACTTGCACGTTTTATGGGTGAATTAAATAGAGAGATTCAGACCATTCTAGAGTATAAGGATTATACTAATATCACTCGTTTATTCCATCTTGCTTGTAAAGCTGAACGTGAAGTGCAGGATCGACAGGCATTGGCGCGGACTAACTTTTCTGCAGGTCGACCTTCATCATGGACACCGCGTGCATCCTCTACTTAAACACATTCTACTGCACCGACACCTCCATCAGCTGTTACCTCCAGCCGTGATACAAGGAAGCAGGCACAACCACCATTATCTGCGAAGAGCTCACCTATTGGGCCTACACAGAGTTCTTCTTCTTCCATGGCATCAACAGGGCACACCAGTGATATTATTTGTCATCGTTGTAAGGGAAGAGGACATTTTGCGAGAGATTGCAAATCTCAACGTGTGATGATTGCTACTGAGGATGGTGGATATGAATCCGCTAGTGACTATGATGAGGATACTTTGGCTCTTATTACACGTGAAGAACACGGTGGAGACGATTCTGATCATGAGACGCAATACATGGCTCCTGAAGATGCTGACAGGTATGAATGTTTAGTTGCTCAACGTGTTTTGAGTGTGCAGGTTACACAAGCTAAGCAAAATCAGAGGCATAATTTGTTCCATACAAAGGGAGTCGTGAAGGAACGTTCTGTTCGCGTGATCATAGATGGAGGGAGTTGCAACAACTTGGCTAGCATGGAGATGGTGGAGAAGCTATCTCTCACCACAAGACCACATCCACATCCTTACTACATCCAATGGTTCAACAACAGCGGCAATGTTAAGGTAACATGTACTGTTCGTGTGCATTTTAGTATCTCTACATATGCTGATTATGTTGATTGTGATGTGGTACCTATGCAAGCATGTTCCTTATTACTTGGTAGACCATGGCAATTTGATAAAAATTCTGTACACCATGGTAGAAACAATGAGTATACTCTTGTTCATAAGGGTAAAAATATTACTTTGCTTCTTATGACTCCTAATTCCATTTTGAAAGATGACATTAATAGAGCTAATAAAGCAAAACAGGAGAAAATAAGAGTGAAAATCAGATTGTGGCAAAATAATTTGAGCAACAAATGAAGCCTAATAATAAACCATCTACTGTTGCTTCTGAAATTAAATTGAAAAGTGCATGTTTATTTGCCACCAAATCTGTTATTGATGAGCTAGATTTTAGCAAATCTGTTTGCTATGCTTTTGTGTGCAAAGAGGCATTATTTTCATTCGAGGACATGCCTTCCTCTTTGCCTCCTACTGTCACTAACATTTTGCAGGAGTTCGCCGACGTTTTTCCACAAGACTACTGTCACTAACATTTTGCAGGAGTTCGCCGACGTTTTTCCACAAGACGTGCCACCGGGATTACCACCTATTCCAGGGATTGAGCATCAGATTGACTTAATTCCCGGTGCATCGCTACCCAACCGTGCACCATACCATACCAATCCAGAAGAGACGAAGGAGATTATGTGTCAAGTACAGGAGCTACTCGACAAAGGTTATAAATGCGAATCCCTTAGTCCTTGTGATGTTCCTATTATTCTAGTGCCGAAAAAGGATGGTACATCGCGTATGTGTGTTGATTGTAGAGGCATTAATAATATTACTATTCGTTATCGTCATCCTATTCCTAGGCTAGATGATATGCTTGATGAATTGAGTGGCTCTACAATATTCTCCAAAGTTGATTTGCGTAGTGGATACCATACAATTCGTATGAAATTGGGAGATGAATGGAAAACAGCATTTAAAACTAAGTTTGGATTATATGAGTGGTTAGTCATGCCTTTTGGGTTAACTAATGCACCTAGTACTTTCATGAGATTAATGAATGAAGTTTTACGTGCTTTCATTGGACGATTTGTGGTAGTATACTTTGATGATATATTGATTTTTAGCAGATCTTTGGAGGAACATTTGGAACATTTACGTGCTGTTTTTATTTCTCTACGTGATGCACGTTTGTTTGGTAACCGTGGAAAGTGCACCTTTTGCACCGACCGAGTCTCTTTTCTTGGCTATGTTGTTACTCCACAGGGAATTGAGGTTGATAAAGCCAAGATTGAAGCTATTGAGAGTTGGCCGCAGCCCAAAACGGTCACACACGTGAGGAGTTTCCTTGGCCTCGCTAGATTCTATCGGCGTTTTGTGAGAGATTTCAGCACCATTGCTGCACCTCTCAATGAGCTTACAAAGAAGGATGTGCCTTTTATTTGGGGTACTGCACAGGAAGAAGCATTCACGATATTGAAAGATAAGTTGACACATGCTCCTTTACTCCAACTTCCTGATTTTAATAAGACTTTTGAGCTTGAATGTGATGCTAGTGGAATTGGGTTAGGAGGTGTGTTATTACAAGATGGTAAACCTGTTGCATACTTTTCTGAAAAATTGAGTGGGCCTAGTCTGAATTATTCTACTTATGATAAGGAATTATATGCTCTTGTTCGGACTTTGGAGACATGGCAACATTATTTATGGCCCAAAGAATTTGTTATACATTCTGATCATGAATCTTTGAAGCACATTAAAAGTCAAGCAAAACTGAACCGTAGACATGCTAAATGGGTTGAATTCATAGAGACTTTCCCTTATGTTATTAAACACAAGAAGGGAAAAGAAAATGTTATTGCTGATGCATTGTCTTGTCGTTATACTATGCTTTCCCAACTTGACTTTAAAATATTTGGTTTGGAGACCATCAAAGATCAATATGTGCATGATGCTGAATTTAAAGATATATTGCAGAATTGTAAAGAAGGGAGAACATGGAACAAGTTCGTCGTTAATGATGGATTTGTGTTTCGTACTAACAAGCTATGCATTCCAGCTAGCTCTGTTCGTCTTTTGTTGTTGCAGGAGGCGCATGGGGGAGGATTAATGGGACACTTTGGCATGAAGAAGACGGAGGACGTACTTGCTACACATTTCTTTTGGCCAAAGATGCGACGGGATGTTGAGTGTTTTGTTGGTCGCTGCACTACATGTCAAAAAGCTAAGTCACGACTCAATCCTCATGGTTTATATATGCCTTTGCCTGTCCCTCGTGTTCCTCGAGAAGATATATCTATGGACTTTTTTTTGGGTTTACCTCGAACAAAGAAGGGGAGGGATAGCATATTTGTTGTCGTGGATAGGTTCTTAGAGATGGCACACTTTATACCATGTCATAAAAGCGATGATGCTGCTAATGTTGCTGATTTGTTCTTTCGTGAACTTATTCGCTTGCATGGTGTGCCAAATACTATTGTTTCAGATCGTGATACTAAATTTCTTAGCCACTTTTGGAGATGTTTATGGGCTAAGTTGGGGACTAAACTGCTTTTTAGTACTACTTGTCACCCCTAAACTGATGGTCAAACTGAAGTAGTCAACAGAACTTTGTCTACTATGCTTAGGGCTGTTTTGAAGAATAATAAGAAAATGTGGGAAGAATGCTTGCCTCATATTGAATTTGCTTATAATCGTTCGTTGCATTCTACTACTAAGATGTGCCCTTTTGAAATTGTCTATGGTTTTCTACCTCGTGCACCTATTGATTTGTTGCCTCTTCCATCTTCGGAGAAGGTTAATTTTGAGCTAAACAACGTGCTGAATTGATCTTAAAAATGCATGAGTTAACTAAGGAAAATATTGAGCGCATGAATGCTAAATATAAACTTGTTGGAGATAAGGGTAGAAAACGTGTTGTCTTTGCACCTGGAGATCTTGTTTGGTTACATTTGCGTAAGGATAGGTTTCCTAATTTGCGCAAGTCAAAGCTAATGCCATGTGCTGATGGTCCTTTCAAGGTGCTAGAGAAAATAAATGATAATGCATATAAACTTGAGTTGCCTTCAGATTTTGGGGTTAGTCCCACATTTAACATTGCAGATTTGAAGCCTTACTTGGGTGAGGAAGATGAGCTTCCGTCGAGGACGACTTCAATTCAAGAAGGGGAGGATGATGAGGACATCACTAACAAGGTTACACCCACAGCTCCAACTGACACATATACAGGACCAATTACTAGAGCTCGCGCACGCCAGTTAAATTACCAGGTACTTTCGTTTCTTGGTAATGAATCTAATGTTCATGAGAATATGATGCTGCCTAAATTGGATACATTTGTCTTGCTTACAAATGAAGGGCCTAGCTTGGACAAGAAGGATGAACATTGGAGCAAGATCAAGCATGGAGATGATGGCATGCGCAAGGGGAACAAGAATGGAGTTACAAGTGAGGATTTCAGGACTTTGAAGCCACCATAATGAGTGCGTGAAGCCTTGGACGAAATATACAAGACGCCACTTCATAAATTTCGTCCAGACGCTATTATAGGTGCTGCGTCACCTTATTATTGGGCCAGGCCCATGTAATTTCGAAATACTTGAGTATAGGCTGTTTTTAGAGTCCGTATGTGTGGGGAAACAAGAGTTAGGGTTGGTTTCGGACCCCTCCATCAAGGGCCACGAAATTCCCCCCTCTTTCCCCCATATATACAACCCTTAGGGCGTCGTTCTGACTTTGGGTTTTGTTAAGATTAAAGTTCGCCATAGCTGCAACTTCGCGTACTTCGTTTGTGTTCAACGACCAGACCAAGACGTCACAGAACCCCACTTGATCAATAAAGCTTTCCTCTTGAATTCGCAATATCCAGATTGCAATCTCAGTTTCTTGCTTGTTCTTCGTTTGCCTGCAGGAAACAGACCTTCGTGGTCAGGTTGATCGTGCTCCGGCGTGGTCAATAACCTCTCGGAGTTGGTTTAGTGATTGCTAAGGCGCAACGTCCTCGCACGTTCGTAGTCGGATCGTCAAAGTCGACTTCCTCCAAAATGATAGCCACCATCTAATCGAAAGACAGGACACCTTTGCCTCTATCACTGAGTCCTCGTGGTTCACAGATACTACAACAACAGTTGCAGGAGCAGATTTCCGATGACTTGACGTGAGAGCGATGTTTACTTGTGTTGGAGTTCTTTCTTCTTCTTCCTCGTCGGTCTTGGGATAGGTTCCTGGTCGGCAGCCTGGGATAGAAGGATGTATGTCGTTGTGTTTTCATGTTTTCATCCGCAGTCGGATGTCTTGTGTATGAATTATATTATTCATGTGGAAGTTTGCATGACTTGTATGTATCCCCATCTATTTATGTAATGGTACGATGTAATGATATCCATCTTGCTAAGCGCCTGAAATGTGGTTGTGCCCCAATCACGAGTTCATCACGTGATCGGGATAGAATCACATCTTGGGCATGACAAGCTCCCTCCATCTATGATGACACGAACAGAACGTTCCTTCACAACTTCCTTTGTATGGAACAAATTATGCCTTTGATTTTGCTCCGCTTGTGTTAGCTGCACACTCAAAACGCATTGAGCAACTAAACATTCATACCTGTCAGCGTCTTCAGGAGCCATGTATTGCGTCTCATTTTCAGAATCATCTCCATCGTGTTTTTCACGTGTAATCAATGTTGAGGATATCGCTTATCGTTATCGTCTCGGTCAGCTGGGGATTAGAGATTAATCGGAAATCGGCGGATTAATCGATTTTATCGGTCGACTATTAATCGGCCATTTTTTCAGATCCCAAGTTCCCAACACTAAAATATGCTATATTCAACACCAAAACAATATTGGACAGAAGTGTTACCTTGAATCCTAGCCTTTGAATCCTGATATAATGACAAACAAAATAGAAAAACATTACATATTGTGTAACAAGGTCCACAAAACACAAATAAACATAGTTCTTGAAAACGAAGTGTGACGAATAGGCCCGATTTATCGGTAGATTCCCGATAAATCGCTTGTCACAACGATAAATTGGCGAAAACGATAAATAATGAAGATAAGGCATAATCTTATCGGTTGCCCCAAGAGTAGCGATAAATCGGACAATAAATCGCTGAATCAGAAGATTTCTTGAACAGTGCGTGTAATAAGAGCCAAAGTCTCCTCATCATTGTCACTAGCGGACTCATAACCACCATCCTCAGGAGCAATCATCACATGCTGAGATTTGCATTCCCTCGCATAGTGACCACGACTAGTGCAACAATGACATATAACATCATGTGTTGGCCGTGTGGATGCCATGGATGAAGAAGAGCTTTGTGCAACACCGGAAGGTGTACTCCTGGCTGACGTGGTGGTGCATGTTTGCCTTTATCATGGCTAGAAGTGACAGATGAAGTAGACGGTGGTGCAGTCGGACGTGTCGAAGTAGAGGATGCACGCGGTGTCCATGATGAATGTTGACCTGCAGAAAAGTTAGTCCGCGCTAATGCATGTCGATCCTGCACTTCACGTTCAGCTTTGCAAGCAAGATGGAATAAACGAGTGATATTATTATACTCCTTATACTCTAAAATTGTCTGAATCTCTCTATTTAAGCCACCCATAAAATGTGCAAGCATAGCCTCATTATCCTCAACAATACCACATCTAATCAGGCCAGTTTGTATTTCCTGATAATATTCCTCTACAGAATTTTTTCCTTGTCTTAAACGCTACAATTTTTGAAGTAATTCACGTTGATAATATGGTGGAAATTAACGAGTACGCATAGCAGTTTTCAAAGCAACCCAAGTAGTTGGAATATTATCCGGATGTAATCTAAGATATTCGGACCACCACACACAAGCAAAACTAGTGAAAGCACAAAGAGCAGCAGCAACATGTCTCTCCTCGGGATATTCTAAACATGTAAAATGTTGTTCGGTTTCTAACTCCCAAGTAAGATATATATCAGGAACATATCTACCCTCAAATGGTGGAATATTCAATTTTATTTTAGGGAGATGGTCATGATCGCGTACCTGAGGGTGTGGTGCAGCCCTACCATTGCGATTATTTGCATGTGGACAACCTGCTGGTTTTGCTGGTGGTTTCACGTAGTTCAGATTTTGATCAACCTCATCCTCGTAATCTCCCGCATAACCGTCCTCGTCCTCAGCAGCAGTAGGACCCACAGAAGTATCAACAGCAGCACTAACAGTTTGGCCAGGCTCAAGAGGGACACGGCTCGCGCGGCAGAGGGCTATTTTACGACGTGGAGGTAGGTGTTGTTGTTATTGCAGAGGTGCGGCAGGTGCAGCCGGTGGTGGTTGTGGAAGATCCGCAAGCAGTTCTTGAAATTTTTATCGAGCTTTGTTTCGAATGTCTTCTCAATGTCAGCTTCTTATCCATGGCCTCTTCAAAATTGTTCAGCACATCTTTCACATGTTCAGTCATCATTTGCTGAAATTTATCATGTAATGCCTTGTTTGTCATGTTCTCCCAGCCAGTCTCGTCGGCTTGTGATCCTGCCATGGTTAGCAACAATAGAAACAGACAGAATATGCTCCTACAGACTACTAGAAAGTGGTGGTAGTGGGGTGTCTAATCACAAATCTGTCAAGCGAATCTCAACCTCTTACCAGTTCTTACCAAACAGCAGGCGGTGATCAGCAACTGTTGTAGTGAAAAATGCCTCAATGCTTGGATAGAGCGATTGGCAGGTGGTGTCAAACGCACGACGTAGATGTATGTGGAGCTGGGAAGGCTTATGATATGCTAGCAAAAATGTCAGCAATAATCAATTCAGAGATGCAAAGTTGAATTAACGCTCAACGACGGTGCTGTGTTGGTCCGAGGCTAGACCGTACTAGAGACGCGAGTCTAGAACACTAACGAAATCATGGCGCTGCATGTAATCAAGGGAAAAGCACAGTAAAAAAAATTCACCTCATTTCTTGCGCTCCTTTTTTTTTTGCCGAAAAACACTATAATGGCGCGTGTCTCAAAACTCTTCCCAAATCAAAATAACAGGATAAGCCCGAATTTTTTTTGACAATTTTTTTTGAAAATCAGGGCAGCGACAACCAAAAAGTGCGATAAAAATCACTATGATGGCGAGTGTCTCAAAACGCTCCCCGGAACCAAAGAACGGGATAGGGAAAATTATTTTTACCTGCCGATATTTTGGCCTAAAACATGCTCGAGGGTCTCCAATCTCGTTTTTTTTCGAGAACTACTCAAGCAAGGAAACAAGAATCCGAAACTAGATGAATCTCGAAAACAAACCTAAAATGAAAAGAACTCAGACTGGTGGTGGATATATGGTGGTAGGATATGGCAGCGATGGTGGTATATGGCAGCGGTGGTGGATATGGTGTGGCGGCGGCATGACAAACTGTGACAGAACTCAAAATTCTAAAGGACGACGCTAAGACCAGCAACTAGACACGACGATGCAACCGCAAATTCAACAAAGAAAAATCCTAAAAAGATTATGCAAAGGCTCAGATTGGTTCGGATATGATGAACTAACCCTAATTTTTTTGGCTTTTTCGTGGACTCTAGGTATGAAGAACAGACTTGATCTAACTACGAAAAACTGGAAAAACTCACCGAGCAACCTTGAAATCTGATACCACTTGATAGAGGCAAAGGTGTCGCGTCTTTCGATGAGATGGTGATTATCGTTTTCAGAGGAGTAGACTTTGACGATCCGACTACGAACGTGCGAAGATGTCGCACATTAGCAATCGCTAAACCAACTCCGAGAGGTTATTGACCACGCCGGAGCACGATCAACCTGACCACGAGGGTCCATTTCCTGCAAGCAAACGAAGAACAAGCAAGAAACGGAGATTGCAATCTGGATATTGCGAATATAAGAGGAAAGCTATATTGATCAAGGTGGGGTTCTCTGACGCCTTTATATGGTCATTGAACACAAACGAAGTACGCGAAGTTGCAGCTATGGCGAACTTTAATTTAAACAAAACCCAAAGTCAAAACGACGCCCTAAGGGCTGTATATATGGCGGAAGAGGGGGGAATTTCGTGGCCCCTTGGAGGAGGGGTCCGAAACCTACCCTAACTCTGTTTACCCACACATACCAACTCTAAAAACAACCTATAATGATTTATTTCGAAATTACATGGGCCTGGCCCAAAAATAAGGTGGTGCGGCATCTATATTAAGCAATGGATAAATTTTATGAAAGGGCATCTTGAATATTTTGTCCATGTCCTTGTACGTCATCATGGTGGCTCGAAAGTGCTGAAATCTCCACCAGAAACTCCGTTCTTGTTCCCCTTGCGCATGCCCTCATCTCGATGCTTGATCATGCTCCAATGTTCATCCTTCTGGTCCATGCTTGGCCCTTCATTTATAAGCAAAACAAATGTATCCAATTTAGGTAGCATCATATTCTCATGAACATTAGAATCATTACCAAGAAATGAAAGTACCTGGTAATTTAATTGGCGTGCGCAAGCTCTAGTAATCGGTCCTATATATGTATCTGCCAGGACCCCGATCCTAAGTCACACCGATCTAGCATGTAACACATCATATCACTTTTCGGCCTCACGCACAGTATCCCCACGGGTGCCACCTTACCTAGCCCAGGACCATTTGCGCATTTTGGCTCCCGTATATGATAGTGTCGCTAGTATCCATATGATAGAGAACATGGGCTGACATGACTAGTTATAAACCTAAAGTGGCGCTAAATTACAGGGACAGGCATACATGACCCAGCAACGAATGCGTCAGTCATCAATGTATGAACCCGAATCATAGCAAGCTACAAGCACTTAAAGGAACAATGCGTGACATTTCCCCGAAGGGACAGACATAGGAACTGTCGGCATTCTGGGAACGGGGGTACCCAGACTTGCCTGCCTCTGG
>LR738715.1:451159368-451190677 GCA_902687465.1 Secale cereale | reverse complement strand
GGACCCCGATCCTAAGTCACACCGATCTAGCATGTAACACATCATATCACTTTTCGGCCTCACGCACAGTATCCCCACGGGTGCCACCTTACCTAGCCCAGGACCATTTGCGCATTTTGGCTCCCGTATATGATAGTGTCGCTAGTATCCATATGATAGAGAACATGGGCTGACATGACTAGTTATAAACCAAAAGTGGCGCTAAATTACAGGGACAGGCATACATGACCCAGCAACGAATGCGTCAGTCATCAATGTATGAACCCGAATCATAGCAAGCTACAAGCACTTAAAGGAACAATGCGTGACATTTCCCCGAAGGGACAGACATAGGAACTGTCGGCATTCTGGGAACGGGGGTACCCAGACTTGCCTGCCTCTGGCCCAAAGCGTGGCTCGCAAGGCGGCCTACTGTGGCCCAGCATCTTCAGCAACACTCAAGACCCTCGCGAGGGGCCAAGCCTCACGAGGTGGACAACACGGGACATCCCCTGGGGCGGCCTCGCCAGGCCAGCTCGTGAGGATTAGAGATATCAAGGCAGGAGGCACCTCACGAGGTCCTCGTGACGTGAGCAGTGACGACCAAAGCCAGGCGGGTGCCAGTGGGCACAGAGTGCCAGTTTCCTCTTCGGTGCGAAAGGAGCAGGCACAGGCACGGAGTCCCGAGGCGTTAGGCAAACGTTTCCATATCGGTGCAAAAAGACCAAGACCAGCAGGACGGCAGGACGAAGGTCATCGCGGAGCCCACGGCGGCGTCACCACCAGAGCCTTTGGTAGCGAAGACCACCTTTTGTCAGGATAGCTTGTACTAGCTGTCCTCCTTCAAATTTGGCCGTTGTGGGATTCCTTCCCACTCAATATTTGGGAAGAGGACCCTAGCCACTATAAATAGGACTAGCCACCACCATTGGGAGGATGGGGGGCTGAAGCTGATCGGATCATCAAGACCTCCCACACACCACAAGCTCACCCGAGCTCAAGAACACCTCACCCGAGGAGGCATTTCATACATGTATTAGTTCTTCCTCTACCTAGAAGGCCATCCACCACACCACACTGGATTAGGGTCTTACAGCACATCGGTGGCCCAAACCAGTATAAATCTTGTGTCTCTTGTTCATTGGATCTGACGAGCTAGGCTTAGGGCTATTGAGTAGACGCGCTAGGGCAGAAGGAGAGCTCTTCGTGTGCACCCCAGAGTTCGAACCTTAAGGGTTTTGTCCGAACCCAAAATCCAACATTTGGCGCGCCAGGTAGGGGTGCGTGGGAGCTGGTCTTCCGTCGCTCGCACCATCATCACCCCGCGTCCTGATGGTCGACGACCAGGGGGGCTCATGCCAACCGCTGGACGACCTGGCCAGCGCGGGCGGCAACGCCCGACCACGGAGACCTCAACCCTGCGCTCCAGGCTGCCCTCGCAGCCACCGGCCGCGGGCGGCGCAGGCCGGCGGTCACCGCTTGGGCGTCCCGGCACGTGCGCTCCGCGGCGAGCTCTACAAACCACGCTGCGGCGAAGGCACCCTACACCCGACAGGAGCAGGTGAACACGAGGGCTGCACTCATCGTGGCGCGGGAGCTGTTATGATGCAGGCTGACCGAGAGCGGCCGCGACGTGCTACTGGAACGCGTTGCTGAGTTACTAGGCTACGCTTGCGGAGGCGCGCCGCCGTTCTACTCCTCACCCCGCCCTAGGTTGCAGGTGGGGCACTGGTGAGGCCCCGACTGGCGTTGCCACCCCCGGAATAATTGGAAGACTCGGCGACACCAGCATGCGCGCCGGTGCCCTCCCTACGACTGTCGTAACCTCATCACCGGTAGAGCAGACACCGGCGGCCCTTCGAGAGGGTAGGACGGGGCTCAACCCAGCGGGCACCAAAACCAGATGCTGCAATCGGGGGCTCAAGGCGTGGGGCATGGGGGCTGCGCCCTTGGTGGGGCTACCGACGAAGCCTACGTGCCCCGCATGGTAGACCTGGCGTATGTGTTCTGGGAGGGCCCCAATGATTTCCACAGGCCAGGATGGAATGGTGAGGCTCAGGAGGAAGAAGATTACCGTGGGTCACCCGGGGACGCCGCAGACCCCTTCAGCGATGACGACAGAGCACCGCAGGTATCGCAGCAGCAGGCATATGCTAACCATGGACTGCAGGTGAGTCAGACCACGGCGATGGTCAACGACCCGAGAGCGACCTCTCCGCCCGCAACCGGAGAGGAATGCTGGGGGCTGCGCGTAAAAGGCCTAGAGCCGCGGCCTCCCCAGCGGCGCGAGGAGCAGGGAAGTAAGCGAAAGTAGGTCATCTGTCGGGGCAAGCGTTGACAAGCTTCCCCCGCCCCCGGCAGAGGGCTCGTGGTCGCTGAGGGCGCCGCTGGGAACCCAGAGATGTGCATGTTTGGCGTTTCCTCCAGCAAGCTACTTGGTTTCTTTGTGTCACACCGTGGGATAGAGGCCAACCCCAATAAGATTTAGGATATCGAGCATATTCAGGCACCAAAGACAGTTATGGATGTTAGGCCTTTGACAGGGTGCGTTGCCGCACTTAGCAGATTCATCTCCAAGTCTGCCGAGCGTGCCTTGTCGTTCTTTAAGATCTTGAAGAAGACAGAACCCGTGAAGTGGACCCCGGAAGTAGATATGGTACGTCGGGATTTGAAGACCTACTTGTCCTATGTGCCTACCCTGGTTGCTCCCAAACCACAAGAGCCATTGCTGCAATACCCAGTGGCAACTAATCAAGTGGTTAGTGCAGCATTGGTGGCATAGTGGGAAATAGAGGAAACAACAGCCTCAACCAGTGTCCCTCCCAGGGAGGAGAATGAGAACAGCTCAGCAAGGTTAGATATGGATCAGGACAAGGAAGAGCATGGCAGCGGAAACAACCCCAAGAGCGCAGCAAGGAAGAAGTGGTACATCGCCCAGTGTACTTCGTCAGCTCCCTGTTGCAGGGGGCTAGATCCAAGTACTCTAGCGTGCAAAAATTGATTTTCGTCCTAGTCATGTCCTCAAGGAAACTGCGCCACTACTTCGAAGCCCATGAGATCACGGTTGTCACACACTTCCCGTTGGAAAGGATACTCCGAAACCCAAAGGCTACCGGTAGGATAGTGGAGTAGGCATTGGAGTTATCTAGCTTTGGCCTCAATTTCGAAAGCACATCAAAGATACAAAGCAGGGCATTGGCAGAGTCTATTGCAGAATGGACGCCAACCCGTGACGAGGAAGTGCTAGAGATAGTTTTTTCCGGAAAGGAATCCTCCCAAGAATGGATCATGTATTTCGGTGCCGCCTTTTCCCTACAAGGTGTAGGGGCTTGCATGCTTCTCGTTGCTCCCACTGGGAAGCAATTGAAGTACATTTTCCAGATGCATTTTCCCCGGGAGGAGGCAACCAACAATACAGCAGAGTATGAAGGGCTCCTTGTCGGGCTCAGGGTCGCCACAAAATTGGGAATCAAAAAGTTGATCATCATAGGCGATTCACAACTTGTGGTTACACAAGTCAATAAGGATTACCAAAGCCCATTGATGGAGGCATACGTCGAGGAAGTGAGAAGATTGGAGGAACACTTTGATGGATTGCAAATAGAGCATGTACCCCGTGCAGAAAACATCATTGCTGATCATTTGTCAAAGTGTGATACGCAAAAGCTTCCTGTGGGCCTAGGAACTTTTGTTCGCCATCTTACTCAGCCCTCTGTATCCCCGGAAACAATGTCCCGAAAGAGGATGAAAATGAACTTTGGTAAGCCTCTCCCGGTAGAGCCCTCCGGGGCACCTGGCAGGGACCCTGTTGAATATAACTCCCATTCGCTTGCCGGGTTGCACCCTCCTACCGGGCCTCAGGTCCTCGCGGTCGAGGAATGTGCCCCCACGAATGTGGAGGTGCCGCTAGTCCTCGTTGCCGAGCCCCAGCCTCCAATTTGGGCAAGGCACATAGTCCACTTCCTCCAACCGGAGAACTTCCCAAAGAGCAAGAAGAAGCTGAAAGAGTAAACCGAAGGCTAGTATATATCAGTTTGTCAATGACACTCGATACAAAAGAAGGCCAAACTGTGTGAAATTGAAGTGCATTTTTTGGGAAGGAGGAAAGAAACTACTGGCAGAAATACACAAAGGCATGTGCGGCTTCCCACATTGGATCAAGGGCATTAGTTGGGAAAGTATTCCGACAAGAATTCTATTAGCCCACAGCCCTCCAAGATGCAGTCAAGCTAGTCACCAAGTGTGAGGCCTGCCAGTACCATTCCAAGAACATTTATCTACCTGCCCAAGCTCTTCAGAGAATCCCTTTGTCATGGCCGTTTTCGTTCTATGGGCTCGATATGCTCGGCCCTTTCCCCCGAGCTATCGAGGGCTTTGAATTATTTTCCGTTGCCATCGACAAGTTTACAAAGTGGCCAAAAGTAGATGCCGTGAGAAAGGTGAATGCTCAGTTAGCTATCAAGTTCTTGACATGATTGGTGTGCCGCTTTGGGGTCCCTACCCAGATCATCACCGACAAAGGCACCCAGTTCACGAGCTGCGCCTTTATGCAATATGTTCATTCCCTCAGAAGTAAGATCTCATTTGCCTCTGTTGCACATCCTAGAAGCAATGGACAAGCTGAGAGGGCGAACGCTGAAGTGTTGCGGGGCATCAAGACAAGAACATTTGATAAGCTACATAAGTGCGGCGGGCGATGGTTCTCTGGTCCCTCGGAACGACAACAAATCGAGCTACCCGGCAGATTCCTTTCTCCCTTGTCTATGGGGCAGAAACAGTTATCCCCACGGAACACATTTACGGGTCTCCTCGAGTTCTTGCCTACGATGAAGTAGCGGAGGATCAGCACTGGCGTGATGATGTTGTGCTTCTCGAGGAGAACCGTCTCTGGGAAGCTACGCGTGCCACACGCTACCAGCAAGCCCTGCGTTGCTATCACAGCCGCAAGGTTCATGCCCGGTGTTTTGAGGAAGGTGACCTTGTCCTTAGGCGCGTCCAGTCCGCCAAGGGTGCAAACAAGTTATCGCCGAAGTAGGAAGGCCCTTACCGGGTGGTACGAGTCACCAGACGTGGTGCAGTCCATCTGGAGACCGGAGATGGCATTCAATTGCAAAATTCATGGAACATTGAGCATCTCCGCAAGTACTACCTGTAAGGCGCTGTCGCGGGATATCTGCAACCACCTATGGGACCAGGAGGCCCCTTGCTGGTCCGGCAGGGGGACGTCGCGTTGCACAAAGAGCAGACCAGCGCATGGCGGCATGGCGGGGAGCATACAAGAAATTTACCCAGGTTCGGGCCGCCTCGAGGCGTAACACCCTACTCCTGCTTTGGTGGATTGATGATGGAATGGTGGTGGTGGAGCATAGTACACTTGCCTGGCAAGGTTTGCCCTTGGGCAGTAGTGACTACGCGCGTACGGTGGTGTGGGTTTCTCTATTTTCCAATCCTTTCTACGGTTGCCATGGGCCTCCTTTTATAGATCAAGGGGCGACCAAAGTGGCAAAGTAGTCATTATGCACTAACAAGATAGCAAACAGTGCTATCATACCTAACTCTGCGGGCTGACAGGGTGCATTAAATGCACCGCTTAGTGTCACATCACTGGTCGCCCGAGAAGGCTTGCCGGGCTTCTTTGCTAGCTCTGTGCTTGTCTTCATGATACGTGGCAAGACGGGTATCATCTACAGGTTCTTCTTGTAGGAACTGGCCGCCATGTGGCTAATGGCTGCCACTTAATCATCCTGCGGCTTGACACCGCATTGGTTGACGACGTGGGTCACGCTTGAGTGCTTGGCAAGGCGGTTTGGCCTCCGCGAGTGCCTGGCAGGCCCTGCCGGGGTGTTTCTGCTATCTGCTTCCGGGGATGGCCTCGCCCCTTGCCGGGCTCGCGTGCCCCACAAGGGAGGCCCTTCTCTTGGTGATGTCTTGCTTCTTATGCTTGGCCTTGGTATCTCTAGTCTAAGTTGGTACTCTAAATCTCTTAGTTTCTTGTACATCTTGGCTTGGGCTGGTGCTTCAATCTTGGTCTTATGCTTGTGCACAGCCTGGGCAACAGACCCAGGGTTTGTTGCACCGACAGAAGCCCCTAGGCCTGCCTCGATCGCGCTGCTGAGCGTCGTCGGGGTAGGGCCTAATAAGTGCACAGGCAGGGTTGTTGAAGAGGCCGCTCACTTGAGGTCCTCTTTTTGCTTCTTCATGAGTCTTGAACCTTGGCCAGTTTTCAGTTTCTCCCCGCGCTGCATAAAAGCCAAGAGTGGTGGGGCCGCTCCATTAATGGCCCGTGAATGACTTTAAAGTACGGGGTAGAAACTGCCAAGTTACTCTTCCCACCACGCCCTTATCCTTAGCCACGTATGTGGCATGCATCGCGCGGGGTAGTTAACGGAGGCGCGTGGCATGGCAGAGCATCATGGCGAGGGCCCGACCGTCTTGAATTGGAGGAGGAGGACGATAGCCGCCCGCTGATGGAGCAGCTCTCCTCCTCGCCTCGCCTATAAAAGGGAGGAGTGGAGGAGGGCAAGGCCATCCATCTTTGCATTCCTCCTCTCCTGTCTTCCGCCTTTGCTGTTTATGTCAAAGAAGTGAGCCTAGGGCCAGCCCCCGGGCTCTAGCTTGAAGTTTCTCCTTGATTTAAAAGAGACACTAGGGCGGCGCGGCGACAACGCCGGAGGTGGCGACTCTGGCATGCCTTCCATCCGGCGTGTGGTAGTTGGTTGCTCCCTATTTTTCTTCCCTACACTGCACCAGAGTGGAGCTATATGGGGGACTCGCCGACAGTAGGGGCAAACCCAACTCTTCACAGGCGCCGCCCTTTCGTTGTGTGGGGGAGCTTTTCGTTTTGCATGCGTCTCTGGGATGTGCAGTGTCTTCTAAAACTAGGTCTTCTAGGGACGATCATGCTCTTCGGAGAATTTCTCGGAGAGCATGGTATCCGAGAACCTTGCCGCAAAAGGGGCTTCGGATGATGGTGTCGCTGAGGGCGGCGGCAACCCACGACGTGTCAAGAATGGGGGAGACCGTTCCGACGAGTCGTGTTTGCCGGTGACTCCGCAACTCCCGCTTGGAGCTTTCGGCAGCACAACCATCCGTCCCTGCCCTCTGGTTCCTTTTTCCTAGCCGGGAGACGGCGCCATCCTGATCCTAGGGAGGCGTCGGGTTCCAGTAGTGCCCCCTCTCCAACCTCTTCGACCTCGTCCTGTAGAAGGACATGAGCAAAGGCATCACGGAGCACCTATCTTTTTTCAATCCTGAACTTGTA
Organism: Secale cereale; assembly: GCA_902687465.1. Taxonomy (NCBI): domain Eukaryota; kingdom Viridiplantae; phylum Streptophyta; class Magnoliopsida; order Poales; family Poaceae; genus Secale; species Secale cereale. The sequence continues at coordinate 451,183,437 of LR738715.1, read as the reverse complement.
GGCAATTGCCAAACTGTAATTCAAATAATGTAATCCCTTGAGTCCATCTTTGTGTTCTTTAATGGTTGTACTTGTATCATCATATGAATGAACAAGATAGATCCTGCTAGGAACCCGTGCATGTCTACGTCCATGCAGAAGTGGAATGCCCCTTTATTGTAATAAAATGAGTTTTCTGGGCAAGCTACCTTGCCAGTACCCTCTTTGTCTGCCGGAGAACTACATCTACCGAGTAACAGACAGAGGGGCCAGCCCTCGCCAACTCCCTTTCATCGAAGGCCACTACAACCATCCCGCTCGAAGCAACGTTCGGGTCTGGGATGGGAGCACCTAAGCCTCCACAAATTGTGGCGATGGTTCCTTATGCACAAGTTATAGCTTACAGAACAATAAATGACATGAGTTTAAGCTTATCTGTTTGGCTTGCCGGGGATTGCAGTGCCGGGCAATCTTCTCAACTCCTTGTCTAACCCAAGTCCACGGTAGGAACCTGCAACTCCATTTAGATGAGAAGGTATGCAGGATGCAATCCTATCTATATGCATATGCAAATGCTCATGAAATGCTTATGCAGTGATCTGGGTGTGATGGTGCATGCATGCAATCTTGGTTGCCCCCCCCCCCCCCCACAGCTCTTCTTTATTTTCTCTTGCATGGGGTCATCGCCTCAGCTCCATACAAGGGGTTACATGCAGCTAAGGCAAGGCCTGTACGGATGGGTGACTGTCGGGCAGGGCCCGACAGCCGTGCCTTGCGGGTAGTACTTGCGGAGATGCTCAATATTCCGTGAGTTTTGCAACTGAGTGCCATCGCTGGTCTCCAGACGAACTGAGCCAGGTCTGATGACTCGTACCACCCAGTAAGGGCCTTCCCACTTTGGTGACAGCTTGTTTGTACCCTTGGCAGACTGAACGCGCCTAAGGACAAGGTCACCTTCCTCAAAGCACCGGGCACGAACCCGCGACTGTGATAGCGACGCAAGGCTTGCTAGTAGCATGCAACACGCGTAGCGGCCCGGAGACGGTTCTCTTCGAGTAGCACGGCATCGTCACGCCGGTGCTCTACTTGCGCTACTTCATCGTAGGCAAGCACTCGAGGAGACCCGTAAATGAGTTCTGTGGGGATAACTGTTGCTGCCCCATAGACCAGGGAGAAGGGAGTCCGCCAGGTAGCTCAGTTTGGTGTCGTTCTGAGGGACCAGAGAGCTACCGGCAGCTCCTCGATCCACCGCCTGCTGTGCTTCTGCAGTGTATCGAAAGTTCTTGTCTTGAGTCCACGCAGCACATCACCGTTCGCCCTCTCAGCCTGTCCATTGCTTTGGGGGTGTGCCACGAAAGCAAATGAGATCTTGCATCCGAGGGTATGAACATATTGCATGAAGGCGCGAATTATGAACTGGGTGCCATTGTTGGTGATGATCCTTGCCGAAACTCCAAAACAACACACAACTTCTTTCAAGAACTTGATAGCTGACTGAGCAGTCACCTTTCTCACGGTAGTCACTTTCGGCCACTTTGTAAACTTGTCGATGGCAACTAACACTAATTCAAAGCCCCCAATTTCTCCGGGTAAGGGGCCGAGGATATCGATCCACCAGACCAAAAATGGCCATGAGAGAGGGATTGTTTGAAGAACTTGGGCATGCAGATGTATTTTCTTGGAATGGAACTGACAGGCTTCACATGTTGTGACAAGCTCAACTGCATTTTGGAGGGATATGGGCCAATAGAATCCTTGCCGGAATGCTTTCCCAACCAATGCCCTTGATCCAATGTGGGAGCCGCACATTCCTCTGTGAATTTCAGCGAGCAGTTCCTTTCCATCCTCCCGGCAGACACATTTCAATTTCACATCGTTTGGCCTCCGTCTGTACATAGTGTCATCGACAAACTGATACATACTAGCTCTTCGGGCTACTTTTTCAGTTTCATCTTGGTCGCCGGGGAGTTCTCCGGTTTGGAGGAAGTGGACAATGTGCCTTGCCCAAGCTGGAGCCTATGGCTCGGCAATGAGGACTAGCGGCACCTCCTCTGCTGCGGGAGCACCAGCCTCGTTCGCGGGGTCCAATGGCCCAGCTGGAGGGGGTGGTCCGGCAGGCTGTGAGGAATTGTTTTCGGCAGGGTCTCTGTCGGGAGCGGACGGCTCTCCCGGGAGAGGCTTACTGTAGTCCAAATTTCTCCTTTTCTGGGCCATTGTTGCTGGGGATACAGAGGGCTCAGAGAGATGGAGAACAAAAGTTCCTGGTTCCACAGGAAGCTTCTGCGTAGCACACTTTGACATGTGTTCAGCTATGCTGTTTTCTGCATGAGGTATGTGCTCTGTTTGTAGCCCGTCAAAGTGCTCCTCCAATCTCCTCACTTCCTCAACGTATTCCTCCATCGATGGACTTTGGTAATCTTTGTTGATTTGTCTCACCACAAGCCGTGAATCTCCTCGAATAATCAGTTCGTTAGTTCCCAATTCTGCTGGAATTCTAAGCCGGGCAAGGAGCCCTTCATACTCTGATGTACTTTTGGTGGTTTCTTCTCGGGCAAAATGCATTTGGACGACGTACTTCAAGTGCTCCCCGGAGGGGGCAATGAGAAGCACGCCAGCTCCAGCACCTTGCAGGGAAAAAGCACCATCAAAATACATAATCCATTCTTGGGGTGATTCCTTGGAGGGGATAGTTGTCTCTGTTATCTCCTCATCAGGGGTTGGCATCCATTCTGTAATAAACTCTGCCAATGCCCTACTCTGAATAGTTGATGTGCTCTCATACTTCAATCCAAAGCTAGATAACTCCAAATCCCACTCCACTATACTGCCAGTAGCCTCAGGATTTCTGAGTATCCTTTGCACTGGGAAACGAGTGACAACCATGATCTCATGGCTTGGAAGTAGTGGCGCAGTTTCCTTGAGGCCATAACGAGACCAAAGATCAACTTTTGCACACCAGAGTACCTCGACCTAGCCCCTTGGAACAAGGAGCTGACGAAGTACACTAGGCGCTGCACCACTTTCTTCCTTGCCGTGTCCTTGGGGTTGCTGTCATTGCCGTGCTCATTACTGTCCCAATTCTCCCCTGACTCTAATGTATTGTACTTGGTTTCCGCATCTTTCACTTCTCGTTATTCCACCAAGGCTGCATTGGCCACTTGGTTGGTTGCCGCCAAGTATAGCAACAACGGCTCTTGGGGTTTGGGCGCAACCAAGGTGGGCACAGAAGAAAGGTAGGCCTTTAACTCTTGCAAGGCTGCATCTACTTCCGGGGTCCACTTCACAGGTCCTGGCCTCTTCAAAATTTTAAAGAATGGCAGGGCACGCTCGGCAGACTTGGAGATGAATCTCCTTAGTGCAGCAATGCATCCTGTTAGGCGCCTTACATCCTTAACTATCCTTGGTGCTTGGATCTTCTCAATGGCTCTGATCTTGTCGAGGTTGGCTTTGATCCCCCGGTGGGACAGAAAGAAACCAGGTAGCTTGCCAGAGGGAACACCAAACACACACTTCTCCGGATTGAGCTTCAAATTGATCTTGAGCAAGTTGGCAAATGTCTCCTCCAAATCCTGGAAAAGGGTGGCCTTATCCTTGGTCTTGACCACGATATCATCCATATAAGCTTCTATATCGCAATTGTGGTTCAAAACCAATCTGGACTGCCGTTGCAAAAGTTGACCCGACACTCTTTAATCCGAATGGCATGCGGATAAAGCAGTATGTACCACATGGAGTGATGAATGACGTCTTCTCATGGTCTTCGTTGGACATGAAGATCGGATGATGTCTGGAATATGCGTCCAGAAAAGAGTGACAACCTAAAGTGGAATCCACAATCTGGTCGATGCGTGGCAAGGGAAATGGATCCTTTGGACAAGCCTTGTTGAGATCTATGAAATCAATGCAAAGCCTCCACTTTCCATTAGCCTTCCGGACTACCACTGGGTTTGCTAACCAAGTAGGCTGTAGTGCTCCTCTGACCAAACCAGCTGCCTCCAGTTTCTTGATCTCTTCGGCAATGAACTGCTACCTCTCCAAGGCCTGCTTTCGGACTTTCTGTTTCATAGGTCGGGTGCATTGGCAGACAACAAGGTGGTGCTCGATTACCTCCCTCGGAACATCGGGGATATCAGATGGTTGCTAGGCAAACACATCGATATTCGCCTGCAGGAAGGCAACAAGCGCGCTTTCCTATTTGTCATCAAGGGTGGCGCTAATAGTAAAGGTACCATCAACGCCAGCCAGCCCTGCTGGGACATTTTTCACTTGAGGTGCAGCAACCTTGGATCTCTTGCTATCGGAGCACTCCGGCACATCGTCAATGGGTGCCTTGCACTCGAAGGGGCACGCTTCTCCGATTCCTTGCCAGAGGTCCTACTATCCTTTCCCTTTCATTTGCTTTCCTTGGCGGGAACTGTTGCTACCGCTGCCTCTGCCACAACCGCATCCCGGTACATCTTATCCATGCAGATAATTGCATCGTTCTCATCTGATGGGATAGTGATGACCCCAAGTGACCCAGACATCTTCAAAGTGTTGTAAGCATAGTGAGATGCTGCCATGAACTTGGCCAGGGCCGGGCGTCCAAGAATCCCATTGTATGGCAGGGGGAGATCAACCACATCAAACACAATCTTCTCAATCCAATAGTTCAGTTCTCCCCCAAACGTTACCGACAGTGTAATCTTTCCCTAGGGATGGCTCCTGCCGGGATTAACTCCTTGGAACGTGCCGGTAACCTCTAGTTCTTCTTCTCCTATCTGAAGCATGTTGATGACTACCGGGGAGATCAGATTGAACCCAGCCGCGCCATCCACTAACATCTTTGTGACCTTGAGGTTGCTAATTGTTGGGGAGACCAACAATGGCAAACACCGTACCGTAGTGGTGCGGCCAGGGTGATCCTCTTCGTCAAGGATGATGGGCGTGCGGGACCATTTGAGTTGCTTCCAGGCCTCTAGCGTTGGCTCCATAGCATTGATCTCTCGTGCCCACCGCTTGAGCTGGCGGTGATAGGTCTGTAAAGATGCACCCCCATCAATGCCCATGGCGTCAATGGCCTTTTGAAACTCCCACTCACTGGTTTCATCTCCATCCCCTCCATTACTCACATTATCACAGACTTCCTTCTCTTGACCCCTGGCGGGTTTTGCTTGGTTCCGAAAGGGTCTGTCGGGGCGGTTTGCTTCACCACCTCAGCCCTTACCACCAGCGGCATTCTGACCCTTTTCCTTGTCATGCTTGTCATATTCTTCCCTCTTCCTCTTGACAAGTTGTTCAACCTCGTAACACTCATGAAGGTCATGGTAGTTGGTCCGATTGATCTTGCAGTATAGCTCATCACCCTTTCCAGCTTTCTTAGTGTCAACGGCTTCCCGGCAGGCAGCGCAAGCGGCAGCTTCCTTGCTGGGGGCCTCTGCCTTGGCCTTCTTGCCAGTGCTAGGTGTGCCTGATCCTTCCATAGTCATCACTTCTTTATCTCTTGGCTTCTTATTGCGCTTCTTGCCCTTTTTCTGACTGGTTGATTCAACCTCATCCTCTGAATCAATATCAGCACAATCTTCCTCTCCGGGCAACTTCCTTCCCTCCTCCATCCGAGCACACTTATCCACCAGTGTGTATAGCTCCTTCATAGTCTTGGGCAACCGCACGTTCATATTGTAACGAACGCGACGGTTGTGCACATCCAACTAGAAAGCTGCTATGACGACTGCCGGATGGATATTTGGAATATTTCTATGAACTTTACTGAATCTCTGTAAATACTTACGGCGGGTTTCTCCTTCCTTCTGCTGGAGGAGTTGCAGGTCGCTAGGCCTGCCGGGTTCCTGGTGGCTACCGGTGAAAGCACCGATAAACTCTTGCAATAGGTCTGCCCATGATGAAATGGAGCCCTCTGGTAGGTGCATCAGCCACGACTTCACGTTGGACTTGAGGGCCAAAGGTAAGTAGTAGGCGAACACCTTCTCGTCTCTTTCCCCGGCAGCCTGAACAGCCATGGTGTAGATGCTCAGGAACTCTGCCAGGTTCAGCCTCCCTTCATACTTCTCAGGTATCTCTGGCATGAATGTGCGGACGAAAGGCCAACAGACTTGTCGCAGTTCTTGCGTGAAGGCCGGGTAGCCGACCTCGAATGGTACGCGCCTGCCAACACCGAACGCAGGCTCGTCAATGTTGGGGCCACCGCTCCCATTGGTCTGGTGGAGGTCGTCGTGGCGTTGATCTGTGACGACGTGCGCGTCTCCCTGCCGCCTATCCTCTGGGACTTGATTTTGGCCAGGACGTGCTCGAGGGCCAGAAGAGGCCATTGAGATGTTGTCGGGTTCTTGATTCTGACGCGCCCGCATCGGCTGCCGTGGCGGGATTGCAACGTGGGGACTGCACCCTCCTTTCGGCCAGTGATACGGGCGGTTGTTATTGCTTGGGGAAGTCGTGGCGGGCAAGCTTGTCGAGGGCCCCCAGCTTTGGCGACATCGAGCAGGCTTTGGATGTTGGCACACCATTCATCCATCTGATCGGATGCTGGTGGAAACCTCAGCAGCAGCAGAGCTCACGCCATAGCCTCTCTGGCTGTTCTTGGCATAGTTGTTGATGATGTCGACCGTATCGTCGCCTGGCTCCTGACGGTGCCAGCGGTGTTGGCCGTCGCGACGCCGCGCCCGTGCGGCTGTAGAACAACCGCCTGGGCAGCGGGTTGCACGGCGGTGGTGCTCGAGGATCAGCAGCTCCGTTGAGTGCACAGGCTCGTCCGGGAGGAGGCACATGCATCGTGTTCGCTCCCGTGACGGGACGACCGGAGGGCGATGGCTCGTCCCGGACCGAGCGCCATTGCTGCTGCTGTGTCCATCGATGGGAGGAGGGGGATGTGGATGGAGTGACCCCCTCGCCCACTCCTTGCGATACGTGGTCGTCGAGGCGCTGTTGATGCTATTCTCTCCCAATGTCTCCTGCCCTTACGTCGGCCGCGGGGGATGTGGTGATGGGGCCGCCTACTCTTACCACGTGCCCTGCAGCAGTCACGTCTTGTCTCATATCCGTGTCTCCCGCGGCATTAGAGGCCACGGGCGGCGTAACCTTCGAGGTGGATGGATGGGAATAAGCACCACACTTCTTCTTGGGCGCCATAGCTGATGGCGCCGTCGAAGCCGAAGATGGCGATGATGATGATGACGCGCCGCACACGATTTCAGGTTCGCGCAAGCGAGCCCCCTACCTGGCGCTCCAAAGATGTCGCGGGTTATCCACGGCCACCTATGGGACCAGGAGTCCCCTTGATGGTTCAGCAGGGGGACGTCGCGTTGCACAAAGAGCAGACCAGCAAACGACAGCATGGCGGGGAGCACACAAGCAATTTACCCAGGTTCGGGCCGCCGCGAGGCGTAAGACCCTACTCCTGCTTTGGTGGATTGATGATGGAATGGTGGTGGTGGATCATAGTACACTTTCACAACAAGGGTTGCCCTTGGGCAGTAGTGACTACACACGTATGGTGGTGTGTGTTTCTCTATATTCCCCTTCTATGGTTGCCATGGGCCTCCTTTTATAGATCAAGGGGCGACCACAGTGGCAAAGTAGTCATTACGCACTAACATAATAGTAAACAATGCTATCATACCTAACTCCGTGGGCTGACAGGGTGCATTAAATGCACCGCTTAGTGTCACAGCACTGGTCGCCCGGCAAGGCTTGTTGGGCTTCTTTGCCAGCTCCGCGCTTGTCTTCATGACACATCGCATGACGGGTGTCATCTGCAGGTTCTTCTTGTAGGAACTGGCCCCCATGTGGCTAATGGCTGCCACTTAATCAACATGCGGCTTGACACTGCATTGGTTGACGACGTGGGTCGCGCTTGACTGCTTGGCGAGGCGGTTTGTCCTCAGCAAGTCCCCGGCAGGCCTTGCCGGCGTGTTTTTTCTATCTATTTCTCAGGATGGCCTCGCCCCTTGCGGGCTCGCGGGCCAGGGAAGGGAGGCCCTTCTCTTGGTGATGTATTGCTTCTCGTGCTTGGCCTTGGCCTCGCTGGTCTAAGCTGGTACTCTGAATCTCTTGGTTTCTTGTACATCTTGGCTGGGGCTAGTGCTTCAATATTGTTCTTGTGCATGTGCACAGTCTAGGGAATAGACACAGGGTTTGTTGCACCGACATGCGTGGCTGTCTAGCCCTGCCCGACAGCCACCTTTTTGTACAGGCCTTGCCCAAGTTGCATGTAACCTCTTGTACAATGCCAGGCGCAGACCCTGAGCAATAGAGAAATAAATGAATCGCTGAGAGGGGGGCGACAAGTTGCATGCATCCACAAGCATATCATGAGCATCCCATGTTCATGTAGATAATATTGCATTTGGCATCATTTTTATCTGCATAAACCATAGGTTCCTGCCGTGGACTTGGTTCCCCAAGGAGAGATGAAAAGAGAAGCAACCTTGTAGTCCCCGACGAGCAAAACAGATAAGTCATTTCCTTTATCCATACGTGTTCTGTAAGGACTTGTGCATAGGAAAACCCTACTGCCTTTTGAAACATAGGTGCTCCCGCCCTTCGACCTGAATGCTGCTTCGGTCAGGATGGTCGCAGTGGCCTTTGACGAAAAAGGATTGGCGGGGGGATAGTCCCTCTTCATGACTTGTGCCCGGTAAGCCTAGCTCCGCGGTAACAAGATAGAGGGCACCAACAAGGTGGCCTGCTGGGGGAAACTTGTTTACTTGGAAGTATAGAGGCATCCCACCTCTGCATGGACACGTTACATGCACGAGTCCCCGGCAAGGTTCATCTTTTTCACTAATATGCTGATCAACAAATACAAATCTTATAGAACACAAACATGGATAAAAGAGATTACATTATTGGAACCAAAGTTTGGCAATTGCCTACATGTTTAAGATTGAAAAAAGATAAGTGCCATGTAATCCCATTCTATGTCCCTCCTTTCCTAGGTACCATGACAAGAGGGGAAGGCGACAAAAGGAGCGCCTGGGCAAATGAGGTGACGAAGGGAGCAACATGAGCATTTCCCCAATCACCGCCACCAGGGCCAACAAGATGCGACAGGGCGAACAAAGCTGGAAGCCACGAGGAGGCTTGCCGGGGTCCTGCTAGAAGACTGCTAAAGAGAAGCAAAGACCCTGAGAGGACGGCCAATCCCCGGCATCCACCTAGGAGAGGCTGGTGACGATGGTGTCGGGGAGGGAGAGGAGGAACGGAAGATGAGGTAGTGGGCCGCCAGTACGTGACGAAGGCTCCATTGCCGTCGTACTCCGACCAGACGGCCTGCCTCCCGCCTCCTCCGTCCTCCCTCATCATATTCCCGCCATCACCGCTCCAGAGGAATACACCGAGGGCCGAGTGCCTGCTACGGCCTGAGGGTGGCGTGCACTTAGGAGCCACGCAAGGTGACAGGCATGGCCCGCCACTTCCTCCGAAGGGACGGCAAACGGTGGTGGAGCCACACGAGACGCATACGGAGCGCCACCACCCATATCGACAGGCAGGAGGGTGCCACAGTATTCAGCGCCAGCCCCGCTTCGCTGAAAGGAGCATTGCTGGGGGTATCTATGACCCCGAGCAATGCACCCCAGGATAGCACCTGAAACCCCAGAGGCCTCCTTGTTGAGATGACGAGCCTCGACGATTCATGGCGAAAGCCGACACCCCTCGTCAAGCGACTAACCCAGACAAAGGAGGAGATCGTTCCGCCACTCAGGCGTCTTTTGACACCTCCCGCGTCCTGGACGCCTCGGCCGTGGCATCTCCCCACATGTCGGACCAGACTCAGTCCCTGAGGCTCGGCACGAGCATTCGACGTCACCAACCACAGGATACTGCCTGGGGCCTGGCCCCAAGCTCTCCCCTTCAGCATAAACATGAAAGCAGGGAATGGAGGAAGAGAGGGGTATGGATGAATGCCTCCGCTCCTCCCCCGCTCCTTCTTTTATAGGCTAGCTGGGGGTGGGGGCTGATTCCCCGATGGGTAACCGCCGCCCTCCTCCACCAATTCAAGAAGGTCGGGCCCCTGCCTTGACGCTCTTCCGCACCATGCGCCTCCGTTACCTACCGCACTCAATGCATGCAACATACGTGGCTAAGGATAAGGGCGTGCTGGGAAGAGTGAATTGGCGGTTACTCCCTCATGCGTTAAAGTCATTCACGAGCCATTACAAGATTGGCCCCAACAAGATTGGCGTTACGTGACGCGCGGAAGATGCTCGAACCGGCCCGGGCTCAAGTTAATGAAGAAGCAAAGACGCTCCTGCACCTTTTCCTGTGCACTGGATAGAGCCTACCCCGACGATGCCCAACGACATGTCTGGGCCAGGCTCGGGGGCTCTTGTCGGTGCAAACATTGGGTCTATTGTCGCACACCGTGCACATGACCAAGGACAAGTTTGCAACATCAAGATCAGATCAAAGCACGAAGGGGTCAGCTCTTTGAGGAATTAGAGAGCTGGTCATGGAGATCAAGACAACCAAAACCAGCCTAAGAGGTAAGATATCACCAGAAGAAGAGCCATCCTTGCCGGGCACGCGAGCCCAGCGGGGTTGGATCGCCCTGGAGGCAAGCCCCCAACATCGCCCCGGCAGGCCTACTGGTGCTCGCGGAGGCAAACCACCACCTCAGAATGATGCTCGTCATCGATCAGTGCGGTGTCAAGCTCCTAAGTGGCTTAGTGGCAGCTCCCTGCCACATGGCAGCCACTTCCTATAGAAAGAACCTCCAAATGACACCTGTCTCGAGACGTGTCAAGCAAGCAGGCGTGAACCTGGCGAAACAGCCCGGCAGGGCCTGCCGGGCGAGCCGTGATGTGACACTGAGCAGTGCATTTTGCACCATTCCAACCGTTGAAAGGATTTGGCCATTCAAACCCTTAGACTCATAGGCGCGGGACCGCTCTCGCCCCGAAGCAACCCTGCCGGGCAAGAGCGCCATGCTCATTTTCCACCATTCCACCATCAACCTATCAAAGCAGGATTAGGGTTTTACGCCTCACGGCGGCCCGAACCTAGGTAAAAACTGCCCGCATGATCTATGTCGTGCTGGACTACGCTTCTCCGCTCTTTGTGCAACATGCCCATCCCCCAGCCAAACCAAAAGGGGCCCTTTGGTCCCATAGGTGGTCGTGGATTCCCGGGACAATTATGCATAATAAACATTGGATATCAGCATGAGTAGGATATGGACACCATAAACATAAATATCATAGAGGCTATGTTGGTTTTGATTCAACTACATGCATGAACATGTGCCAAGTCAAGCCACTTGAAACATTCGGAGGAGGATACAATATCATCATACTACATCACAATTATTTTAACACTATGTTGACCCCCAAGATAATTCATTATCCCCTCCTAGCTACTTAAGCATGGCATGAGAAACTATAATCTCTAAATGTCATTGCAAACATGTTTGAGCAAAATAGGCTGAATCATGGTTGCTAGGTTAAACATATTTACAAAGACGAAAACAAGTTAAGTTCATACCCATTTCTCTCTGCCACAGCCAGTTCACCAAATATCGTCATTATTGCCTTTCACTTGCATGACCGAATGATAGTGCAAGAGTGCTGTGGACTAAGCTGGAATCTCCAAACATTTTATTCAATAAGGATAAGACAAGGTAATATGAGCTTTTTATTAGATAAAAATAATGCAAATGAGAGCCACTCAACAATTTCAGTGCGATCTTCTTCTTGGTACACCTTAAAAACTAGAAAATAAATAAAGAGAAACACACGAAAATATTTTTGGGGTTTTTTGTTTTTTTCTCAAAGAAGGCAATCATAAAGAAAGAAAACAAAAATGAGGAAACTATTTACATGGGAGAGCTCCCAACAGACAAAAGAAGAATCAAGAAATCTTTTTAGATTTTCTTTTAAATACTATAACTAACTAAACTAGAACAAAAGCCGAAAAGAAACATGAAATATTTTTGGATTTTCTCGAAGTTTTTCAAACACACAAGAAGTAACTGAGAAAATAAGTCTAGCACGGATAATACAATGAAAAAGTGTCAACACTGACAACTGGAATGAAATGTGTGAGCATGAATATAATGTCGGTGGAAATACATACTCCCCCAAGCTTAGGCTTTTGGCCTAGCTCGGCAACTAGTCAGTAGCCTGCATAATAGTTAGAGTGATAGCTCACGGAAGATGTCGGTGCAGATGCCTCAGCCCGCTGTTCAGCTACAACTGCCGCGTTATGAGCTCAGGCCTCGCTCTCAAGAACATAATATCTTCCCTTACTATGAACACCAAAGAGAGCAGGTGCAGGCAAATATGTGTCCACAATGGAATTTTTATTAAACAACAATTTATAAGTGAAATGGTGGGGTTCACCACTAAGGTCTTATGACGTTTCATAGCATTAAAGTCCAAGTACTACGTGGGTGGAATAGGGTCATAAGGCCAAGGAGAAACACCCAACTCTATTGCTAAACGTGTGGCATAAATTCCCCCATAAAAATATCCACTACCAGAGTTGTGCTGCAACCTGCGTGCAACAATCGCTCCAAGATTATAACATTGGTCACTGGTGAGAGGGGTGCATACAATGCTTTTTATTCTACCTTGCATCACTCCCCTAGTCTCACCATAGCGAAGACTAGTCAAGAATATCTCAAACTTAGACCTTGGTGGTTCGTCAAGCGAACCATGGAATTGGATTTTGCAGCAGTAGGCAAATCTCTCTAGAGATATGGTAAACGGATTTTCATACAGTTTAAACGACACCCTAGACTCATGGGGATGGAATTTAAATTCTTTGGTAAATGATTCAGTGAGGTTGAGGTGTTGGTTGCACTTATCTGCAATGTAGGGACCGAGTTCGGCATTGTGAACATACTTCTCAAATTCTTCCTTAATGCCCACATGCACCGTATAATCGTTGCATGGCCATAAGCATGATTTGGTGGCGGCATCTCATATGGACTTTTCACTTGGTTCAACATAAGACCGATGAGCGGAGCTACTGCTAGAAGATTCCTCTAAGGACCTCCTCCTCGAAGAACTCCTCCCAAACAAATACATTTTGTTCGCGTACAATTTCTGAAATGTTTAGTCCACAAAAAATTGTCAACAAAACTTCATAATATTGATAGCAACTACTCCCAGGGATGCCTAGAGGCTATTTTGTGCATTCAAACTACTTAGAACTCAAAGAATTCAACATGCAAGCTCATCTACAGCAGCACCAAGGGTAGCTAATTAATCAAAATATAAACCTCTAATGCAAAAACTAATTGGAGCAATGGAGGAGTCACATACCAAGTAACAATCTCCCAAAACTGTTTCGGAAACGGAGCTTCGAGCAAAGAGATCGGCATCCATGGGTTTGAGAGCAAGAACGCGCGAGAGAGAGCAATGTTGATTTTTTTTCTGGAGGTAGGTGTCGGATTTAGGGCTCCGCAAAACCCAAGAAGTTCAAACACAGGGGCGTGAATGAATATCTCTCCCACTCACGTCTACCTAGCGTCTCGCTCTCCTCTCGGTGGGGGGATTCAAGCACACAACAAACAGAACACACAAGAGTTTATCCAGGTTCGGGCCACCGCGTGGTGTAAGATCCTACTTCCTGCTTTGGTGGATTATCCTCGGGCGAGATGGCATATGAGCTAGTACAATGGTTCCTGAGCTCAGGAGGTGAGCTCAGGAGGGTCAGGAGGCAAGTGTTCTTGCTCCTTGCGTGGTGGCAGAGTGTATGAGTTGATCCCTTTCACAGTGGGAATCCTAGCTACTTATATAGGCGGCCACGATCCTCTTCCCCCAAAATGTTTAGGCGGGAAGGGATCCCACAACGGCCATTTTTGAGCGGGAACACAAGGACGTTCCTACCCTGACAAAAGCAGTCTTCGCCTGCAAGAGGATCAGGCGATGACGCGGTGGTGGGCTCGACGGTGACATCCTCCTTGTCGTCCTTGCGGTCTTCGGTCTCGTTGCACCAATGAGGAAACCTTTGCCCCGTTCCTCGGGAACCCGCGGCTGCGCTATCCCCTTTGCACACAAATGGTAACTGTGACGCTGGCGGACGCTGGCACATGCTGGTGTGGTGCGCCATTGCTGACATCACTACCTCATCCTGAGGCAGGCTTGGCCTTGGATTCTCCGCCCCTCCGGAGCACCTGACTGAGGCCGCTCCCGAGGAGGTCTTGACGTCGTTCTCCTCGCGAGGCTTAGCCCCCTCGCGAGGGTCTTGGACAGCTGGTCGATCAGCTGGGCCGTACCAGGCCGTAGTAGGAGCGCGTCGCGGCCCGCAGACAGGCAAGTCTGGTTACCCTGGTTCCTAGTCCGCCCACAGTAGCCCCCGGGCCCAAGGTGCGCGCGGAGTTGGCTTCAGGGCGAAGCCTTAGTTGAGGACGAAGCGTCGCGGGCCCTAAAAGGCTGCGGGCTAGGACGGCGTACGACTGTTGGATGGGACGTGGCGGCTCCGCTCCCCATGTAGCCTTGGTGATCGTGCGACTTGACATCTCCTTGGCGCTGGCGATGGTGGCGTAATGGATGTGACGCCAGTGGCTGGCGGTTGGGCTCCTCCACCCTATAAATGGGACTAGGGCGGGAGGACCCCCCAAGCCGTTTCCAAACCAGCGCCATCTTCCCCCTGCTTGTTCTTTGCTCTTCCCCTTGTCGCGAGGTCTCCATGGCGCCGTCGAGGAAGCAGTCCGCCCCGGAGAAGGGGAAAGCCCCGAAGGATCCAGTCCCGCTGCCAGCGAAGAGAGGCCGCGGTCGCCCCCGCAAGCACGCCGTTGCGCTTGCGGGGACCTCTCAGGGAGGCGGGCGCGGCCTTCTGAGTTCTGCTGCGGCCGCCGATGGACGGCACGGCGCGTACTCCCGTGGTGAAGGTGGTCGTGGCCGCGGATGGAGAGGAGGCGCGCAACGGTGCCTGCTTGCCACGCGTCCTCCACGCCCGCAGCTCCATTCCTTCGACGTGTCGTCGGAGTTCATGGTGTGGGCGGAGAAGCCCGACGGCCCGTGGCTCAGGCTTCCCCGCTCGTTTGGCGATGTGTTACCAGCCGGAGGCCTCGGCGGTATCTGGCTGCAGGCCGACGGTTTCTGTAGCGGTGCGTCCTGGGTGTAGGTTGATGTGGCTCCCTCGGGCGATGAGTTCCTGGAGCGCGGCTGGCAGTCGTTTGCTTGCGCGCGCCGGCTGCAGGGGAGGTGTGCGCTCCACTTCAGGTAAGATGGTGTCTCCACGGTGTTCGTCAGGGTCTTCTCGGGGGAAGGGAGGCGCCTTGGGTGTTGTCCTGAGGTTGATGATGAGGAGGACCACAGGGGTGGCGTCTGGAGAAGCAGCTCCTCCTCCGAGTACGATCTCAGTCCTGGGGGCGCCGTGGGGCCCCCCTCTATGGCGGCAGCAGCTCCTCCAGTAGTGGCGGCCGCGACAAACCACCACGCCGCCGAGCTCGGCACGGCGAGGGGAGGGGGTTGCCTCGCCGCTGCGGTTTGGTGAAGCCAGAGGAACTGGAGGGCTCCGACTGAGCGGTAGCGGCTTTCGCTTCTCCTCCTTTCTTTTCCTTCATGTCCTTTCTGCGTCAAAATTTCAAGTTGCCTTGAGGAGGCGTGTAATGGGCTGTGATATATGTAAGAAGCGAGAACTCGCTGTCATGCTTTTGTTGCCTGGGTGAAATCACTTAGCTTTTATGTGTCATGTCGTCCTGAGGCGGAGTCCTCCTGACTCCGGCATCATGAGCCCCCGAGCGGGGGTGAGCCACTGGGATCTCCTGAGAGCGCTGAGCGCGGGTTAGAACACCAAAGCCTGAGCCGGCTCGGTAGGATAGATTGCGCGGACTGAGAAGCCCGGTGCTAGAGCCTGAGCAGGCTTGGCCAGGCGAGGTCATGGGGCCACGTCGGCAGACGAGGGCCGTTGACCGACCGTGCCCCAGCCCCCACGCGCGAGGCGCGCGAAGGAGAGCGAGTGGCGCAGCTGAACTTTAGAACTGTCAAGAAAAATCCCAAACAAACCAGCAAGAAAGGTCTCAAACCAAATGTAGGAAGCGCGAGAAACACAAGAATTTCGTTGCATGGGATAGAGGAAGGGCTGATAGCCAAGGAAGTAGAAAAGGCTGACAACCAAACACCAGGCAAAAAGAATAAAGGTCGTGTCCAACCCCTACACTATGTCTTCTTCCCAACGTGGAGCTAAGGACTACCACTGGGGCGTGGGTGGGAGCCCCATCTGAGGGCCCGTTGGCAACGCACAGGAGACTCCAAAGCGTGTACAGCCTCAACACATTATTACGTGAGAGTGTCACGGGCGGAGAACTTCACGGGCACGGAGCCTTGATTATGGATAGAATCTCCTGAGGTGTTCGATGTTCCAGGAATTCTATATAGGTATCCCATCTTGCGTCTCCAGGTGCACATCACCAGGCCTAGAGACACGGGCGATTCTAAACGGGCCCTCCCACATGGGCGAGAGCTTGTGTAGCCCCTCACGGGGGAGGACCCGCCTCAGGACCAAGTCACCAACTTCAAGGGTTCTTGCGCGGACGCCACGACAGTGGTACCGTCGTAGCGCCTGCTGATAATGTGCCGCCCTGAGGGCAGCTCGGCGGCGGCCCTCCTCGCCGATCACGAGGTCCATCCGCCAGGCGGTGTCCTGACATTCCTCATTGAAGGCCACGGCCCGTGGGGAGCGATGCTTGACCTCGTGAGGGAGGACCGCCTCTGCCCCGTAGATGAGAAATAAAGGAGTTTCCCCCATAGGTTTGGTGGCAGTGGTTCGGATTGACCACAACACGGACTGGAGTTCGTCGATCTAGCCCCTGCCGCAAACCTCAAGCTTGTTCTTAAAGCTGCGCGTCTTGAGGCCACGCAAGACTTCCGTGTTGGCGCGTTCAGCCTGGCCGTTGCTCCTGGGGTGAGCTACCGAAGCGTAGCAGATCTATGTTCCAAGGTTAGCACAATATGTCCTAAAGAGATTACTTGTGAACTGCGAACCGTTATCCGTGATGATGCGCATGGGACCCCGAATCGTGTCACGAGGCCCTGGATGAACTTGACAGCAGACCCGGCTGGGATCGCACGAACATGCTCTACCTCCGCCCACTTGGTGAATTTGTCGATGGCGACGTACAAGAAGCGGTAGCCCCCTGCTGCCCGAGGAAATGGACCCAGGATTTCCAATCCCCAGACCGCGAAGGGCCAGGAGAGCGGAATCGTCTAGAGGCCTTGCACCGGCTAGTGAATCTGCTTGGCGTGAAACTGGCACGCCTCGCAAGTCCGCACGAGCTCTGTGGCATCGTTGAGCACCGTGGGCCAGTAGAAACCGCTGCGGAAGGCCTTGCCCATGAGGGTGCGGGACGACGAGTGATGGTCGCAGTCTCCACCGTGGATATCAGCCAGCAACTCGCGCCCTTGATTCCTTGAGATGCATTTCAGCGAGACATCGTTGGGGCGCCTCCTGTAGAATTCACCGTCTTGGATGCAGTAAGCTGAGGCCTGTCGAACCACGTGCTCTGCGTCTTCTTCCTTGTCCGGCAGGGTATCGTGTTGCGGGTACATCTTGAGTTCTTGGGTCCAGCAACTATCCCCAGGCTCCGCGACGAGCAACAGGCGGGCTCCGGAGGGTGGCCCGCAGGGCGGGGCACCATCCGGAGGCGCCATTGGTAACCACTGCCGAGGGGAGGCAGGCTCAGGGGCTGACGGTGCTGCTGATGGCTTGAGTAGCCGCACCTCGAAGACGCCTGGCCTTTGAGGCTCTCGTCTGGAGGCTCGCTTGGCGATGTTGTCCGCTTCTTTGTTGGTGCCTCTCGGTACGTGCTCCACCTCCAACCCTTGGAATCGCTTCTCCATCCTGCGCACCTCCTCTAGATATGACCCCATGTGCTCGTCCTTGGGCTTGCATTTCTTGTTGGAGAAGTCGACGAGGAGTTGCGAATCGCCCCTGATGGTGAGACGCTTGACCCCCAGCATAGCGGCGGCCTTGAGCCCAGCAATCAGGCCCTCATATTCGGTGATGTTGTTGGAGACGTTCTCGCCCTACTGGAAGCAGAGCTGCACAGTGTAGTACAACTTATCCTGAGTGGGAGATACCAACACGGTGCCAGCCCCCGCGCCGAGGCATGAGTAGGCGCCATCGAAGTATACTACCCATCCGTCTGGGGCTTCATCGCCGGGGGCCAGCGAGCGGTCTTTGCTGGCCCCTGGTTCCGGTGCGTCAGTCCACTCCGCCAGAAAGTCTGCCAGGGCTGCTCCCTTGATCACTCGCGTGGTGCTGAACTCCAACTGGAACGCTTGAAGCTCGATGTTCCACTCGGCGACCCTCCCGACGACATTCAGGCCCCACAGTACCATGTTGAGAGGATATGACGAAACAACCTTGATGGGGCAGCCTTGGAAGTAGTGGCGCAGCTTTCTGGAGGCGACGAGGAGCGCCAAGAGCAGCTTCTGGGGCATCGGGTAGCGCGAGCGTGCGTCGCGCAGTACTGTGTTGACGAAGTACACCGGGTGCTCCACGAGGGTCAGCGCAGCAGGGTCTGCTAGCGCCTCAGGAGCCTTAGGAGCTTCTTGCTTAGTGGTGGGGCCGTCGGTGCATGCGGTCGAATCTGCCCCTAAGGCCGCGTCAGGGGGTGGCGTGGGCCCTGAAGGTCCCGAGCTGCCCGGTGGCCTTGAGCTCCGGGGCCTTTCCTGGTGCTCCATCACTAGTGCCGCACTAGCAGAGCGAGGCGTTGCGGCGAGGTAGAGAGTCATGGGCTCTAGGGGCCGTGATGCTACCATAACCGGCGAGCTGGTGAGGTATTCCTTGTGGTCCCGAAAAGCGGCGTCGGCCTCCGAAGTCCACTCAAAGGCCCCCTTCTTCCTCATGAGTTTGAAGAACGGAAGGGCGCGTTCCCCGAGCTTAGAGATGAAGCGCCCCAGGGATGTCACACATCCGGCGAGCTTCTGCATGTCCTTTAGGTTTGTGGGCGGCCTCATTTTCTCGATGGCCTTGATCTTCTCCGGATTAGCCTCGATGCCCCGGCGCGATACCAGGAACCCTAGCAATTTGCCGGAGGGTACGCCGAACACGCATTTCTCCGGGTTGAGGCACAGCTTCACCTTGCGCAGGTTGGCGAATATTTCTTCTAAGTCCTAGATGAGGGTTGTGGCCTCCTTGGTTTTAACCACGATGTCGTCGACGTAGCCCTCTGCATTCCTCCCGAGCTGACGGCCGAGAGTGATGTGCATCAGGCGCTGGAAGGTGGCGCCAGCGTTCCTCAGCCCAAAAGGCATGCAGGTGTAGCAGTAGACTCCGCATGGGGTCAGGAACTCCGTCTTCTCCACGTCTTCCACCGCCATCTTGATTTGGTGGTAGCCCGAGAAGGCGTCAAGGAAGTAGAGTAAGTCGCACTCAGCCGTTGAGTCCACGATTTGGTATATGCACGGAAGGGGGAAGGGGTCCTGAGGGCAGAACTTGTTGAGGCTCGTGAAGTCGACGCACATGCGTTCCTTACCTCCTTTCTTTGGGACGATGACGGGATTGGCCAGCCAGTCCGGGTGCCGTACCCCCCGTACGACGCCTGCTTCCTCCAGCTTCCTAACCTCCTGAACGATGAAGGCCTGCTTCTCCAGGGCTTTTCTGTGCGCCTTATGCTTGATAGGGCGCGCGTTGGGGCACACCGTGAGGTGATGCTCAATGACATGCCTAGGCACCCTGACCAAATATGCGGCCTTCCAGGCGAACACATCCTTGTTGGCCCTGAGGAAGCTCACCAGCGCCGCCTCTTACTCCGGATCCTTGCCCGTACTGATGGTGAAGGTGGCTCCTGAGCCTTCTTCATCGACGGGCACTTGCTTCGTCTCGGCGGGGTCCTCGGAAAAGATCTGCTTCTTCTTGGTAGGTGCGGCCTCTGGAGGTTCCGGAGCCCCCTTCGCCCCTGGGCGAGCTGCGGCAGCAGCCCTATAAGCGCGCCCGAGGACCTGGAGGGCGGCCTTGGGGTCCCCTTGGACGGTGAGGACGCCGCTGCTCCCGGGCATCTTGACGGTGTTGTAGCCCGGGTGAGTCCCCGCCATGAACTTTGCCAAGGCTGGGAAGCCGAGGACGGCTTTGTACGGCACGGGGATGGGCGCAACATCAAAATCGATGAGCTCCATCTGGTAGTTAGCCGGTGTGCCGAAGGTGACCGGGAGGCGGATCTGGCCGGGCGGAACGGCCGAGCCCGCGATTCCTGAGAAGGGCTTGGTGGGAAAGAGCTGCCTGTAGGGTACAGGCAGATGACCGAAGGCCTCTGGGGAAAGGACGTTGAGGCCGGCGCCGCCGTCGATGAGGGTCCTCATCATGGCCACCCCACAGATGGTGGGCGTGCACACTGTGGGGAGAGCGCTAGTGCCAGCCGCTTCTGAAGCGAGGTCGCCGGGGCCAAAGGTGATTGCGGGCCCCAGCTCGCTCTGCGCCCGCAAGGCCTCCCGCGGCTGGGCGGCAGCCCAACCTGCCGAAAGTGCGACTTGACGTGCCGGGCAGACGCCGGCGCTTGGGACCCACCGAGGATGCAGGCGACCCCACGGCAAGGCCGCTCCCTGCCGGTGACGCCCCGCAACTCACAGCTGCGGGCCGTCCGCGTGCCGCGACTCCCGGCGGACGGCCGGTGCTGGGTCAGTCGTCGCGCCATCAAAAGCGTGACCGGCGAGGGAACAGGAGGCAGGAGTGGCGGTGAGGACTGCCCCCCAGTGGCCTGGCCGGCAGGAGCATCGTCGAGGGAGGAAAAAGAGTGCCCATGGACGGCGCGGTCCGCTGGCACTGCTTGGTTGACGTGGAGGGAACCAGCCCCCGCGCGGATGCGGCAAGCCGTAGTCATCGTAGCGGTGCTGAACCGGCGAGGGGAGGCGAGGTCGTCGGAGAGGCCAGATTTCAACACGCCCCCTACCTAGCGCGCCAAATGTCTGATTAAGGGCTCTGCAAAACCCAAGAAGTTCGAACACAGGGGCGTGAACGAAGATCTCTCCCACTCACGTCTACCTAGCGTCTCGCTCTCGTCTCGGTGAGGGGATTCAAGCACACAACAAACAGAACACACAAGAGTTTATCCAGGTTCAGGCCACCGCGTGGTGTAAGACCCTACTTCCTGCTTTGGTGGATTAGCCTCGGGTGAGCTAGGATATGAGCTAGTACAATGGTTCCTGAGCTCAGGAGGTGAGCTCAGGAGGGTCAGGGGGCAAGTGTTCTTGCTCCTTGCGTGGTGGCAGAGTGTATGAGTTGATCCCTTTCACAGTGGGAATCCTAGCTACTTATATAGGCGGCCATGGTCCTCTTCCCCGAAATGTTTAGGCGGGAAGGGATCCCACAACGGCCATTTTTGAGCGAGAACACAAGGATGTTCCTACCCTGATAAAAGCAGACTTCGCCTGCAAGAGGATCAGGCGATGACGCAGTGGCGGGCTCAACGGTGACATCCTCCTTGTCGTCCTTGCGGTCTTCGGTCTCGTTGCACTAATGAGGAAACCTTTGCCCCTCTCCTCGGGAACCCGCGGCTGCGCTGTCTCCTTTGCACCGAAATGGTAACTGTGCCGCTGGCGGACGCTGGCACCCACTGGCGCGGTGCGTCATTGCTGACATCACTGCCTCCTCCTGAGGCAGGCTTGGCCTTGGATTCTCCGCCCCTCTGGAGCACCTGGCTCAGGCCGCTCCCGAGGAGGTCTTGACGTCGTTCTCCTCGCGAGGCTTAGCCCGCACACGAGGGTCTTGGACAGCTGGTCGATCAGCTAGGCCGTACCAGGCCGTAGTAGGAGCGCAACGCGGCCCGCAGACAGGCAAGTCTGGATACCCTGTTTCCCAGTACGCCGATAGTAGGTGGTGACGTGGGATAAAGAGATAAGCGAGGGGGCCCACGTGGGGACCATGACCAACTAGGGTGTGCATGGGGCTGCTGGCGCGCTCAAGTGGGTTGTGCCCACCTGGTGCACCCCCCTATGATGTTATTTGTACTAAAAATTCCAAAATAAACAGAAAAAATCGTGTTAGATTTTCAGAGCATTCTTTGCACTTTTATTTTTGGGTCATTTTTTCTTACACGGAAAACAGTAAACAGGCAAAACATGGCATTTTATTTTTATTAAACTAAGAAAAAAAGAAAAAAAAAGAGTTAGGGATAGAGATTTGTGCTCACTAGATTCCTCAACTTCATACCTCTCAAAAATGATTAATTAATAAGGTTGATCAACTCTGATTAACAACCGCTTCCAATTAGCATGAGACCGAAGAATTTTTGCAAAACACTAAGTTACCTCAACGGGGATATGCACATCCCCAACAATAAGTATTTCATATTTCTTTTTGGCAGTAGGTGATGTGGAAACTCCCAATAGCAAGTGTTGGGGAATTTTCAATAATATTGATGCCATTTACTTGAAATTATTTCTTCGGAAAGTGCACCGAGTGCTCATTACCATTGATATGAAACATGACCTTGCTTTTTTTGCAATTAATAACAGCCCCTACAGTGCTTAAAAAGGGTCTACCAAGAATAATAGACATATTGTTGTCCTCGGGCATCTCAAGTATAACAAAGTCAGTTAAAATAGTAACATTAGCAACAACAACGGGCACATCCTCACAAATACCGATAGGTATAGCAGTTGATTTGTCATCCATTTGCAAAGATATCTCAGTAGGTGTGAGCTTGTTCAAATCGAGTCTTTTATATAAAGAGAAAGGCATAACACTAACACCAACTCCTAAATCACATAAGGCAGTTTTAACATAATTTATTTTTATGGGGCAAGGTATAGTTGGTATTCCTGGATCTCCAAGTTTTTTAGGTACTCCTTCCTTAAAAGAGTAATTAGCAAGAGATTTCAGCTTCCAGTATCTTTCTTTTATTAGTGATGATTTATTTCATATACTTTTCATAAGGGGCCATCTTTAGGATATCCGTTAAGCGGATGCGCAAAAAGACCGGCCTAAGCATTTCAGCAAAGCGCTCAAATTCTTCATCATATTTCTTCTTCATTGGTTGAGGTGGGAAGGGCATGGGTTTTCATACCCATGGTTCTGTTTCCTTTCCATGTGTCCTAGGAACAAAATCTCTTTTATCATATCTTTTATTTTTAGGTGGTGGGTTATCAAGCTCAACAACAGGTTCTATCTCAATGTCATTATCTGGTTGTTTATCATTGTCTGGTTGAGTTTCTTTATGAACATCATCATTTTATTTACCATTATCACTAGATGAATGTTCATTACCAGATTGAGTTTCGACATCATAGATGGAGACAACATTACTAATTTCAGGAGGTATTTCAGGTTCACTAGAGGT
Organism: Secale cereale; assembly: GCA_902687465.1. NCBI lineage: Eukaryota > Viridiplantae > Streptophyta > Magnoliopsida > Poales > Poaceae > Secale > Secale cereale. The sequence goes on along the minus strand of LR738715.1, from coordinate 451,160,234 downwards.
GTGTAAAGTCCTATCATTTTTCTTCTTCTTTTTCTTTATAGAAGGACTAGGTGCACGAGTGTTAAGTCTTTGTGAATATTGTTCAATTCTCTTAGGGTGACCTTCAGGATAAATTGGCTCTTGAGTCATTTTATCTCCTCTAGTTGCTACTCTAACAGCAAAACCATTTATATTATTATTCATTTCATCGAGCAATTCTTTCTGAGATTTAGCAACTTGTTCTACCTGAGTTTCAACCATAGAAGCATGTTTTCGCACACCCCTAACATCATTAGAGATTCTAAATTACAAGTCACTCAAGCGAGCAATCATACCAGAGTTGTATTTCAATTGTTTCATGACATTGTCATTGAAGTGATCTTGTTTCATAATATAGTTATCAAACCCATAAAAGCATTGACTAGGATGTTTATTGTAAGGGATATCACATTCATCAAACTTTAACAAAGAATTTACCTCGACTACCTTGGGCGGTGGTATGTTATGCCCGTGTATCTCTTCAATAGGTGGTAAATTCTTAACATCCTCGACTTTAATACCTTTTTCCTTCATACTTTTCTTTGCCTCCTGCATATCTTCGCGACTAAGATATAAGATTCCTCTCTTCTTCGAAGTTGGTTGAGGTGATGGTTTAGGAAGGGTCCAATCATCATAATTTTTCAATATATTATTCAATAATTCCTTATCTTGTTCAACAGTCCTTTCCTGAAAAACACAACCAGCACAACTATCTAGGAAATCCCTAGAAGCATCGATGAGTCCATTATAGAAGACTAGTGAACATGCCCGTGCGTTGCAACGGGTGAACAAATGTCACACACCCTTGTAAGTATGAATAAGATCCTCCCTACCCGCCTCCCCCCCCC
>LR738715.1:451127835-451159273 GCA_902687465.1 Secale cereale | reverse complement strand
CCCCCCCCCCCCCCACACACACACTGGTCCACATCCATAATTTCAGCATGATGCCCACCCCATGTCGCCACTTCACTCATGTGATTTTTTAAATTGCAATGGATATCAAAGCATTAAAAACCTATTATCTGCAATATTCTCATTATATAAAAAGTTGAAAATGTATGAAAAAAATAAACAAATGATTTATTGCAAAATAGACAGCATGGTAAGTGGTACCTACGGGGTAGGACCTTGTGAGGTGGCCGCTGCCTTTTGGTGAACTACAAGGTGACCTCGCTAGATCTAGCATGGGGCGACGTTATAGCATGGTATCATTTTACTTTGTGCAGTGATAACAAATTCTTGGATACAACAAAACGAAAATAGACTTATTTTTTATCTTATTTCAATAAAAAAATGTCCATGCTTTCTTTCATCCTTCCTAGCCTCCTTGAAATTGCAAAAAGAAAGAAATACAATTTCATGCGGGGTTAATTGGTACTCGTAGACTAAATGCATGACCGGTAACTGACAGTAGTTAAAGTAAAAGCACATATGCACGTACGTTCCAACACTTTTTTATGTATATACAAATTAAATGAAAATTATGTGTGCAAAAGATATGTGGAAACATGAACCAATCCTTTCAACCGTGATATGGTTCTTTGATTTTGGTCAATGCAACTAAAATTTTAATGAGTAATAAAAGGTTCAAATGGGGGAAACATTAAAGCAACATACATTTTATTATGCATCATCTATCAACACAATGGTTAACTGAACTAAGAAAAACAATATCACTGTTATAGGGAAAAAGAGGCAATGTTGACTATTATAATGTTATTACCTTGTTAGGAGAAAGCGACACACATGATGTCATTTAAGTCAACGTATTTATTTACTATGCGAAGGTGTTTTAAATTTGTAGCAACATTCAGTTGTTGTTTTTTTTAGCATACTTGAATACATAATATTATACTCTCTTCGTAAAGAAATATAAGAGCGTTTCGATCACTAAAGTAGAGATCTAATTAAACGCTTATATTCTTTCCGGAGGGAGTACCTGTATACCGGTGTATATATCGGTTTGTTCCTTCGAGCTTACAAGATTACATACGAAGAAGATCAGAGGAAATGCATGCACTGTTAAATCTCATCATGTGCCCACCAAAATTTTCATCCGGAAAAACAGCTTGCTCTCCTTGGCAAGCCTTCTCTGCATATTACTGAAGAATAAATAATTAGCTTTATGTTATGCAACTAATTAATAACTGAGAATTAATTAATTTGGCTCAGCACTCAGCTCGATTTCAGACAGAACGAACCCTAAGACTGGTGTTCATGAAGATTTATTCACAACTACAAAGTGTTAATGGTAGTAGTGGCCCTAAAAAGTAAGGGTAGTACGCATTAGGAAAATATCTTGATTCAGATAGCAAAGCTGAGCCCCATTACTAAATGCTGCAGTGATCTACGAGTACAATCATAACCCCAAAAATCAGTTATGTAATTATCACCCATAATTATTTGCCATCCTAATTAAATTCTCTAGCAATTTGCAGGAATTTGATTTATTTAGTGCACAATGAAATGTATGTAGCGAAGGCATTCATACATACAAATGCATCAATTGCTTACATATGTGGATGGAGAATTTCATGGATTGAAATTGGACCGGATGAGTGGATTGTGTTCCTGCTACAGATTGTTAAATTGCAACTCTTTGGGTGGATCGGAACCACATAGTCAACAGAGAGAACAATAATATTTTGATCATCTCACATCCTGATTCCTGAAGCACAAACGGAGGAGATTACCCCAGGTTCAGGTTTTTTTATATCATCTATCGTAGTGGAGTTGGGTAGGACTATAGGAGGAGGGAGTTCTGAAGCAGGGGAAGCACAGGAGGCCGATTGGGAGTGGCAGCACGCGGCAGAGGAGGGGCACCGCTGCAAATTAAGGGCAGACAAGACATTGACAGGTTTGCAAGCGGCCGCGCGCTGACGCTGGCACTGGACGACCTTGCGAGCTTGCAGCTGCAGAGCGACCTGTGCTGTTAGCTACCTCAGGTCCCAAGGGAGACGCTGAGCATCTTGCGGCATGCGCTCCCAAGGCTGAGCGGATGAATGTTATTCATCTCGTTACCTCCGCGCCCAAGGATGACGCCGGCATAGCTGAGCAGCCGACATGCCATGGATATGAATGGATTCGCCTCTGGCCTTCGGGCACATCAGAACTGCATGAACGGACCGGCTCCCCATGAATCTCGGTGGTGGTCGGTGCGGGGTGCAGCGAGTGCGGATGCCAGGAGGATGGGGAGGGCTGGACCGGCTAGGGGAGCGTGGCAGGGGCTCGACCAGCTAGGGGAGCATGGCGGCCGCGCATCGTGCTGGACCCGGCGGGCAGAGGCAGTTGGGTATAGGTCACGCGGATGGCATGAGGCTCGATCATTGTCCTCTGTCTACCTTGACGTGAGTGAGGCTGAGAACTCATCAGTCTCAGCGCGACCCTTCCTTCATGGCGCCGCCAGGGTCAGATCGAAGGGGGGATACAAGCCGCTGCTCACTCCGTCTCTTGTCTTCTTCAACCGACTACTCCCTCCGTTCCTAAATACAGTATAAGTCTTTGTAGAGATTCCACTATGAACCACATACGGATGTATATAGATGCATTTTAGAGTGTAGATTCATTCGTTTTGCTTCGTATGTGGTTCATAGTAAAATCTCTCCAAAGACTTATATTTAGGAACGGAGGGAGTATATGCTAAGACATATTATTACATACACGTAGCTCCATCTGCTACTCAACGTTTTGCAGCAGTAGTAGACGACGTCGGAGGATCCCGCTTGCATGGCCACGAGGTAGCAGCGGGTGCAACACGAGCAACGGGTGGCAGCAGCAGCAAGATCCGGCTCAAGGGGACGAAGCGTCTGGATGCGGCCAACCCAACCCATGCACGTGCTCCCCCACCCAGTCCTAGCACTCCCAGTCCCATTGGCTAGCCTCTCAATGTAGGATCTCCTCCCTGCTCGCGTATCCCATAGATGCATTTACTTGCATGTTGGTTTGCAGGTGCAATAGTGAGGGGATCGGGGGAACTCATGGGTGCTAATTTCTGTCGGTCTAACGGCTAGGAGGCTCGGGATTGATCGAGGAGAGGGGGTCGAGAGAAGGGTTTGAGGGAGATAAAAAAGGATTGGTGCCGGCAATTTTTAGGGAAAACTGGACATGGGTGGGACTACGTACGGATGGAGGTGAGGGGAGAGGTTGTTCGATCAATCACTAGTTTTTTTGTTTGTTTTGGAATGATCGAGAGGCTTGATGAAATATGAAGTTGGCAAAGTTACTTTTTAGACTGGACACACCCACATGGACATTGTTAAGTTTTGGGTTGGGTTCTTTTAAATCTTAGCCGTCAATTTCTATGGTTGACATAAAATCATAGGATACAAAAGGGTGACTTATGGAGAACTATGAAATCATATGTCCTTTAATATTAGGTAAAGATATCAAGTATTTCATTTTTCTTAAGTGGATGATCGGGCAAAGCATTTAGCAAATCGAGAATCCTCCCCCAAGATTGTGGCAGACACTTTTCTTCAATTTTCACAAAGTTAAATATTTCCTGCAAGGCAGCTTTTTTCTTATGAGCAGGAAAATATTTCTTAGAGAAGTAATAAATCATGTCCGGGGTACTATGCACAAAACCAGGAGTAAGAGTATTGTACCAAGCTTTAGCATCACCCTTTAATGAGAATGGAAATAACTTGAGAATATAATAGTAGAAAATTTTCTCATCATGAGCAAATAGGGTGGCTATATCATTCAACTTAGTGAGATGTGCCACTACGGTTTCAGTTTCATAGCCATGGAAGGAATCAGACTCTACCAAAGTAAATAACTCTAGGTCGACAGAGAACTCATAATCCTTATCATTAACAAAGATAGGTGAAGTGGCAAACTGAGGATCACATTTCATTCTAGCATTCAAAGGTTATCATTAACATAACCTTCAGGTACTTTTGGCAATTCATATCTAGGATGGCTAGATCTAATAGGTGTTTCAAAATTTTCACTTTCAAGCACTTCATCAGTTTCAACAGTCTCATCAATTGCAGCATTGTCAATATCATTAAGTCTAGCAAGTTGTTCATCAAGAAGTTCACTCAATGGCACAGTCTTATCAAGCAAGGTACTAGCATCATCGTAAGTGTCATTCATAGCAGAAGTAGCATCATCAATAACTTGCGACATATTAGGATTAATAGCAGAGTGTGGTGTAGTAAGCTTCCTTATAACTGAAGGAGAATCAAGTGCAGAGTGTGATGGCAATTCCATACCTCCACTCGTAGTTGAGGTAAAGATCTTAGTTCTGTCGTCCTTCAGATTCTTCATAGTGATAGATAGATAATAATCCCAAGTTACTCAACTAATATAGCTATGCTCCCCGGCAACAGCGCCAGAAAAAGGTCTTAATAACCCACAAGTATACGGGATCGCAACAGTTTTCGAGGGTAGAGTATTCAACCAACATTTATAGATTCGACACAAGGGGAGCCAAAGAATAGTTGCAAGTATTAGGAACTGATTTTTCAATTCAGCCACACCTGGAGATTAATTATCTGTAGCAAAGTGATCAGTAGCACAGTAGTATGATAGTTTTGATAGTAGTGGTAACAGTAACGGTAACATTGATAGCAGTGATTTTGTAGCAGTGGCAATACTAACAGCAGAAGTGATAACTTAGCAAGATCAAGATGCAGGAAAATCATAGGAATTGTATCAGCAATTTGTTGGATGATATTCATCATGTAACAGTTATAACCTAGGGCGATACGGCACTAGCTCAAGTTCATAAATATAATGTACGCATGTATTTCGTAAATAGTCATACGTGCTTATGGAAAGAACTTGTATGACATCTTTTGTCCAACCCTTCCGTGGTTGTGGGGTCCATTAGGAAACTAAGGGATATTAATGCCTCCTTTTAATAGAGTATCGAAACAAAGCATTAGCACATAGAAATACATGAACTCCTCAAACTACGGTCATCATCGGAAAGTATCCCACATATTCTCACTACAGGGTTTACGGATCATAACACAGAATAGGTGACTGATGAGGACATCACTAACAAGGTTACACCCATAGCTCCAACTGACACATATACAGGACCAATTACTAGAGCTCGCGCACGCCAATTAAATTACCAGGTACTTTCGTTTCTTGGTAATGAATCTAATATTCATGAGAATATGATGCTGCCTAAATTGGATACATTTGTCTTGCTTACAAATGAAGGGCCTAGCTTGGACAAGAAGGATGAACATTGGAGCAAGATCAAGCATGGAGATGATGGCATCCGCAAGGGGAACAAGAATGGAGTTACAATTGATGATTTCAGGACTTTGAAGCCACCATAATGAGTGTGAGAAGGCTTGAACGAAATATAAAAGATGCCACTTCATAAATTTCGTCCAGAGGCTATTATAGGTGCTGCGTCACCTTATTATTGGGCCAGGCCCATGTAATTTCGAAATACTTGAGTATAGGCTATTTTTAGAGTCCGTATGTGTGGGGAAACAAGAGTTAGGGTTGGTTTCGGACCCCTCCACCAAGGGCCACGAAATTCCCCCCCTTCCCCCCCATATATATAGCCCTTAGGGCATCGTTTAGACTTTGGGTTTTGTTTAGATTAAAGTTCGCCATAGCTGCAACTTCGCGTACTTCGTTTGTGTTCAACGACCAGACAAAGACGTCACAGAACCCCACTTGATCAATAAAGCTTTCCTCTTGAATTCGTTATATCTAGATTGCAATCTCAGTTTCTTGCTTGTTCTTCGTTTTCCTGCAGGAAACAGACCTTCGTGGTCAGGTTGATCGTGCTCGGGCGTGGTCAATAACCTCTCGGAGTTGGTTTAGCGATTGCTAAGGCACGACGTCCTCGCACGTTCGTAGTCGGATCGTCAAAGTCGACTTCCTCCAAAACGATAGCCACCATCTCATCGAAAGACGGGACACCTTTGCCTCCATCAAGTGGTATCAGATTTCCAGGTTGCTCGGTGAGATTTTACAGTTTTTCATAGTTTAGATCGAGTTTGTTCTTCATGCCTATAGTCCACGAAAAATCCAAAAAAAATTAGGGTTAGTTCATCCCATCCGAACCAACTTGAGCCTTTGCATAATCTTTTCTGTATTTGCTTTGTTGATTTTGCGGTTGCATCGTCGTGTCAAGTTGCTGGTCTTAGCGTCTAGTTCTTTAGAGTTTCGAGTTCTGTTCACAGTTTGTCACGCCGCCGCCGCACCATATTCATCGCCGCTGCCATACCACCATCGCTGCCATATCCCACCACTGCCACCACATACCACCACCGCTGCCATAACCTACCACTGCTGCCATAACCTACCACCGCTGCCATATCCTACCACCATATATCCACCGCCAATCCGAGTTCTTTTCATATTAGGTTTGTTCTTGAGATCCATCTAGGTTTCGGATTTGTGTTTCCTTGCCTGCGTAAAAAAGAGTCTGGAGAACCCCGGGCAGTTTATAGGCCAAAATTTCGGCAGGTGAAAATATTTTTTTCCTATCCTATTTTTGGCCATTTCTGAGTCTTTTGAGACACATGCCACCATACTGTTTTTTTACCGCACTTTTTCGTCGTTGCTGCCCTGATTCCGAAAACAAAAATCGCCAAAAAAAAATCCGTACCTATCATCTTAGTTTGACTTGGGAAGTGTTTTGAGACACTCGCCATTATAGTAATTTTCGGTAAAAAAAAGCTGCGCAAAAAAAAAGAGCGCAAAAAAAGAGGCAAAAAAAAACTTATGAGTGTGCTTTTCCCTTTATTACGTGCAGCGCCGTGATTTTGTTAGTGTTCTAGGCTCGCGTCTCTAGTACGGTATAGCCTAGGACCAGCACAGTACCGTCGTTGAGCGTTTATTCAACTTTGCATCTCTGAATTGATTATTGCTGACCCCTTTTGCTACCATCTTATAAGCCTTCCCAGCTCCACATACATCTACGTCGTGCGTTTGACTCTCCCTGGTAATCGCTTTATCCAAGCTTTGAGAGTTTTGACTACCACGGTTGCCGATCACCACCTGCTGCTGGGTAAGAACTGGTAAGAATTTGAGATTTGCTTGTCGGATTTGTGACAGCCGCCACCACCACCACTTATTAGTAGTATGTAGGATCATATTCTTGTGTGTTTCTATTGCTTCTAACCATGCCAGGACCACAAGTCGATGAGACTGACTGGGAGAACTTGACGAACAGGGAGCTTCATGATAAGTTCCAGCACATGATGAGTGTACAGGTGCAAGATGTGCTAAACAGATTTGACGAGGCCATGGAGAAGATAGATGGCATGGAGAAGACTTTGAAACAAAGCTCGATAACAACTTTGCAGAATTGCTTTTGCGTTTTCCACCACCACGGGCTGCTGCAGCTGTCCTACCTCTACAACAACAACAACAACAACAACAACAACATCGCCTTCCAAATCAAGTGGGACGAGCACAGCGCGTTCCCCTTGAGACTGGTCAAGCTTCTGGTGCCGCTGTTGATGTTTCTGTAGCCCCTGCTGCTACTGCAGAGGTGGAGGACCATTACGAGGAGGAGGTTGACCAAAATCAGAACTACGTGCAACCACCTGCACCACCACCACCAGGTCGTCCTCATGCATATCATCACAACGGTAGGGCTGCACCACCACCTGAGGTACATGACCATCTTCCTAAACTGAAATAATATTCCACCATTTGAGGGTAGATATGTTCCTGATATATATCTTACTTGGGAGTTAGAAATTGAACAACGTTTTACATGTTTAAACTATCCCGAGGAGAGACGTGTTCCTGCTGCTGTTTGTGCTTTCACTAGTTTTGCATGTGTTTGGTGGTCTGAACATTGTAGATTATATCCTATTCCAGCTACTTGGGCTGCTTTGAAAACTGCTATGCGTACTCGTTGGGTTCCACCATATTATTAACGTGAATTACTTAAAAAATTGCAGCGCTTAAGACAAGGAAAAAATTATGTAGAAGAATATTATCAGCAATTACAAACTGGCCTGATTAGATGTGGTATAGTTGAGGAGAATGAAGCTATGCTTGCACATTTTATGGGTGGATTAAATAGAGAGATTCAGACCATTCTAGAGTATAAGGATTATAATAATATCACTCGTTTATTCCATCTTGCTTGTAAAGCTGAACGTGAAGTGCAGGATCGACAGGCATTGGCGCGGACTAACTTTTCTGCAGGTCGACCTTCATCATGGACACCGCGTGTATCCTCTACTTCCACACATTCTACTGCACCGACACCTCCATCAGCTGTTACCTCCAACCGTGATACAAGGAAGCAGGCACAACCACCATTATCTGCCAAGAGCACACCTATTGAGCCTGCACAGAGTTCTTCTTCTTCCATGGCATCAACAGGGCACACCAGTGATATTATTTGTCGCCATTGTAAGGGAAGAGGACATTTTGCGAGAGAATGCAAATCTCAACATGTGATGATTGCTACTGACGATGGTGGATATGAGTCCGCTAGTGACTATGATGAGGAGACTTTGGCTCTTATTACATGTGAAGAATACGGTGGAGACAATTCTGATCATGAGACGCAATACATGGCTCCTGAAGATGCTGACAGGTATGAATGTTTAGTTGCTCAACGTGTTTTGAGTGTGCAGGTTACACAAGCTGAGCAAAATCAGAGGCATAATTTGTTCCATACAAAGGGAGTCGTGAAGGAACGTTCTGTTCGCGTGATCATAGATGGAGGGAGTTGCAACAATTTGGCTAGCATGGAGATGGTGGAGAAGCTATCTCTCACCACAAGACCACATCCACATCCTTACTACATCCAATGGTTCAACAACAACGGCAAGGTTAAGGTAACACGTACTGTTCATGTGCATTTTAGTATCTCTACATATGCTGATTATGTTGATTGTGATGTGGTACCTATGCAAGCATGTTCCTTATTACTTGGTAGACCATGGCTATTTGATAAGAATTCTGTACACCATGGTAGAAACAATGAGTATACTCTTGTTCATAAGGATAAAAATATTACTTTGCTTCCTATTACTCATGGTTCCATTTTGAAAGATGGTATTAATAGAGCTAATAAAGCAAAATAGGAGAAAAATAGGAGTGAAAATCAGATTGTGCAAAAGAATTTGAGCAGCAAATGAAGCCTAATAATAAACCATCTATTGTTGCTTCTAAAATTAAATTGGAAAGTGCATGTTTATTTGCCACCAAATCTGATATTGATGAGCTAGATTTTAGCAAATCTGTTTGCTATGCTTTTGTGTGCAAAGAGGCATTATTTTCATTCGAGGACGTGCCTTCCTCTTTGCCTCCTGCTGTCACTAACATTTTGCAGGAGTTCGCCGACGTTTTTCCACAAGACATGCCACCGGGATTACCACCTATTCGAGGGATTGAGCATCAGATTGACTTAATTCCCGGTGCATCGCTATCCAACCGCGCACCATACCGTACCAATCCAGAAGAGACGAAGGAGATTATGCGTCAAGTACAGGAGCTACTCGACAGAGGTTATATACGCGAATCCCTTAGTCCTTGTGATGTTCCTATTATTCTAGTGCCAAAAAAGGATGGTACATCGCGTATGTGTGTTGATTGTAGAGGCATTAATAACATTACTATTCGTTATCGTCATCCTATTCCTAGGCTCGATGATATGCTTGATGAATTGAGTGGCTCTACAATATTCTCCAAAGTTGATTTGCGTAGTGGATACCATCAAATTCGTATGAAATTGGGAGATGAATGGAAAACAGCATTTAAAACTAAGTTTGGATTATATGAGTGGTTAGTCATGCCTTTTGGGTTAACTAATGCACCTAGTACTTCCATGAGATTAATGAATGAAGTTTTACGTGCTTTCATTGGAAGATTTGTGGTAGTTTACTTTGATGATATATTGATTTTTAGTAGATCTTTGGAGGAACATTTGGAACATTTACGTGCTATTTTTATTGCTCTACGTGATGCACATTTGTTTGGTAACCTTGGAAAGTGCACCTTTTGCACCGACCGAGTATCTTTTCTTGGCTATGTTGTTACTCCACAGGGAATTGAGGTTGATAAAGCCAAGATTGAAGCTATTGAGAGTTGGCTGGAGCCCAAAACGGTCACACACGTGAGGAGTTTCCTTGGCCTCGCTGGATTCTATCGGCGTTTTGTGAGAGATTCCAGCACCATTGCTGCACCTCTCAATGAGCTTACAAAGAAGGATGTGCCTTTTATTTGGGGTACTGCACAGGAAGAAGCATTCACGATATTGAAAGATAAGTTGACACATGCTCCTTTACTCCAACTTCCTGATTTTAATAAGACTTTTGAGCTTGAATGTGATGCTAGTGGAATTGGGTTAGGAGGTGTGTTATTACAAGATGGTAAACCTGTTGCATACTTTTCTGAAAAATTGAGTGGGCCTAGTCTGAATTATTCTACTTATGATAAGGAATTATATGCTCTTGTTCGGACTTTGGAGACATGGCAACATTATTTATGGCCCAAAGAATTTGTTATACATTCTGATCATGAATCTTTGAAGCACATTAAAAGTCAAGCAAAACTGAACCGTAGACATGCTAAATGGGTTGAATTCATAGAGACTTTCCCTTATGTTATTAAACACAAGAAGGGAAAAGAAAATGTTATTGCTGATGCATTGTCTCATCGTTATACTATGCTTTCACAACTTGACTTTAAAATATTTGGTTTGGAGACCATCAAACATCAATATGTGCATGATGTTGAATTTAAAGATGTATTGCAGAATTGTAAAGAAGGGAGAACATGGAACAAGTTCGTCATTAATGATGGATTTGTGTTTCGTGCTAACAAGCTATGTATTCCACCTAGCTCTTTTCGTCTTTTGTTGTTGCAGGAGGCGCATGGAGGAGGATTAATGGGACACTTTGGCGTGAAGAAGACGGAGGACGTACTTGCTACACATTTCTTTTAGCCAAAGATGCGACGGGATGTTGAGCGTTTTGTTGGTCGCTGCACTACATGTCAAAAAGTTAAGTCACGACTCAATCCTCATGGTTTATAAATGCCTTTGCCTGTCCCTAGTGTTCCTTGGGAAGATATATATATGGAATTTGTTTTGGGTTTACCTCGAACAAAGAAGGGGAGGGATAGCATATTTGTTGTCGTGGATAGGTTCTCGAAGATGGCACACTTTATACCATGTCATAAAAGCGATGATGCTGCTAATGTTGCTGATTTGTTCTTTCGTGAAATTATTCGCTTGCATGGTGTGCCAAATACTATTGTTTCAGATCGTGATACTAAGTTTCTTAGCCACTTTTGGAGATGTTTATGGGCTAAGTTGGGGACTAAACTGCTTTTTAGTACTACTTGTCACCCCCAAACTGATGGACAAACTGAAGTAGTCAACAGAACTTTGTCTACTATGCTTAGGGCTGTTTTGAAGAATAATAAGAAAATGTGGGAAGAATGCTTGCCTCATATTGAATTCGCTTATAATCGTTCGTTGCATTCTACTACTAAGATGTGCCCTTTTGAAATTGTCTATGGTTTCCTACCTCGTGCACCTATTGATTTGTTGCCTCTTCCATCTTCGGAGAAGGTTAATTTTGATGCTAAACAACGTGCTAAATTGATCTTAAAAATGCATGAGTTAACTAAGGAAAATATTGAGCGCATGAATGCTAAATATAAACTTGTTGGAGATAAGGGTAGAAAACGTGTTGTCTTTGCACCTGGAGATCTTGTTTGGTTACATTTGCGTAAGGATACGTTTCCTAATTTGCGCAAGTCAAAGCTAATGCCACGTGCTGATGGTCCTTTCAAGGTGTTAGAGAAAATAAATGATAATGCATATAAACTTGAGCTGCCAGCAGATTTTGGGGTTAGTCCCACATTTAACATTACAGATTTGAAGCCTTACTTGGGTGAGGAAGATGAGCTTCCGTCGAGGACGACTTCAATTCAAGAAGGGGAGGATGATGAGGACATCACTAACAAGGTTACACCCATAGTTCCAACTGACACATATACAGGACCAATTACTAGAGCTCGCGCACGCCAATTAAATTACCAGGTACTTTCGTTTCTTGGTAATGAATCTAATGTTCATGAGAATATGATGCTGCCTAAATTGGATACATTTGTCTTGCTTACAAATGAAGGGCCTAGCTTGGACAAGAAGGATGAACATTGGAGCAAGATCAAGCATGGAGATGATGGCATGCGCAAGGGGAACAAGAATGGAGTTACAATTGATGATTTCAGGACTTTGAAGCCACCATACTGAGTGCGAGAAGCCTTGGACGAAATATACAAGATGCCACTTCATAAATTTCGTCCAGAGGCTATTATAGGTGCTGCGTCACCTTATTATTGGGCCAGGCCCATGTAATTTCGAAATACTTGAGTATAGGCTGTTTTTAGAGTCCGTATGTGTGGGGAAACAAGAGTTAGGGTTGGTTTCGGACCCCTCCACCAAGGGCCACGAAATTCCCCCCTCTTTCCCCCATATATACAGCCCTTAGGGCGTCGTTTACACTTTCGGTTTGTTTAGATTAAAGTTCGCCATAGCTGCAACTTCGCGTACTTCGTTTGTGTTCAGCGACCAGAAAAAGACGTCACAGAACCCCACTTGATCAATAAAGCTTTCCTCTTGAATTCGCAATATCCAGATTGCAATCTCAGTTTCTTGCTTGTTCTTCGTTTGCCTACAGGAAACAGACCTTCGTGGTCAGGTTGATCGTGCTCCGGCATGGTCCATAACCTCTCGGAGTTGGTTTAGCGATTGCTAAGGCGCGACGTCCTCGCACGTTCGTAGTCGGATCGTCAAAGTCGACTTCCTCCAAAACGATAGCCACCATCTCATCGAAAGACGGGACACCTTTGCCTCTATCAATGACTATAAATTGCAAGATCGGATCTAGAACATAGATATAATGGTGATAACATAAACGGTTCAGATCTGGAATCATGGCACCCGGGCCCAAAGTGTCCAGCATTAAGCATAGCGAAGTCATAACAACATCAATCTCCGAACATAATGGATACTAGGGATCAGGCCCTAACAAAACTAACTCGATTACCTGATGACTCTCATCCAACTCCTCACCAACCAGCGAGCCTGGAAAGGAATTACTCACTCCCGATGGAGAGCATCATGGAATTGGTGATGGCGGAGGGTTGGTGATGATGAAGACCGAAGATTCCCCTCTCCGGAGCCCCAAACGGACGCCAGATCTGGCCTCCCTGATGAAGAAGAGGAGGTGAAGTCGGCTTCGTATCGCGAAACGAGATAATTCTTCCTCTCTGATTTATTTTGAAAATGTGATTTTATAGTATTAGGGTTGGAGTACGTGGGGCCACCAGGTGGGGACAACCCACCTGGGCGCGCCAGGAGGGGGGCGCGCCCTGGTGGGTTGTGCCCACCTAGGTGACCCCCTCCGGTGGTTCTTGGCTCTAGTAATTTTCTTTTATGGCATAAAAATCCTGGAATAGTTTCGTTCCATTCCGAGAACTTTTATTTCTGCACAAAAACAACACCATGCTAGTTCTCCTGAAAACAGCGTCATTCCGGGTTAGTTTCATTCAAATCATGCAAATTAGAGTCCAAAAGAAAAGGAAAAGCCTTAGGAAAAGTAGATACGATGGAGACATATCATAAATCACCAAAGGGGAATCCAAATTTTCTTTGTCCTTTGTCCATGAGTCTTTTTCTACGATGAACACAAACCCTGCGAATCACCGTGTTCAAATTTAGCACTTTTCCGGGTTCATTTACAATATTTAGGGGATTATGTGCATTTTCTAGGCATTAATGGGCATAATTGAAATTCAAACAATTGGTGCATTTAAAGGTGCATGAGAACGGTCTGGAAAACCATGATCGTGCTATATTGTAAATTCGCATGCCTTTTACAAGGAATGTGCGGATATTTCATGGAAATGTGTGGCAATAGTCAACTACAAACACGTTTCTTTTATTGGTTTTTCAACTGTAGGAAAATGAAATACATGCTTGAAAAACATGACGGCTGGCATGGTGCCATAGTATGGCCTCACCATGCCCTGTTACAAATTTTAGAAGGTTTGGCTTATGCCGTCGTCCACGCCATTCATAAATCGAACCATCACCGAGGAATTTTCATTGTTTCAAGGGGGAAATCAGCAAGATTAAAGGGGCCAGGAATCCAAATTTATTCCTATCTTGTCATCAACTTTATTCTAGAATCAACATAACCCCTCGAATGCAACGTGTTCAAATATGGCATTTTTCCGAGCTCATTTACCATATTAGGGGATTATGTGCATTTTCTAGGCATTAATCCACATCATTCAAATTCGAACAATCAACGCATGAGAAGGTGCGCAAGAATGATCTGGAAAAACCATAATCGTGGTATTTAGTAATTTTTCAAGCCTTTTACAAAGAATGGGCAGAGATTTCAAGGGAATGTATGGCGATAGTCAACCACAAACGCGTCATTTACTGGGTTATCAACTATAGAAAAATGAAATACGTGCTTGAAAAACATGACACATTGCATGGTGCCATGGTATGGCCTCACCATGCCCTAGTAAAAAGCCGAGAAGGTTTGATTCATGTCATCATGCACGCCCTTCATAAATCGAACCATCACCGAGGAAGTTCTATTCTTTCGAAAGGGAAATCACCAAGATTGAAGGGGAATCCAAATTTCCACCTTAGTTTGTTATTCAGTTTTTTTCCAATAATCAACATACCGCCTCCAATGCAACGTGTCCAAATTTGACATATTTTTCGAGTTCATTTACCATATTTAGGGGATTATGTGCATTTCCTAGGCATTAATGCATATAATTCAAGTTCGAACAATCGATGCATGAAAAGGTGCACAAGAACGGTCTGGAAAACCATGCTCGTGCTATTTAGTAAATTCTCATACCTGCTACGAAGAATGGGCTGATATTTCGATGAAATGTGTGACAATAGTCAACCAGAAATATTTGTTTATTGGGTTTCCAACTATAGAAAAAATGAAATAAATGCTTGAAAAACATGATGCCTGGCATGGTGCCTAGGTATGGCCTCAGCATGCCCCGGTAAAAATTTAAGAAGGTTTGGCTTATGTCGTCATGTACGCCCTTCATAAATTCAACCATCACCGAGGAAGTTCCATGCTTTCGTGAGGTAAATCACCAAGATTGAAGGGAAATCCAAATTTTCTTCGTTCTTTGCCCTGCAGTTTTTTTCTAAGACGAACATACACCATGCAAATCACCGTGTTCAAATTTGGCATTTTTTGGCTCATTTACCATATTTAGGGGATTATGTTCATTTTCTAGCCATTTATATAAATCCAATCCAACTACAACTGCACGGGTGTGATGTGAGGGATGTGGATTGTCGTTCGATCGCGACGCATCCTACGGTACACACTCGTGATCCGTGTGGCTAGGGTTCCGGCCAATCATAACACAACACACAATAGGCTCGGCGCACACTGTTTCCGGAGGCGATGGAGATGAACCGTGTGTGATAATGAACGAGCAAAATTGTAAGGGAAGCCAAAGTCAGTTAATGAACAATTTCTATGGTGTACACGTGTGGATTTTTTGCGTCAATGATCCAGAAGTCATTACTTATGCGATGTTTCCTAATAAACCAGGCATACCATGGACCAAAGAAATCAACTACACATGTACATCTTTTTGGAGACGGGATGTGCCAATTTTCTCTTTTCTCGCACACGAGTATTTTACGTGCTTCATCTGCATTGTGTGTTTCCCCCACCCAAGTTTCAAGTTTTGTAGTGAAATTTTCATTAGGCGCACAATTTCAGAATGTATTCCTCCAACCACATCCCACCCATCAAATTTCCTAAGTATCTCCCCCTCCCCCTACCGGCAGCTCAAACCGCCGCCGCCGCAACCACAGATTCAACCACATCTACATTATGCTCGGATACAGTCAAGTAACCCACCTATTTCTATCACGGTCCCGGTCTGATTCCTTCAATGGCGCCTTCGAAACATCCTCATGCCTCCAAATCCCCATCGCCCCTACCTCTATAGCATCACCGCGCAAGCCCAACCACATATCACGTGGAGGTCGAGGAGCTGATGGCGGTCCATGGCATGATGGCCGCTGTGCGTGTTGACCCGGAGGAACACCTTGCCTCCGCCGCCGCCGACATGATGCAGGCTATGGCCCAGATGAAGTGCCCCGCGACTACCCCCCAGGACTTAACAGGTATGATCTTACCAGCCCAATCTTACCAATAACACTTGCAATGGCTATGTTTTGTACGGTTGATGTAGTAAGGATGTTCGTGCCTTGTTTATTTCAGTACTGCACACTGTGTGATGTTCAAGTATTAACTGTCTAGCTCAATTTCACCAATACCAGCAACAAACTTACAATACATGACTCGGGATATCACTAGAGATGCTGCCCATTTGCTATTTTTGGTGGATGCTAACCCTGTTGTACTTAACATGCATGTCCATGTACTTACGTAGGGTCATAACGACCGATGTTGTTGTTTGCCGTCGAGGTTAGCTGCATCCCATGTCTTACGGTATTTCACATCATTTTTGCAATTGCAGTTTAACTTCTACCATTTACTGGTTGCCTGTAGGCACACACATCAGTGGCACTGATCCATGCTTCGACCTGGAGGAACAACCCGCTTCCACCGCCGCTGACTTTGGGCGGGCTCCGGCCAAGATGAAGTGCCCCAGCAACTACCTCTCAGGACTTACCAAGTATGTACTCAACAGTTCAATCTTACCAATACCAGCTGAAATTAATGTCTATGTTTTGTACGGTCGATGTATTAAGCATGTTGTAGTAAACATGCCTAACATGTTTTAGCAACTTTCCCTACCTTTTTATAGACAACCGGGCCATTCTCTGCTCTGGCAGCACCTGCCTTGTGATGTTTAACTCTGCCAATTGCGTTTTTATCAGTACCGGTTTCAATGGCTACTAAGCTTATTGCAATTAACAGTTGTATCCAATTTTAAACAGTTGTATTTCAATGGCTACAAACTTACAAAACATGACTTAGGATGTTGTTAAGCCTGTTGCAATTAACAGTTGTATCCATTTTTTAATCTGTCCCTTTGCTACCGTGCTACTCTCCGCAATGAAGATATACTAGAGATGCTGCCCATTTGCTATTTTTGGTGGATGCTAACCCTGTTGTACTTAACATGCCTTTACATGTACTTACGGAGGGCCATAACGGGCAATGTTGTTCTTTGCCGTCTAGGTTAGCTGCATCCCATATCTTAAAGTATTTCACATCATTTGTGCAATTGCAGTTTGGCTTCTAACATTTACTTGCTTCTTTGTAGTTACACATGTCGGCGACACTGATCCACACTTCGACCCGGAGGAAGAGCTCGCTTCCGCCGCCGCTGACTTTGGGCGGGCTTTGGCCAAGATGAAGTTCCCCAGCAACTAGCTCTCAGGACTTACCAAGTATGAACTCACCAGTTCAATCTTACTAATACCAGTTGCAATTAATGGCTATGTTTTGTACGGTCGATGTATTAAGCATGTTGTAGTAAACATTCCTAACACGTTTTAGCCATTTCCCTACTTTTTTACACACAACTGGGCCATTCTCTTCTCTGGCAGCACCTGCCTTGTGATGTTTGACTCTGCCAATTGTATTTTTATCAGTACCAGTTTCAATGGCTATTAAGCCTATTGAAATTAACAGTTGTATCCATTTTTAAACAATTGTATTTCAATGGCTACAAAGTTACAAAACATGACTTAGAATGTTGTTAAGCCTGTTGCAATTAACAGTTGTATCCATTTTTTAATCTGTCCCTTTGCTACCGTGCTACTCTCCGCAATGAAGATATACTAGAGATGCTTCCCATTTGCTATTTTTGGTGGATGCTAACCCTGTTGTACTTAACATGCCTTTACATGTACTTACGGAGGGCCATAACGGGCGATGTTGTTGTTTGCCGTCCAGATTAGCTGCATCCCATGTCTTAAAGTATTTCACATCATTTGTGCAATTGCAGTTTGGCTTCTAACATTTACTTGCTTCTTTGTAGTTACACATGTCGGTGACACTGATCCATGCTTCGACCCGGAGCAAGAGCTCGCTTCCGCCGCCGCTGAGTTTGGGCGGGCTTTGGCCAAGATGAAGTTCCCCAGCAACTACCTCAGTAGCGACCACGATCCGAATGGACTGAAGTCTCTGTGTTTTGTGTCATCCCTGGACCGGTAATGCTGACACACATAGTACTCGAAGGATTTATAACAGAGTGCCAATCACACACTTATTACATCGAATGTCTCAAAAGAGAACTTATTACAAAAGTCTATGGCATAAGGCCATCTAACAAATTGACAGCGGAAGGCTTGGAAGATAAGTGAGTCCATCAACTCCAACGGCATAGCTGAGTGCATGACAAACGACCTAGCACGTCTTACTCCTCGTCTGAAAAGTCTGCAACGTAACATGTTGCAGCCCGAAACGGGTCAGCACATGGAATATGCTGGCAAGATAACACAGTAGAGCAAGTAACAGAGTAAAGGTTAACACTATATGCATATTTGGCTGGTGGAGGCTCTAAGGTTAATGTTTTTGCATAAAGCCAATTTTTCCCTACAACAAAGGAATATATTTTATTTTAACTATCATGATAGTTGAAACATCATTCAGAAGGTACCTCCAACTCAATCCCAATTAAAGTCGTCATCATTACCCAACAAATTAACTTTAGAGTGATGAGATCAACCAATAATTCAAGTACCAGATACTCAAGATTGTCCATAACCAGGGACACGGCTAATCATGATTAGTTTGTACACTCTGCAGAGGTTTGCGCACTTTTCCCCACAAGACTCGATCTCCTCCGTTGGATTTCTCGCACTGCATGGTGTTTGAGAAACGGATGACCGAGACACAATCTTTCAGAAGCATTTACTCTTTATCCTGGGTGGACCTGTACACCTACTTTCCCCTACATCTGCTAGTCCACCACTGAAAGAGCTCACACAGCTTACTCATACTATGCCAGAGCCCATAATGGCATTGTGGATGCACACGGAAGTTTCTAGCCTGAATAGTTTTATGATCCCTTTGAGCCTGGGTGGCATTCCATAGGATAATCACACGGTACCCCCGGGATTTCCTAGGACAACACTGGATTCTGCAGGTGCCCTGCAACCAATCCACCCAGATGTGTATTCAAGTAGCCACCTTAAGTTGAACCATTAACTTACAACACACATCTCTCACGGATTTCACTCAAACCCAAACCACATCTACGAGCATAGCATGGCAACCTAAGCATAACGTAGAGGTAACTCCCAAGGGTTTGAAAATAATGCAGGTAATAGGTTCTACCTCAATCTACTTCGCAGACCAGCAAGTTAAGAGATCATACTCATGCAATGTGTGAGGGTTTGATCTAATGCATAATAACTGGGTAATAAAGGGGTATGATCAAAGTGTTACTTGCCATGCTGATGATTCGCAAAATCTAGAGACTCGTAGTAGCACGCTTCGCACTCCGGGAATTCTATCGCAAGCAAACAATTGCATACATAAGCAAACAAGCAAAGATGCACAGACAGAACTCCAAATAAGAAGATCTAACTAGAAAGTTCAACTTAAGAACTCCGGTTTCCAAAAAGAAACAAATCAAACGGAGCAACGAAACTCAAACTGCGAAAGAAACAAGATCCATTTACTAGATTGGTCTAAGGATAAATTTTACCGTAGCAAAACCTTGTTCAAGTTGGTTAAACGGAAAAAGGGCTTCAAGACGAAGATCTGGGCTTTTGAATCGCCTGATTCCGACTCTCGAGCGAAAAGAAAAACTAAAAATAAGATCAGGGCAGAAATCACGATCGAAAATAATTGCGGAAAAAGCCCCGAAAAAAACTGACGAACAGACTAACGGGCGAACCGTGTTCATTAAAACGAACATACGGATGAACGTCCGCTAACTAACTAAACTGGAAAAAAACCGAACCGATCTAATTTAAAAAAAACAGATCTAGGTTTCTAAAAGAAAACTGCTCGATTTTCAAGAAAACCGGCGGCGGCGACGAGAACGGCGGCGGCTACCTCGACAACAGTGGCGGTGCGCTCCGGCGAAGGGCGGCGGCTCTGGGGGCGGGGTCCGGCGACGGTGGCGCGAGCGGCGGCGGCGGCTCCGGCGGCGGGGTCCGACGACGGCGGCGGGGCGGAGGCGCGAGGCGGCGGCGGCGACGCGGGCGGGCGGCACGGCTCAGGCGGTGGGCTAGGGTTGGCGGCGGGGTGGGCTGGCGGCTGGGGTGGGCTGGCCTTTTAAAGGGGGCCGGCTAGGAAAGTCCTAGTCGGACACGGCCCAAAGGTCGGTTCCATTTTTTTTTAAACAGTCGTGACACACTAAAACAGGCGAAGAGAAATACTAAACAAACTCTAAAAATTCCGAAATAAATTTTCACCGTCCTCTAATAATATTTAGGACAAAGGGAACATTTTTCCCGGACCTGAATGCAATTTTGAAAAACGCGCATTTTTCCTATGCAAATAAAATCGCAAATAAATCCGAATAAAAATCCAAAAGTGATTTTAATGTTTTTCCTCCAATATTTCTTTTATTTTGGAGAAGTCATATTATCTCCTCTCATATATTTTATTAAGAAATATTTTTAGGGAATAAAATAATTAAAACCAAAGTGATCCCCGTACCGGTATTCGAGAAAACTCAAATACGGAAACGGTAGAATTCCCAACTATCTCCGTAGGTCCTTGAGTTGCTTAGAATTTTCGAGGATCGCCACGCACAAAATGCAATAAAATATGCAATGCAGTATGATCTATGTATAACATTCCAAATTGAAAATTTGGGATGTTACAAACCTACCCCCCTTAGAATGAATCTCGTCCTCGAGATTCGGCTAGGCTAGAGAACAGGTGTGGGTGGTCCTTGCGTAGATCGTCCTCTCGTTCCTAGATGGCTTCTTCCTCGGTGTGGTGACACCACTGGACTTTGCAAAACTTGATAACCTTACTGCGGGTGACTCTGCTCGAAAACTCGAGGATCTTGATGGGTTTCTCCTCGTAAGTCAGATCACTATCCAAGTGAATTGCTTCTAGGGGTACTGTGTCTCTTAAAGGAATATCAGCCATCTCTGCATGACACTTCTTAAGCTGAGAAACGTGAAACACATCGTGCACTCCTGACAATCGTTCGGGTAACTCCAATTTGTAGGAAACTTCTCCCATGCGTTCCAAAACACGGTATGGTCCCACAAATCTCGGGGCTATCTTTCCTTTGACTCCAAAAAGTTTTACTCCTCGCAGAGGCGACACTCTTAGGTACGCTCTGTCTCCGGTTTCATAGGCTACCTCCTTACGCTTCGAGTCTGCATAACTCTTCTGCCTAGACTGAGCTACCTTTAGTCTATCTCGAATCAGCTTAACCTTCTCTTCTAACTCTTTGATCAGATCTGGTCCAAATAACTGACAGTCTCTGACTTCATCCCACATCAACAGCGTTCGTCATCTCCTCCCGTACAATGCTTCGAATGGTGCCATCTTCAAACTGGCCTGGTAACTATTGTTGTACGAGAACTCCGCATAGGGCAAGTTGTCATCCCAACTAGATCCATAATCTAGTGCACGGGCTCTCAACATGTCCTCCAGAATCTGATTGACTCCCTCGGTCTGTCCATCTGTGTGCGGGTGAAAAGTTGTACTAAATTCTAGCCTGGTTCCCAAAGTCTGGTGCAATTGATGCCAAAACTTTGAGGTGAACTATGTTCCTCTATCTGATACAATGGTCCTCGGAACTCCATGCAGACATACGATCCTGGTCATGTATATCTTGGCCAACTTCGCACTAGTATACATGGTTTTCACAGGGATAAAGTGGGCTACTTTGATCAAGCGATCCACTACTACCCAGATTGAGTCATATCCTGATTTGGTCCTGGGCAATCCGGTGATAAAGTCCATGCCAAGCTTATCCCATTTCCATTCGGGTATCGGCATAGGCTGTAGCAATCCTGCTGGCTTCTGGTGT
This sequence comes from Secale cereale, assembly GCA_902687465.1. NCBI lineage: Eukaryota > Viridiplantae > Streptophyta > Magnoliopsida > Poales > Poaceae > Secale > Secale cereale. The sequence goes on along the minus strand of LR738715.1, from coordinate 451,137,211 downwards.
TCCGGCTTCACTCTCTGGCATACATCATATACTGCTTCATACTCGGCAATATCCTTCTTCATTCCCGTCCACGAGAAACGTTCCTTCAAATCCAAATACATCTTGGTGTTTCCGGGGTGTATCGAGTATGGCGAATCATGTGCTTCCTGTAATATCAACTTCTTGATCTCGGTGTTGTTGGGCACATAGATTCGATCTTCAAACCACAAGGTGTCGTGTTCGTCCTCATGAAAACCCTTGGCTTTTCCTTCACTCATCTTCTCCTTAATTTCGGCAATCTCCTTGTCATCCTTCTAGGCTTCCCGTATCTTTCCCAACAATGTTGACTGAACCTCCAATGTTGCAACAAAACATCTAGGAACTATCTCCAAACGAAGCTCCCTGAGATCTTCTGCTAACTCCTTTGGCAATCCTCCCTTCACTAGGGTATTTTCATAACTCTTCCGGCTCAAAGCGTGTGCAACGACATTGGCCTTTCCGGGGTGATAGTGCAGCTTCATATCATAATGCTTTATAAGCTCCAACCATCTCCTCTGTCTGAGGTTTAGCTCCTTCTGAGTGAAAATATACTTCAAACTCTTGTGATCCGTGTACACATCACAACGATTCCCAATAAGGAAATGTCTCCAAGTTTTGAGCGCATGCACCACTTCTGTTAGCTCCAAATCATGTGTGGCATAATTCAACTCGTGCGGTCATAGTTGTCGGGATGCATAAGAAACAACTCTTCCATCCTGCGTGAGTACTCCTCCAAGTCCTAAGCGTGAAGCCTCACGGTACACTTGGACCTTGCGTATATCGGGCAAGATCAGCACTGGGGCTGTCGTCAACCGTGTCTTCAACTCCTGGAAACTTTCTTCGCACTCTTCAGTCCAATTAAACTTTGTGTCCTTCTTCAACAATGTCGTCATCCGCTTTGCAATCTTGGAGAAATTCTCTATGAATCTCCTGTAGTATCCCGCGAGTCCAAGGAAACTACGGATCTCTCCAACTGAAGTGGGTGCCAACCACTCAGTGACTGCCTGCACTTTGACGGGGTCCACTGCTATACCTTCTCCTAATATAACATGCCCTAAGAATCCAACTTCCTTCAACCAAAATTTGCATTTGCTAAACTTGGCGTACAACTGATGTTCTCTGAGCTTCTCCAGAACCAAACGCAAATGTTCCGCATGTTCCTCTTCGTTCTTCGAGTACACCAAGATATCATCAATGAATACCACGACAAACTTACCCAAGAACCATGAACACCTTATTCATCATACTCATGAAAATAGGCAGGGGCATTAGTCAATCCAAATGACATAACCGTATACTCATATAGCCCATACCTTGTGGTGAAGGCTGTCTTAGGTATATCCTTCTCTCGGATCTTCAACTGGTGGTATCCTGATTGTAGATCGATCTTGGAGAATATTTTAGCTCCTTGAAGTTGGTCGAACAAATCATTGATCATCGGCAGTGGGTACTTATTCTTAACCGTCACTTCATTCAGTGCTCGATAATAAACGACCATCCTTAAAGATCCATCCTTCTTCTCGACCAACAGCACTGGGGCTCCCCAAGGTGATGAACTCCGGCGAATAAATCCTTTCTCCAATAACTCCTTAATCTGCTTCTTGATCTCCTCCAGATCATTGGCTGGCATCCGATACGGTCTCTTCGATATTGGTCCGGTGCCAGGCAATAGCTCAATCAAAAACTCAATATCCCTATCCAGCGGCATGCCTGGTAGCTCCTCTGGAAACACATCCGGGTAATCCCTTACTACGGCACTTCATCCTGAACAACTCCCGTGAGAGAATGTACCTGTGTCCTTCTGGGCGAATGCCTAGACACATACTTGATCCTTTTTCCCTCCGGGGTGGTAAGAAAAATAGACTTACTGGCACAGTCGATGTTCCCTCCATACATCGATAGACAATCCATACCTAGTATCACATCCAATCCTTGTGACTCCAAAACTATCAGGTCTGAGGGGAAAACATGGCGTCCAATGACCAATGGCGTGTGAAAACATCATTGATGTGCCATATACTCTGCTCCTGGGGAACTTACTAACATGGGGGTCTTAAGGACTTGGGTGGGCAACTAATGTCTATTTACGAATCCCGTTGAAATGTATGAATGCGATGCACCAGTATCGAAAAGAACTAGTGCGGTAAATGACTTAACCAAAAACTTACCGACAACTGCATCTGGTTGCTGTTCAACCTCCTCCACGGTCACGTGGTTCACTTGTCCTTTGTTGAACGGGTTGGGCTTCTTCCCGGCGCTTCCATTGCCGTTCCCATTCTTAGCTTCAGGGCAGTCCGTGGCGTAGTGTCCATTCTTCCCGCACTTGAAACAGGTAACGTGGGTTAAATCCCTCTAGGTGGGTGTGGATGGAGTAGAGCGGTTCTGACTATTATTTACTCCATTCCCACTCCCATTCTTGGATCCATTGTGTTTGTGAGAACTTCCTCCATTATTGGTGTGTCTTCCATGGTTATGGGTGTATCCTCCCGTGTTCGGGATGAAACGGGGCTTCTGCTGGGCTCCAGAAGTATTCCTTCCTTGTCCATACTTCCTCTTGCAGCTCTCAATCTGCTGCTGCTTCCCTTTAATCATAAGAGTCTTATCTACCAACTCCTGGTAGTTGTTGAAGGTTGCCACCATCAACTGTACGCTCATCTCATTGTACATCCCTTCCATAAACCTCTCCTGCTTCGCGGCATCTGTGGCCACATCATCCGGGGTTTAACGACATAGGGTACTAAACTCATCTACGTACTGAGCCACAGTACAATTTCCCTTGCGCAAGTTGCGAAACTCTCGCTTCTTCATGCTCATGGCTCCAGTTGAGACATGGGCGGTGCGAAAAGCTTGCTGAAATTGATCCCAAGTGAGATTGGCTACATGGAAAGTGGTTGTGTAATTCTCCCACCATGTTGCTGCTGGTCCAGCCAACTGATGTGCGGAAAAATGCACCTTCTCAGCATCCGTGCAATTGGCGGTGGTCAAATCCCTTCCAATCTTGCACAACCAGTCATCAGCAACTATTGGTTCAATGCTGCTAGCAAACACCTGTGGTTGCAACCTTAAGAAACGTGTCAGGTTATCCACGGGTGGTGGTGGAGGGTTGTTGTTGTTGTTCTGATTGTTCTGGTTGTTCTGGACAAGAAGGTGCATCAAAGTGTTCTGCTGCTGGATCAACTGAGTGAGCTCAGGGGGAAACTGAAATCCGGGCTCACGTCTCGGAGGCATCTGATGGTGTAGAGGGAAGAGATTAGAATAGAAATGAGGTCTAAGGGAAATTCACTACCCATATGCACATGAGACAAACACAATCATATCACACCAATCAATTCAAACAAGGGCTTACAAAGCTTCTAACTAACGTTACAAAAGTGCTTCTAATTTCTACTTTATGGGGGAAAAACTACTAGTCATAGGGTGGTCATCTAGAAATTTTGATCGACGGAAGATTCCATGATATTTGCTCCAGCTTCATCTTCAAAGTCATCATCACTATCATCGGGGTCTGAGTCCGTGTCGTCGATGATGATGTAGTTTTCAGAACGAATCTCCTTGGGTTCTTCTTCTTCTTCCTCTCCTCCTGGTGCTGGATCTCCCATGAATACTCCTAGCTTCCTTGTCAAGTCATCATGCTTCTCCACGAGTATTTTCATCTCCTCCTCGTATCCGTCACGTGTAGACTTGAGTTCCTCTTCTAGCTCCAAGTTCCTGGTTAGCGCCTTCTTCAAATCTATCATCCCTGCGCACATCTGGTGCTCCTATCGACGAATGTGATGTTTTAACTCCTGGATGAATGCGGCAATGGACCTGTCCTTCCGGGTACTAATCATGTCCATTGCTCGTTTCGGCATCCACATATCTGGTAGATAATGTCCTTCAGCTCCTGCTTGTAGACTTCTCCAATTCGTCCCATGGTAATGTGGGCTGCCATACTCTTACCTAGGCTCCTGGTTGGTGCATCAAAAGAAAACTCTATTAGCTCAGTGGATGGTGCGAAGGTCCTCTCGGGAATTTGAACTTGAAATACTCCATCACTCCTCTTCTAGTAAATTGGCGGTGTAGGTCCCAGTGAAGCTTGGTATTTCGATGTTCAGGTACCTAGTGACTTCCTTCAAGTGTCGTCCAAAAGGTGTGTCTTCATCTGGTTGAGTGAACTTGTTCCTTGGGTCCACCATCCTAAAAGAGTAGAAAATGGAGAGGAGTCAGAAATGAGTAGAGAAGAGTGTCCTAGGGTATATCTTAGTGGTCGTGTCCTACAGTCAGCGTGTGCTCTGATACCATCTTGTAGCAACCACAATCCGAATGGACCGAAGTCTCTGTGTTCTGTGTCATCCATGTATCGGCAATGCTGACACACACAGTACTTGAAGGATTTATAACAGAGTGGCAATCACACACTTATTACATCGAATGTCTCAAAAGAGAACTTATTACAAAAGTCTATGGCATAAGGCCATCTAATAAAGTAACAGCAGAAGTCTTGGAAGATAAGTGATTTCATCAACTCCAACAGCATAGCTGAGTGCATGACAAATGACCTAGCACGTCTTACTCCTCGTCTGAAAAGTCTGCAATGTAACATGATGCAGCCCGAAACGGGTCAGCACATGGAATATGCTGGCAAGATAACACAGTAGAGCAAGTAACAGAATAAAGGCTAACACTATATGCATATTTGGCTGGTGGAGGCTCTAAGGTTAAAGTTTTTGCATAAATCCAATTTTTCCCTACAACAAAGGAATATATTTTATTTTAATTATCATGGTAGTTGAAACATCATTCAGAAGGTACCTCCAACTCAATCCCAATTAAAGTCGTCATCATTACCCAACAAATTAACTTTAGAGTGATGAGATCAACCAATAATTCAAGTACCAGATACTCAAGATTGTCCATAACCGGGGACACGGCTAATCATGATTAGTTTGTACACTCTACAGAGGTTTGCGCACTTTTCCCCACAAGACTCGATCTCCTCCGTTGGATTTCTCGCACTGCATGGTGTTTTAGAAATGGATGACCGAGACGCAGTCTTTCAGAAGCATTTACTCTTTACCCCGGGTGGACCCGTACACCTACTTTCCCCTACATCTGCTAGTCCACCATTGAAAGATCTCACACAGCTTACTCATACAATGCGAGAGCCCATAATGGCATTGTGGCTGCACACGGAAGTTTCTAGCATGAATAGTTTTATGATCCCTTTGAGCCTAGGTGGCATTCCATAGGATAATCACACGGTACCCCCGGGATTTCCTAGGACAACACTGGATTCTGCAGGTGCCCTGCAACCAATCCACCCAGATGTGTATTCAAGTAGCCACCTTAAGTTGAACCATTAACTTACAACACACATCTCTCACGGATTGCACTCAAACCCAAACCACATCTACGAGAATAGCATGGCAACCTAAGCATAACGTAGAGGTAACTCCCAATGGTTTGAAAATAATGCAGGTAATAGGTTCTACCTCAATCTACTTCGCAGACCAACAAGTTAAGAGATCATACTCATGCAATGTGTGAGGGTTTGATCTAATGCATAATAACTGGGTAATAAAGGGGTATGATCAAAGTGTTACTTGCCTTGCTGATGATTCGCAGAACCTAGAGACTCGTAGTAGCACACTTCGCACTCCGGGAATTCTATCGTAAGCAAACAATAGCATACATAAGCAAACAAGCAAAGATGCCCAGACAGAACTCCAAATAAGAAGATCTAACCAGAAAGTTCAACTTAAAAACTCCGGTTTGCAAAAAGAAACAAATCAAACGGAGCAACGAAACTCAAACTGCGAAAGAAACAAGATCCGTTTACTAGATTGGTCTAAAGTCAAATTTTACAGTAGCAAAACCTTGTTCAAGCTGGTTAAACGGAAGAGGGGCTTCAATACGAAGATCTGGGCTTTTGAATCGCCTGATTCCGACTCTCGAGCGAAAAGAAAAACTAAAAACAAGATCAGGGCAGAAATCTCGATCGAAAATAATCACGGAAAAAGCCCCGAAAAAGAAAACTGACGAACAGACTAACGAACGAACGTTCGTTGTCTGTGACTAACGGGTGAACCGTGTTCGTTAAAACGAACGTACGGACGAACGCCCGCTAACTAACTAAACCGAAAAAAACCGAACCGGTCTAATAAAAAAACAGATCTAGGGTTTCTAATAGAAAACCGCTCAGTTTTCGAGAAAACCGGCGACGGCGGCGAGAATGGCGGCAGCTACCTCGACAACGTCGGCGGCGAGCTCCGGCGAAGGGCGGCGGGGCGGCAGCGCGAGGCGGCAGCGGCGCAAGCGGCTGCGGCTCCGGCGACGGCAGCGGGGCGGCGGCGCGAGGCGGCGGCGGCGCGAGCGGTGGCGCGGCTCGGGCGGCGGGCTAGGGTTTGCGGCGAGGTGGGATGGTGGCGGGGCTGGGCTGGCCTTTTAAAGGGGGCCGACTAGGAGAGCCCTAGTCGGAGACGGCCCAAAGGTCGGTTCCCTTTTTTTTAAACAGTCCTGACGCACTAAAACAGGCGAAAAAAATACTAAACGAACTCCAAAAGTTCCGATATAAATTTTCACCGTCCTCTAATAATATTTTGGACAAAGTGAACATTTTTCCCGGAGCTAAATGCAATTTCAAAAAACGCGCATTTTTCCTATGCAAATAAAATCACAAATAAATCCGAATAAAAATCCAAAAGTGATTTTAATATTTTTCCTCCAATATTTCTTTTATTTTGGAGAAGTCATATTATCTCCGCTCATATATTTTATTAAGAAATATTTTTAGGGAAGAAAATAATTAAAACCAAAGTGATCCTCGTACCGGTATTCGAGAAAACTCAAATACGGAAACGGTAGAATTCCCAACTCTCTTTGTAGGTCCTTGAGTTGCTTAGAATTTTAGAGGATCGCCACGCACAAAATGCAATAAAATATGCAATGCAGCATGATCTATGTATTACATTCGAAATTGAAAATTTGGGATGTTACAACCTCTCAGGACTTACCAAGTATGAACTCACCAGTTCAATCTTACCAATACCAGTTGCAATTAATGGCTATGTTTTGTACGCTCGATGTATTAAGCATGTTGTAGTAAACATTTCTAACATGTTTTTAGCCATTTCCCTACTTTTTCACAGACAACTAGGCCATTCTCTGCTCTGCCAGCACCTGCCTTGTGATGTTTTACTCTGCCAATTGCATTTTTATCAGTACCCGTTTCAATGGCTATTAAGCCTATTGCAATTAACATATGTATCCATTTTTAAACAGTTGTATTTCAATGGCTACAAACTTACAAAACATGATTTAGCATGTTGTTAAGCCTGTTGGAATTAACAGTTGTATCCATTTTTTTATCTGTCCCATTGCTACTATGCTACTCTCCGCAATGAAGATATACTAGAGATGCTGCCCATTTGCTATTTTTTGTGGATGCTAACCATGCTGTACTTAACATGCCTTTACATGTACTTACGGAGGGCCATAACGGGCGATGCTGTTGTTTCTCGTCGAGGTTAGGTGCGTCCCATGTCTTACAGTATTTCACATCATTTGTGCAATTGCAGTTTGGCTTCTAACATTTACTTGCTTCTTTGTAGGTACACATGTCCGTGGCACTAATCCACGCTTTGACCCAAAGGAAGAGCTCGCTTCCGCCGCCGCTGACTTTGGGCTGGCTCTGGCCAAGATGAAGTGCCCCAACAACTACCTCTCAGGACTTACCTAGTATGAACTCACCAGTTCAATCTTACCAATACCAGTTGCAATTAATGGCTATGTTTTGTACGGTCAATGTATTAAGCATGTTGTAGTAAAATGCCTAACACGTTTTAGCCATTTTACGTACCTTTTTATAGACAACCGGGCCATTCTCTGCTCTGGCAGCACCTGCCTTGTGATGTTTAACTCTGCTATTTGCATTTTTATCAATACCGGTTTCAATGGCTATTAAGCATGTTGCAATTAATAGTTGTATCCATTTTTAAACAGTTGTATTTCAATGGCTACAAACTTACAAAACATGACTTAGGATGTTGTTAAGCCTGTTGCAATTAATAGTTGTATCCATTTTTTAATCCGTCCCTTTGCTACCGTGCTACTCTTTCGTATTGAAGATATCACTACAATGCTGCCGTTTTATTAGCATTTGCTATTTTTGGTGGATGTTAACCCTATTGTAGTTAACATTGGCTTTCCATGTACTTAAACATGGCTACAATGGGCGATGATGTTGTTTGCCGTCGAGGTTAGCTGCATCCCATGTCTTATACACCATCTAGTATACAGATGGTGTCATTTGCAGGTTCTTTTCGTTGGAAGCGGCTGACATGTGGCAAGGGGCTGCCATTGAGCCACTCTGTCAGGCCCAAGATGCGATTCTATCCCGATCACGTGACACTTACATGATTGGGGCACAACCGCAATTCGGGCGCTTAGCCAGATGGATATCATTACATCGTACCATTACATACATACATGGGGGATACAATAATACATACAAGTCACATGAATACAACAACATCAATACTAGTCGGATGCAAACATGAAAAGAACAACGACATCCATGTGCTATCCCAGGTTGCCGACCCGGAACCTAACCCAAGATGAAGAAGAAGAAGAAGAAGAAGAAGAAAGAACTCCAACACAACGAACATCGCTCTCATGTCAAGTCATCGGAAACCTGAACCTACAACTGTTGTTGTACTATATGTGAGCCACGAGGACTCAGCAATCCCATAACCATGGGTAACACGACTATCAAAGCTAAATGGGTAAGGAGAGGTAAAGTGGTGAGGTGGCAGCGACTAAGCATAATATGGTGGCTAACTTACGAGTACAAGAATAAGATGAGCATCTACGCAAACGGTCGCAAACTAGTAGTGATCGCTAAAGATCCTGAACTACCTACGAGTCAAACATAACCCCACTGTGTTCTCTTCTCAAAGTGAAAAGAGACAGTCACGGTTACTCACACAGTTGTGTGTTTTAGTTCGGATCCTCTGTCAAGTTTTCTACAACCGGACATTAACAAATTCCAATCTGCCACATAACCGCGGGCACAGCTTTCGAAAGATCATAACCCTGCAGGGGTGTCCCAACTTAGCCCATCACAAGCTCTCACGATCAGCAGAAGTAATAATAATATTATCACCCCTTATCTTAGAGACAATCCGATCAGGCTCGGAATCCCGGTGCATAAGACATTTCGACAATGGTAAAACAAGACCAGCAAGACCTCCCGACGTGCCGACACCATGATAGTAGCCACGCGTATCTCGTCTCAGGCCACGTCCGGATGAGCACTACGTACAGCAACCGAAGACCCCAGATAACTGGGTGGCACCGTAAGTGGCTCTAGTTTGGGACC
>LR738715.1:451045658-451127673 GCA_902687465.1 Secale cereale | reverse complement strand
TATGTAGAAGAATCCTCGGGTAGCGCTAACTCCCTATGAAATTAATTAATTAATTAAGTTTTTATCATGTTGTAAATAAAACCAATGTTGGGCCTTGCTGGAGGAGTTTTATTCAAAGCCCAAGTGTGAAGGGGTCCCCATATACCCAACCGTGTAAGGAACGCAAAATAAAGGAACATAATGCCGGTTTATCGGCTCCTAAGGTGGCATGAGTGGAACAAAACACCGAGTAAAAGGCCAAGCCTTCCACCCATGCCCAGTATATAGGTGTGTTAATAATAATAATATATATTGTGATATTCCAACAACAAGTTCCAACATGGAACGATCTTCATCTTCACCTGCAACTAACAACGCTATAAGAGGGGCTGAGCAAGCGGGTAACATAGCCAAACAATGGTTTGCTAGGAAGGTGTCAAAGGTTAGAGGTTTCATGGCAACAAGGAGAGGGGCTGACAATAAAGATGGGTAGCGCGACATGTAACGATAGCATCGAGACAATAAGCATGGCAATGATAGTAAAGGTATCCAAGGTGATGGTCATCTTGCCTGAGATCCCGCAAGGAAGAAGAACGGATCCATGAAGAAGACGAAGAAGAAGCCTTGAAGACGAACCACGTGTAGACGAACGAATCCTCACGATTGCAACGGAACAAGCACTAAAGAGAAGAAGCAAGCAATACGGTAAACACACGAAACAAGAACATGAAAATATGCTCAACCAAGTATGATGCAAGACAAGTCTATATATGATGCAATACATGGCAAGGGATGAAGCACACAAGAACAACATCACCCAACTCAGGCTGGCAATGGGGATTACCCACGCGGGTATTGGACTCCCGTCTCCGTCCTCGCGACAGCCTTACCATGCCCATCCCCGTCTCCATACTCGTTTGCGGGGATAAAAATATTCCCATCCCCATCCCCGTCAGGTTTTTTATACCCTTGGGGAAACCCATATACGCTATCAGCAATAACCTCATATAGCATTTTAGTAGGAAAAATAGCATTCCAGCGCAATAAATAGTACGTTGTGTATAGGTTAGGGTTTTCCTCAGGCTTTTTGGCCAAAGGGGTGGGATGGGTGAAAAAATCAGTGGGTAAGGGCATGAATTACATGGGGTCTACTAACTTTTGAGCCTGCATGTAAGGCCTACATGGGTAAGGCGGTTAACGGGCATGGGTAATGCTATCCCATCCCCATCCCCGTCATACACGCTGGGTAAGGTATTTGACCCACAAGCTTCCCCGTGGGTATTAAAGCTGGCACATCCCCGTCCCCTCATAGAGTAATTACCCATGGGGACACGGGTAACGGTTAACCATTGCCAGCTTGACACCCAACAGGTTTAAATGAGGCCGGAATCAACATACAACAAATCCGGTAAGTCCTCATATGCATCATTTGAAATTAGTCCAGATCTGAAGAAACCTTAAGTTAAAGTTGCTAAAAAGCAGTTTAACATGCACCATGATGATCTACACAAAATTCTAGTCATGTTTCATATTAAATTTGTTTAATTCGGAGCTACGGCCTAGAAGATATGAACAAAACAAGTCAAACAAGTCAACGGTGCAAGATGCACCCAAACATCAAGCAAACACACTCCAAACATGAAAACAACATGATATTATGATTCTACATGCAAAATCACACAAGTTTCATATAGGACACAATCAAAACGGAGCAACGGGCTAGAAGATACGAGCAAAACAAGTTACAATGCAAAGCTGAAGTTAATAGCCACATAGCAACTTTGGAGCAAGGTAAATATAAGCTACAACACCCAAACATGTTAACAAGAAGCATGGATGTGAAGTAGACATGTTACTTAACAAGCATGAACTTAGAACACACCCAAAAGCTTGCTGGAACATAATTAAACAAATACGGCAAGTTGCAATAAAATTATCCAGACTCAGTCAAAATATGGGAAGGCAAAAACATCATCACGATGCTGCCTTCGGAGGCACAAAACAACAAGCATATCAACTCTAATAAGAACATAAAGAGCATGGACATGTAGTAGACATATTATACAGCAAACAACTCCATTGGAGCATCTCCATAGGCGGCATGGATCAATAACAAAAAACTCCGCCAAATTGAACATGCTGATAAAATCCCGACAGGTATAATTTATAGCAACTTGAGAGCAAGAAATAAATAAGCTACAGCAGGCCATATGAGCAAGTAAGGGCATGAATGGATAGACAATAACATGGACAACAAGACATGATCATTGGCCACTCCAAAACAAGCATGGATTTGACTAGGGCATCAAGCAAACATAGCATCAGGTTATAACAGATTCCAGACTTGGGCAGTTTTTTCACTAAGTATAAAACAGCAACAACAACATGGCATGTTTACAAGCATGTTTAAGTCACCTCAAGGCCTATCATGGAAAATGAATTGCACCACAGCAAAGACCATATGATTGTGCTTCTAAAACATCTAGACATGTGACATGAAGACAAACACACCAATAGCAATGAGCAAGTCAAATCAGCATCTCATAAAAAGTTTCAGCACTTAACAGCCAAATGCACTTCTGCAACAGAGATTAACATGGCAATATGACACCTAACATGAATGCTACAGCAACCAACATGTAGAGCACTTCACAATGAACATTTTGACTTATCATATGCTCCATTTGGATAAACATGCACAAAGTTACAAGCATCACAAGTATGCAACAAAATTATAGTTAACATCAGTTTTTAACAAGTAGCACTCTTGCAATGATGATTAGAGCATCAAGATGAAGTCACACAAGCATGGCACAATGGAACAAAGTGTAGACCATATCACCACGATCATTTTGACATATCATTCACTCAATTTGGATAAGTACACACAAAGTTACAGGCATGTAAAGATGCAACAAAAATATGCAATTACAGGGACTTAGAAGAAAAAGTAGACCTCTCGGGGCGGACATGTCCATGTGCAAACGGACATGTCCGTCGGTGGCTGGACGCGGGTCCTACTTGTCGGTGACACAGAGAGAGAGGGGCGGACGTGTCCGTGCCAGCTGGACACGTCTGGCGGGCTGCAGATGACACGGGCCCACGGGTCAGTGGCTCACGTGCGGTGCGGATCCAGCACGCGGAGCGGGTCGGGCGGTCGAAGACGACGGTGACCGGCGATGGCACGGCGGGAGGAGCTCCGGCGAGGAGCTCTCGACGGCGGAGCGGCCGGGGACGGCGAGGAGGACCGGATCTGGTCCGGCTCGGCCAGATCTCGGCGGCGGCGGAGAGGAGAAGGTGCCCCGGGGCGGTGAGCTCGGCGGAGGGAGCTGGCCGGTGGCGGCGCTCGGGCTCCGGCGAAGCCCTGGTGGCCGGCGGGGCGGAGCTGAGGCTTGCGGCGGCGGCTCGAGCCGATCGGCGGCGGGGCAGAGCGCTCGAGCGGTGGAGGCTCGGGGCGCGCGGGCTCCTGGTCGCGCGGGGCGCGGGCCGCGGCGGCGGTCGGCTCGTGCCCGGGCGGGCTGCGTCTGGGCTCGCGGGGCACGGCGGGAGGAGGGTGCGGGGAGGCCAGGTGGCATCGCCTGGTTGGCCAGAGCGGGGGAGGCGGCTGGATGTGGCCAATGGGGCGCTGCCACTTGGTGCTTATGAGGTGGCGGCGGCGCTGGGGTGGCCAAGTGGCGACGGGGCACTGGCCTGGCGCGGAAATTGATGCGGGGGAGGCGGCTAGAGCTAGGGGAAGGGATTAGGGTAGGTTTAGTGGCTAGAGGGATGCCCAAAATGGCATGGGGGTTGTTTAAATAGGGTAGGGGCTTGGGTTTGAGGGTTTTTAGCTCCGTTCCGAGCTACCGGATACCGATCGGACGGCTCTAAACCGGAGAGGGACTAGGCTGGGCCTAGAGGGAAATTAGTGGGCTGTGTATAAGGCCTTGGGCTTCGGGAAGAGAAGAGAGGGAGAGGCCCGTGGGGATTTTCGGAGACCGAAAACGTCCGATGATTAAACCGGCTACTAGTGCCGCATATATATCCGTTGGGCTATCAAACGAGCTCCGAATGCGATGAAATTTGGCAGGCGGCTTGGCTACACTATAATAAGACCACACACCAAGTTTCAACCCATTCCGAGAACATATTTCGGCCACTCATAAAATAAATATTCGGAGGCGCCGTAGGCGCGTGCGAGTGTGTCTGGGCTCAGAACGGACAACGGAAAGGACGGGCGGACTCGGACGGATGCAAGTTTTGAAAACATGATGATGCAACACACATGATGACATGGAAAAATGCAACACGCAAGCAGATGACATGGCAACGACAACGAATAACTGACTGACACCTGGCGCACCGGTCTCGGGGTGTCACACACTCAGAAGGTTGACACTGCACTGATTGACACGGGCGTCAAGGTGAGGTAGTGGTTTGCCTCCGTGAGCGGCAAGCCTGCCGGGGCGCTGTTGGAGGCTTGTTTCCGGGGTGATCCCACCCTGCCAGGCTCACATGCCCAGCAAGGAGGGCTCTTCTTTCGATGATGTCTTCCCTCGTCAGCTAGTTTTGGTTGTCTTGGTCTCTTCGACCATCTTTCTGGTTCTTAGAAGAACTGATTCCATCGAGTCTTGATCTAGTGCTAGTGTGGTAAACTTGCTCCTGGGCCTCTGCACAGTCTGGGGCAACATACCCAGGGTTTGTTGTACCGACAGTAGCCCATAAGCCTCGCATGGCAGCGTTGCTGGGCGTCGCCGGTGTAGAATCTAACTAGTGCACAACCACAGGGCGGGAAGGGCTTGCCTTTCTTGAGATCTTCTTTGCTTCTTCATGATCTTGAGCCCGAGCTGGTTTCCGCATCTCCCGTGCCTCGCGTAACGCCAGTCTTGGTGGGGCCACTCTCTGTAATGGCCCGTGAATGACTTTAATGCACATGTGAGTAACTACCAATTCACTCTTCCCACCACACCCTTATGCTTAGCCATGTATGCTGCATGCATTGAGTGGGGTAGGTAACGAAGGCATGCTAGGTGGCTTCTCACCCCTCGTTGGTTACCCCAAGTGGAAGGTTTGAGATGTAGTGTAGCAGAAGTTTTCCCTAGGTATTACCAAGGATCGATTCCCCAGAGACTCCCAGTTTCAACAAGAAGGTGTCAACTGCTAACGGTGCCGGATATTAGCAATCAACGTGGACCTGCACACGGATACAAATAACTTTGCTCCCAACGAGTACAGAGAGGTTGTCAATCCCTCCGGCCTTGTAGTTTACAAAGGATCAAACGCAAGTGATAATAGTGATAGGTATAATTGCAATAGTAAGTAAATAGCGGAAAAGTAAATAGCGGATGTGATCAATGATGGTAATATGGACCGGAGTCTCATGATGTTCACTAGTGATGTCTCTCTCCCAAAAGACGATAAAACAACTATGTGAGGTAAACGAATTACAGCTGGGCAATTGACAGGACCATGTGCGCAAACCAATGCTGACTACATTGCAAGAAAGGTTGAGGTTCAAAGCATGGGCGGTACGCCAAAGTAAGTAGACCGAAATCCATCAATATCTACTACTAATCATCCACCTTGAGATATCTATCCAGAACATCTCGCTGGTATTAAGTTGCGAGCCCCACCCATAGTGTAAACTCAAAGCAACAGACAACTGCATTAAAAGAACTTTGCGTAAAGTAAACAGTCCTTGCACCCGCGGGCACAAGCACCGTTGTTTTCCCCCTTGTGGCAACAACACATCCCCTAGACTCATGTTTCTGTCACTCAAACTAGTCATCGAGGGGCATGAACCCACAATCGAGCATAACGTTCCCTCTTGGAGTCACTACCTACTACTTGGCCAAAGCAATAAATAACAACGGAGAACATGCAAGAATTACTTACAAACATAAACATAAAAGAGGTGAATCAAATATATTACTCAAACACAATCTAAACATAATCTCATAATCCATCGGATCCCAGCAAACTCATCATAGCAACAGCATAAGGATTACATATGTGCCTCGATCATGTAGGGCAGCTCACGAGGACTAATTAGTGAAGCACAAGAACGGGAGGAGAACATCACATAGCTACTGGTCATGGATTCACGGTCCAAGGGAGACTACTCACAACTCATCCGGGAGGCGTCCATGGTGGTGGAGAAGCTCCCGGTGGTGATCCTCCCCTCCGGCAGGGTGCCGGGAAGGGTTCTCCTGGTTCTCCCGATCTTGGAAGCGGCGGCGGCGGCGGAACAGAGATGAGATCGCGAAAAAGAGTTCCTGTTTCAAGGGTTTCGGGAGACGCTTTAAAAATATGCCAAAGGGGGGCATCGGAGGAGCCTCGGGGGGCCCAGGCGCCCCCCCGGTGCGGCCCAGGGGGGGCGCCGCCCGGGCGCCTGGAGCCCTGGTGCCCCCCCCCCCGGCTATCCTACGGGCGCACGGTAGTTTCTGGAACGCTGATTTTTTATATAATTTTTCTGGATTTTTCCTGGCAGTTCTCGTAATGTGAAAACCTGAAATACAAAAACAGCCGAAAACAGAAACTGGCACTGGGGTGCACTGAGTTAATAGGTTAGTCCAAATATTATCAAAAGTGTATGGAAGTGTATAAATATCATAGAAATATCACCCAAAAGAGGCATGGAGCAAGCAGAAATTATAGATACGTTTTGGACGTATCAACATCCCCAAGCTTAATTCCTGCTCGTCCTCGAGTAGGTAAATGATAACAAGAATAATTTCTGTGGTGACATGCTAATAACCATATAGGACTTTTTCATAGTCATATGACAAAAGCTTACTGAGACAATGAATCTGTAGTAATTAAGTTGCCTCATGAGAAAATCACAAAGAACTGAAAGTTTTACAATATGATACTGAAACATCAAATAGATTTGTAATGAACATGATGTGCAAATATGATAAAGTGATATCTAGCTTGCCCCCTTTAGTGAAGAAAAACATAAATGCAGGGGTACCTTCAGGGTTTAAGTGATGACTAGATACAATTATTTCAAAATAAACGATATCACAATCATGCAAAAGACAATGCTACTTTGGGACAATGCACATTACACTCAGAATGACAATCATGCTCTCAGTAGTTGGTGCTTTGAAGAAAGAGGGTGGAGACTCAACATAAAAGTAAAAGAATGGCCCTTCGCAGAGGGAAGCAGGGATTACTCATGTGCTAGAGCTTTTTATTTTGAAAACATAGAAACAATTTTGTCAACGGTAGTAGTACTTCATATGTGTTATGCATAAGACATCCTATAAGTTGCAAGCCTCATGCATCGAATACCAATAGTGCTCGCACCTTGTCCTAATTAGCTCGGATTTCCATGGATTGTCATTGCATTACATATGTGTCAACCAAGTGTCACAAAGGGGTACCTATATGTCACCTGTACAAAGGTCCAAGGAGATGGATCGCATTTGATTTCTCGTTTTTGATAGATCTCAACTTGAGGACATCCATACCGGGACAACATAGAAAATAGATAATGGACTCCTCTTTAATGCTTAAGCATATTCTCATAAGAGATTGAGGATTAATGTCCAAGCTAAAACTTCCACCATGATACATGGCTTTGGTTGGCGGCCCAATGTTCTTCTCTAACAATATGCATACTCAAACCATTCAACCCATGGCAAATCACCCTTACTTTAGACAAGACGAACATGCATAGCAACTCACATGATATTCAACAAAAGTGTAATAGTTGATGGCGTCCCCAGAAACATGGTACCGCTCAGCAAGCAACTTATAAGAAAATAAGATACATAAGCAACATATTCTTTACCACAATAGTTTTTAAGCTACTTTCCCATGAGCTATGTATTGCAAAAACTGAAGGTTTTAAAGGTAGCACATGTAAATTTACTTGGAGTGGCGGTGAAATACCACATATAGGTAGGTATGGTGGACTCATATGACACAACTGGTTTAAAAGGATGTGGATGCACAAGCAGTCAGTCCGATTAGTACGGGTGGAGGTTAGCAAAAGACTGGGAGCGACCAACTAAGAGAGCAATGACGGTCATAATCATGCAGAGTGACAAAGCAACATTGAATCAGGCATGGAAGTTATATCGCTACTCAGAAATAAAAGATCATCAAGGCTTGACAGACTTTCTTTACAGTCTTAAATATGCGTGAGCATACGCCAAGTCAATCAAAATAAATTCTTGAGGGAAGATATTACTAAACCATACCACATCATTGGCAAACAAATCATGTTGGTACTCCAATAACACATTGGGAATCCCCCAGCTATTTGAGACTAACCATAAGAAAACCTGAACTACTAAGCGCCATTATGCACGTAGCATCTTTATCATGTATTAACCAATGCAACGGAAGCAAACTCTCTTAATAAGATAAGCATGCTAATTAAAGAGAGTTCAAGCAACCAACTAAACACAAGCTCTTTGAAAAGATAAGCATGAAAGCTAAGAGCTGAACATGATAGTAGCTACTCCCTCCGTAAACTAATATAAGAGCGTTTAGATCACTAAAATAGTGATCTAAACGCTCTTATATTAGTTTACAGAGGGAGTATTAAAAGACAAAGAATACACACAGCAAAGATAGACATGAAAATTCTATGTTATGTTCTAGGTAGAAGTGGAGCGTGTTTCTCTCCCACATAAAGAACGCTGAGTTCCGACTCGTTATGAAAAACTAAAAAGGAAACTAAAAGCAAGACGCTCCAAGCATAGCACATAACACATGAAGTGATTAAAATATAGTGGAACGAAAGACGAACTGATAATGTTGATGGAGAAGGGGATGCACGGGGGCATCCCCAAGCTTAGACGCTTGAGTCTCCTTGAATATTTCTTGGGGGTGCACGGGGGCATCCCCAAGCTTGAGCGTTTGACACTCCTGGATCTTTTTATCATCTTCCCTCGCACACTTGAAAACTCCCTTCATACATAACTCATCATAATCTGATTAGCGAGGTTAGTACCCATAATAAAATAATTATACCTTGCTGGAAATAAAGATATTCTTGAAGGTCTACTGTTTCTCAAGATTGCCAAAAGGTTTTTGCAAAGAAAAAGCAAGCTCTAGGTTTGCAAAATGAAGGAAAGGCAAAACAGGACAGAATGTGTGAAAAACAGAACAGCACGTAGTAAATGATTTGTTCGGGGCACTTCTGCAACTCAAATCAAAAAACTCATAACAGACGCACCAAAGAAAATTATATAGAGCACGCTGTCGAAAACATTCAGGCCAAAAAGATGATCTGGTGATTTTATACGAATTTTTCTATCCAAGGACAGAATCTGTTTCCTGGACAGCACCTCACAACTTTTGAACTTTCTAGCAATCAGAGGCTATACTTGGCACAAATATGAAAAGCAAAGATACAATGATGATGCTACTGTAGTAAACAACATCAAGACACAACAAAAGCAAAATAAAAAATTTATTCATTGGGCTGCCTCCCAAAAGCGCTTTCTTTTATGCCTTTAAGCTAGGCATAGTGCATAGAGATTAAGTTGTATCAATTGAACCATCATCAAGATCATCAAAAAGTTCTTCAATAATACAACTAGTCTTAAGAGGACTTTCAAATAAAGGCCTCATAGAGATACTTCTAGGGAGAAGACCAAAAGGATAAAAGTCAAGGGAAGATTCATTTATAAATTCATCAAAGAGAGGTGTTTCTTCCAAAGTCTTTACAGTTTCAACCCCTTTGGCAATAGATGGATTACTTTTAGAACGGGGAGCCTTTGGAACGTGAACGAATTTAGGCTCCCTCTTTGCCGGAGTTTCTACCTTTTTGGTTTTGATCGAGGAGAAGGTAGTTCCTAGGGTATCAAATATTTCCTAAATCTTGTCTATCCTAGAATAGTCCAAGTCATGGAATTTGACGGTCTCCAAAGTTTTGAAAATTTTATGCATGGAGCTATCAAGCCTATTCAAATTCCCTTGAATCTTACGATCCAACTCATTTATCTTATTAATGCTTGGCATCTCTAGCTCTATTTTTTCAAGTTTTTTTCATAATGTGAGCTAGGGTGATGTCCTCTTGAATGCTAACAACAGGGGGATTCCCAACAAGATTTTCAATAATACTAAGAGACTCCCAAACTAGGGCTTCTAGGAAATTCCCATTGATAGCAGTATATAGAATAAACCTATTCCAAGAAGTAATTCCAACATAAAAATTTCTAAGCAAGATAGTAGTAGGTTGCTTCTTGGTGGCTCTTTTTTGTGAATCACTAATTCTATACCAAGCATCTTTCAAACTTTCCCCACCTCTTTGTTTAAATGTGAGAACTTCTACCTCGTCAAAGACAAAAGGACCCGACATAATGACAACTAAAGAACGAGATAACTATTTTTGTGATTTTCGATAAAAGATACTAAAGAAAAACTGAAAGGTAAACTAACAAGACTAAAAGCAAAGGTAAAAGATAGCGTGCAACTCCCCTATCTTGAAGAGTGGAGTCCCCGGCAATGGCGCCAGAAATTGCTTTGCTAGGAGGCTTCTCACCCCTCGTTGGTTACCCCAAGTGGAAGGTTTGAGATGCAGTGTAGCAGAAGTTTTCCCTTGGTATTACCAAGGATCGATTCCCTAGAGACTCCCAGTTTCAACAAGAAGGTGTCAACTGCTAACGGCGCCGAATATTAGCAATCAACATGGACCTGCACACAGATACAAATAACTTTGCTCCCAACGAGTACAGAGAGGTTGTCAATCCCTCCGGCCTTGTAGTTTACAAAGGATCAAACGCAAGTGATAATAGTGATAGGTATAATTGCAATAGTAAGTAAATAGCAGAAAAGTAAATAGCGGATGTGATCAATGATGGTAATATGGACCGGAGTCTCATGATGTTCACTAGTGATGTCTCTCTCCCAAAAGACGATAAAACAGCTATGTGAGGTAAACGAATTACAGCTGGGCAATTGACAGGACCATGTGCGCAAATCAATGCTGACTACATTGCAAGAAAGGTTGAGGTTCAAAGCATGGGCGGTACGCCAAAGTAAGTAGACCGAAATCCATCAATATCTACTACTAATCATCCACCTTGAGATATCTATCCAGAACATCTCGCTGGTATTAAGGTGCGAGCCCCACCCATAGTGTAAACTCAAAGCAACAGACAACTGCATTAAAAGAACTTTGCGTAAAGTAAACAGTCCTTGCACCCGCGGGCACAAGCACCGTTGTTTTCCCCCTTGTGGCAACAGCACATCCCCTAGACTCATGTTTCTGTCACTCAAACTAGTCATCGAGGGGCATGAACCCACAATCGAGCATAACGTTCCCTCTTGGAGTCACTACCTACTACTTGGCCAAAGCAATAAATAACAACGGAGAACATGCAAGAATTACTTACGAACATAAACATAAAAGAGGTGAATCAAATATATTACTCAAACACAATCTAAACATAATCTCATAATCCATCGGATCCCAGCAAACTCATCATAGCAATAGCATAAGGATTACATATGTGCCTCGATCATGTAGGGCAGCTCACGAGGACTAATTAGTGAAGCACAAGAACGGGAGAAGAACATCACATAGCTACTGGTCATGGACTCATGGTCCAAGGGAGACTACTCACAACTCATCCCGGGGGCGTCCATGGTGGTGGAGAAGCTCTCGGTGGTGATCCTCCCCTCTGGCAGGGTGCCGGGAAGGGTTCTGCTGGTGCTCCCGATCTTGGAAGCGGCGGCGGCGGCGGAACAGAGATGAGATCTCGAAAAAGAGTTCCTGTTTCGAGGGTTTCGGGAGACGCTTTAAATATATGCCAAAGGGGGGCATCGGAGGAGCCTCGGGGGGCCCAGGCGCCCCCCCGGCGCGGCCCAGGGGGGGCGCGCCGCCAGGGCGCCTGGAGCCCTGGTGCCCCCCCCCCCCGGCTGTCCTTCGGGCGCACGGTAGTTTCTGGAACACTGATTTTTCATATAATTTTTCTGGATTTTTCCTGGCAGTTCTCGTAATGTGAAAACCTGAAATACAAAAACAGCCGAAAACAGAAACTGGCACTGGGGTGCACTGAGTTAATAGGTTAGTCCAAATATGATCAAAAGTGTATGGAAGTGTATAAATATCATAGCAATATCACCCAAAAGAGGCATGGAGCAAGCAGAAATTATAGATACGTTTTGGACGTATCAAGGCACACAATGTGGAGGAGTGTTAAAGCAGGGGCTCGGGTCTTCTTGAATTGGCGGAGGAGGGCGGCGGTTACCCACCGGGGAATCAGCCTCCACCCCCAGCTCGCTTATAAAAGGTGGAGCGAGGGAGGAGTGGAGGCACTCATCCATACCCATCTTCTCTTATACTCCTTGTTCTTTTGCTTATGCCGAAGAAGAGAGTCTCGGGCCAGGCCCCGGGCCATAGCTTGCGGTTGTTGATGCAGGACACTTGTGTTGAAGCTTGGGGAGTGAGTTGTGTGGGGTCTAGGGACGCTAGCGACCCCTGCGCCATACTCTTTGGCAGGGCCGGAGCTGATGTTGAAGACATTGGTGTCGTCCTCCCTGTCATGGCGGGCGGTAGCGCTCCTCAAGCCCCCTGGTTTTCCTGGTCACTGGGCGCTTCCTCGAGGAAGGGTGCCGGGCTGGGGGCACGGCTTCTTCTCGGGATGGTGGTGATGGAGAGAAAGCAAGGGAGGACAGAGAAGGTGGATGGTGCGGGGTCAGGTCGGAGTATGACGACCCCGACACATTCGTCTCCTTCTCGTGACTTGACGCCTCGTCTTCCTGCTCCTCCACTCCCTCCCCGGCACCATCGTCACCAGCCTCTTCAGGTGGTGGCCAGGGAGGGATGTTCTCTTGGTGCCTTCGCCCCCCTCCAGTAGTCTTTCTAGCTGAACCTTGGTGGTTGACTTCACCGGGGCTCAGCCGGGGCTTCCGGCCAGTCCCGAAGGTGGTGACCAAGGGGATGCGGTGCCGCTCCCCGTACTCCTCCGTCGCAGCCTCGCCACTCCCGATCTTGCCAGGATGCAACCGGCAGGCCGTGACGGGATCGGGGTGGCCTCCTGCTTGGGTGCTTCCCTAGCTCTTTTCTTCCTTCCCACCGCAGTACCTGGTGGAGGGAAAACGAAAAGTGGGAATTACAGGGCACTTATATTTTTTCAATCTTAAACTTGTAGGCACTTGCCAAACTTTAATTTTAATAAATATACTCCCTTTATCCATGTTTGTGTTATGTAAGATTTGTACTTGTTGATCAGCATATTAATGAAAAAGATAAATCCTGTCGGGGACTTGTGCATGTAATGTGTCCATGAAGAGGTGGGGTGCCTCTATTCTTTCAAGTAAAAAAGTTTCTCCCGACACACTACCTTGCCAGTACCCTCAGTCTCGATGATGCAGAGCCAAGCTTGTCGGGCGTAAGATGTGAAGAGGGACTAGCCCCCAGCCAACCCTTTTTCAACAAAGGCCACTGCGACCATCCTGACCGAATCAGTGTTCGAGTCAAATTATAGGAGCACCTAAGATTAGAAAAGGTAGCAAGGTTTTCTTTATGCACAAGTCCTTACAGAACATGTATGGATAAAAAGGAAGAGCTTATCTGTTTGGCTTCCGGGGATTGCAATGTTGGCTTCTCTTCTCATCTTCTCTTGGAGACCCAAGTCCACGACAAGAACTTGTGGTTTATGCAGATGAGGATGATGCCAAATGCAATCTTATCTACATGAAGAAGAGATTCTTATGATATGCTTGTGCATGCATGCAACTTGTCGGGGGCCCCCTATCAGCGCTTCATTTATTCTCTGTTGCTCAGGGTCTGCGCCTGGCTTTGTAGAAATGGTTACATGCATCTGCGGCAAGGCCTTTACAAAGGGTGGCTGCCGGGCAGGGCCCGACAGCCGTGCCTTACAGGTAGTACTTGCGGAGATGCTCAATGTTCCATGAGTTTTGCAATTGAATGCCATCTCCGGTCTCCAAACATACAACACTAGTTCGGGTGACTCGTACCACCCGGTAAGGGCATTCCCAGTTCGGCGATAACTTGTGATAGCGACACAGGGCTTGTTGGTAGCGTGCACCACGCGTAGAAGCCTGGAGACGGTTCTCCTCGAGAAGCACAGCGTTGTCACGCCGGTGCTGATCATGTGCTACTTCATCGTAGGCAAGCACTCGAGGAGACCTATAAATGAGTTCCGTGGGGATAACTGCTTCTGCTCCATAGACAAGGGAGAAAGGAGTCTACCCGGTTGCTCTATTTGGGGTCGTTCTGAGGGACCAGAGAACTACCGGTAGCTCGTCTATCCATCGCCTGATGTACTTCTGCAGCTTATCAAATGTTCTTGTCTTGTGGTCCCGCAACACTTCAGCGTTCACCCTCTCAACTTGTCGATTGCTTCTAGGATGTGCAACAGAGGCAAATGAGATCTTGCTTCCGAGGGCATAAACATATCGCATGAAGGCGTGGCTCGTGAACTGGGTGCCGTTGTCGGTCATGATCCGTGCAGGGACTCCGAAGTGGCACACCAATCCTTTCAAGAACTTGATAGCTGACTGAGCAGTCACCTTTCTCACGGCATCTACTTATGACCACGTTTTAAACTTGTCGATAGCAACGAACAAGAATTCAAAGCCCCCGGTAGCTTGGTGGAAAGGGCCAAGGATATTGAGCCCCCGGACCGAAAATGGTCATGACAAAGGGATTGTCTGAAGAGCTTGGGCAAGCAGATGAATGCTCTTGGAATGGAACTGACAGGCTTCACAGTTGGTGACTAGCTCGACCGCATCTTGGAGGGTTGTGGGCCAATAGAATCCTTGCCGGAATGCTTTCCCAACCAATGCCCTTGATCCAATGTGGGAGCGGCACATGCCTTTGTGTATCTCTGCCAGAAGTTCCTTTCCTCCTTCCTGCCAAATGCACTTCAGTTTCACACTGTTGGGCATTCTTTTGTACATAGTGTCATCGACAAACTGGTACATACTAGCCCTCCGGCTACTCTTTCAGCTTCTTCTTGATCTTTGGGAAGTTCTCTGGTTTGGAGGAAGTGGACTATGTGCCTTGCCCAAGTTGGAGCACGGGGCTCAATAACGAGGACTCGCGGCACCTCCAGATTTATTAGGGCACATTCCTCGGTCGCGGGGACCGGAGTCCTGGTAGGTGGGTGCAACCCAGCAAGCGAATGGGAGGTTTTTCTGGCAGGGTCCCTCCTAGGTGCCCCGGAGGGCTCTACCAGGGGAGGCTTACTGGAGTCCAATTTCCACCTCTTTCAGGCCATTGTTGTCGGGGATACGGAGGGCTGAGTAAGGTGGAGAACAAAAGTTCCTGGTCCCACAGGATGCTTCTGCGCAGCACACTTTGACAGATGATCAGCAATGATGTTTTCTACACAGGGCATGTGCTCTATTTGCAATCTGTCAAAGTGCTCTTCTATCCTTATCGCTACCAATGGGCTTTGATAATCTTTGCTAACTTGCCTCACCACAAGTTGCGAATCTCCTCTGATAATCAACTTCTTGATTTCCACCTCTGTGGTGATCCTGAGTCCGGCAAGGAGTCCTTCATACTCTGATGTATTGTTGGTTGCCTCCTCCCGGGGAAAATGCATCTGGCCCACATACTTCATGTGCTCCCCGGAAGGAGCAACGAGAAGCACGCCAGCCCCCGCACCTTGTAGGGAGAAAGCACCATCAAAATACATCATCCATTCTTGGGGGGATTCCTTGTCGGGGATAACTATCTCTCGCACCTCCCCATCAAGGGTTGGCATCCATTCTGCAATAACCTCTGCCAATGCCCTGCTCTGTATTATTGAGGTGCTTTCAAACTTCAGGCCAAAGTTGGATAACTCCAATGCCCACTCTATTATCCTATCGGTAGCCTCTAGGTTCTAGAGTATCCTTCGCAACGGAAAGCAAGTCACAACCGTGATCTCATGGGCTTGAAAGTAGTGGCGCAGTTCCCTTGAAGCCATGACTAAGCCAAAAATCAACTTTTGCATGCCAGAATACCTGGATCTATCCCCCTCAATAGGGAGCTGACGAAGTACACTGGGCGCTACACCACTTTCTTCCTTGTCGCGTCCTTGGGGCTGTTACCGCCACCGTGCTCTTCTTTGTCCTGATCCGTATCTGAGCATGCTAAATTGTTCTCATATTCCTTTCCGGAAGGGGCACTAACTGAGGATGTTTCCTCATCTACTTCCCTCTGCACCACCAATGCTACACTAACCACTTGATTTGTTGCCGCCGGGTATAGCAGCAATGGCCCTTGTGGTTTAGGAGCAACCAAGGTAGGCACAGAGGGTGACTATGTCTTCAAATCTTGTAGTGCCATATCTACTTCCAGGGTCCACTTCATTGGTCCTGCCTTCTTCAAGATCTTAAAGAACGGCAAGGCACGCTCAACAGACTTGGAGATGAATCTGCTGAGTGCAGCAATGCACCTTGTCAAACGTCTTACATCCTTGACTGTCCTTGGCACTTGAATCTGCTCGATAACCTTGATCTTATCTGGGTTGGCCTCTATCCCCCGATGGGACACAAAGAAGCCAAGTATCTTGCCGGAGGGAAGACCAAACACGCACTTCTCCGGGTTTAGCTTCAAGTTGATCTTGCGTAGATTGGCTAATGTTTCTTCCAAATCTTGGATAAGGGTTGATCTGTCCTTGGTTTTGACCATAATATCATCCATATAAGCTTCAATGTTCCTGTGCATCTATGATTCAAAACCAATCTGGACTGCTGTTACAAAAGTGGAACCGGCACTCTTCACCCGAAAGGCATGCACACAAAGGAGTACGTGCCACATGGGGTGATGAATGAGGTCTTCTCTCGGTCTTCCTTAGACATAAAAATCTGATGATATCCAGAATATGCATCCAAGAAAGAGAGCAGATGATGACTTGAGGTGGAGTCCACGATCTGGTCGATCGCGACAAGGGAAATGGGTCTTTCGGGTAAGCCTTGTTCAGATCAGTGAAGTCTATGCACAATATCCATTTTCCGTTAGCCTTGCGCACGACCACTGGGATTGCTAACCAAGTTGAATGCAACACTCCTCTGACCAAACTAGTAGCTTCAAGCTTCTTGATCTCCTCGTCAATGAACTGCTATCGTTCCAAAGCTTGCTTCCGGACCTTCTGCTTGACGGGCCTGGCATGTGGGTAGATAGCAAGGTGGTGCTCGATTACCTCCCTGGGAACACAGGGGATGTCAGATGGTTGCCAGGAAAACACATCGACATTCGCTCGTAGGAAGGCAACGACCACGCTTTCCTATTTTTCATCAAGGGTGCCATTGATAGTAAAGGTACCATCAATGCCATCCAGCCCCACCGAGACCTTCTTCACAGCAGGTGCAGTAACCTCGGACCTTTTGTTGTTGGAGCCTTCCGGCAAGTCATCAACGGGCGCAGTGCACTCTGGAGAGATGCGCTTCCCGGGCTCCTTACCAGGGATCTTACCAGCTGTTTCCTTTTTCTTGCTCTCCTTGGTGGGACCCGTGATCTCAGCGGCCTCTATCGCAACTGCATCCATGTACATCTTATCCACGCAAATGATTGTGTCCTTCTCGTCAGATGGAATGGAGAGGACGCCCATCGGTCCTGGCATCTTTAGGACGTTGTAGGCATACTGGGATGCCGCCATGATTTGGCCAGAGCTAGGCATCCAAGAATTCCATTATAAGGCAAGGGGAGATCAACCACATCAAACGCAACCTTCTCAATCCGATAGCTCAATTATCCCCCGAATGTTACCGACAACGTGATCTTTCCCTTGGGATGGCTCCTGCCGGGATTAATTCCTTGAAACGTGCCGGTAACCTCAAGATATTACTCTGCTATCTAGAGTTTGCTGATGACCTTTGGGGAAATCATATTTAGCCCGGCTCCACCGTCAATCAACATCTTCGTGACCTTGAGGTTGCAGATTGTTGGCGAGACCAACAACGGCAAGCACCCCACCGCAGTGGTATAGCCAGGATGGTCCTCTTTCTCAAAGATGACGGGCATGCGGGACCATTTGAGCGGCTTTCGAAACTCCGCCACTAGCTCCACAACATTGACCTCACGCGCCCATTGTTTAAGCTGGTAGTGAGAGGAGTGCAAAGATGCACCCCCATCAATGCACAGGGCGTCAGTGGCTTTTTGGAACTCCTGCTCACTGGTTTCCTCTTCACCCCCTCCATCACTCTCTTCATTACAATTCTCCTTGTGGCCCCTAGCGGGTTTTTCTTGGTTACTAAGAGCCTTGTTGGGGCGATTTGCTTCACCGCCCCGGCCCTTTCAGCCAGCGCCATTCTGACATTTTTCTTTATCTCGCTTCGCATATTCAGCTCGCTGCTTCTTGACAAGTTGTTCAACCTGGTGACGTTCCTAGAGGTCATGGCCCTTGGTCCGGTGGATCTTGCAGTAAGGGCCATCACTTTTCTGCAGCTTCCCGGCAATCGTTGCACGCGGCAACCTCCTTGCCGGGGCTTCATCTTTAGCCTTCTTGCCGGTACTTGGCGTACTCGACCCCTCAACTGTCATCACTACCTTAGCCCTGGGCTTCTTATTGCGCTTCTTGATCTTCTTCTTCTGACTGGAGGCATCGTCGTCATCCTCTAAATCGACGTCGCTGATATTTTCCTCTCCAGGGAGTTTCCTCCACTCTTCTACCCAAGCACACTTGTCCACCAAGGTGTAAAGCTCCTTCACAGTCCTGGGGAACCGAACATTCATCTTGGAACGTATCCCTCGATTGCGCATGTTGGACTGGAATGCTGCTATCACTGCAGTTGGGTGGATGTTTGGAATATTTCCGTGAACTCGATTGAACCTCTGCATGTACTTCCGTAGAGTCTCTCCTTCTTTCTACGGGAGCAACTTTAGATCGTTGGGCCGCCCTGGTTCTTGGTGGCCGCCCGTGAAGGCACCCACGAACTCATGGCACATGTCAGCCCAGGTTGAAATGGAGTTATCCGGCAGATGCATCAGCCATTACCTCACATTTGGCTAGAGTGACAAAGGAAAGTAGTTGGAGAATATCTTCTCATCCCTTCCGCCGGCAGCTTGAACAGTGATGGTCTAGATGCTCAAAAACTCTACCGGGTTCAGTCTTCCATCATACTTCTCTGAATCTCTGGCTTGCACGTGCGAGCAGACGGCCAACGGACTTGCCGCAGCTCGCGGGTGAAGGTACGGCACCCAACCTCAAAAGGAAAGTACCCGCTCCCGTCGAGCGCTGGCTCGTCTATGTCAAGGCCATCGTGCCCATTGGGATGGTAGTGGTCGTCGCGGCATTGCTCGATGGTAACATGCGCGCGCTCAGCCTGCCTGGCCTCCGGGGCTCACCACCGGTCTTGATGCGCTCGAGGGTCTGAGGAGGCCATCGAGATGTTATCCGGCTCCTAATGGTGTGGCTCACGCGCTGGCCACCGCGGCGGGGACTGCACCATGGCGGTAGACCCCTCAGCACGGCCAACAACGTGGCCTATTGTCGTCACATGAGGAGGTCAAAATGGGCCAGCTCGTTGTGATCCTCCCGCCTCAGCAAAACCAATTAGACTTTGGATGGTGGCTCACCCCTCAACAATCTGATCGGCCGCCAGTGGGAATCTTAGCAGCAGTTGGGCCCGTGCCATAGCCTCCGAGGCGGTGCTTGCCATGGGCGATGATGATGTGGACATCATCATTGCCCGGCTCCTAATGGTGCGGGTGACGACCACGTCGTGCCCACGTCGTTGTGAGCCAGGCACTGGGGCAACGTGCGGATGAGGTGGGGGTGCTTGAGGGCTAGTGGCTCCGTCGAGCACAACAGTTAGGTTAGCCAGTCCTGGGGGTGGCGCATG
This sequence comes from Secale cereale, assembly GCA_902687465.1. Classification (NCBI taxonomy): domain Eukaryota; kingdom Viridiplantae; phylum Streptophyta; class Magnoliopsida; order Poales; family Poaceae; genus Secale; species Secale cereale. The sequence continues at coordinate 451,107,951 of LR738715.1, read as the reverse complement.
CTTTGCGGTCGCGTCTGCAACGGGAGCGGCCGGAGATTTGTGGTTTGCCCCAGAACGAGCGACACCACTAAGGCCGCACTCTTCGGCTGGGCGAGGAGGTACGGATGCGATAATATCTCTGTTCGTACCTCATGGAGCATGGCCGCTGGGATCTTGTTGATGCTATTCTACTCCAGCACCTCCCGCTCCTGCTTCGGTCGTGAGAGGCATGGCCACGACGCCGCGTACGTCGACCACATCCCCCGCAGCGCCTGAGTTCCCATGTGTCCCCGCATTCCCCGTGGCATCGGCGGTTGCGGGTAACGAGGCCCTCGAGGTGGACGGGTGAGCGGAGGTACCGGACTTCTTCTCCGGCGCCATGTTTGATGGAGCCAAAGACGATGATGCTGGCAATGAGGATGACATGCTACTCAAGCTCTTGGGTTCGCGCAAGTGATCCCCCTACCTAGCGCCCCAAAGATGTCGTGGGAGAACCACGGCCACCTATGGGACATGGGTCCTTTTTTGGTTCGGCGGGCGGATGGACACGTTGCACAAAGAGCGGAGAGTGTGGCGCGGCATAGCAGAGATCACATGGGCAGTTTTTATCCAGGTTCGGGCCGCCGCGAGGCGTAAAACCCTACTCCTGCTTTGGTAGATTGATGGTGGAATGGTGGAAAATGAGCAAGGCGCTCTTGCCCGGCATGGTTGCTTCGGGGAGAGAGCGGTCGCGCGCATATGAGTCTGAGGGTTCGAATGGCCTAATCCGTTCAACGGTTGCCATGGGCATCCTTTTATAGATTAAGGGGTCACCATGGTGGCAAATCAGTCTTTCTAGGTTGATTAGACAGCGAACAGTGCTATCATACCTAACTCTGCATGCCGACAGGGCGCATTAAATGCACCGCTTAGTGTCACATCACAGCCTGCCTAGCAAGCCCTGTCGGCAATTTTCCCCAGCTTCCCGTCTGCTTGTTTGACACGTCGCATGATGGGTGTTGATAGAGGCGAGGGGCCCGATCTTTCGATGAGATAGTAACTATCGATTTGGTGGAGACGACTTTGACGATCCGACTACAAACGTGCACGATGTTGCGCCTTAGCAATCGCTAAACCAATCTCCAGGGGTTACTAACACTGCCAGAAGCACGATCAGCCTGACCACGAAGGTCTATTCCTGCATGCAATCGAAGAACAAGCAAGAATACGATAAAGCAATCTGAATATTGCAAATATAGATGAAGTATTGATAAAGGTGGGGATCCGTAAGCAGTCTTGGTCTGGTCGTTGGACACAAACGAAGTACACGAAGTTGCAATGGCTAACTTTTGACTAAACAAATCCCAAAGAAAAAGCTACTAGATGTATCTACTTATATAGGAGCGAGGGGTGGCGGCCAAGGAGATGGAAGGACGCCCCAAGGCAGCCTAAAACTAACCCTAGGTCGTACAAGGCTCATGGGCCCAAGTGGAGGTGATGCAACACCTTTGGACTTGTAGTTTGACTCTGATTCTGTTGCAGCGTCAGATTGTTTCGTCGATATATCAACGCTCCAGACGAATTTGAAGGTGAATCCAATTGGGTTGGAAAGTATACGAAATCTAGTTTGAAACAAAAAAAAGAAACACCCAATTCGGAGTCCGTATGAAGGAGTTCTTGCCGTTTTGAGTCAGGTATGTCTGTGCAGTCCGAATCTGGATGCAGAACGTGAGAGACTTGGACTCTATCTTCTCTTGGCCCAAAAGTGACGTCAGAGAACTTTTTGAACATCACCTAAACTTCTCTTTTTCACTTATCTTCATATGTGGATTGTACAAATGTCCCATACACCTGGAATTAGACATGGCACAAAAGTCTGTGAAGTATTTTTGTCCTGGATGACATAAATAAATTGTTGCATAGTTTGCATTAGAAATCACCTCACAAATATACATGTATGCAATATTTTTGGTCGTATCCAAGGTAGGCATGTCCTCATCATCCTCCCTTTCTTGAAAATAAAGCCGTCCTCGGCGTTGCTTAATCTGAAATTTGGGTAAGAAAATAGACAAGGTGTACATGTTGTATACGTATATATCATCCATTTTTTACTTCCCTTAATTTTTGCACATATGACACATATATAGATGAGTAACTTTCGTAGTTCATAAAATATAAAGCCAAAATATTATCACAAGAAGTAGAAGGCATGAAAATATTGCAACTCAGTTTGCACAAATAAGTGAAGCTCTTATTCATATCAATAGATTGACAATGTTCATCATTAAACCATCCCAACATTGGTGAATAAACCTTACTTGCATGAAATTCATAGGCTACAACATGCCTAAATAAGCAAACATGCAATAAGTCATTTGACATAGAATCGTCACCAAGATTAGAGGTCATATCAAAATGATTAAACATTGGCACGATAATTTTCAAATTTATTTTATCCAAATCTGATTGATTCTCTAATTCACATGATTCTTTTGCATCAACAGTTAATTCAATGGGTGCACTCAAAATTGTTGGTATTTTAGTTGTTTGATCACATGACGCATTCATGACAGTAACATGATTATCTAAACTAGGTGGTGTGCTCAAATCAACAGGTAATTCAAGACATGATGTATTCAAGTTAACTAGATATGCATCATCCTCATGTGAAGTTATATCATCATTGGTTTTACTGTTACCTTGTCGCAAAGATGTAGCTGATGTAGGTACGGACGATGACAATGTACCATACACTTTAGATGATGTCACGCTCACAATTGGAGGGGTGGCTGCTCTAGTAGGTGCAATGGCGGAGGAACCAACCAGTGGTGGTGAGCATGAACTGGAATAGTAGTTGTTGTAGTCACACAATGCATCCTCCTGTATTTGTCTCTCAAAGGTACAAGCACGAACATACATACCAACAATGCAACGAGGAATATACTGAAATCCTGCATGAATATCATGGTTCAAACCACCAAAAAATCTATTCATTGTATCATCCTCAGATTCTTCTATGTCACAATGATGCATATAAGATTTGAACTCTTGGTAGTAAGCATGAATAGTGTTACTGCCTTGTTTTAATTGTTCCAATTTACGAAGCAATTCACGGCGATAGTAAGGAGGGAAAAAATGTTTTCTCATTACAGCCTTCATCTTTCCAAGTTGTGGGTTGGTTATCAATATTTTTCTTACAATGCACACTCCACCAAACAGAAGCAAAATCAGTAAATACTCTAGTGGCAGCTCGTACTCTCTCAAGTTCAGAAAAATGATGGTGACTAAAAACTTTTTCTACTTCAAGCTCCCAAGCTAGATAAATAGCAGGATTAAATCTACCCTCAAATGACGGTAAAGAAATAACCTGACCATGTGCTTGTGTGTGTTGTCCCACGTCTCGTGATGGGGAAGATGTATCCGTCGTCCAAGAACTTCTGTCTCCGGTACCTGTCATGATTAGTAGAAACAAGATACAAAATTTGAGAATAATGTTCCTATGAACTACTAGGATGTGGTGGTAAAGCGCTCACAGTAAAGCAAATATCAATATCTTACAAGTCCTTACCATGCAGCAGGTGGTGATAGGCAACCAACGGTGTCAAATAACTCCAAAGATTGAGTAAAGCGATTGCCAGGTGAACATACGTAAACACGGTGTAGAAATATGTGAAGCTGGGTTGGCTTTATATATGGTAGCAAAAGATTAGCAATAATCAATTCAGAGATGCAATGTTGAATAAACGCTCAACGACGGTACTGTGCTGGTCCTAGGCTAGACCGGACTAGAGACGCGAGCCTAGAACACTAATGAGGTCACGGTGTAGCACAACTAGCATCAATAAAGGATACGAAGTAGCTCTGAATAGCAAGATATAAGTGAAGATCACAACGGCAGTAAAGATAATGATGAAAACAACTGCCAAGCAGAATATACAACAACTCTCTCTCTCCAACTTTCTTTTTCTTCTTTTTCTTTTTCTTTTTTCTCACACTTTTTTTTCTTTTTTATTCTCTCCTCTTTTTTTTTACTTTTTTTTCTCTGTCTTTTTTTTTCTTTCTCCCTCTTTCCAAGATAAACTAGATAAGATGCAGATTGGATCAAGCAAAGATGCGAACGACTTCAAGTATGATTGTGACAATGAACAATGGGTAGCACGAGGTGGAAATTGATGGATGAGGTGGTGGACAGTGGAAGGGATAACGATGGAGCGGTGACGTGACTAATGTGAACAGAACTCGAAACTCTAACGAACAAGACACTAAGACCAGCAACTCGACAGGCCGATGCAACCGATAATTCAATAATGCAAACCATGAAAAGAAAATTGCAAAGGCTCAGACTGGCTAGGACAAAGGATGAATAGATCTAACTTTTTTTGTGGCATTTCCTTGGACAATAGGTAAGAAAATAAATCTAATCTAGGAATAACTGGAAATTCTCACCGAGCAACCTGAAAACTGATACCACTTGATAGAGGCGAGGGGCCCGATCTTTCGATGAGATGGTAACTATCGATTTGGTGGAGACGACTTTGACGATCCGACTACAAACGTGCACGACGTTGCGCCTTAGCAATCGCTAAACCAATCTCCAGGGGTTACTGACACTGCCAGAAGCACGATCAGCCTGACCACGAAGGTCTATTCCTGCATGCAATCGAAGAACAAGCAAGAATACGATAAAGCAATCTGAATATTGCAAATATAGATGAAGTATTGGTAAAGGTGGGGATCCGTAAGCGGTCTTGGTCTGGTCGTTGGACACAAACGAAGTACACGAAGTTGCATGGCTAACTTTTGACTAAACAAATCCCAAAGAAAAAGCTACTAGATGGATCTACTTATATAGGACCAAGGGGTGGCAGCCAAGGAGGTGGAAGGACGTCCCAAGGCAGCCTAAAACTAACCCTAGGTCGTACAAGGCTCATGGGCCCAAGTGGAGGTGATGCAACACCTTTGGACTTGTAGTTTGACTCTGATTCTGCTGCAGCGTCAGATTGTTTCATCGATATATCAACGCTCCAGACGAATTTGAAGGTGAATCCAATTGGGTTGGAAAGTGTACGAAATCTAGTTTCCAACAAAAAAAGAAACACCCAATTCGGAGTTCGTATGAAGGAGTTCTTGCCGTTTTGAGTCAGGTATGTCTGTGCAGTCCGAATCTGGATGCAGAACGTGAGAGACTTGGACTCTATCTTCTCTTGGCCCAAAAGTGACGTGAGAGAACTTTTTGAACAGCACCTAAACTTCTCTTTTTCCCTTATCTTCATATGTGGATTGTACAACTGTCCCATACACCTGGAATTAGACATGGCACAAAAGTCTGTGAAGTATTTTTGTCCTGGATGACATAAATAAATTGTTGTATAGTTTGCATTAGAAATAACCTCACAAATATACATGTATGCAATATTTTTGGTTGTATCTAAGGTAGGCATGTCCTCATCAGGTGTCATTCGAAGGTTCTTTTTGTAGGATGTGGATGACATGTGGCAAGGGGCTACCGCTAAGCCACTTAGGAGCTTGAGACCACACTGATTGACGACGGGCGTCAAGGTGAGGTGGTAGTTTGCCTCCGTGAGCCACCGGCAGGCCTGCCGGGCTCTGTTGGAGGCTTGTTTCCGGGGTGATCCCACCCAGCCAGGCTCGCATGCCCGGAAAGGAGGGCTCTTCTTCCGGTGATGTCTTGCCTCCTCAGCTAGTCTTCGTTGTCTTGGTCTCTTCGACCATCTTTCTGGTTCTTCGAAGGACTGATTCCTTCGAGTCTTGATCTGGTGTTGGTGTGGTAAACTTGCTCCTGGGCCTGTGCACAGTCTGGGGCAACATCCTAGGGTTTGTTGTACCGACACCCTCCGCCTGCGACTACAGTGCCACATCTTCCACGACTCCTGTCATTCCCACCCAAGGCCTCGCCGTCGTGCTCCTCCTTGGTTTGCTCGCCATGCGCGGTGCACCTCCATCTGGCGTTGTCAACATGGTCAGCAACCACGAGCAATAAGGAGATGACTGTACGTGGATATGATGACAATAGGGACCCACCAGGGTCATGGCAGTATGCAAGGAAGTGCCTCACTATTACAACCCCAAGAAAATGCTTCCTCCTAACGGTTTGACATCTGGGTCCCACGCCATTGTCGACGTAGCCTATAAATAAGAAAATTACAAAATGAGCGCCTAACTCCAAGGACCTAGTAGCTCGCCTAGTTGTTTTGTTAAATTTAGAGGAAGAACAGGTTATCAACTGCGTTGTGTGGGGGTTGTGGCCCATTTAGACAGGGCATTTATTTAAGCACATGACAAGCCTAGTTGATCTCATTTTCCTTTATGAAAATGGCTAGCCCAGTTCTATTTTTTTAGAGAATGCCCAATGAAGGCCGACTTGCTTTTCTCGGCCTCACTGGGCTGCAGATCTTTCAAGACGAGGAGGGATGTATTCGGCTTCCAGGAAAATAAATGGGCTATAAGTAGTAAGAAATGGACTGTAAATTTTAAAAACATAGAAGACCGACAACTAGATTCAAGTTTCATTTTTCAGGTTTTCAAGAATATAAATTTCATCCTTTTTTTGCATGAAAAATGTCTTTGTATTTTAATTTGATATAAAATTATTTTTAACGTGAATCAAAAAAAAAATTACAGGTCGACTCAAAATTTCGTGATTAAAAGAGTATGGACCGCACCTAAATATGCAAAAGTTCGTTGAATTTTTTAGCTGTGGCCAGAATATGGTCTGTAATGCTAACAAAAAGAATACGGGCATCAAAATATCCTTAAGAATTATCAAATGGGCTGTAAATTATTAAAAATATTGGCAAGTGGGATGTACGCTATTTTCCATAGATTTGAAGGCTGACTTGTGGGCCTACTAGGTTGACGATTACACTATCCTAATTTTTTTTCAAGCGTACACTAGGCCTTGTTAACTTAGTCACACAGACCAGTGACGGTTGGATGTCCATGTGACTGCTTCTTCAATCTCTAATTTCCTGCTCCAGCCGCCCAAACCAGCGCCGGCAGGACTGCCTGCTCCCTCCTCCCGTGGCTGGCTGTGCTGCCACACAGGCCTCACCGGCCCACACTACTCCCACTGCTGGCCAGGCCATCCCTCTACCAACCCGCAACTCCTATTATTTTCCAGGGACGGCAGCCTCTCCCCGCAGCTGACCAGTCAGCTCTCGTACTCCCCTCAGCGTGGGCATCCACTCATGTGGCTTTTCCGGCTCCAGATCATTCCCTTCCTAGGCCTCACCATCGTCGAGCACATTGGTGCTCTCGGCGCGGCATCAACATGGTCAATAAACGCCAGCCATCGGAAGAGGGATGTAAGTGGAGAGGCTGATAGTAGGGACCCACACAAGCAAGTGCCTCCTTATTACGAGAAAAAAATGAATTGCTCTTGCTGACAGCTAGTACCCACCGGCTATATCTTTGCACGGAAGGAAGTGCCTCCTTATTATGCGAAGAAAAAGTATTCCTCCTGATGACAACTGGGACCTGGCAAATTTGGTGGCTGACTTGTGGGCCTACTAAGTTGATGCGTACGAAGGGCTTTGTCAACTTAGTCAACAAATGATTCTAGCAGCTGGAGCATTGGATGCTAATCCAACAGTCGTGCTGCTTCTTCAACCTCTTATCTTGTTGCTCCCGCCGCCCAAACTAGCGCCGATGGGACCTCCTTCTCCTGCCTCCCGTGGGCGACAGTGCTGCCGTGTACGCCTCACCGCACCACCCTAATCCCACCACCATCCAGTCCTTCGCTCTACTCATCCACACCCCTCGTTATTCTCTGGCGATGGCAGCCTCACACGGCGGCAGAACTAGTGAACCCTCATTCTCCCCTCTGCGTGGGCATTCACTGCCTTGTCTTCCTCGGCTCCGCATCTTCCTTTATCAAGCCTTACCATCGTCCACCGCCTTGGTGCTCTCAACGCGACGTGGTCAATGTTGTCAATGAACGACTACCATCAGAAGACTACTATACACGGTGATGATGATAGCTGGACCCACCAGCTACATCTTTGAACGCAAGGAAGAGCCTCCTTATTATGCGAAAAAAATATTATTTCTCTTAATGACATTTGGGACCCACCAGCTATATCTTGGCAAGCAAGGATGTGTGTCCTTATCCCGCTGACAGCAGAGACCTACCAAGTCGAAGCGTACGTATGGTTATCTTCCTGGTCGCAAACGTGCACGTACATATTAGTTGATCGGTCTCTCTGCAAGGATGAACCATGGCCGAGTAAGTAGGGGCACATGTCATAGTAGATCCCCCGATGTAGTAGTTCAAGAAGTCCTGTCAAAACCGTGTACGCGTACCTATAGCCACACAGCAAAAAATGCAGCCACGTACGTACATACGGGCGGGGTCTCGAACGCATTCATCAACAACGGTACATACATTAGCCACGTGTATGTACATTCGGGTGGGGTTGGAATGGAGAAACAACGCTTTGTTCATCGGGAGGCAACCAACTAGGTCGGAAGGCGTCATGTTCATCCGGAGCCAACCGGCATGGACAGCACAGCCGAAACGGGGCCTAACGTACCGTAGAACGAGGAAACGGCCTTCCGTTCGAGCGCCTACGGACGAAACGGGGTCTTGTTTACCGGTTCGGGGTCTGGTGTATCGTAAAATGGAGGAAAAGAGTTATCTTTGACCTCCTACGGTCGAAACGGGGTCCTGTTGATTGGGAGGGGTGTGGCGTACCGCAAAATGGAGGAAACAAACTTCTGTTGGAGCGCCTATGGTCGAAACATGGTCATATTCATTGAGAGGGGTGCGGCATACCGCAAACGTGACTCCATGGGCTACTATTCATCCACCTTCAAATGCCTCGCTCCAGCCTCCATGGGCTACTATTCATCCACCGTCGACCTCATCCAGCCTCCACCAGCTACTACCCATTCAGCCCTCCACGGGGTCCTGTTCATCCAGCCCTCCACGGATTCCTGTTTATCCATACCCAACCAGCTCGGGTGTGGCAGCCTCCACCCGGGGTCCTGTTCATCTAGCAACATTCGCCTACTACTACAGGGTCTTGTTCATCCAACCCCCACCGGGAACTGTTCATCCATGTCGGATTCAAGGGCTCCACAAAACCCAAGGAGGTTTGAACTCTGGGGCGTGAACAAAGGACTCCGCTTCACCAAAGAGCTAGGCTCGCCATGCTCAAAGCTCGCCGCACAAGATGGTCGAGGGGAGGGAAGTGACACGGTGATTTACCCAGGTTCGAGCCACCTTGCGGTGTAAAACCCTACTCCTGCTTTGTCGTGGATTGGCCTCATGAGGGGGGATGTATATGAACTATTACATTGGGGGAGCTGCCTCAGGAGGATCGAGTTGTGTCTGGCGGTTCGATCTTTGGATCCTCCTCCTACGATGAATGTTGGTCCATATTTATAGTGGCCTTAGTCATCTTCCTACATCATTTGGGTGGGAAGGGATCCTACAACTACCAATTTTGAAGGGGGGCAAGAGGTACATCTTATACTAACAAAAGGTGGTCTTTGCTTGTGAAGTTCCTGGTCGTGAAGCAAGGGTGGGCTCGATGATGACATCCGTCCTGCCGAGCTTGTGGTCTTGGTATTGTTGCACTAGAACGGAAGCCTTTGGGGTATTCCTTGGGAACCTACACTCGTCCATGTCTCCTTTGCACCAAAGAGGAAACTATCCCCTATGCGCGCACTCGTGCCCGCCTGGGTTCGGTTGTCATGGCTCATGTCATCGTGCCCTCATGAGGAGGGGCACTTGCATTGGAATATCTGCCCCTCAGGAGGCAGTTTGCGGAGGAGCTCCCCAAGAGGTCTTCATGTTGTTCTCCTCGCGAGGCTAGGGGTCCTCGCGAGGGTCCTCTCATGCAGTCCTCCACCTGGGCCTTGTCGAGCAGCCATGGGTCACGCACTGGGCCATGGGCAGGCAAGTTTGGGTACCCTGGTTCCCAGAACGCCAACAGTAGCCCCAGTGCCCAAGGCGCGTCGGGCCTTGCCCCAAGGCGAAGGCGAGGGGTGATGGGTGAAATGTCGCAGCCCCCCTACCACCCGTGAGCTAGACTTGACGCGTGGTGCACGACGGGTCGTCGACGCCTCCACTTCCCCACGTTGCCTCAGCAATCATCCTTGCTGACAAAAACTGAGCGCACGATGTAGAGCCATCGCTTCTCATCGCGTGCATGCCTTTTGCTCCTTCTTTCCCTTGCAAGCTTGCGCCCTTCTCGCCGCAGCTTGCGCCAGCCTTCACCCACCTTGCCGTCATGGCCCCCAAAAAGAAGAGTAGGGTCAGGATGACAGCTGCCAGAACCCGCAATGGGCCGGTCCACCATGGTCAATCTTGAGGGGTTGGACAAGGTCCGTCACTTGACCGCCGCCGACTACAATGAGTGGAAGGCGACAAAGTTTTGGCCCGCCTCTTGGTCTTCGGTAGATCGGTCAGCCACCGAGATCGCTCTTCACCTCCATGCCCTCTTCTCTAGCATGCTGCCGCCATTCTCAGACATCTTCAACGCTGTGATGACACACTATCAAGTCCATGCTCTCCCCTTGGATCCTAGGTCCATCCTTCTTCTCTTTGCCTTCGCGTTCCTGTCCGAGGCTTTTGTGGGGATCACCCCGTCCTTGGCTTTGCTTCACCACTTGTTCGCCCTCGAGCTGGTCGCATGCGACCAATGCTCGGGGTGCGTGTCGCTCCGAGCGGTGGATGTGCCGGAGGGCATGGGCATCATCTTTGTACCCCTCCCGGATGCAAAGGGATTCCGCAAGCAATGGGTGTATGTGGACGCCACCGTGTGCAGCCTCTTGATCCACACTCCTAGGGCCCCCGCTGAACCCAGCTCGGGTTGGGGGCACTCGAAGCTTGCCAGTCTGCAGCTTGTGCTGGTCATGATCAGGTAGGCTGCCCTGAAAGAGGCGGGGGTGACAACGGTGATGGTAGTGAGGTAGTTTGTCCGTCGCCGGATCGCCCACCTTCAGCGTCACTCCCGCCCGATGTGGGCCTTCACGGGTCAGGAGGACCCTATGAGGCTCGAAAATCCTTTCCTTTGATGAGGACATCAATACCATTGTTACATCCACTGCCCCTGCTATTATACATACTGGACCAATTTATGAGCTCGCGCACTCCAATTGATTTATCAGGTACTTTCGTTTCTTGGTAACGATTCTAATGTTCACGAGAATATGACGCTGCCTAAATTGGATACATTTGTGGTTATTGCTAATGAAGGGCCTAGCATGGACAAGAGGGATGAACACTGGAGTAGGGTCAAGCATGGAGATGAAGGCACGCATGAAGGGATCTAGAATGGCGTTTCTAGTGCGTATTTGAGTACTTTGAATCCTCCATGATGACTTCCAAGGACATCAACAAAATATTCAAGATACCACTTCATAAATTTGTCCATAGCTTATTTTAGGTGTCGCGTCACTTTATTAATGGGCCAGGCCCATGTAATTTTGTAATACTAAAGTATAGGTTGTTTTTAGAGTCTGTATGTGTGGGGAAAACAGAGTAGGGTTGGTTTCAAAGCCCTTCTCCATGGGGCCACGAAATTCCGCTCTCTTTCTCCATATATACAGCCCTTAGGGCATCGTATAGACTTTGGGTTTTGTTTAGATTAAAGTTCATCATAGCTGCAACTTCACGTACTTCATTTGTGTTTAACTACCAGACAAAGACGTCACAGAACCCCACTTGATCAATAAAGCTTTTCTCTTAAATTCACAATATCTAGATTGCAATCACTGTTTCTTGCTTGTTCTTCATTTGCCTGCAGGAAACAGACCTTCGTGGTTAGGTTGATCATGCTCCGACGTGGTCAATAACCTCTCGGAGTTGGTTTAGCGATTGCTAATGCGCGACGTCCTCGCACGTTCGTAGTCGGACCGTCAAAGTTGACTTCCACCAAAACAATAGCCACCATCTCATCGAAAGACAGGACACCTTTGCCTCTACCAGCCTTCCTCCATGTGCGCTGCATGGGGTGTTCCGCCTCCTGACCGTGGGGGGGGGGGAGTTCCCGAGTTTCCTCAGGGCGGGCACCCTTTGTATAATAACTCGAACAGAGGCAAGATTGGCAAGGCGATGCCGCCCTTTGACAAGTGGGGGCTGCTCCCCAAGGCCCATGTGAGTCCTCGCGACAACCCCCTCCTAGTGGCACAAAGCGCCGGAGACCCTAATGCCGAGGCCCCCAGGGCGACTATCGGTGTCAAAACCGGCAGATCTCGGGTAGGGGTCCCAAGTTGTGTGTCTCAGGATCAATGGTAACAAGGACAACAAGGACATGATGTTTTACCCAGGTTCGGGCCCTCTTAAAGGAGGTAAAACCATACTTCCTGCTTGATTGAATTCGATGTGTGTAGGGGTTAGAAGAGTTGATCTACCTCGAGATCGTATTGGCTAAACCCTAGTTGTCTAGCCAGAGATTATTCTAATAGCCTCTACGGACTAAACCCTCCGGTTTATATACACACCGGAGGGGCGCTTAGGGTTGTACAAAGTTAGCTTGCAGAGGAAGGGCATATTAAACCCGGACACAAAATTAGCCATTCTACACACATAGGAGTCATACCCGGACATGGGGGATAATCTGCTTCTTTATCTTCACAGCCAATCAGTCTGGCCCATATCGAATAGTTCGGACAACCGAGGAACCCCTAGTCCAGGACTCCCTCAGTAGCCCCTGAACCAGTCTTCAATGATGATGTGTTCGGTATGTGACGCCCCAAGACCGACGCTCCAGAAGACTTCCAAATGTTCCGGGTTTCGCCGTGTTTTTTTTGCTTGCTTCATTTCATTTTTCCATTGCATCATGTCATTAATCTTTGCATCTCAACTAAATAAATTGTGTGGATCTTCGATCCATTTAAATCGAGGGAAGAGTGACTTCTCTTAATATAATATCCTCCTAATATTTATGGAGCTATTATAAAAATATTCCGTTAGCTTGGAATCACCTATAACACATTTGCATCGTTCGTCAATTTTCTTTTATCCAGCTCAACTTCATTTCTTCCTTTGAGGCCTCTTAGTAAAAATTGAGTTGCAATTTTACTTTATCCATAAATGCTCCAAATCTGCCCATAAATCACATCTAGTGTGTAGGGTCACCTCTTATAATTTCAACCCATTTGGAGTTTATTGGAATGGGTTTCGGAATTCAAACATGTCGAGTTAACTTCAACATGTTTGGATTTTACTTCCTCTAGAAAACCTCAAGCCATTTTTGTTTTATTCCTCATATTTTTATGAGTGCAAGAAAAATGGCGTCCTACTCAAATTCATCTTCTAGACCCCTTCTATGTTTTTTCTAGTCCCTATGTTTACTTGTTAAGTAGTAAAAGGAGTTTGAAAAAAGAGAGAGAGGGAGGACCCAACCTAACTGGACTCTTAGGCCTGACTTAGCTGGCTCGAAGCCCACCTAACCTACTAACCTAGCCCAATCCCCACGCTGCTCTTCTCTCCCTCGATCTCCTCCCAGTCCTCTCGTCAGTGCCGCCAGGCAGAGCCTCGGCTCGATCCACATCGTCCTACACCACACGCCCGATCCCGCTCGACCCCTGCATCCTCTGCTTTGAGCAGGAGGACGAGACGCGCCCTGACCCTACCTCACTTTGGTTCCCGTCGGATCCCCACATCCACCCCGCGGCCCCAAGCAGCTCCCTGCCGCGCTGACCTCTCCATCCCCCGCGACCCTACCTCCCGTCGGTGAGCAGCACGCCGGAGGCATGCCTCGTCGCCAGACCTCCTCTGGCCCTCTTCCGACAGCTTCGCGGCCGGGCTCCTCTTCCTCCACGTTGTCTTCGTCGAGCGCCAGGAGCTCGATCCCGAGAACCTCCACGCGCGCCCTACGAGCCGTGTTTCGCCGTCGTTCCACTGCACCGACCTCCTGGCCTTCTCGCTACTAGTACCTCCTCCGTCTCCTTCCTGAGTCACCATCGGCGCCCCAAACCCCGCCACCGGCCTGCTGCCTCGCCTCCTCGCCGTACGTCACCGTCCCGGCGCTTCTCTCGCCTCCTCATGCTCGGACCTCCATGGCGCCGCCGCCCCAAGCTCCACCACCGGTCGCCTCTGCCTCTCCGCGACCCCCCGTTGCAGCAGCCTCCAAGGACACCCACTGTCGTGTTGCTGCCCACCCGAGGCCCCTTGGCCTTGCTTCGATTTGGATACGTCAAGACCGCCCAGATTTTGCCAAGTACCACGACACCATGTTCCGTCCAAATTCGTCTACGAAATCTGTACCACAACGACCACCGGAGACCTGCAATATGGCAAGTTTGACTCCGTCGCCGTGAACGAGTACTTCCCCGACGCCCCGTGTACTACTACCATCGCCGAAGACCCAAGGTGCAAAAATGCCAAGTTCCACTACTGTCGACTCCGTGGATGTCAAGTTCCTCGTTGTGACCCCGAACATCTTCAAAACATGAACGGCTACTTCCCTCGAGACTCGAACCACCCCGAACCGCACGCTTCGAAGGCATACCGCCGATACGACGCCCGTGAATGAATGCTTGTTGTATGAGATGCACCCCTTGTTTGCACCTTGCCCGTTTTGCCACTCATTTCCATGCCACCGTCTCGTGGGAACCCGGTATCCGGGAGCACCCCACCATCTTGCATGACACGCTCTCCGCCCTTCTTTTGCTCGAAATCTCAACGAGTTGTTGAAACCCGGAACATTGCTGTGACATCGTTTCCGCCGCCATGACACCCCTTTCTTTCCATCGTGGCGACAAGTGCTTCATATCTCTTATGTCAACTTTGAACAAAAATTGCATAAAACTTGTATATGTCATCCGCATCATGACATGGGGATTTTCCAGAATTGTTGTTTGTCATTCCGGCCTCATTTAAACTTGCCTAAATAGGTAGTTTACATTTGCTTCAGCTCTTGCCTTGTTAATCGACATTTAATATTGTTGTCTACATAAACGAGAGTCAACTAAATAAATAGAATGTGGTGTTTTGTCAATATGCAACTCGTTGCATATTGAGCTCCACTTAAATTGTAGTGTGGTTTGTGCACTTTGCCATGCCATGCATAATTAAACCGGACATGCATCATACTTGGTTGTGCATCATATGCCATGTTTATGCTTGTGTGTTTAC
Organism: Secale cereale; assembly: GCA_902687465.1. Classification (NCBI taxonomy): domain Eukaryota; kingdom Viridiplantae; phylum Streptophyta; class Magnoliopsida; order Poales; family Poaceae; genus Secale; species Secale cereale. The sequence goes on along the minus strand of LR738715.1, from coordinate 451,092,884 downwards.
CATGTTGTTTGCTTCTTTCCGGTATGCTTCTCTCGTTAGCTTCGGTTTTGTTCCGGAGTTGTGAGGATTCGTTCGACTACTTCATGGACTCGTTCTTCTTCCTTGCGGGATCCCAGGCAAGATAACTGTTCCCCGATATCACCTCTATCATTGCTTTGCTAGTTGTCTCGCTGTATAGTTATGCCCCGATGCCTATTCTTGTCTTGTCAGCCTCCTATGTTGCCATGAAACACTCTAACCACCTTCCTAGCAAACCGTTGATTGGCTAAGTATGCTTTTCCTCAGCCCCTCTTATAGCGTTGTTAGTTGCAGGTGAAGTTTGAAGATTGCTCCATGTTGGATTTGTTTATTGGAATAACACAATATATATCTTATTTTAATTAATGCACATATATATTGGTAATGGGTGGAAGGCTTGGCACTCTGCTTGGTGTTTTGTTCCATTCATGCCACCTTAGGACCCAATAAACCGGTGTTATGTTCCTTGATTTTGCATTCCTAACACGGTTGGGGTTTATGGGCCCCCCTCGATAATTCGCATTTCTTAAAGCTTTTGCAACAAGGCTCAACTTTGGTACTACATTTGCCAAACAACTAAAAACTTGCATAGGGAGTAATTTACCCGAGTTCTTAATCAACCCCCGGGCCAGTGCTCCTCATGAGTGTTGGTCCAAACTAGAGCACTGTGCGGGGCCGCCCCTTGGCAACTTGGGGTATTTTGCCACCTATACGCCTCGCTCATCCGGTCGTGGCTTGAGACGAGATACGCACGGCTACTATCAGGGTGTCGGCACGCCAGAAGGTCTTGCTGGATTAGTTTTACCTTTGTCGAAATATCTTGAGCACGGGATTCTGAGAATACTCGGGTCTTCCCAACATGGAGTTGCGACTCTGCGAATCGTGAGCTTGTGATGGGCTAAGTTGGGACACCCTTGCAGGGTTATGAACTTTCGAAAGCCGTGCCCATGGTTATGTGGCAGATGGCAGTTGTTAATACCCGGTTGTAGATAACTTGACACCATATCCTTAAGAATACACTACGAGTGTAATTAACCGTGACGGTCTCTTTTCGAAGGGGTTTTCGGAAAGTGAACATGGTGGGGTTATGCATGAACATGAGTAGCTAGGATCACTTATTGATCATATTTAGCGACCTTAGGTACTTTCCTCATCTCGCTCTGAATTCATAAGCTAGTTTCTTAGTGCTTGCTACAACAACTTTATTTCCTCTCCACACCTAAAAGGCTTTCATAGTTTTGATACCCGAGAATGGGATTGCTGAGTCCTTGTGACTCGTAGTTTACAACACACACCAGATGCAGGTACACCTGAGTACGACGCAGGAGATGGACAAGAACTTCACTGGGTGCTCGATGAAGAGCGTGGTCGTATGTATCTGACGTATCCCGACGATCAGTAGTGGTTCCTACTAGGGGCGATCATGACTTGTGGTTGTGGTATCTTTTCGCATTTGTTTTCGTCCGTAGTCGGACCCTGTGTTATTTGGATGAATGTATGAATGTTGAATTAATTGTGTGACGTGGCGAGTGTAAGCCAACTATTTAACTCTTTTATCCCTATTCATTACATGAGTTGTGCAAAGATATCACGCTTGTGATCATTCCAGAATGCGATTATGTTTCTAACTCGTGCTTCGACACGTAGGAGATATAGTCGCATCTTGGGCATTACGAGTTGGTATCAAAGCCTTCTCCGACCTAGGATCCCCCTGATTGATCGAACAGCTGCCGATGTTGAGTCTAGACACACACACAAAATGATTTGAGTCCTATATATATTGGAGAGTAGGATTTCTTTTTACTCCTCATCCCCTTCTTCGCTCGGGTGAGGATTCCTGACGTTGTTTTAACATCACTATCCTCAATTTTCACCCCAAAAAAATTTAGTATCACGCGGGTATTGTTTGGATTGTTCCGATATCTTTGTGACGAGAATTCTGTCTTGGTGCCTCCCGTCTGTTTCGGCTGAGTCCCGGGGAGTGGAGCTCTGGGGTATTGTCGTCCCATTGTCTATCGTTATAGTTCTAGAATACCAGAGGCAGCCGACATCGAAAACTCTTCTATGCGTGTTTGGTGGTGAGATAACCCTGACGTCACCCAGTACTGGGGGGATAGTTCGGGAGTATTGCCACAACTAGTATAGCGGATGCGTTCCAAAGGTCCGAGGTAAACGGTTTCAGGAGGTGCCTTGTTATGTGTTGATGGATGGATACAGCAAGATGTACGTATTGCTAGTTGGGTGAGATATTGTTCTTCCCGTGTATCCCCAGCACCAGATTGCATAACCGGAAAGCTTCGGGAATTAATAGGTTGGAATTCAAGTAGCTCTTAGGTAATCTTCCAACGGGTGCATGATATGAGGTTGGGGTTCAACATCTAGTGAAGAGGTTATCATGGTCGTTGTTACACTGGGGGTTGCATCTTAAAGAGTCCTTGGCTATGGTGACTCGGGGATTGCAAGGCCCTTTGTAACGTCGTGCCACGGGGCCTCAACACGAACATGTGGGACGAAACCTCTATTATGTATTTGTTCCATCTGTTACCTTGTTGTTTTATTCTATCATTTTGTTCTCCAAAGTGGCTTCTCGACAAGTTGATGTACCATTAAGATAATGGAATTCATTCGTTCAATTCTCTGTTCAAATGATATTGTGAAGATTATGTTGTAACATATCTATCCTTTGTTTTTGTTTTGATTGTGGTATTCAAGTTGCTTCGATGTCAAGTGTTGATTCCATACCTTTTCTAATCAGTGGTCTCATATTTCTGTGGGAGTGCTAGTTCTTGATCATCAAGATTGTCATGTTAAATTCTTCTTAATCGGCGTGCTTCTCTTCAAGTTAACCCGATCCTTTTAATATGTGCAAGACCAAGTCTTGCTTTTTCTCAACGATGTCTGTTTCATTCATCCCAAGTTGTCTTTGTTTTTCCCCACCCTCTCACCCTTTTCTTTATGGAGCCAGAGTCCTAAATCAAGTGTCCTTAGATTCTTGTGATGCCTCTTCATCAATCTTCTTTAATGTTTCTTCCAGTGATTTCTCGTGAAGATGCTCAGGAAGATTCCAGTTCATCATTCTTCGCTCTCTTTTTCTTCTCCGGTGGACTAAAATTCAAGCTTCGGTCATGATCATATCTCTTCCTTTTTGTTTCACATGTTTTCCCATGTTGAAATTTCTTATCCGAAGTCTCCATTGTATACTCAACTCTCTCTATGTTCATATCCGGAGTGTACAAGATAACTCAGAATATTCACATTTCCATTCTTAATCCGTTCAAGCTATTTTGATGTTGTTATCTCATTCAAGCCATTTTATTCAACCGGTGCAATCTCTCTTTCAAGTAATCATTTCAATGGTGTTTCTTTTGAGTGGGCCCTAACCCACAGGTCTTTTCCCAGGATATTACCGGACTCTTCTAATTATCCAGAGTTATTATGGAATTATTTTCAAAGTGTGACGTAAGAATGATTTCCATCAGTCACATGCCTTCTCCAAGATTGTTTCCAATTATTTACATCTTTAGCTCAACCTTTCCCCTTTTCATTCTTTCGGAGTATCTCAAAATTCGTCATGGTATTTCTCGTCGTTCTTCTCAACATTTGAAGACCGGAGAAGAGTTTCTCTTAAATCTTGGCCCGTTCTCTTGAAGATTCGTGGTTCTAGCTTCATGCATCCTCATAATTGTTTCGATATGTGGAATCGTTTCATATCATCCGAAGCATTTCATGAATTCTTCCCATTGTGATCCTCCGAAGGCCATCATTTCAGAAACTTTCTTCGTTCTCAGTTTTCAACTTCAATCTCCAACTATTCTTAATTTATGCCTCTTCGTTCGTCTCCATATTCTTATGGTGGTTCGTTCAAAATTTCATTTTCCTTTGTCATCATATCAATTCATTCTTTCTTTCTGAAATCCTACCGGTGATTCGTTGAATACTTTCTCAAGATTGCGCGAGATCTCTCTTTAATTCTTTGCAACGGGAATAAGTAGTATGAAAATCCATTGCTTCTCATCAATTTAATTGATGGAGGGTAAGCATAACATAATTCTTATTCTTTTCATCAAGTTAATTAATCCCTTCCTTTGGAATTTGTTCATGATGAATAAATTATAATCTCAAGTCCTTTCATCTTTTCTTTTCCGAAGTTCAAAGTTCCTCGGCCATCTCATCGGAACCTCCATCTAAATCATTCCAGGCCTTGAATCTTATTATTTTCATCTTTCACTTCTCATGCTTTTATTACCGGAGTTCTTCATGGTGGTTCATCATGATTTAATTCATCCTCGAAGTCTTCATCAAGATTCTTGTTGGAGCTCAAGTATTCTTCTTCTTGCATTACGAAGTGCAATTCTTGCTCCCTTATCTTTTAAGGTGGTGTTATGTCATTCTTGACAATTCCTGTGATAGCCTGACTTATTAGGGATGATAGACTACTCATACCAATAAGGAATTCCTTCTTTTCTGGGATCCCATTTGGATAGAACTCCAAAGTTAAGCATGCTTAGCTTGGAGTGGTTTCAGGATGGGTGACCGACAGGGAAGTTGCTCCCGGGTGCGCACGAGTGAGGACAAAGTGCGCAGAAAAGACTAGTATTGATCTGTGGGGCCAGTCTAGATCCCGCGAGGAGTAACGACCATCGGCGGGGTGTGTGCGGAGCGTTACAAGTTGGTATCAGAGCCGACCCTCGTGGTTACACGGATGTTTGCGGACAGGTGCTCGGTCATGTTGTTCATGACGTTTGTGACCCGTCGTGGCACACGGCATGGCACATGTATCGGACTGGATGCACAGACGGTTGTGCCAAGAGGGAATGTTCCTGTGGCCCGACGAGGACGTCGGTTCCTCTGAGTGTGGGTGTATGTGATAGCCTGACTTATCAAGTATGATAGACTACTCATATCAATAAGGAATTCCTTCTTTTTAGGGAGCCCATTCGGATAGAAGTCCAAAGTTAAGCATGCTCAGCTTGGAGTAGTTTCAGGATTGGTGACCGACTGGGAAGTTGCTCCCGGGTGCGCACGAGTGAGGACAAAGTGTGCAGAAAAGACTAGTATTGATCTGCGGGGCCAGTCTAGATCCCTCGAGGAGTAACGACCACCGGCAGGTGTGTCCGGGGCGTTACAATTCCCCTTCGTGTTTCATGATTCACAAGTTATCAAGAATGAGATACTTTAAACCATCATTTCTCTTTCTTGAGGAGATCTTTCGACCCTTCAATCTCTTTGTTGGTGTAATCTTGGGTTGTATTTCACCTAAAAGCTTTCCCTAAGGATTGTTGCTATTGTGGTGCTTATAAATGACCCAAATTCTTCATTTATCCTCTCGGTGAAAGAAGTTTTCATATCTTCGTTGATCTCTAGCAACAATTGGTTTCCATTAGTGGCCGGTTGTCACCTCATAATTTTGAGATGTTTTCCATAAGCCCACAACAGGCTTGTTCTTTTGTTGTTGATTATTTTCAACAACTCCGTTCAACCCTTCTTCGTAAGGATGATTTTCAAATTCATTTGTGGGAGAAGTTGTCATTTTCTTCTCCGTTCTTTTCTTTCCAACGATCTAGCATCTATTCTTTCATCCCGGAGGCATTGTGATATTGTTCTCTTTGACAATCATCTCGTTTTGTCAAGATCATGTTCTTTCCCTTTCTGGCCCATTTCACGAGAGTGTCGTATCCTCCATTCAAGTTCCCTCAACTTATCAAGTTTTGCCTCTCTTTTCAACCGGAGTGCTGTCTAAATCCTTCTTAACCTTTGAGCCATTCTTTTAATTGTTTCGGAGGCAGTGTGTTGTTGATTTCATCAAGTATCATCCCATCTTCTCAAGTTCATGTTAATTCCTTCGAGTTTCACTCAGAGTGCTGTCAGAATTATTTCATTCTTATTCCTTCTATATCTTGTTTTAACCGGAGTGGTTTCAATGTCTATCTTGTCACCTAAGCCCTTCATTCTAGCCGTATTCCTTGTTCCTCTTGTCCAATGAAGCGTTTCAATTTCTTTCATTTCTGTCGTGTCATTTCTTCAAGTTTTCAACCTCTCAAGGTTTGTGGTTTCACTCGTTTGTCGAAGAAGCAACTTTGTTTTACCTCTTTCTTTTCCTCTTCTATCTGGTGCCATCTCTAGGATCTCGGGTCGAGATCCTCTGTTAGTATGGGAGAGTTGTGACGCCCCAAGACCGACGCTCCAGAAGACTTCCAAATGTTCCGGGTTTCGCCATGTGTTTTTTTTTTTTGCTTGCTTCATTTTATTTTTGCATTGCATCATGTCATCATGCCATCATGTCATTAATCTTTGCATCTCAACTAAATAAATTGTGTGGATCTTCGATCCATTTAAATCGAGGGAAGAGTGACTTCCCTTTATAACATATCCTCCTAATATTTATGGAGCTATTATAAAAATATTTCGTTAGCTTGGAATCACCTATAACACATTTGCACCGTTCGTCAATTTTCTTTTATCTAGCTCAACTTCATTTCTTCCTTTGAGGCCTCTTAGTAGAAATTGAGTTGCAATTTTACTTTATCCATAAATGCTCCAAATCTGCCCATAAATCACATCTAGTGTGTAGGGTCACCTCTTATAATTTCAACCCATTTGGAGTTTATTGGAATGGGTTTCGGAATTCAAACATGTCGAGTTAACTTCAACATATTTGGATTTTACTTCCTCTAGAAAACCTCATGCCATTTTTGTTATATTCCTCATATTTTTATGAGTCTAAGAAAAATGGCCTCCTACTCAAATTCTTCTTCAAGACCCCTTCTATATTTTTTCTAGTCCCTCTGTTTACTTGTTAAGCAGTAAAAGGAGTTTGAAAAGAAAAGAGGACCCAACCCAAGTGGCCTCTTAGGCCTGACCTAGCTGGCCTAAAGCCCACCTAACCAGCTAACCTAGCCCGATCCCCACGCTGCTCTTCTCTCCCTCGATCTCCTCCCGGTCCTCCCGTCACCGCCGCCAGGCAGAGCCTCGGCTCGATCCACATCATCCTACACCCCACGCCCGATCCTGCTCGACCCCTGCATCCTCTGCTTCGAGCAGGAGGACGAGACGCGCCCCGACCCTACCTCGCTTTGGTTCCCGCCGGATCCCGCCATCCACCCCGCGGCCCCGATCAGCTCCATGCCGCGCCGACCTCTCCAGCCCCCGCGACCCTGCCTCCCGTCGGCGAGCAGCACGCCGGAGGTAAGCCCCATCGCCCGACCTCCTCTGGCCCTCTTCCAACAGCTTCGCGGCCGGGCTCCTCTTCGTCCGCGTTGTCTTGGTCGAGCACCAGAACCTCGATCCCGAGCACCTCCATGCACGCCCTGCGAGCCGTGTCTTGCCGCTGTTCCACTACACCGATCTCCCGGCCTTCTCGCTGCTGCTACCTCCTCCATCTCCTTCCTCAGTTGCCGCCAGCGCCCCAATCCCCGCCGCCGGCCTGCTGCCTCGCCTCCTCACCATACGTCACTGTCCCGGCGCTTCTATTGCCTCCTCACACTCGGACCTCCATGGCGCCGCCGCCCCAAGCTCTGCCACCGGTCGTCTCTGCCTCTTCGCGACCCCCCGCTGGAGCAGCCTCCATGGACACCCACTGCCGTGCTGCTATCCACCCAAGGCTCCTTGGCCTTGCTTCAATTTGGATGCGTCAAGACCGTCCGGATTTTGCCAAGTACCACCACACCATGTTTCGTCAAAATTCGTCTACGAAATTTGTACCACGATGACCACCGGAGACCTGCAATATGGCAAGTTCGACTCCGTCGCCGTGAACGACTACTTCCCCGACGCCTCGTGTACAACTACTGTCGCCGAAGACCCGGGTTGCAAAAATGCCAAGTTCCACTACCGTCGACTCTGTGGACGTCAAGTTCCTCATTGTGACCCCGAACATCTTCGAAACATGAACGGCTGCTTCCCTCGAGGCTCGAACCACCCCGATCCGCATGCTTCGAAGGTATACCACGGAGACGACGCCCGTGAATGAATGCTTGTTGTATGAGATGCACCCCTTGTTTGCACCGTGTCCATTTTGCCACTCGTTTCCATGCCACCGTCTCGTGGGAACCCAGTATCCGGGAGCACCCCACCATCTTGCATGACACGCTCTCCGCCCTTCTTTTACTCGACATCTCAACGAGTTCTCGAAACCCGGAACGTTGCCGTGACATCGTTTCCGCCGCCATGACACCCCTTTCCTTTCGTCGTGGCGACAAGTGCTTCATATCTCTCATGTCAACTTTTAACAAAAATTGCATAAAACTTGTATATGTCATCCGCTTGATGATAACAACATTTAAATGGTTAAAATTTGTTGTGTGCTTTAATAATTGCTAAATGACATGGGGATTTTTCGGAATTGTTGTTTGTCATTCCGGCCTCATCTAAACTTGCCTAAATAGGTAGTTTACATTTGCTTCACCACTTGCCTTGCTAATCAACATTTAATATTGTTGTCTAGATAAACGAGAGTTAACTAAATAAATAGACTGTGGTGTTTCGTGAATATGCAACTCGTTGCATATTGAGCTCCACTTAAATTGTAGTGTTGTTTGTGCACTTTGCCATGCCATGCATAATTAAACCAGACATGCATCATACTTGGTTGTGCATCATATGCCATGTTTATGCTTGTGTGATTACCGTGTTGTTTGCTTCTTTCCGGTATGCTTCTCTCGTTTGCTTCGGTTTCATTCTGGAGTTGTGAGGATTCGTTCGACTACTTCATGGACTCGTTCTTCTTCCTTGCGAGATCCCAGACAAGATGACCGTTCCCCGATATCACCTCTATCTTTGCTTTGCTAGATGTCTCGCTCTATAGTTATGCCTCGATGCCTATTCTTGTCTTGTCAGCCTCCTATGTTGCCATGAAACACTCTAACCACCTTTCTAGCAAACCGTTGATTGGCTAAGTACGCTTTTACTCAGCCCCTCTTATAGCGTTGTTAGTTGCAGGTGAAGTTTGAAGATTGCTCCATGTTGGATTTGTTTATTGGGATAACACAATATATATCTTATTTTAATTAATGCACATATATATTTGTAATGGGTGGAAGGCTTGGCCTTCTGCTTGGTGTTTTGTTCCACTCATGCCACCTTAGACCCGATAAACCGGTGTTATGTTCCTTAATTTTGCGTTCCTAACATGGTTGGGGTTTATGGGCCCCCCTCGACAATTTGCATTGCTTAAAGCTTTTCCAGCAAGGCCCAACTTTGGTACTATATTTGCTTAACAACTAAAAACTTGCATAGGGAGTAATTAACCCGAGTTCTATCAACCCCCGGGCCAGTGCTCCTCATGAGTGTTGGTCCAAACTAAAGCACTATGTGGGGCCACCCCTGGGCAACTTGGGGTATTTTGGCACCTGTACGCCTCGCTCATCCAGTCGTGGCCTGAGACGAGATACGCGCAACTACATCAGGGTATCGGCACGCCGTGAGGTCTTGCTGGATTAGTTTTACCTTTGTCGAAATATCTTGAGCACGGGATTCCGCGAATACTCGGGTCTTCCCAACATGGAGTTGCGACTCCGCGGATCGTGAGCTTGTGATGGGCTAAGTTGAGACACCCCTACAGGGTTATGAACTTCCGAAAGCCATGCCCGCGGTTATGTGGCAGATGGGAGTTGTTAATATGCGGTTGTAGATAACTTGACATCATATCCTTAAGAATACACTACCTGTGTGAGTACCCGTGACTGTCTCTTTTCGAAGGGGTTTTCGGAAAGTGAACATGGTGGGGTTATGCATGAACGTGAGTAGCTAGGATCACTTATTGATCATCTTTGGCGACCGTTGGTACTTTCCTCATCTCGCTCTGAATTCGTAAGCTAGTTGCTTAGTGCTTGCTGCAGCCACTTTATTTCCTCTCCACACCTAAAAGGCTTTGATAGTTTTCATACCCGGGAATGGGATTGCTGAGTCCTTGTGACTCACAGTTTACAACACACACCAGATGCAGGTACAATTGAGTACGATGCAGGAGATGGACAAGAACTTCACTGGGAGTTCGATGAAGAGCGTGGTCGTATGTATGTGCCGTATCCTGATGATCAGTAGTGGTTCCTACTAGGGGCGATCAGGACTTGTGGTTGTGGTATCTTTTCTCGTTTGTTTTCGTCTGTAGTCGCACCCTGTGTTATTTGGATGAATGTTGAATTAATTGTGTGATGTGGCGAGTGTAAGCCAACTATTTAACTCTTTCATCCATGTTCATTACATGAGTAGTGTAAAGATACCATGCTTGCGATCATTCCAGAATGCGATTATGTCTCTAACTCGTGCCACGACACGTAGGAGATATAGTCGCATCCTCAGCATTACATCCTTCTTCTGAACATTTTAAGTTAGCTTCCTGCACAAAAGAACTATGTCCGACCCTGCATGATTAATACAACCCTTAGCCACAAAGGTAAGACGTCAAAACAGGAACAATGTCTTTACTGACAACTTTTTTTGGCGAAACGTCACACTTGACCTTTTTACATTTCGAATCGTTTTCACGCCTCCCGTTTCGCGTTTCGAGGCATAGCCTCCATTGGGACAACTTGTCGAAACAGAGATCTTGCCCACCCATTACGGGATTCTCATCAATATGGTTTGGGTAAACCAACCGTACCTTACGCACGATCTCGTTGGGAACAGGCGAGTTTTATGGCTTGAGTGGGGGACGTTTGGCATTTTCACCGTCTATAAAAGGATAAAGACCCCTCCTTTTTTTCCTCATGCCTTCCTCTAGCCTCTATCTCCCAATCTTCTAGCTCCAGCGCCCGCAACTCCGATCTCCTCCACCACCGCCTCGTTCTCCAGCAATGGCCGGGTCTGGCTCCAAGGGCAAGTGGGAGGCCTCCACTGTCACCAAAAAAACGTGAAGATCACTGGAGCACGGGCTATTTGTCCGCAGACATAGCGCATAGGATCCCAGACAAAGATCGGGTGATTCCTACTCCAGAGCCTAATGAGAGGGTCGTGTTTATCCTCCATTTCCTTCGGGGGCTAGGATTTCCCCTCCACCCCTTCGTCCGCGGTCTTTTGTTCTTCTACGGGCTAGATTTCCATGATCTAGCCTCAAATTCCTTCCTACACATATCGGCTTTTATAGTTGTGTGTGAGGCTTTCCTCCACATCCCCCCACACTTTGGATTGTGGCTCAAGGTCTTCAATCTGAAGCCGAAGCTGGTCGACGGACAGCCCGCAGATTGCAGTAGAGCTATGGTAAGCAAGCTCCCCAATGCCACCTGGCCCAAAGGGGCTTTCGTGGAAACAGTCAAGGTATGGCAGGAGGAGTGGTTTTATATCACCGAACCGCGCGAAGCCACCTGGGCGGCCATGCCCGATTTCAGATCCAGATCCCAAGTGAGACTCACCTCATGGACCGCCAATGGCCTTAATTTGGGGTCCAAATCGAAGGTGAAGATGCTCCAGAATCGCATCTCAGGTATATTGGCTGAAAACACTAGTCTCACTGACGTGATTCAAGTGATCATCTTCCGCCGCACTCTTCCCTGCCAGCTTCGGACCTCCCCCCTATGGGAGTTCAATCCGGAGGAGCCACAGACCATGAAGTGCTTCTTCTGCAACACGCACAAAGATATATGGAAGCAACTCTTCAAGGCTCAGAAAATGTGGCCGAAGAAGAACGAGGACATCGGTTCGAAAGTGCGAACCCGGCCTCGGCGGTAAGAATGATTTTGCCGAAGACCTATCCGATCAATATTTCAGATATAATAGAAATAATATTGCTTGTGTTTCTTACAGGTATGGATGGCAAAGGCGAAGCGGATCAACTGTCCGACACCACTGCCCGAGGGCCCGTCCACACCCCAGCTGACAGAGATGCTCGTACCGGCGCCCTATCAAGCGCCGGAGAAGAAGGCCAAGAATAAGAAGGGCAAGGAGGCCATGGGCGGCCCCCGCCCCAAGGGTCCTTCGGAAACTGTGTCCGAAGAGACTGAAGCCATATCCTCCCACGGGGGAGACGAGGAGGAAGAGGAGGAGGAGGTGAAAAGCGACTCCCCTATAAGGGGAGGAAGAAGAAGAGGGTGGCCTCCGAAGACGGGGAGGAGGGGCGCCCAGGAGGAGGAAACTGAACCACCCGGACATATAATTTATGAAGTATTCATGTCATGTTACAACAATTTTATATGGTTTGGTGCAATTTTATATGATTTAAATGGAACTAACCCGGACTGACACTATCTTCAGCAGAACTATTTGTTTTCTGGGTAGAAATAGAAGTTCTCGAAAGGGGCTAGAACTATTTGACGATTTCTTTTTGGAACAAAAGAGACCCCCGAAGCTTCTTGGGAGGACCGGAAGAGCAACAAGGTGCCCACGAGCCACCAGGGCGTGCCCAGGGGCAAGGTGGCCGTGGCATTATGGCTCGTGGGCCTCCGGTGGCCCATCTTCACGTGATCCCAACTCTAAAAATTCTTACAAATACCAAAACCCTCGGAAATAACCCCAGAACTTTGTCTCCGTGCTGTAGGCCTGTGTACCTTCGAAATACTATCTGGAGCCCTGTTCCGGCACCCTCCCAGAGGGGGAAATCATCATCGGAGGCCATCTTCATCATCTCGGCTGTATCCATGACGAGGAGGGAGTAGTTCACCCTCAGAGTTGAGGATATGTACTAGTAGCTATGTGTTTGATCTCTCTCTCTCTCTCTTTCTCTCTCGTGTTCTTGATTTGGCACGATCTTGATGTACCGCGAGATTAGTTAATATAGTTCGAACATATCATGTTTCTCCCTCTCTATCTTGTTGTGATGAATTGAGTTTTTACCTTTAAGGTTTCACTATTATCGGATTGAATAATTTTATGGATTTGAGAACACTTGATGTATGTCTTGCATATGGATATCCGTGGTAACAATGGGGTGTTCTATCAATTCACTTCATGTATGTTTTGGCACTCAACTCACGGATTCGCGAGGTGGCATTCGGGTGATCTATGCATAGGGGTGGATGCACATTTTTGTCCTACTTTCTCCGGTTGAAATCTTGGGGCACTCTTTTAAGTTCTTTGTGCTGGATTGAATATTATGAATCTGAAGTATTTTGACGTGTATCGTATAATTGACTCACAGATACTTGCGAGGACATTGGAGTATCTAGGTGACATTAGAGTTGGTTGATGTGTATCATATGGTGTTATTTTAGTACGAAGTCTAGGGCTGCTTGTGACACTTATAGGGGTGGCTCAATATATTGACCGGAAAGGATAACTTTGACGTGATTTTGTACCCTACAAACAATTTCATCTTATGTTCTCCGCTTGATAAGAACTTTGGAGTGATTATTTGTCGCACGTTGTGGCATTGTTATATGATTCAATTATGTTAGAAGTGTTATGAGATTGCACTAGTGAAAATATGAACCATATGTCTTGTTTCTGAGCACTGCAATACCGTTTGTGCTCCGTTTTACCACTTGCTACCTTGCTATTTTTCTATTTTCAGATTACAAAAACCTAAATCAGATTATAAAAACATATATCTACTATCCATACTACACTTGTATCACCAGCTCTTCACCGAACTAGTGCACATATACAATTTACCATTGTATTGGGTTTGTTGGGGATACAAGAGATTTCTTGTATTTGATTGCAGGGTTGTTTGAGAGACACCATTTTTATCTACGCTTCCCAGGGATTGATAAACCTTAGGTCATCCACTTGAGGGAAAATTGCTACAGTCCTACAAAACTCTGCTCTTGGAGGCCCAACACGAGTCGACGAGAATAAGTTATGTGATAAAAAATCACTTACCCCTAATATATTTTTCTATTGAAGATGCTCTTACACAATCGTTAGGTGTGGTGATATTTCTTCGTGAAGTCCTAATTTTTTTGTTGTCCCATGTTTTCACACTCGCAACTACCACGACCTCCTGTGTGGTATTTCATTCACCTAAGGATCCATGCCAAGTACTAGTAGCTGTAGTGATTGGAGAGGATGCATCAATAGATTGAGGATGTGAGTCATGAGAGGAAGGTAGTTCGTGTTTCAGATATAGCTACTACTTGTCAACACTACCAACTAAGTAGGTGTACCAAGTAGCCAAACCTATCGAGAAGGAAGCGTGAGTAGCGTGCAGTTACTCCAGTTCTTTTTGCTGATACTTCTATGACGATGTTGGTTACTCACTTGTAAGGTATGGTCAGAGATGTACATTGAAGATCTTACCGTCCTCCAAAACTAAAAGAAAAATAAGAGTAAGAGCATCTCCAGTAGCACCCTATTAAAGGGCAGCAAGAGGTAGGTTTAGTGTCAAAAAGTAAGTTCTAGGACACGGATTTTTTATGCTCTAATAGAAGCTCTATGATGGGCACCATTGCTCCAACAACTCCCTATAATTAGGCACCAAAACATTGAAACTAGACTAGACTAGATCATTGCAAATTTGATCCAAGTATGCAAACATCCTAAGTTCTAAACATGCAAATTTAAACATAGCTTGGATACAAACTTAACATATCCAAGTACTGCAAACTACAGGCAACTACTGACAACTACTTTCACAAAGATTTGTCTGTGACTCCTCATCGTCCTTCTTCACCTCGTCCTCTTACTTGAGCCTTGTCCTCCACCTCCTTCACCGGCTTCTTTTGTTACACCATGAGGTGTAGATTTTTCTCCACAAGCCTCACCATAGTAGCCTGATGACTCTAATGTATGTCACACTCCTCCAGGACGATCCGAGTATCCCTCTTCTCCGCGGTAGTCACGATCTCCATATGGGGACCGATGAACTCTACCATCTCCTTAGTTTCGATCACCGGAAGTTCAAATCCCTCTTCGACCGACCTAGCCTTCAATAAGCAATGTCAAAAGCGAGGACGAAGAGCACCGCCGTGTCGAACGTGCCAAGCCAATGGCGCTTCCCATTACACGTGAGCTCAGCCGGATAGCGATCGAAGCCCCAAAGCCAAAAGTCGGGGTAGCCGCTCTTGCTCTTCGGCTCATGGAGTGGTGATATTATGGTAGAGAACCATCGGCGAAAGGTGCAATGGTGGCCTACGAGAATGCCGACAACCGTAGAGACGGAGGGGGCGATGGATCTGTTGTGAGCAATTGTATTTGGTGGTGGCAGGTGGTCGGATTTGTTGGTGGTGGAGGCAACAAGCCGCGGGTGTGTCAGAGGTCGAAGAGAGGAGGGGCACTGGAACTATGGTGGGGCGGAGTTACCCAATTGTGTTGTGGCCGGCAGCTAGAATCGGTGTCTGTGCATGCGAGAGGGTAAGAAGTTGCAGGCGCGTGCTGAGCGGAGGGACTTCTAGGTGGCGCTTAGCGTGTGCGGGGTTGTGTTGTGCTACGGTTTTACGTTTGTGGAAGCCACACGCGTGATGCAAAATACAACACAAGGGATGAGTTTTCTTGGCAGCAAAATAGGACCACACGATTTTACAAAATAGGTAGTTGTTGGAGAGCGGTTTTTATCAGTCCGTGCCCTAAAAGCTAAGCAGCGGCCCTGTTATATGGCTGCTATTAGAGATACTCTAATGGTGCACTTTGAGTCATCCACTATTATAATTTTGGGCCACACTCATCATTGTTGACCGGCCACGATGCCAAATCGGTCACCTTGCCAATGGTTGGATCCTTGTGTGTGTCTTTCCCCCACACTTCTTGTTGAGTAAATTAGCAATTTTTGATTAATCTGATCCAGAAATAAATAATGACACATTGATAATATTAAACTCATATTGGTATCTTATCAGATAGGCATGTACTATGCATATAACAAAAACATCTATGTAAATATTAAGTACGCCCAACGTAAAAATAAACAGGAGAGTGATAAATGAATTTTACCCTCCAGTCGACCAATTCATAGCTCATGGTGGTCTACTTGGTAGTCTTCCTCTCGGCAGTGTTCTTCTCGGCTTCAGTGGACATGGTGGTGTTCAATAAGACGAGGATGTACTTGAAGCAATGGATAAAGACGAACAACAGGGAGCAGTCGCATAGGAGACACTCCCCAATACCTAACCGCCCTTCTCCTGGTGTATGATCACAAGGGGTGAGTTCCCAGAGGCCCGCTCTCCTGGACATCCGTGCATGGGATCATATCATTGGATGCAACAACAATAGCAAATGGAACAATGGTGGGAAATTGTTGTAGGAGGAAGGGCATATGTGATCTGATCTGGGTAACGACTAGGGTTGCCGACGTTCCAAATATATAAGTGGTCGTGGGAGCGAGATGTTTGCTAGAACCATGCTCGAGTCAGGAACACTAATTCGACATCTCAAATTTGTGACGCATTCATAAATGACTCATAATTAATTGCAAATTAATTATTTGTTTCTTACCGACAAAAATTAAGCGCACATATAACATAGGTTAGAGTTTGGCTTCGCTCGATCACAAAACATGATGCGTGCATGGGCGAGGCGATGCGGGTGGCAGAGCAGGAGCGTATGGGAACCACTCCTCTTCTCAAGCTCCAAAAGCATGGAAGAGAAACCCTTATAAAGGGGTCTCAGCTCTCCTTCACTTGTGAGGGGCGACTAAACTGCTCACCACCATGTCATGACACCCACATGGGCCTTAGAGATTTTTTATGAAATTCTTTCATGGGCCTAAAGCCCATTTGTATTTCTATAATCCCCCACCAGATCTCGAATGCCCATTGTATTGTCCTCTGTTCTAAACACTGTTTTTATATACTAGTATTTTTAGTGGAGACCGGTTAAGGTTGAACATCCGCCCAGAGCAAAGAGCTACAATCCACCACTTGTGAACAATGGACTATGCCATGAATTGTCAGTTTGGCGTAAAGAAGTTTCACCCATTTTCTTACGGATAGTAGGCGGTCAAATGGTAACCCCACAGGTGGAGCATATATGTCACATTCTTGGCCTATTCATGAGGTTACTAGAGATCATCCAAGCTCATAGACCGTGACCAGTAGTTGGACTCATATAGGTGTGTTCTTCCAAAGATTGCTCTATAGGATAGCATCTCACGTATAGAGACCTCAAAACATATTAGTCTTATAAAGAAGAGTTAATTACACTTCCAGTACATAAACTTGCATAGCGGGTACAAATTCATACATAAAGTTGAAAAATGACACAAATTACCCCTACAACTTGTATTTGAGGTACAAATTCATACATTTCCGTGGCTATCGGTTAACTCTCCGTTAACTATGGCATGTCAGGGAGGCCGGGCCAGCGTCTATGTGGGGGGCCCACCTGTAAGTAATACAGGGAAGGGAAAAAGTACTCCGTACAATATATGGCGTCTGCTACAGCTAGGATTCAAACAAGGGATCTCGTGCCCGCATTTCAGAGCCTAAGCCATTGAACTACCTTTAATTTTTCCTTATCGGTAGATACACACTATATATAGCTTTCCGAAGGAGATTCCACTCAAGCTACAAAATCTGTGCAACACGCTCATAGCTGCTCCACGTTTGCTCACATAAGGACATCTCCAACAGTAACTCACAAATTTCCTCCCGCATCTGTCGACGGATAGGGATGCGGGATGCCGTCATCCAACCGTAGTCGCATATATATGAAACTCTCTTATAACAAATCTGATAATATTCATGCAAAACCTGTTGGATTTCATATAAACACGCCGACATTCATGCAAGTCGGCCTCATCCGCCTAGCATGGCGGCCCTGCCAGACAGCGGCAAGGCCTGCCACCGCGTGCTTCATCTCGGCCGACAGTTTAGGGTCATAGCGGATGTGGGGCAAATGAGGAGGACGTGTTGTGTTGTGAAGAAAGCCGGGTGTGGCCGTCTTTAAATAGAGGGTTCCTGTGAGTCCAGGCGTTCGGGTGCGTCAATGCGCGGCGCCGGAGTGGGTTTCTCGGCCGACGAGCTTGCTTAATGGAGGCATACGGACAAACAGACGGAACATTCAACAGGCGTGATAGATATCCGTCCCGTCCCATCCAATAATGCGTCTTCGGCATTGCACAGGCGCAGACACCGGAGACGCGTCGTGGGCAGCGCCCTCAGTCGACGCACCGCTTCAATGGCGGAGACAGTGAGACCGTGTCCGTCCTTAAACATCTTTAATCTGGAGAGGCGCACTCTATAGAGTCATGAATGCGGGCATACCGTTTTGGCGGGAACACCTAGGCCGGTGATATAGAAATAAATCTATGTCAAAGAATACAATAGTGAACAACTGGCGCACTTGGTAGCACTCCATGGTCAGTACGAGAGGTCTAGTGTTCGAGTGTGTGTAAATTTTAATTTTCTACTCGTTTCTTTTTCCTCACTTACAAGTGGGACCCATGCATAAGAGAGCGGGCCCAGCTTCATTGGCATACCACGCAGACATAGATAACAAAGAGTTAACGGAAATGTATGAGTTTGTACCTCAAACACAAGTTATTGGGGTAATTTGTGTCATTTTTCAACTTTATATATGAATTTGTACCCGCTGCGCAAGTTTATGTACTAAAAATGTAATTAACTCTATAAAGAATGATGGAGTACCCACCTCCTGGAGCACTTCGAGGGCAAAGAGAATCTCCGCGCTGTCTGTTTCTAGGTGGCATGTTGCGGGGACCTCTTAGAGCTCTTCACAGCGTCCAATCTGCCAGGACCACGCGGACCAACGATAGTCCTAGGTGGTCCATGACGGGTGAATCGCATGCGCGCTAGGGGCCACCATCATGTGGCGGTTTCGTTTGTGTCGCATGCGGTGTCTCGCTTGCTCGCCCATGTGCGACATGCTAGCCGGTCACGCCCGTCGGCTTCTTTGCCCGCCACCGGGTTGGTTCAGTTGCGCCATGTAGGGCGTGCGTTGAGTCTGTCTGGCTACGCACCACACCGATGGCTCCATGGCATGATCTTGTCGGTTGGATCTATGTGCCTGGCACACGCCTAGACGCATTTTCCTCGGGAGTCCATGGCGCGTGGAATGCATGCGTATCCAGGGCCACATCTCTGGGTGGTTTTGCTTCACACCCGCATGCGCCATCTCGCACGATGATGCGTGCACGGGGGTTGAGCTAGGGCGGCCTGGCAGGGTCATTCAGTCACGTCAGCGTTTGTTCACTCAAGCGAGTTGAGTATGCCGAAGCGACTAGTTCAGCGTGTTGCATTATTGACTTTGTTGTGTGGGGTTGAAATGGGTTCATCTTTCCAACTATGTTTGCATATGCTTGGGTTGGCGTGCTGCATGGATGGACGCAGCGCGACGCTTTTACCCGTACGTTGGCCACCCGGACCCATGCTGTCACCAGGCCTGGCCAACTTTGTCATGCATGGTGCTTTGTCGGGTAAGCTATCCAGATTCTATGTCTAGCCGCTCATTGGGGTGTATACTGCCGGTCCATTCAATTGTTCTATGTAGACAATATTGGCTGGTCGGTTGAGTTTGCTTGTATTGTGTGGCTGGTTGTGATGGTTCATCTTGTTTTCCCTGTGTGTGGGCTCAAGATTTGGCTCGATGGCCATGGTCTTATGTTAATAAATCTTTTTCGATCCTTCTTTTATATCATAATGTGTTTTTTTAGTCAGATACATTCATGTGTGTTGGGTGAATGGTTTAGATGGTTGAGCCAATTGGCCGTGGGGTGTGTGGTCGGGTGTTCAAATCCGATTGTGTATTTTTGGAAGTTTAGCCTTTAGACCCTGCCGGGGGATGGGATGGCTAACAATCTTCTTTTCTTTCCTGCCGTGGGTGGGCTGTTGTGGGATTGGACATCTAACGTTGGTGGCTCGTGCCATTTTTTTGTACTTTTTTCTTGTTCACCCGATCATTGCTGGTACCGGGTTGTCGTCCATGTCTTCTTATCAATGTATTGGGTCGACGACGTGGATGGGTTTCCCATTGGTTGTGGGTGTTGGTGTCGATACGCATGGTAAAATGGTGTTGTCTACTTGGTCCATTAGCACCCTCTCGCCTCATGTGCAGATGGTGTTATTCTTGCAGTCCCACCCGTCAGCTTGTGCATGGGTTTGATTTCCGGTGGATGGGCTCGATGTCGGTTACTTTTATGTGTCATTTTCTTCACACCCGTTGCCTCCTTCACTCTCACCTTGAGTGAAGCACGCCGACTTCTTCTTTCTTTGCTTCACTAGAATCACTACAAAACAGTGGCAATTTTGGGCCGTTTCACATGTGTCACGTAAAACTATTTTAGGTTGTCATCGTCACTAAAGCACCATAACACACAAAAAAATCTTGACGATACCACTTTCTCCGTCACGTAAGATCACGTCTTCAGTAACGAACCTAAGTTTTTCACCGACGACCGTTTTCGGCAATGTTAGAGATACGACGGGAAAAACAACATGACAAAGAATGATAACAAGGAGACATGAGATTTAACATGGAAAACCCCTCCAACACGAAGGGAGAAAAACCACGGGCGTCAGCCAACAAATCTTCACCATGTCGGGGGAGGTTACAAATGTCGGGGATTTACAACTGATCAACTCATTCCATGCGGAAGCTTACAAAGGATATATATAACAGAGGTGACCTAGGTCAATACTAATTCCATCTTGTAGCATGAATGAGAACCTCCTCCGTGAACAACAAAGAAAACATTTTCGGAACCAAACAACTACTAGGGCTAATGTGTTATACCAACTATGTCTAAGCAAAGCTCAAACTTAGCAACAGGCTTTGTCAACCTATCAACAGGATTATCATGAGCACTAGCATAACTTTAGTTTACCTTGCACACCAATGTCTCGAACATAATGGTATTTCACATCAATGTGCTTTGTTCTCTCATGGAAAATCTAATCCTTAGTGAGGTATATGGCACTCTGACTGTCACAAAATAGATTAATGCAAGAATTATCTCCACAAAGCTCAGCATACAAACCATCCAGGCAAATTGATTCTTTACATGCTTCTGCAATAGCGACATATTTTGCTTCTATAGTTGACTGGAAACTATTGGCTGCAATGTTGCGCTCCAACTCATGATACAACCACATCCAGCAACAGTGAACACGTAATTTGTAAGGGACCTCCTCTTGTCCAAATCGCCGAAAGAAAAATCTGAATCCACATAGCCAGCTAGTCCCTCACCAACCCTGGCGAATTTCAAACAAGTATTGGAAGTGCAACGAAGGTACCTGAAAATCCATTGAACAACCTTCCAATGCTCTTTACCAAGGTTAGCCATGTATCTACCTGACTAAACTCATTGGCAATGACAAATTAGGATAAGAGCACACCATGACATACATTAAAGAATCGACAACAATAGAATATGGAACTCTTGACATATACTCAAAATCTTCATCCGTACTAGGACAATGAGAAGATGATAATTTGAAATGAGGAGCAATGGGAGTGCTTTCTGACTAAGCATCATGCATGTTAAGACGATGAAGAACTTTCTTAATGTACTCTGCTGACTAAGAAATAGCAAACCAGACTTTATGTCCGTCGTAATCTCCATACCTAGAATTTTCTTAGCAGCACCTAGATCCTTCATCTCAAATCACTACTTAATTGTGCCATTAAAGTAGTGATCTCTTTCTTTCCCTTGGCAACAATCAACATATAACAAAAAGTATATAGGTGATCCATCAAGAAATTTATTGTAAACACAACTATCATATGCAGACATCTTAAATCCATGTGCTATCATAAATGAATCACACCTTTTATACCACAGACTCAGAGACTGTTTCAAACCATAAAGGGACCTCTTTAACTTGCAAGCAATTTTTCCTTACCAGACACTATGAAACAGATTTATCCGCTTCGGCCCTAGCCTACCGACGACGGTCCTCACTCCACTCGGTCGTCAGAAGTTGGCACTTCTCTTTATACTTGAATTTGGATCGCAACATAACAGGTGATGGGAGAAACTGTCACCTAAGATGGGTCGATTTGTTAGATTTTTTATGATGATAATCTGTCACGAGTAATTGGTTTGTAACTTTGACCGATGAAAGATTCTGAAAAATGGGTCCAAGAGTTGCTGACGTGACAACTTTCAAGTGGATCTAGGGAAGGTTCTATCATCGACGGTGCCTGTTAATAATAAGTTGGGTTTGGGTTTTGATCGGTCAATGTCGTTGACATATGGCCCAGAAGATGTTGATGTTGCTGCTTACATGTGGGACCAACCATAATTTTTCTGTGATGGTGACCGTCACCAACAGTTGCGATGTTGTCATTTGATCGGTCAATGATTCTGACATGTGGGGCCAATGAAGGCCGACGTCGATGCTTGCAAGCGGTTACATATGTGGGTGGCGTGGCTTCTTACATGTGGGTCCATAGCTAGGGACGACATGCATAACCGTCCAGTTTGTAAGTGCTGTCAATTTTATTATATTGCAATTGGGAGGCATATTTGATACAAAATTGATATTTTTTCAACAATTTTAATATGAGTTTTTGAAAGAAAAAAATGACACAAATTCAGCCCTCGCAATAGTGACTACATCACAAACTTAATAATTGTCTCCCATATGAGATATTACAATAGGCAGCCATGAGAGAGAGAATTGCAAAATAAAATAAGAATCTTGAAATAGTTTCATCACCTTCAAATAATGCACTAGTATGATGACAGTGTCTTTCGGCTATGGGTAATGAATTATTGTGACACTATCCTAATAATGTAGTGAATAGCTCCCTCAATATCATCAAGAGTCTTTTCGAGGGCCAAAATTTTCTCTTCCTTAGCATTGTTGACGACTTCAAGTTCTTTAGTGTAGACTCTAAGTGTAATCTTGGTAGAGTGAAACTGTTAATGAAACGCTGCCAAGGAAATTTTCAGAGCCTCAATTTTATCCAGCTTGTGTGGTAGGGTCTTCTTGAGAGCTTCAAGTATTTCCTGATGGTATACAAGTGTATTCTTCAGAGATTTAAGGTCTCAAGACATAAGTTCGTAGACAACATTGTTTCAGATCTAGTAAGATATTGTAAAGAAAATGTACCAGAGATATAGATTTTTGTCATGTACAAATGCTGCAATCTCTGTGGCGATAACTCCAACCTCTAAACTATTGACTATCTACATCTTCAACTTCCTTGCCTTAAGAGATACCCTCTTTTTCCTGCAACATTGTACTTGCCTATGCAATTTTCTATACTTTAGAATGGATAAGCTCTAAACCAATGGTTCTAGACCTTTTTCTTCAATATTTGCGACAGCCGAGCTACATTCTCCTTGACATTTAGATTCTTAGACCTCTCAGACTCTATCACTTGCCTGGATTATGGGAAGAAATATGAAAGGATCAACAAATATACGTCCTCAACACGTAATCACATTCATCCTGGAGTAGAATAACATATAAGTAGATTGGCTATATGAATGTAAAATGACCTTCTTAACCAGGAGTCAAAGTATAATCATAATTTCAAATGACTAGAAAGGCTAAAGTAAATTAGTGCATCTCTCACCGATCTCTTAAAATGTAGGCCCTTATATGGGCCCTTATCACTTATCTTTACCTAATATTAAAGGGAGGAGGCTTTCGTAGTTCTCCATACGTCTCTCGTTTATATCCGTTGATTTTATGTTAATCATAGAGATTGACGTATGAGATTTAAAAATAGATATGTTTCTTCCTGCCTAAAAAAGTTCCTGATCACTCACGCACCAAACTTAGATTGGCCACCTAGGACTTGGCCATGGACCGTGCCACATCTGACTGCCTGCCATTTTTATTGCCATCGGACGGACAAGCTAGCCAAAAAATTATTTGGACTCAAGAGGGATCGAACACAGGACCTAGAGTATGTATGTTGACGGACACATCCAACTGAAATAGCTAGCAGTTGTGTTAAAGATTGTCCCACCTCGACACTTCATACGAAATGCTACCACTTTTTATATGTTCGTGGATTGTCTGAAAATAAGGAAGCCGTCTTGACAATCATCAAGAAAAAAAGAGGGACTCCATAAATTATGTTGGTGGCATTGGCTCGAATTAAAGGAAATAATGGGAAGGTGCCAAGTAGAAAAAGGATATGTATTTGGAAAATTGTTTGAACACGTACTTGCCAAAATAGAAAAAGATATGTTGGATTCCACAAAGGAAATTGTGGGCGTGTGTAAAGAAAGCAGAGCCTTAAAAAGAGAGGAATATGCTTGGTAGAGAAAATCGTGGGATCTTCAAAATAGAGCGCTTGCATACGACATTCATTTGTACATGACTAATTGGCTCTCTATAATGCGGGATGCTGCATAGCGGGTTAATATTGACTCTTAAACGAAATATTCGGGATAATGCACTGCAATTAATTCATCCGGGTGTTCCATAATTAATGGGACTGCGTGTTCATGGATGGTGTCGATCATAATTGTTGTACAAAAATCATACCAAAACTATCTTGGACAAACAACGGGGCTGTGGGTTCATGGATGGATGGATTTTTTAAAAACACATATTAATTGCATAGTCCAAATGTAGTGCATACACTCAAAACTCGACAAAAGGAGCCGAAAACACATGTGTTTTAGAGACTTTGCGCACTAGACCTCCAAAAAATAAAAAATAAATAAAAAGTCTTTAAACGCCCCTGCACACATCTTCGAAGCTCATCACTAACCACTGTCGTTGCCGAAAGACATTGAATATAGGGAAGACAAGCAACCCCACAGACCAGGTCCACGGAAGCACGATAGCTGCGTTGTGAGCCGATTGAGTGTGTGATAGTCTGGCTTATTAGGGATGATAGACTACTCACTACTAGGAAAAGGGCTATAGATAGGATTGTTACTAATGGCGCACCAGACATGCGGTGCGCCATTAGTATATACTAATGGCGCACCATGTGTTGGTGGGCCATTAGTATCCAAATACTAATGGCGCACCGTTGACGTGGTGCGCCATTAGTAACATTTTTTTTCTTTTTTTTTACAAAACTACTAATGACGCACCAGTGGATAGTGCGCCATTAGTAGTTAAACTACTAATGGCGCACCACATCCACGGTGCGCCATTAGTATTTTTTTTTCAAATTTTGTTTTTATATTTTTTTAATTTTATTATCAAAAATACTAATGACGCACCGTGGGGGTGGTGCGCCATTAGTAGTTAAACTTACTAATGGCGCACCACACCCACGATGCGCCATTAGTATTTTTTTCATATTTTGTTTTTTTTTTATTATTTTTATTTTTTTCAAAACTAGTAATGGCGCACCGTGGGAGTGGTGCGCCATTACTAGTTGAACTACTAATGGCGCACCACTCCCACGGTGCGCCATTACTAACTTGGCCATTACTGCACCCCTTGACCGCCTTTTCCAGATTATAAAAAATAAAAGAAAATGATGTAAATGTCAAAAAAATAAAAGAAATTAAGTTTCCCATGTGATATGTGGTCTACTTGTTGGGAAAATTTACAAATATGAATTTTGACTTTATTTGCAAAATATCTCTGGAATTTAGTAAAACGGGCATAACTTTTGCATACCAACTCGGATTAAAAAGTTTTTTATATGAAAAATCATCTACTCGAAAAGTTACATCCGAATTTAACTAGGGGTACCCCGTTAAACATTTTCAAAATCCCCAAAAACCTAATATAAAAAAGTTACGGGGCTTTTAAGATCTAGAGGCAAAAATATTCAAAAAAAATTCAAACTTACTAGTGGCGCACCGTTTGCTAGGTGCGCCACTAGTAGCAGAAAAAAAATTAGAAAATTTTCGAAAAAAAATTGATTTTTTTTTTCAAAATATGATACGTAATATGACCGGGAAGTTTGATATATATTTTCAAAATTTCATCATACTCATGAACATTAACAAACTCCTACACATCAAGAAGGGTTAATAGGATTGATATGATAGATATATCAATAAGTGCCTGTGAAGTGAGCTGGTGCTGGGGTTGGATAGAACTACGAAGTTAAGCGTGCTTGGGCTGGAGTAGTGTGAGGATGGGTGACCTTATGGGAAGTTTGACCACAGGGTGTGATTTGACTTGAGATTAATCAAATTGACCCCAGATTAAGCCATAATGATCTGAGATTAAGAAAAGAATTTGAATTTTTTTTTGCAAAAAATAAATTTGAAAAAATAATTTCTGAAAAAAATTACTAATGGCGCACTTCTATGTAGTGCGCCATTAGTATGCCAAAGCACCTGGATATATATGGCCCCCTGAGAGGCATACTACAGGTGCGCCATTAGTATACTAGATACTAATGGCGCACCAGTGATGCGTCATTAGTAAAAAAAATACTAATTGCGTGCTACTAATAGCACGCTAGTAGTGCGTCATTAATGGCCAAAACTGGTGCGCCATTAGTAGGCCTTTTTCTAGTAGTGACTCATATCAATAAGGAATTCCTTCTTTTTGGGAAGACCATTCAGATAGAACTCCAAAGTTAAGCGTGCTCGGCTTGGAGTAATTTCAGGATGGGTGACCGACCAGGAAGTTGCTCTCGGGTGCGCACGAGTGAGGACAAAGTGTGCAAAAAAGACTAGTATTGATCTATGTAGCCAGTCTAGATCCCGCCAGGAGTAACGACCACCGGCGGGTGTGTCCGAGGCATTACAAGTTGGTATCAAAGCCGACCCTCACAGTTACACGGATGTTTGTGGACAGGTGTGTGGTCATGTTCATCATGACGTTTGTGACTCGTCGTGGAACACGGCATGGCACATGTACCGGACTGGATGCACAGACATGTGTGCCAAGAGGGAACTTTCTTGTGGCCCGACGAGGACGTCGGTTCCTCTGAGTGCGGGTGTATGTGATAGCCTGGCTTATTAGGGATGATAGACTACTCATATCAATAAGGAATTCCTTCTTTTCCGGAAGCCCATTCGGATAGAACTCCAAAGTTAAGCGTGCAGCTTGGAGTAATTTCACGATAGGTGACCTACCAGAAAATTTCTCTCGGGTGCACACGAGTGAGGACAAAGTGCGCAGAAAAGAGTAGTATTGATCTATGAGGCCAGTCTAGATACCGCCAGGAGTAACGACCACCGGCAGGTGTGTCCGGGGCGTTACAGAGTGGCCCATCACAGATCTGCGTGGACAAAACTCTGTGGATCTTCGGCCAGGATCATACCTCTGCTCGCTGGACTACAAACTCGAAGTCAACTTCCAATGCCGTCTGACAAGACAGTCGGACCCGCTCATCATCTTCAACTAACCTAGACTGAACCACCATGCCTCGAAGGTTGCCGGCGCCATCACCAAATGAGGAGGCAACCACAATCGACTTAATCACCACTATAACATCCCGGATCGTATGGAACTCCACCGATATGGAGGCGAACTGAGAGGTAAATAAGCTAGGCACAAGCTTGGTGGCCACTGCCAAACTGGCCATTCCCACAACCACCAAGATCGTACCGGCCACACATGACCCATGAGAAGACCGCGGCTCCTCACTCTATCGTCCACCACTACTAGGCCTTTTTGTGGAGACACCAATTATCTCTTCTATTGCAACGCACGTGCAGATGTGCTACTATAGATAAATATTTGAACATACATACCTTGGTTTGGTTCAAACTACTTTGCAAACACGGATATAACAATAGATAGCATAACTTAGTTCAAACTGCATTGCACAATTTAAACTAGTCCTGATAGAGGCAAAGCTGTCTCGTCTTTCAATGAGATGGTGATTATCATTTTCGGAGGAGTAGACTTTGACGATCCGACTACGAACGTGCGATGACGTCGCACCTGAGCAATCGCTAAACCAACTCCGAGAGGTTATTGAGCACGCCGGAGCACGATCAACCTGGCCACGAGGGTCTATTTCCTGCAAGCAAATGAAGGACAAGCAAGAAACTGTGATTGCAATTTGGATATTGCAAATATAAGATGAAAGCTTTATTGATCAAGGTGGGGTTATGTGACGCCTTTGTCTGGTCGTTGAACACAAATGAAGTACACGAAGTTGCTGCTATGGTGAACTTCAATCTAAACAAAACCCAAAGTCTAAACGATGCCCTAAGTGTTGTATATATGGAGGAAGAGAGGGGAGAATTTCATGGCCCCTTGGAGGACGGGTCCGAAACCAACCCTAACTTTGTTTTCCCCACCCATACGGACTCTAAAAATGGCCTATACTTTAGTATTTCAAAAATACATGGGCCTGGCCAAAAAATAAGGTGACGCAGCACCTAAAATAACCCGTGGACAAAATTTATGAAGGGGAATCTGGTATATTTTGTCCATGTCCTTGTAGGTCATCACAGAGGCTTCAAAGTGCTCAAATACGCACTAGAAACACCGTTCTGGGTGCATTCGCGCACGCGTTCATCTCCTTGCTTGATCCTACTCCAGTGTTCATCCATCTTGTCCATGCTAGGCCCTTTATTAGTAATCAACGCAAATGTATCCAATTTAGGCAGCGTCATATTCTCATGAACATTAGAATCGTTACCAAGAAAAGTACCTGGTAATTCAATTGGCATGCGCGAGCTCTAGTAATTGGTCCAATATGTATAATAGAAGGGGTAGTGGGTGTAACAATGGTATTGATGTCCCCATCACCACCCCTTCTTGAATTTAAGTCGTCCTCGACAGAAGCTCGTCATCCTCACCCAAATAAGGCTTCAAATCTGCAATGTTAAAAGTGGGACTAACCCCAAAATATGTAGGTGGCTCATGTCTATATGCATTATCATTTATTTTCTCTAACACCTTATTAGGCCCATCGGCACGTGGCATTAGCTTTGACTTGCGCAAATTAGGAAACCTATCCTTACACAAATGTAACCAAACAAGATCTCCAGGTGCAAAGACAACACGTTTTCCACCTTTATCTCCAACAAGTTATATTTAGCATTCATACGTTCATTGTTTTCCTTAGTTAACTCATGCATTTTTAAGATCAATTCAGCACGTTGTTTAGCATCAAAAGTAACCTTCTCTGAAGATGGAAGAGGCAACAAATCAATAGGTGCACGAATTTAAAAACCCTACACAATTTCAAAAGGGCACATCTTAGTAGTAGAATGCAGCGAACGACTATAAGCAAATTCAATGTGAGGCAAGCATTCTTCCCACATCTTCTTGTTATTCTTCAAAACAGCCCTAAGCATAGTAGACAATGTTCTATTGAGTACTTCAATTTGTCCATCAGTTTGGGGGTGACATGTAGTACTAAAAAGCAGTTTAGTCCCCAACTTATCCCATAAACATCTCCAAAAGTGGCTAAGAAACTTAGTATCACGATCTGAAACAATAGTATTGCGCACACCATGCAAGCATATAATTTCATGAAAGAACAAATCAGCAACATCAGCATCATCATCGCTTTTATGACATGGTATAAAGTGTGCCATTTTTTAAAATCTATCCACAACAACGAATATGCTATCCCTCCCCTTATTTGTTCGAGGTAAACCCAAAACGAAGTCCATAGATATATCTTCCCAAGGAACACAAGGTACAGGCAAAGGCATATATAAACCATGAGGATTGAGTCGTGACTTAGCTTTTTGACATGTAGTGCAGTGTGCAACAAAATGCTCAACATCCTGTCTCATCTTTGGCCAAAATAAATGTGTAGCAACTACGTCCTTCGTCTTCTTCACGCCAAAGTGTCCCATTAATCCTCCTCCATGCGCCTACTACAACAACAAAAGACGAACGGGGCTGGCTGGAATGCATAGCCTGTAAGTACGGAACACAAATCCATCATTAACGACGAACATGTTCCATGTTCTTGATGCGGGGCTAACCCGATTCTAGGCCGATCTTTCACGATTGGAGGGGATTCCCACGAAGAACACAAAGAACACGAGGGGAAAACGCTGGGGAAACGAGGGGAAAACACTCAAATCAACAAGAGATGGTCACACATGTGCTAGATCCTCAACACAACGAGATACACGATCTGAATCCAACAAAGGAAAGATCCAAGGTAGCTAGTTCATCTTCGTGAGGAGGTCCTGATTTCGCGAGGGATCTTGTCCATGAGGAGGTCTTGAATCCGGTGTGCATCTTCTCCGTAGAGGCCGCGGTCTCTCGGTGCTCTATTCTAAAATGAGCTAACACAATGATAACCCTAGAAATGAAGGGGAGCGGGTTATTTTTAGTCTAAGACACGAAGGGGTAAGTGATGGGGCGAAGGGGTACATGGGCTCGTCCCAAGTCACGCGCACAGGCGGGGTCCGGATGATCCGGATGGTGGCCCGGATGATCCGGGTGTCAGGGGTCCGGATGATCCGGGCGACCGTCCGGATCGTCCGGCTTCGTGAGGTTGCTTCGGGTGCCTTCGGGTGCATATCCCGGATCATCCGGGTCGGGGTCCGGATCGTCCGGACGGCGGCCTAGATCATCCGGGCATCTTCTGTCTTGCCCTTCATCTTCTCCGTCTTTGTGTATGCTTCTCTCCTTTGATCGTACTTGCTCCTTAGCTGCTCCATGGTCTTCCTCTTGTTTCCTGGTTATACATAGCACATATGTTTGAGGTAGTAGCCATGTCTCACATGTGGAAAGTGAAGGTTCGGAGAGGAGCGAGTTCACCTTGTTCCAATGGCGTATGCTTGAGGTCTCATCGTATGTCCTTTTGGGGCTTGGGGAGTAGTCGTAGTGTACATGGGGATGACCATAGGATGCTCCGCATCACCCCCCCCCCCTGCCCGCCCTTTGGAAAGATCCGACCTCGAATCGAAAACCTTATCTCCATGGAAATGGTTGTCATGGACGGACTTGTAGTTGGACGTAGTTGAAGACATGGCGCAATCCAAGTACTCCAAGGTGGCTCCGGAGTGGTATGCATGCAAGAAGAGCAAACACAAACAAAACTCGGGAATACAATGGTTAGCGCACACAAGGTGTCCAACAAGTAAGCGTAAGTCCGACCGAAAAGATTGTGCAAGACAAGGCACAAGATTCTTATCCAAAAGATGTAGAATGATATGTAAAGCATTCATGGGGTAATTGGCATGGTGCATAAAGATACAAATTCTACCATTGTGCAAAATGATGTCATAGTGTGACGGTGTATCAAAAGCATGAACATGGCAATGGATGCTCAATATGTGTATGGTGTCATGCAATTGATGGTGGAAAATAAGATCAATATGTATGAATATGCCATCAAGGTAGATCACAACAAACTTACTATGGAACTGCACAAGGTCATATATCATGGATGACATGGGAATACAAGATGCAACAAGGCAATCAATGTGTAATTGAGGATGGCTCAATGGGAAGGAGTTCACCTTTAGGAGATTCTTGCAAATGTTGGAGTTGCACATCATGTATGCCTTCGCATGACAAGGTTGTCGCATGACAGCACCGCCTTGTGAACCCTCCAAAATGAAAGAACATGTGAAACACTCGGAAAAACAAATGAGGTTAGCATGAATGCAAAACCTATCATTCGAGTGGTGAAATACCCAACAAGTGTAGTCATCATGCTTATCATATGATGGTACAGGGGGAGGTGGCATGGTATGTAAGCATATCATGACATAAAAACCCAAGGCATCAGGCTCAATGAGGTAGGGTGGAACCCTATGTAATGATCTTTTCAAAGTTGGAGGGGAAAAGGATGAAGAAAAGAAGAGAAATCACTCAAAAAACCACAAATCATACATCCACTAGGATAGCACACATGAGATCCACAAGTATACAAGGCCAATCCAAGGAAACAAGTACACAAAGGTAAAGTTCTTCCCAAATCCCTAGAGGGATGAGGTCTTGATGATCCTATGATAGGGATCCTTCTCTTGAGAAAGAGGTCTTGTAATCCACAAGGATTCTTCTCCTATGAGGTCTTGACTTTCCTAGATGGAGTGGATACAAGGAGCAAAGCTCTCAAATGTCTCAATATACTTTGCTAACCCTAACACAAGTCCTAGATCCGGATTATATAGCCTCGGGAAGGTAGGAGATGAAGAGGGACGAAGAGGAGGCCCAAAATCCTAGCTACGGCCGGCCATCCTGGGCGGCCCGTGCGCACGGGGTAAGTTGGGCCCGTGCGCATGGGGTCTCCAGAGACCGAACGCAGCCCGTGCACACGGGGTCTGAGGCCCGTGTGCTCGATACACGCCCGTGGACATGGGGTGCGCCAGCGTAGCAGCGTGGGAGGCCCGTGGGCATGGGGTCTTGGGGCCCGTGTGCATGGTGTCACCTGGGACCTTCTGTCCAGCATCAGCTTGGCCTTCCCCTTCACTTTCCTGGCATTAGGGTCCTTCTCCTCCTTCTTGGTGATGGTCTTCTTTGCACCTAATGACACATAGAGTATTTTGGTGAGGTACCAACCAAGTTCCATTCGAGTCTATGCATGTGTCAAGTAGGAAGGAATTCACCTATGTTTCCAAAGCACGTATCCTAGCTCTTGGCATGGGTCCTTTTCAAGCTTGTGTAGTTGAAGTAGAGTCCATGGGGATAGATAGTGTATGTTCCACATCATGCCCCCCCCCCCCGGGAGAGATCGGTCCATGGATTGTGTTCTTCATCCCCATGGTAAGTTGACAAGTCCTTGACATTGGATATGTCGCTTACACTGTACTTGGCGTGTGGGATGTCGATCTTGTATGCGTTGTTGTTGAAGCGCTCTAACACCTTGAAAGGGCCGTCGGCACGTGGTGGAAGCTTGTAGTTGCGTTCTTGAGGAAATCGGTCCTTGCGAAGATGTAGCCATACTAGATCACCCGGATTGAACACCATAGGGTCTTGTTAGTGTTGAACTTGGTCGTGTGGCGCTGTACTTGGAGCTCAATGGCGTGATGTGTGTCCTCATGCATCTTCTTGAGGTAGCTTCCGCGTTCGCTTACGTCCAAGTTTGTGCACTCTTGTAGTGGAAATGGGAGAATGTCCAATGGGGACAACGGGATGAAGCCGTAGAAGACCTCAAAGGGTGACTTGCCGATAGTTGAGTGTCTTGCATGATTGTAGGCGTACTCAACGATGGGTAAGCATTCCTCCCATTCCTTGAGGTTCTTCTTGATCAAGAGTCGAAGAAGTGTAGAGAGTGTCCGGTTGGTGACCACCGTTTGGCCGTTGGTTTCCGGATGGTAGGACTAAGAGAAGAGTAACTGGATGCTGATCTTGGCGCATAGAGTCTTCAAAAAGTAGCTCAAGAACTTGACGTCACGGTCCGACACAATTGTCTTGGGCACTCCATGTGGCGAAGAATTTCCCTACA
This sequence comes from Secale cereale, assembly GCA_902687465.1. Taxonomy (NCBI): domain Eukaryota; kingdom Viridiplantae; phylum Streptophyta; class Magnoliopsida; order Poales; family Poaceae; genus Secale; species Secale cereale. The sequence continues at coordinate 451,059,833 of LR738715.1, read as the reverse complement.
GAAGAGATTGGCAACATGTGAAGCATCGTCTATCTTGTTGCAAGGAATAAAGTGGGCCATTTTAGAGAATTGGTCCACAACAACAAATAGCGAATCTTTGCCATTTCTAGTTCTAGGTAAGCCAAGCACAAAATCCATGCTAACGTATTCCCATGGGTGGTATGGAATTGGAGGTGGCATATATAAACTGTGAGATTGAGCTTTGAACTTAGCTTTGCGACATGTTGAGCATCGCTTGGTGAAGCGAGAGATGTCGCAGAACATCTTGGGCCCAAAGTAGTTCTTGGAGAGCGTAGAAAAAGTCTTGTCGCGTACGAAGTGTGCCATAAGTCCTCCTCTATGAGCCTCTTGCAAAAGTAATAAACGAAGAGAAGACTCGGGGATGCATAGTTTGTTAGCTCTCATAAGGTAACCATTTGAGATATGATATTGCTCCCAATATGTATGCATCAAACATTTGGCATATGGAATAGCAAAAGTAAGGTCATGCTCGTATAAATATTCGATATGCTCGAAGCCAATGACATCTAATTCAAGTTTTGTAACAATCATGCATTTGAGTGAAAGGGCATCCGCTACAATATTTTCCTTCCCTTTGATATACTTGATGACATAAAGGCATAAAGCTCTTTATCATATATGGGGTAATTAAGTTGTGCTCCGGATAGTTTTCCACTAAAGTAAGCAATTGGACGCTTCTCCTGCATTAACACGCCGCCTTTGCTGTTAGCACAAGCATCACAATGTATCTCGAAAGGTTTGTCAAAGTTTGGTAAGGCAAGTAACGATGCTCACGTAAGCAAGTTTTTAAGTTCATGAAAAGCGGTGTCTTGGGTGGTCCCCAAAGAAAAGTTGTGTTTTTCTTGTTCAAAGCATGCAAAGGAGATGCGATGGTGCTAAAGTCCTTCACAAATCATTGATAAAATCCGGTGAGGCCTAAGAAACTACACACTTGTTGCAAATTGGTTGGTTGGGGCCAAGTTTTAATTGCTTCAATTTTACTTTCATCTATATTTACACCCTTAGAAGACACGACAAAGACTAGAAACACTAGGTTGTCAACACCAAATGTGCATTTTTCCATGTTAGCATAAAGCCTTTCTTTGCGAAGAGTCTGCAAAACGGTGCGAAGGTGTGTGACATGTTGCTTAAGCGATTTGCTAAATACAAGGATGTCATCAAAATATACTAGAACAAATATGCAGAAGTATGGTCTAAGTACATGATGCATGACACGCATGAAGGTTCCGGGTGCTTCCGATAATCCCATTGGCATAACAAGCCATTCATATAACCTGAACTTTGTTTTAAAAGCATTTTTCCATTCATCACCCTCTTCTATGCGAATTTGGTAATAGCCACTATTAAGATCAATTTTGGAGAAAATCGTGGCTCTGCTAAGCTCATCTAGCATGTCATCCAAGTGTGGGATTGGGTGACGATATCTAACGGTGATAGAATTAATGGGACGACAATCCGAACACATGCGGTAAGAACCATCTTTCTTGGGGACAAGTATTACCAGAATGGCACAAGGGCTCAAGCTTTCGCGTACGTGGCCGTTGTTGCTGAGTTGTTGGACTTGCCGTTGGATCTCCTTGGTTTCGTCGGGGTTTACGCGATAAGGTGCCTTGTTAGGAAGAGGTGCTCCTGGGATGAGGTCAATGTGGTGCTCTATGCCGCGAAGAGGAGTTAGACCTGGAGGTAGCTCATCGGGAAACACGTCTTGAAATTCCTGTAACAAAGGAGACAACACTAGAGGTAGATTGTGTGAAGTGTTAGCTTTTTCCGGTTCACCTTTGCACAAGAGGACAAAGTGAACTACTCTCGATGAGTTCTCACACACTTCTATCATGTCACTTTTGGTGGCTAAAAGCACTAGATTTCTCCTGTCGCTCATCGTGGAGGAACTCAAATTTGGTTTGTTGAGCTCACTTTCTTTTTGGTGGGTCACTCTCTCACTTTTATCTCCATGATGGGTGGGTGCTTGCTTGTCGGTGATCACATGGCTCAGTGTCATAGGTCGTAGCACGAACTCCTTGCACTTCATCTTAAAGCTATATTGATTGGTCTATCCATTGTGTTGCACTCCGCGGTCATATTGCCAAGGTCTTCCCAAAAGGAGATGGTACACGGACATAGGAACCACATCACACTCCAATATGTCTTCATATGCGCCAATCTTGAAAGAAACTTGCACCGTATTCTCCATTTGAATTGTGCCTGAGTCACTAAGCCATTGGACCTTGTAGGGACGGGGATGCTTCTTCTTCATAAGTTGGAGCTTGGAGCAAAGTTCTTCACTTGCTAAGTTGTGACAACTTCCTCCGTTGACGATGACCTTGATTGAACGCCCTTGGATTCCCGCCTTGGTGTGGAAGATATGATATCTTTAATCTTCGTCTTCTTGTTGTTGTAGTATCAAGACTTTGGAGACGACAAGAGTCGGACTTGAGTCGTTGTCGCAAAAGACTTGGCGATCTTCATCTTTGTTCACTTGGCGGTGCATGGCCATGTTCAATCGCTTCCATCTCGTCTTCACTCATGGAGTCGTATGTGCCATCATCATTGACAAGCATTGTGTGTCGATTGGTGCATTGGTATGAATTGTGTCCACGGCCACCACATGTAAAGCACTTCACATAACTTGTCTTGACGGGGTCATCTTGTGGCACCTGTGTGGATGAAGTCTTGGACTTGTATGAGCTTGCCGGTGGACGACTCGAAGAGGGTTTCACTTGCTTGGAAGTCGATTTGTCGCCGGTGCATGGAAATTCTCACGATATATGAGGTGTCGGAGTTGTAGTCGCTTGAGTGTATGAGGCATAAGTCTTGGAAGAGAACTTGGCATATTTGAAGTCTTCTTGCACTTGGCGCTCCGCCTTGGTTGCTTGATGAACTAGCTCGAGAAGGGTCGTGTATGGCTGGAAACCCGCAATCTTCGTGATAGGGTGGTTGAGGCCGTTCAAGAAGCATGCCATTGTTTGTTCATCATCTTCCTTGGCATTAGCTCGAATCATTGCAATCTCCATTTCTTCATAGTATTCTTCCACCGTCTTCGTGCCTTGCTTGAGAAGTTGCAATTTCTTGAAGAGATCTATTGTAATGCGTTGGCATAAAGGGGCTCGCATGACATCTTTCATTTGTGTCCAAGTTGTGATGGGTGTCTCGCCTCGATCTGCTCGACGCTCGATCACTTGCTTCCACCAAATAAGGATGTAGTCTTGAAACTCGAGTGATGCCATTGCGATCTTCTTTTCCTCGTCATAGTTGTCGAGATGGAATATCTTGTCAACTTTCAATGCCCATGAGAGGTATTCTTCGGGGTCGGTGCTTCTAGAGAACTTGGGCATGGTGAACTTGAGCTTGTCGTAGTGATATTTCGTCATGGTCGTTGTCGCGGTGTTGATGTCGCGCTTGATGTGGGGGTGGGTTCTCGCCTTCGTGTTCCGCGGCACATACTTGATGTAGACGGTTCGCCTGTGCCTCTTGAGCTTGTTGATGAACTCTTGATTGATAGCGTCGTTCTTGTTGGGCTTCATGTTGAGCTTCTTCTTCTTCACGAACACGGCGGTTGCAGTCGTGAACTTATCATGTCGCATCACTAAGAGCACGTTGAGCTTGAAGAGCATTCTCCTCATGATGTAATTGTTTTTGTCGTGAAAATCTTTGGCGGCTTGCTCTTGGTGTCGTTGATGTTGGCGTTCTTGCGCTTTATCTTGTTGTCATTATCGTTGGCGTTCTTGCGCTTGCTCCAAAGTGTTGGCGTTTTGTTGATGACGACATTCTTGCTCGCGAAGTTGCTCGTGTGGACCATTTGCATTTAATGGGTTTGACTTTCTTGACGCTCTTGATTCATGGCTCGACAAAGAGAACTTGATGTCGGAGTACTTGAGCCGAAACAAGAGTCGTAAGAGTGGCGACTTGAGTGTTGCCTTCTTGGTGATGAAGAAGTTGAGGAAGACCGCTTGACCATCAAAGCACGTAACTCCTCCATTTGAGTTGATATGTTGGTGTTGAAGGTATCCAAGTGGTTGGATATAGTTGTGTCTAAGTAGTTTCTTGTGCGTTGCTCGGAGTGCCTCAAGTCGGTGGTGATTTGATCAATGCGGTCGCTCAAAGCTTCACTTTCATGATGCAATGCGCGTTGGACGCCAAAAAGATATACATTGGTTACATAGTCGCTTGGTTCTTGTTTGTCGTCGAAGAGCGGGTTCGCCGATGTACTTGGCATATCCATCATGAGCATGTGTGGTGAGTAGGAAAGGGAAATAAACAACACCAAAGTTACCTTTTCTGAAGATTGAGAATGTATCGAGTATCACTCAATGTCATGCTATGATAGTGGAATTGGTACCGAGTTTGTTTCTCACACCTACAAGTACACGACTTTTTTAGGATATCGGTTAGGAATAGTGGCACAAAATCTCAAGCAAATGTTAGTCAAGATATCAAAAATGTTGAGAAGAGTCACATAACTTGCAAGTAAGGCAATAGATGACAACCCAAATATGACACGTGGGAACGCACACACGGAAGATAAGTGGGATCCGTACAACCAAAAGGTCAGCTCAAGATATCACGAAGAAGCTCTTGTTGCACAAATGCTAGAGACACATAGCTCAATTGCTCAAATGGGCAAGATATGCTATGTGCACCTACCTATATGAGTAATCGTGCCATTCTCAATCCCAACTATGCGACATATGTATGATACCTATATGATGTCAAGGAATATGATATGCAAAATGGCTCAACTCTATTGCTTACAATCTTGTTGTCCTTCTCAATTTTCTTAAAAGCTTTGTATCTAACTTTTTTTTTCTATGCTTGATGTTCGAGCCAAAGATGATATGAGACAAGTATGATAATATATGCATTGGGGAGATTATTGGCACAATGTGATAGCAAGATGATTGCACGCTCAAGTAGCTATGCATACTAGGCATATCACTAAGGTGCGCAATATTGCATGGCCCGGCAATTCTCAACTCGCTAGTCTCGATGGGTAGGTGAAAGTGCAACTAATCCCCGGGTGGTTTTGATAATTAATCACAACATATAGCTCGTTGAACTAATATCCTTTCAAGATAAATATTTTAGGAAGTTCAATGGTTGGAATGGCACTGATTAGAAATGTGGACGCCACAAAAAGCTAAGGACAGAGATTGGCAAAATCTCAAGACTCTACATTCTCATTTTAGTGATCCAAGATCACATTGAGTCCATAGGAAAAGCCAATGCTATTAGAAGGGGATGAGGTGTTGCTTAATGGCCTACTTGCTCAAGTGCTTAGTAATATGCTCCAAATCCCTCAACCACTTTCTCATTTCCACATATGTCCTAAACCTAAAAGTCAATCTCAGCCCCACCAATTTGATCTACCCGGCGCCACCGAGTTCACATGACATAACCACTGCCACAAATCCTAATCAGTTCGGTCTCACCGATAGGGATCTTGGTCTCAACGAGATGGGAATGCAAACTCTATGCTTCCTCTCTGTAAAGTTTCAGTCTAAACAAGATGAGTGAATCGGTCCCACTGAGTTTGCCTAGCCAAGTCTCTGTTAGCCTAGTACCAAAATCGGTCTCACAAAGTTTGTGTAATCGGTCAAACCGAGTTGAGGTTTTGCCCTAACCCTAACAGATCGGTCTCACCGAGTTGATATTGTTGGTCCCATCGAAATGTCTAATGTTCACATATTGAATTGCTTCGGTCTGACCGAGTTCGTTTATTTGGTCTGACCGAGTTGAGTCAAATGTGTGTAACGGCTAAATTTTGTGTGGAGGCTATATATACCCCTCCACCCCACCTCCATCATTGGAGAGAGCCATCAGAATGTGCCTACACTTCCACTATTCATTTTCTGAGACAGTACCACCTGCTCATGTGTTGAGACCAAGATATTCCAATCCAACCACAAGAATCTTGATCTCTAGCCTTCCCAAGTTGCTTTCCACTCAAATCTTCTTTACACCATATCCAAATCTGTGAGAGAGAGTTGAGTGTTGGGGAGACTATCACTTGAATCACAAGAGCAAGGAGTTCATCATCAACACACCATTTATTACCTTTTGGAGAGTGGTGTCTGCTAGATTGGTTAGGTGTCACTTGAGAGCCTCCAGCAACATTGTGGAGTTGAACCAAGGAATTTGTAAGGGCAAGGAGATCGCCTACTTCGTGAAGATCTACCCTAGTGAGGCAAGTCCTTCGTGGGCGATGGCCATGGTGGGATAGACAAGGTTGCTTCTTCGTGGACCCGTTGTGGGTAGAGCCCTCCGTGGACTCGCGTAGCCATTACCATTCATGGGTTGATGTCTCCATCAACGTGGATATACGATAGCACCACCTATCGGAACAACGCCAAAAACATCCGTGTCTCCAATTGCGTTTGCACTCTCCAAACCCCTCCCTTTACCTTCATATGCAATGACTTACTTTCCGCTGCCACAACTCTAGAATTGCATGTGTAGGAAGATTGCTTGACTTGTGCTAAATTGCTAAAAAAACTGTCAAAACATAAAATTGGGAAAAGGCTAAGCTTTTATTTGGTCAAGTAGTCTAATGACCCCCCTCTCTAGACAGACTTTCGATCCTAGAAGTGGGATCAGAGCTTTGGTCTCCATTTGCCTTGATTTCCATAGCTTTGGTGATCATAGACTTGGTTTCACAACCTAGGAGAGTATGGCGTCTAGCGAGGGAAGTTACCACCGTAGAGGTCCTTACTTTGATGATAATAATTTTGCTAGTTGGCAGCATAAGATGAAAATGAATATTATTGGACATAACCCCACCGTTCGGGCTATTGTGTGTATTGGTTTGCAAGGTGAATTCTTCGATGTGAAGGAACCAAATCGTGAAGCTACCGCTGAAAAATTGAAGATGTTGCAATACAATGCTCAAGCTTGTGATATCCTCGTCACTGGATTGTGTCCCGAAGAATTCAAAAAGACCAGCCATCTTGAGAGTGCAAAGGAAATTTGGAATACTTTGATTGATATGCACGAAGGTGCCGATTTCGTCAAGGAATCCAAGTTGGATGTGCTTCAAAGTCAACTTGACAAGTTCAAAATGAAGGATGGTGAAGGTGTCGCTGAATTGTACTCTAGGATTGCTCTCATCAGAAATGAGATTGCCGACTTAGGAAGCGAAGAAATGACCGATAAATTCATCATCAAGAAAATCCTAAGGGCCTTGGATGGAAAATATGACACCGTGTGCACATTGATCCAAATGATGCCCAATTACAAAGATCTCAAGCCAACGAAAGTCATTCGTAGAATTGTTGCTCATGAGATGTCACTTAAAGATAAAGAAGAGCTTAACAACAAGTCTAGTGGCGCGCACAAAGCTTCATGTGATGCTCCTACATCATCAAGTGAGAAACAAGTCTCCAACAAAGAATTGAACTTAATGGTGAAGAACTTCAACAAATTATACAAGAATAGAAGCAAAGAAAGAAACTCCAAATCAAGGTCCTACAATGACAAAAGATCGTCTAGTCATGATCGGAATTGCTACAATTGTGGGAGACCCAGACACTACTCAAATGAGTGTACGACTGCACACAACAAAAGAGAAGACTCACCCAACAGGAGAAGTAGAAGATAAGATTCACCACCAAGAGAGAGAAGGGGTAGAGATGATTGTTATGAATGAAGACCTTCTCGTAGAAGAAAGGATTCGGAAAGGAAGGACAAATCATCAAGGAGCTATACAAGACGAAGACATCAAGCTCATGTTGGTGAATGGGTATCCGGTTCCGACTCTGATGACCACTTCGAGGGAAGCTATTACTCTCACTCCTAAGATACTCAAGATGAATGTTTTGCCGGAATTGCTCTTGTGTCATCCCACTCCTACGACATATTTGACTCACCAAATGAAGGAATTGGAATATGCTTCATGGATAAAGGCCCTAAGGTATCACACCCCGAATATCTTGATTTCAATAGTGGTGAAGATGATTTGCTAGGAGATGATGATTTACTTGTTGGTAGAAATAGTGATGAAACTATGACGAAATTGCTATTAATCAGGCTAATCAAGTTAAAACGAATGACAATGATAAGGAGAAGATTGAGCGTCTAACTAAATAATTAAACACTTAAGTTAGCTCATGAAACTACCTTAGAGGATCACCGGGAACTTTTGAGGACTCATGAGAAGCTACGCTTTGAAAAGCTAAATCTAGAGCAAGAACATGAGTTCTTAAAAGCAATCAATGATGATATTCGTAAGAAAAGTTCTTCTTACATTGCGAAGCTTTTACTCTTGTCTACCTATATGCAACAAGTAAAATCTAGCAATAAGAACAAGAAAGATTCTTCCTCTAGTAGTAACAACAATCATGATAAATTCAATGTTGTTGCTTCTAGTATTTCTCTTGATTCCACTAATGATTCTCCTATCCAAGTTACACTTGAGCAAGAAAATAGCTTATTGAAGGGAATTATAGATAAAGGTGTTTATAAGAGCCTTGCCGGGAGTAAGCAATTCGAGGAAATTGTACGCAAGCAAGGAAGGCACCGGAAGAATCAAGGTGTTGGTTTTGAACGAAAGTTCAATGCCAATGGAGTTGAGTGGGAAGAAGATCAATACCCCAAGACAAAGTTTGTTCCTCAACAGGAGAAGTATGATCCTACTTCCTCCAAGGGGACACAAGCCCAAGATGATCTTCCACCACAAGACCACAAGCTAAAAGGCAAGGACAAGCTTCAAGAAGAGATTGATGCATTTGAAGAAGCTCCTAAGGCCTTGGTCAAGTGGGTTCCCAAGACTACGTCAAGTTCTACTTCATAAAGTACATCTACAACTCCAAGGATTCCCATCAAGATGGTGTGGATCTGGAAGAATAAGAAGAACTAGAGTGTTCTTGAGGGTGACTCCACCAACATACCTCACTCTTATTCATATTGGCAAGGACAAGTGCAATCAACTTTCACATCTTGCACTAGTTCAAGGAGTCACAAACCCTCTTGTTGGTAAGACAATGGACAAGGTAATCTAATGCTTTCATGGACACCATCTTGTGTTCAATTCACTCTATGTCCATGGATATCTTTGTATTTTCCTTGTGGTACTAACCCATGTAGGTATTGAAAGTGCAACTCACTCCAATGGATAGCTCCAAAATGATCTACATCAACATCGAGCATCTACATCTTCAACACCTACATGAAGTCATCGTCGACAAAACCCAAGGTTAGTTCATCCCTCTTAGGGGGGATATCACATCTAGGGGGGAGCTTTACTCTAAGAATTGAGCTAAAGCAACTCTAATGGTGTGAACACAACAATGCTTTATGTAAAAGTGGTAACCCCACTAGAGCTTAAACGATGACTATGACCTATGATCAAATGTTCTCATTTGACTCCTAAGTCAATATACTCATATATAGATGACCTAGTCATCACCAATTGCTTGATAGATGTTAGAATGTTTGCGCATGCTTTGCCACATATTTCATTTGCTATCTTAACGTGTGAGCATGTTGAGTGCATATTCTTCTCATTTGAGGACATCCATTTGTTGCTTTGATTGTTAGGATTTCTTCTTTTGCCCAATGGATGGACAAGAATGCCTAAGAACCCCCTCTAGCTATCTATGATTTTCTTGTCTCAAACTCTATTCATGCTACATCACAAAGTTTGGTCAAGACAGATTCGAACCCTCTGAGTGAGGAGAACTCGAAGTCACCGATTCGTCATAGACTTAAACTTCCAAAACCTCTTAGTGCATCTCGGTCTGTCCGACTCTTTCCTTTTGGTCATACCGAGTTCATTAAGTTGATATAGGTTTTCAATCTCGGTGCAACCGATTAGAATAATTCGGTCTCACCAAGTTGCAGTAACTGCTAGTAGTTTTGCATCTCGGTGCCACCGAGTCGTTCCACTCGGTCACACCGACAGGGTTTGCATATATATACCCACGGTCCGAAACTTGGAAAATTTTCCAAATATTTTCGCCCACGCCTATCTAGCTCTGCCGACTCGAGGTCTCCGGGTCATCCTCTCATCGCCCACGACCTCCTGTCGCTGGTCTCCGGCACCGTCAACGGAAATCTTCGCCGCCGTTGTCACCATGGCGAACTCATCACTGTGTTTTCCTCAATATGATTCTAAGCACAAAGTCAATGCCATGATTCTTGCCACGTTTGAGAACATCATGTCCAGCAAAAACTCAATATAGATTAGTTTTGATTCAAAGTTTTAGGGTTAGGTTTCCGCCGAACTCATCTCGGACCGACAGAGCTGTAGAAATCGGTCTCACTGATTTGGCTTAGGCCATTGCACTTGTAACTGTAGCATCCCAAATTTTCAATTTGGAATGTTATACATAGATCATATTGCATATCATATTTTATTGCATTTGTGTGTTGCGATCCTCGAAAATTCTAAGCAACTCAAGGACCCACGGAGAGAGTTGGGATTTTACCGTTTTCGTATTTGAGTTTTCTCAAATACCGGTACGGGGATCACTTTGGTTTTATTTATTTTTCTCTCCTAAAAATATTTCTTAATAAAATATATGAGCAGAGATAATATGACTTCTCCAAAATAAAAGTAATATTGGAGGAAAAATATTAAAATCACATTTGGTATTTTATTCGGATTTATTTGCGATTTTATTTGCATAGGAAAAATGCGCGTTTCTCAAAATTGCATTTAGGTCCGGGAAAAATGTTCACTTTGTCCTAAATTTTATTAGAGGACCGCAAAAATTTATTCCGGAATTTTTCGAGTCCATTTAGTACTTGTTTCGCCTGTTTTACTACGTCAGGACTATTTAGAAAAAAAAGGAGGCAACCGACCTAGTCGGGTCGTGGCCGACTAGGACTCCTCAGCCCGGTCGGCCTTTATAAGGCCGAGGCCCGAGCCGTCGCCAGCCCACCCCGCCACCCGAGCCGCTGCCCTAACCCTAGCCCGCCCGAGCCTCCGCCGCCGCCGCACCTCGCCGCCGCGCCACCGCTGCCTTGCCCCGCCGCCCCGCCTGAGCGCCACCGCGCCGGAGAAAGCCACCGCCGCCGTACTCATCACCGTCGCCGTTGGTTTTTCTCAAAAACCGATCGTTTTTTTAGAACCCTAGATCAGTTTTTTATAAGATCGGTTCAGTTTTCCGTCGGTTTAGTTAACTAGGGGACGTTCGTCCTTTTGCTCATTTTAACGAACACTTTTCGTCTTTTAGTAACAGACAACGAACGTTCGTTCGTTAGCCTGTTCGTCTGTTTTTCCTTTTTCAGGGTTTTTCCACGATTATTTTCGATCGTGATTTCAGCCCTGATCTTCTTTATAGTTTTTCTTTTTGCTCGTAAGTCGAAATCAGGCGATTCAAGTGCCCAGATCTTCGTCTTGAAGCCCTCTTTCCTTTTAACCAACTTGAACAAGGTTTTCCTACTATAAAATTTGACTTTGGTTCAATCTAGTAAACGGATCTTGTTTCTTTGTAGTTTGAGTTTCGTTGCTCCGTTTGATTTCATTCCTTTTGCAAACCGGAGTTCTTAAGTTGAACTTTCTAGTTAGATCTTCTTATTGGGAGTTTTACATGTGCATCTTTGCTTGTTGCTTATGTATGCTATTGTTTGCTTGCGATAGAATTCCCGGAGTGCGAAGCGTGCTACTACGAGTCCATAGGTTTTGCGAATCATCAGCAAGGCAAGTAACACTTTGATTATACCCTTTATTACCCAGTTTTTATGCATTAGATCAAACCGTCACACATTGCATGAGTAAGATTTCTTAACTTGTGGGTCTGGGAAGTAGATTGAGGTAGAACCTATTACCTGCATTATTTTCAAACCCTTGGGAGTTACTTCTACGTTATGCTTAGCTTGCTATGCTATGCTCGTAGATGTGGTTTGGGTTTAAGAATATCCATGACAGATGTGAGTTGTTAATTAATGGTTCAACTTAAGGTGGCTACTTGAATACACATCTGGGTGGATTGGTTGCAGGGCACCTGGGGTTACCTGTGTTGTCCTAGGAAATCCCGGGGGTACCGTGTGATTTTTCCTATGGAATGCCACACAGGCTCAAGGGGATCATAAAACTATTCATGCTAGAAACTTCGGTGTGCAGCCACAATGCCATTATGGGCTCTGGCATAGTATGAGTAAGTTGTGTGAGCGCTTTCAGTGGTGGACTAGCAGATGTAGGGGGAAGTAAGTGTACGGGTCCACCCGGGGTAAAGAGTAAATGCTTCTGAAAGACCGTGTCTCGGTCATCCGTTTCTCAAACACCATGCAGTGCGAGAAATCCAACAGAGGAGATCGAGTCTTGTGGGGAAAAGTGCGCAAACCTCTGCAGAGTGTACAAACTAATCATGATTAGCCGTGTCCCCGGTTATGGACATCATGAGTATCTGGTACTTGAATTATTGGTTGATCTCAACACTCTAAAGCTAATTTGTTGGGTTAATGATGAATACTTTAATTGGGATTGTGTTGGGTACCTTCTCAATGATGTTTCAACTATCTTGATAGTTAAAATAAAAGTTATTCCTTTGTTGTAGGGAAAAATTGGCTTTATGCAAAAACCTTAACCTTAGAGCCTCCACCAGCCATATATGCATATAGTGTTAGCCTTTATTCTGTTACTTGCTCTACTGTGTTATCTTGCCAGCATATTCCATGTGCTGACCCGTTTCGGGCTGCAACATATTACGTTGCAGACTTTTCAGAAGAGGAGTAAGGTGCGCTAGGTCGTTTGTCATGCACTCAGCTATGCCGTTGGAGTTGATGGACTCACTTATCTTCCAAGCCTTCCACTTTTATTTAGTTAGATGGCCTTATGTCGTATACTTTTGTAATAAGTTCTCTTTTGAGACATTCGATGTAATAAGTGTGTGATTGCCACTCTGTTATAAATCCTTCAAGTATTGTGTGTGTCAGCATTACTGATCCAGGGATGACACAGAACACAGAGACTTCGGTCCATTCGCATCATGGTCGCTACAAGATGGTATCAGAGCACATGCTGAATGAAGGACATGACCACTAAGATAAACCCTAGGTCACTCTTCTCTACTCATTTCTGACTCCTCTCCATTTTCTACTCTTTAGGATGTTGGAACCAAGGAACAAGTTCACTCAACCGGATGAAGACACACCTTTTGGACGACACTTGAAGGAAGTAACTAGGTACCTGAACATCGGAATAACAAGCTTCACCGGGATCTACACTGCCACTTTACCAGAAGAGGAGCGATGGAATTTTCAAGTTCAAATTCCCGGGAGGACATTCGCACCATCCACTGAGCCTATAGAGTTTTCCTTTGGTGCACCAACCTAGAGCCTGGGCAAGAGTATGGCAGCCCACATTACCATGGGGCGTATTGGAGAAGTCTACAAGCAGGAGCTGAAGAACACTATCTACCAGATATGTGGACGCCGAGATGAGCAATGGGACATGATCAGCACCCGGAAGGATAGGTCCATTGCAGCTTTCATCCAGGAGTTAAACTAGCACATTCGTCGATAGGAGCACCAGATGTGCGCAGGCATGATAGAGTTGAAGAAGGCGTTAACCAGGAACTTGGAGCTAGAAGAGGAACTCAAGTCTACACGCAATGGATACGAGGAGTAGATGACAATACTCGTGTAGAAGAATGACGACTTGACAAGGAAGCTAGGAGTATTCATGGGAGATCTAGCACCAGGAGGAGAAGAAGAAGTAGAAGAAGAAGAGCCTAAGGAGATTCGTTCTGAGGACTACATCATCATCGACGACACCGACTCAAACCCCGATCATAGTGATGATGACTATGAAGATGAAGCTGGAGCAGATATCATGGAATCTTCCGTCGATCAAAATTTCTAGATGACCACCCTATGACTAGTAGTTTTTCCCCCATAAAGTAGAATTTAGAGCACTTTTGTAACGTTAGTTAGGATCTTTGTATGCCCTTGTTTGAAATTGATTTGGTGTGATATGATTGTGTTTGTCTCATGTGCATATGGGTAGTGAATTTTACCCTAGACCTCGTTTCTATTCTAATCTCTTCCCTCTACACCCATCAGATGCCTCCGAGACGTGAGCCCGGATTTCAGTTTCCCCCTGAGCTCACTCAGTTGATCCAGCAGCAGAACACTTTGATGCAACTTCTTGTCCAGAACAATCAGAACAACAACAACAACAACAACAACAACAACAACAACAACAGCAACAGCAACAAC
>LR738715.1:451026355-451045610 GCA_902687465.1 Secale cereale | reverse complement strand
CAACAACAACAACAACAACAACAACAACAACAACAACAACAACAACAACAACAACAACAACAACAACAACAACAACAACAACAACAACAACAACAACAACAACAACAACAACAACAACAACAACAACAACAACAACAACAACAACAACAACAACAACCCTCCACCACCACCACCCGTGGACAACCTGACACGTTTCCTACGGTTGCAACCACCGGTGTTTCCTAGTAGCATTGAACCAATAGCTGCTGATGACTGGCTGCGCAAGATGGGAAAGGAGTTGACCACCGCAAATTGCACGGATGCTGAGAAGGTGCATTTTGCCGCACAACAACTGGCTAGACCAGCAGCAGCATGGTGGGAGAAATTACACAGCCACTTTCCCTGTAGCCAATGTCACTTGGGATCAGTTTCAGCAAGCTTTTCGCACTGCCCATGTCTCAACTGGAGCCATGAGCATGAAGAAGTGAGAGTTTCGCAACTTGCACCAAGGAAAACGTACTGTGGCTCAGTACGTAGATGAGTTTAGTACTCTATCTCGTTATGCCCCAGATGATGTGGCCATAGATGCCGCGAAGCAGGAGAAGTTTATGGAAGGGCTGAATGATGAGATGAGCATACAGTTGATGGTGGCAACCTTCAACAACTATCAGGAGTTGGTAGATAAAGCTCTTATGATTGAAGGGAAGCAGCAGCAGATTGAAAGCCGCAAAAGGAAGTATGGACAAGGAAGGAATACCTCTGGAGCCCAGCAGAAGCCCCGTTTCACCCCGAACTCGGGAGGATACACCCATAACCATGGAAGCCACACCCATAATGGAGGGAGTTCTCACAACCACAATGTCTCTAAGAATGGGAATGGGAATGGAGCAAGCAATAATCAGAACCGCTCCACTCCATCCACACCCGCCAAGAGGGATTTAGGTCACATTACCTATTTCAAGTGCGGGAAGAATGGACACTATGTCGGAGAGTGCCCTGAAGCTAAGAATGGGAACGGCAATGGAAGCGCCGGGAAGAAGCCCAATCCTTTCAATAAAGGACAAGTGAACCATGTGACCATGGAGGAAGTTGAAGAGCAACCTGATGCAGTTGTCGGTAAGTTTTTGGTTAAAGCATTTACCGCAGTAGTTCTTTTCGATACTGGTGCATGGCATTCATACATTTCAAGGGGATTCGTGAATAGACATAAGTTTCCCACCAAAGTCCTTATGACCCCCATGTTAGTAAGTTCACGAGGAGCGGAATATATGGCAAATCAAGGATGTTTTCAGATGCCATTGACCATTGGACGCCATGTTTTCCCTCAGACCTGATAGTTTTGGAGTCACAAGGATTGGATGTGATACTAGGTATGGATTGGCTATTGATGCATGGAGGAAATATTGATTGTGCCAGTAGGTCTATTTTACTTACCACCTTAGAGGGAAAAAGGATCAAGTATGTATCTAGGCATTCGCCTAGGAGGACAGAAGTAAATTCTCTCTCGAGAGTTGTTCAGGAGGAAGTGCCTGTAGTAAGGGATTATCCGGATGTATTTCCAGAGGAGCTACCAGGCATGCCGCCGGATAGGGATATTGATCTTTTGATAGAGCTATCCCTGGCACCGGACCAATATCGAAGAGACCATACCGGATGCCAGCAAATGATCTGGAGGAGATCAAGAAGCAGATTAAGGAGTTATTGGAGAAAGGATTTATTCGACGAAGTTCATCATCTTGGGGAGCCCCAGTGCTCTTGGTCAAGAAGAAGGATGGATCTTTAAGAATGGTCATTGATTATCGGGCACTAAATGAAGTAACGATTAAGAATAAGTACCCACTGCCGATGATCAATGATTTGTTCGACCAACTTCAAGGAGCTAAGGTATTCTCCAAGATCGATCTACGATCAGGATACAACCAGTTGAAGATTCGAGAGAAGGATATACCTATGATAGCCTTCACCACAAGGTATGGGCTATATGAGTATATGGTTATGTCATTTGGATTGACTAACGCCCCTGCCTATTTCATGAGTATGATGAATAAGGTGTTCATGGAGTTCTTGGATAAGATTTTCATGGTATTCATCGATGATATCTTGGTGTACTTGAAGAACGAAGAGGAAAATGAGGAGCATTTGCGTTTGGTTTTGGAAAAGCTCAGAGAACATCAGTTGTATGCCAAGTTTAGCAAATGTGAGTTTTGGTTGAAGGAAGTTGGATTCTTAGGACATGTTATGTCCGGAGAAGGTGTAGCAGTGGATCCTGTCAAGGTACAGGCAGTCACTAAGTGGTTGGCACCCACTTCAGTTGGAGAAATCCGCAGTTTTCTTGGACTCACGGGATATTACCGAAGAGTCATAGAGAATTTCTCCAAGATTGCAAAGCCTATGACGACATTGTTGAAGAAGGACACAAAGTTTTATTGGACTGAAGAGTGCGAAGAAATTTTCCAGGAGTTGAAGAAACGTTTGACGACAGCCCCAGTGCTGATCTTGCCGGATATACGCAAGGATTTCCAAGTGTATTGCGACGCTTCTCGCTTAGGACTTGGAGGGGTACTCATGCAGGACGTACGAGTTGTTTCCTATGCATCTCATCAACTTTGACCACACGAGTTGAATTATGCTACGCATGATTTGGAGTTAGCAGCAATAGTGCATGCGCTCAAAACCTGGAGATATTTCCTTATTGGAAACCGTTGTGATGTGTACACGGATCACAAGAGTTTGAAGTACATTTTCACTCAGAAGGAGCTGAACCTCAGATAGAGGAGATGGTTGGAGCTCATAAAGGATTACGATATGAAGCTGCACTATCATCCTAGCAAGGCCAATGTCGTCGCAGACGCTTTGAGCCGGAAGAGTTATGCCCATGCCCTAGTAAAAGGAGGATTACCGAAGGAGTTAGCAGAAGGTCTCAGGGAGCTTCGTTCGGAGATAGTTCCTAGAGGTTTTGTTGCAACATTAGAGGTTCAGTCAACATTGTTGAGAAAAATACGAGAAGCCCAGAAGGATGACAAAGAGATTGCTGAAATCAAGGAGAAGATGAGTGAAGGAAAAGCCAAGGGTTTTCCTGAGGACGAACACGACATCTTGTGGTTTGAGGACCGGATCTATGTGCCCAACAACGCCGAGATCAGGAAGTTGATACTGCAGGAAGCACATGATTCACCATACTCGATACACCCCGGAAACACTAAGATGTATTTGGATTTGAAGGAACGTTTCTGGTGGAAAGGAATGCAGAAGGACATTGCGGAGTATGTAGCCATATGTGATGTATGACAGAGAGTGAAGGCAGATCATCAGAAGCCAGCATGATTACTACATCCTATACCGATACCCGAATGGAAGTGGGATAAGCTTGGCATGGACTTTATCACCGGATTGCCCAGGACCAGATCGGGATATGACTGAATCTGGGTAGTAGTGGATCGCTTGACCAAATTAGCCCACTTTATCCCCGTGAAAACCACGTATACCAGTGCGAAGTTGGCCAAGATATACATGACCGGGATCGTATGTCTGCACGGAGTTCTGAGGACCATCGTATCAGATAGAGAAACACAGTTCACCTCAAAGTTTTGGCATCAGCTACACCAGACCTTGGGAATTAGGCTAGAATTCAGTACAACTTTTCACCCGCAGACTGATGGACAGACCGAGAGAGTCAATCTGGAGGACATGTTGAGAGCTTGTGCGCTAGATTATGGATCTAGTTGGGATGACAACTTGCCCTATGCGGAGTTCTCGTACAACAACAGTTACCAGGCCAGTTTGAAGATGGCACCGTTCGAAGCATTGTACGGGAGGAGATGCCGAACGCCGTTAATGAGGGATGAAGTCGGAGACCATCAGTTGTTTGGACCAGATCTGATCAAAGATTCAGAAGATAAGGTTAAGCTAATTCGAGATAGACTGAAGGTACCTCAGTCTAGGCAGAAGAGTTATGCAGACTCGAAGCGCAAGGAAGTAGTCTATGAAATTGGAGACATAGCGTACTTGAGAGTGTCACCTTGCGAGGAGTTAAACGTTTCGGAGTTAAGGGAAAGTTAGCCCCGATATTTGTAGGACCATACGGTGTTTTGGGACGCATGGGAGAGGTTGCCTACAAGTTAGAGTTACCCGAAGGATTGTCAGCAGTTCATGATGTGTTTCACGTTTCTCAGCTTAAGAAGTGCCATGCTGAGATGGCCGATATTCCTTTAGGAGACACAGTGCCCCTGGAAGCAATTCAGTTGGATAGTGACCTAACTTACGAGGAGAAACCGGTCAAGATCCTTTAGTATGCAAGCAGAGTCACCTGAAGCAAGGTTATCAAGTTTTGCAAAGTTCAGTGGAGTCACCATACCGAAGATGAAGCCACCTGGGAACGAGAGGATGATCTACACAAGGACCACACACACCTATTCTCTAGCCAAATCGAATCTCGAAGGCGAGATTCATTCTAAGGGGGGTAGGTTTGTAACATCCCAAATTTTCAATTTGGAATGTTATACATAGATCATATTGCATATCGTATTTTATTGCATTTGTGTCTTGTGATCCTCAAAAATTCTAAGCAACTCAAGGAGCCACGGAGAGAGTTAGGGGTTTTTACCGTTTTCACATTTGAGTTTTCTCAAATACCGGCACGGGGATCACTTTGGTTTTATGTATTTTTCTCTCCTCAAAATATTTCTTAATAAAATATATGAGCGGAGATAATATGACTTCTCCAAAATAAAAGAAATATTGGAGGAAAAAATATTAAAATCACTTTTGGTATTTTATTCAGATTTATTTGTGATTTTATTTGCATAGGAAAAATGCGGGTTTTTCAAAATTGCATTTAGGTCCGGGAAAAATGTTCACTTTGTCCTAAATTTTATTAGACAACGGTGAAAATTTATTTCGGAATTTTTCGAGTCTGTTTAGTATTTTCTTTTTCGCCTATTTTACTACGTCATGACTATTTAGAAAAAAAGGGGCAACCGACCTAGTCGGGCCGTGGCCGACTAGGACTCCTCAGCCTGGCCGTCCTTTATAAGCCCGAGGCCCGAGCCGCCGCCAACCCACCCCGCCGCCCGAGCCGCCGCCAGCCCACGCCGCCGCCCGAGCCGCCGCTGCGCCGCACGCCACCGCCTGCTGCCGCCCCGCTACCACCGCACTCCACCGCCGCCGCCTTGCCCCGCCGCCCCGCCGGAGCACCGCCGCGTCCGAGAAAGCCACCGCTGCCGAGGTAGCCGCCGCCGCCGTTCTCGTCGCTGTCTCCGTCGGTTTTTCTCAAAAACTGATCGATTTTTTTAGAACCCTAGATCTGTTTTTTTTATTAGATCAGTTCGGTTTTCCGTCGGTTTAGTTATCTAGCGGACGTACGTCCATTCGCTCGTTTCAATGAACTCTTTTCGTCTTTTAGTAACAGACAGCGAACGTTCATTCGTTAGCCTCTTCGTCCGTTTTTCCTTTTTCAGGCTTTTTCCGCAATTATTTTCGATAGCGATTTCAGCCCTGATCTTCTTTTTTGTTTTTCTTTTCGCTCGTAAGTCGGAATCACGCGATGCAAGCGCCCAGATCTTCGTCTCGAAGCCCTCTTTCCGTTTAACCAACTTGAACAAGGTTTTGCTACTGTAAATTTGACTTTAGTTCAATCTAGTAAATGGATCGTGTTTCTTTTGCAGTTTGAGTTTCGTTGCTCCGTTTGATTTGATTCTTTTTTCAAGTTGGAGTTCTTAAGTTGAACTTTCTAGTTAGATTTTCTTATTTGGAGTTTTACCTGTGCATCTTTGCTTATTTCTTATGTATGCTATTGTTTGCTTGCGATAGAATTCCCCGAGTGTGAAGCGTGCTACTACGAGTCCCTAGGTTTTGCGAATCCTCGGCAAGGCAAGTAACACTTCGATCATACCCTTTATTACCCAGTTTTTATGCATTAGAACAAACCCTCACATGTTGCATGAGTAGGATTTCTTAACTTGTGGGTCTGGGAAGTAGATTGAGGTAGAACCTATTACCTGCATTATTTTCAAACCCTTGGGAGTTAGCTTGCTATGCTATGCTCATAGACGTGGTTTGGGTTTGAGAATATCCATGACAGATGTGAGTTGTTAATCAATGGTTCAACTTAAGGTGGCTACTTGAATACACATCTGGGTGGATTGGTTGCAGGGCACCTGGGGTTACCAGTGTTGTCCTAGGAAATCCCGGGGGTACTGTGTGATTTTTCCTATGGAATGCCACCCAGGCTCAAAGAGATCATAAAACTATTCATGCTAGATACTTCTGTGTGCAACAACAATGCCATTATGGGCTCTGGCATAGTATGAGTATGTTGTGTGAGCCCTTTCAGTGGTGGACTAGCAGATGTAGGGGAAAGTAGGTGTACCGGTCCGCCCGGGGTAAAGAGTAAATGCTTCTGAAAGACTGTGTCTCGGTCATCCGTTTCTCAAACACCATGCAGTGCGAGAAATCCAACGGAGGAGATTGAGTCTTGTGGGGAAAAGTGCGCAAACCTCTGCAAAGTGTACAAACTAATCATGATTAGTCGTGTCCCGATTATGGACATCTTGAGTATCTGGTAGTTGAATTATTGGTTGATCTCAACACTCTAAAATTAATTTGTTGGGTTAATGATGACTACTTTAATTGGGATTGAGTTGGGGTACCTTCTCAATGATGTTTCAACTACCTTGATAGTTAAAATAAAAGTTATTCCTTCGTTGTAGGGAATAATTGGCTTTATGCAAAAAAAAACGTAACCTTAGAGCCTCCACCAGCCAAATATGCATATAGTGTTAGCCTTTATTCCGTTACTTGCTCTACTGTGTTATCTTGCCAGCATATTCCATGTGCTGACCCGTATCGGGCTGCAAAATATTACGTTGGAGACTTTTCAGAAGAGGAGTAAGGTGCGCTAGGTCATTTGTCATGCACTCAGCTATGCCTTTGGAGTTGATGGACTCACTTATCTTCTAGGCCTTCCGCTGTTATTTAGTTAGATGGCCTTATGCCGTATACTTTTGTAATAAGTTCTCTTTTGAGACATTCGATGTAATAAGTGTGTGATTGCCACTCTGTTATAAATCCTTCAAATACTATGTGTGTCAGTATTACCGATCCAGGGATGACATAGACCACAGAGACTTCGGTCCATTCGGATGATGGTCGCTACAGTAACATTTGGTCTGACCAAAACTTACAAATTTGTGTGACCGAGTTCAACTCTTAGTGAAACCCTAGCAATCTCAGAGTCACCGAACTGTTTCTCGACCTAACCGATTTCACCAGCTTAGACTCTCAAAGTTGCTTCGGTGTCACTGAGTTTAACAAATTGGCAGCTCCGAAATGCTTTGTGTAGAAACCTAAAACTAAGTTTTTGACTCAATTGTTTTGCAAAATCTTTGCACTTTGTGATGCTCATCCACTCTACCTCAACTATATCTATTCACAGGGTCAGCTTGCAGTTTCAGAGGGTTCTGAAGGTAGTGACGGTCAGAATAGGTCAGAGGAACAGGCGCAATTGAGTGAGGGCTCTAGTCCCTCCAATAGCAGCTACTATGAGAGCAACAGTAGCACTCCAAGCAATCTGCCAAAGGTTGCTACCAAGACAAGGAAGAAGAAAACTTATGATAGTGAGGATGAAGATTTTGTGGTTGAAGAGGTCACTTCAAAGAAGAAGGTTGTCAACAAGGAATATGGCACTGCAGCTGCATCCAAGCCTGGATTGCAAAAGAAAGCCCCTTCCAAGACAGCGCCTATGTCAAAAGCAAGATCCTCCACTCAAGAAACCATGGTGTTTACTCTTGAAACAAGTGATGAGATAGCAGGATCTAATAAGAAAGCTAGGAAGACCACGGCCAAAGTGGTTGGTAAGCCATCCATGAGAGATGATGATGTTGATGCTGATGATGATGCTGATGAGCCTGTTGCACCTGCTGCAAAGACTCAAAAGCTGATGGGGGTGCCATCAAAGCTAGGGCTGCTCCATCCAAGCCCAAAGCTGCCCCCAAAGCTTCTGCACCCAAGAGGTCCACTAGAGACATTCCAGCAGCTAAAAAGAACAAGGCCCCAGTGCTAGATGTTCTAGAGGAAGAGGAAGATCAAGAACAAGAATCCTCAGATGATGATGAGTCCATGATGCTCAGAAAACTTAAGCCAAAAATTCCAGATCATAATGATGCCCATCTTGTTGCTGAGAACATGAAACTGAGAAAGTATGCAGGTCTGAGACTTTGGAGATAGATTGATCCACATGCTACCGGGAGAAAGACTGTTGTGGACTATGGATTTCACACCAAGGAACAACAGGATTTCTATGAGACAGTGTTGTTGGATAAGAAGCCCATTGTCTGTGTCATGAAGTGGGTTGATTGGAAATACATGGACAAACATGTTGATTTCTTTCCAGGTGTGCATGAAAGCTTCAGGCAAAATGGAGTTGACAAGTTTGTTGGAAACAAACTGACCAGATGGAATGATGAGATGATCATGCAATTCTACTCCACTGCTCATTTCTATCCAGATGGTAGAATTGTATGGATGTTTGAAGGAACCAGGTACCAATCAACTTCGTCTTAGGCCGGATTCCTCACAAAGATTTGAAGAGTGGGCAAGTTTGATCAATGCCCCCAAGGAGGATGAAAATGACACAGATGTGTATGCCAAGCCCATGAAGGATCATGAATCCATGGCAAACATGTACAAGCCAATTTCTCACAAAGATTTGAAGACTCACAAGTTTGGCTCCATATATCATCTATTGTCTGGACTGACCCCCATCAACACAATACTTAGGCACACTTTGTTGCCCAAGTCAGGAGATCATAGAATGATCAGAGGTCACTCCATCAACTTGCTCCATATGTTTGATGTTGCCGAGAAGTTCAAAGTCATGAGCCTGATTGTTGAGACAATCAAGAGGACAACAGCAGACCAGAAAAGGTCTTGTGGATATGCCCCTCACATTCAGATGCTTATCAACTCCAGGTTGGAGAAAGGGAGATATCTGCTTGACAAGAGGCATCTTCGTCTTAGGCCAGATTTCGAGGACAATGAAGTTGTCATGGACGCATCCCATCCTACTTTAGTTGAAGGCCAAGATAAGATTGCTCAAGCAAAGGTAGCAAAGCAAGCAAGTGCTTCTAGAGCTCCTAAGACCAAGCAAGATCAGCTCAGTTCTCTGCTTGAGGTCAATTTGAGGATTGAGAAGAGTTTGGCCAACTTGACTCAGAATCAAGCAAGCTTTGAAAGGATCATTGAGACTAAGTTCTATGATCTAGATGTGAATTTCACAGAGATCCAGACTACTGTGGAGAAGCTCAAGGAAGATGCTGAGGACAGAGATACAACAAATGCTTTTCAGAGAGTCCCAAGAGGATCAAGATCTTCAGTTGTGCCAGTTGATGAGTCCAGGCCTACACTTTCAGCTCCTGCAGCCACAGCCACAGTTGTTCCTCCAGTATCAACACCTCCAGTTCCATAGACTTCTTCAGAAGTGTTTGAAGATGCTCTCATCTCCATGCCATCTACGTACACCAGAGCCACCAGCGAGAAGACTTCTTCTGCAGCTTCTGGAGATTGTGCCTAGAGTGCCGCCTAGCACTATGTATTTTCGAGCTTTTTGGTAACTTGTTGCCAAAGGGGGAGAAAGTGTATAGATCATTAGGCTTCGAGAGAGAGTGTGTTGCTTATCTTTGTTGGTTTTTGCATGCTACTTAGTTTGGTTGTTTGGTTATTGCTACAATTTGCTTATGTGTGTGATATACTACTTGTGCTTGATCATATCATACTATGCTTAATGTGTGCCTATTTGATTGTGTATGATCATTCACTTGTTATTTTGGTGATTAGTGCTTATTGCTTAAATCTTATCATTTTGAGCGCTCCACCAAGATGTATGTGACATGGAAGAGTAACCCATGATCCTAGTCGATTGTGAATTTGCATTCAAACGCAAATCTTATAAAATGCAAAAATTTAGGGGGAGCTCTTGCTCATCACATACTTCTCAAAGCGGCGATATATTTCATTCTTATTATCTTTTGTCGAAGCTTTGATCTATATGTTGTCATCAATTACGAAAAACGGGGAGATTGAAAGGGCAACTAATCCCCGTATGGTTTTCATAATTAATAACAACATATAGCTCATTGAACTTATATCCTTTCAAGGTAAATATTTCAGGAAGTTCAATGGTTGGCATGGCATGCATTATAAATGTGGACCCCTCAAAAAGCTAAGGACAAAGATTGGCAAAAGCTCGACACTCTACATTTTCATTTTAGTGATCCAAGATCATATTGAGTCCATAGGAAAAGCCAACACTATTAAAAGGGATGAGGTGTTGCTTAATGATATACTTGCTCAAGTGCTTAGTAATATGCTCCAAATCCCTCAACCACTTTATCATTTCCACATATGTCCTAAACCTAAAAGTCAAACTCGGCCCCACCGATTTCATGTACCCGGCGCCACCGAGTTCACATGACATAGCCACTGCCACAAACTCTAATCAGTTCGGTCTCACCGATAGGGATGTCGGTCTCACCGAGATGGGAATGCAAACTCTCTGTTTCCTCTTTGTAACGTTTCGGCCTAACCGAGATGAGCGAATCGGTCCCACCGAGTTTGCCTGGCCAAGTCTCTGTTAGCCTATTACCAAACTCGGTCTCACCGAGTTTGTGTAATCGGTCAAATCGGGTTGAGGTTTTGCCCTAACCCTAACACATCGGTCTCACCGAGTTGATACTGTCGGTCCCACCATAATTTCTAACGTTCACATTTTGAACTGCTTTGGTCTGATCGAGTTCGTTTATTCGGTCTGACCGAGTTGAGTCAGATGTGTGTAATGGCTAGATTTTATGTGGAGGCTATATATACCCCTCCACTCCACCTCCATCATTAGAGAGATCCATCAGAACGTGCCTACACTTCCACTATTCACTTTCTAAGAGACAACCACCTGCTCATGTGTTGAGACCAAGATATTCCAATCCAACCACAAGAATCTTGATCTCTAGCCTTCCCAAGTTGCTTTCCACTCAAATCTTCTTTCCACCATATCCAAATCTATGAGAGAGAGTTGAGTGTTGGGGAGACTATCAGTTGAAGCACAAGAGCAAGGAGTTCATCATCAACACACCATTTATTACCTTTTGGAGAGTGGTGTCTCCTAGATTGGTTAGGTGTCACTGGGGAGCCTCCGACAAGATTGTGGAGTTGAACCAAGGATTTTGTAAGGGCAAGGAGATTGCCTGCTTCGTGAAGATCTACCCTAGTGAGGCAAGTCCTTCATGGGCGATGGCCATGGCGGGATAGACAAGGTTGCTTCTTCGTGGACCCTTTGTGGGTGGAGCCCTCTGTGGACTCGCGCAGCCGTTACCCTTCGGGATTGAAGTCTCCATCAACGTGGATATATGATAGTACCACCTATCGGAACCACGCCAAAAACATTCGTGTCTCCAATTATGTTTGCACTCTCCAAACCCCTCCCTTTACCTTCATATGAAATGACTTACTTTCCGCTGCCACAACTCTAGAATTGCATGTGTAGGAAGATTGCTTGACTTGTGCTAAATTGCTAAAAACTGTCAAAACTTAATATTGGGAAAAGGCTAAGCTTTTATTTGGTCAAGTAGTCTAATCACCCCCCCCCTCTAGACATACTTTCAATCCTATAGTAGGTAACGCAAATAGGCCCGGTTATCAAGTATAAAGGCAAGGTAGAGTGTAAGGTGTCGTCGAGGTTACCGTCTTTGCTTACGGTATGTGGTCTCAATGTCGAGTGGTGAAGGTGATGACGACTTCCGGGGCGATGATGAACGGCACCGATGATGATGAACAACCATTCCCAAGTAGCCGTAACACCTTAGGAAACAGAACTGGAACTCAAAATCTCAAAAAGCACAAGTTGGTAGCAGAAACAAGTGTGTGGGGGTAGTGGTGGTAGCGGAAGAAACATGTGGGAAATAAAAAATATGGGCGTTCGTCTGGCTTTCCGGTGAGCCCGTGTGCACGGGGTCCACGTCTGTTCCTGCCCGGATCCGTGTGTTTTGGCCAAAATTCGTGCGAATCAGGCCATGGGGTGGTAGTGGGAGCTGGTAGGGGCGCAAATCTAGTTTCCAAACACAAGTTTTGTGGATCAAAAGAACAAAATTTCATAAGATCAAACAAAATGCCAGAAAAAAATTTAGGGCTATTTTTGTGGGGATTTTCGGATTATGACAAAAAAGAACAAAATCAAGCTAGAAAATGAGGGGTAGGGACTCAAGATGTGAATCAACCATGGCTCATGATACCAAGATGATGTAGGGTGGAACCCTATGTGATGATCTTTTCACACTTGGAGGGGAAAAAGAGGAAGAACCCATGAGAAATCAATCTAACAAACTACAAATCACACATCCACTAGGATAGCACACATGGGATCCACAAGTATACAAGGCCAATCCAAGGAAACAAGTACACAAACATAAAGTTCTTCCCAAATCCCTAGAGAGATGAGGTCTTGATGATCCTATGATGGGGATCCTTCTCTTGAGAAAGAGGTCTTGTAATCCACAAGGATTCTTCTCCTATGAGGTCTTGACTCTCCTAGATGGAGTGGATACAAGGAGCAAAGCTCTCAAATGTCTCAATATACTTTGCTAACCCTAACACAAGTCCTAGATGCAGATTATATAGCCTTGGGGAGGTAGGATATGAAGAGGAACGAAGAGGAGGCCCAAAAGCCCAGCTACAGTCGGCCGTCCTAGGGGCCCGTGCGCACGGGGTCTCCAGAGACCTGACGCAACCCATGCACACGGGGTATGAGGCCCGTGTGCATGGGGGTCCCATGTGCACGGTACATGCCCGTGCGCACGGGGTGCTACAGCGTAGCAACATGGGAGGCCCGTGTGCACGGGGTCACCTAGGACCTTCTGTCCGGCAGCAGCTTGGCCTTCTCCTTCACTTTCCTGGCCTTGGGGTTCTTCTCCTCCTTCTTGGTGATGGTATTCTTTGTACCTAATGATAAATAGAGTATTTTGGTGAGGTTGCAACCAAGTTCCATTAGAGTATATGCAGGTGTCAACTAGGAAGGAATTCGCCTCGGTTTCGAAAGCACGTGTCGTAGCTCTTGTCATGGGTCCCTTTGTAGCTTGTGTAGTTGAAGTAGAGTCGATGGGTATAGATGGTGGATGCTCCCCATCACTCAATCCACTACTGGAGGATGCTGCTAAGGCGACGCTACGATCAGAGACCCTTCGACGAAACTGTGTGCGATGCAATAATCGCAAATGGTGGTGCAAAAAAACGGCAAAAAAACATGCAAAACGTTTGCGATGACAGATGCATCAAACACGGTTTAGATTTAAGTTGCGTGTGCGATGCAGGGCATAGGTTCAGTTCAATTAACTGTTTGCGATGAGGAGGAACAAAAGAAACGGGCTGACATATGAAGGCGGGTGCGATGTACAGCATACAGTTCAGTCAGATGAACTATTTGTGATTAGGGAACACAAAAGAAATTGTCAGCCAGATCAAGGTGTGTGCGATGTACGGCATGCGTTTCACTCGGATGAACTGTTTGTGTTGACACAAGAGAACAGAAACGGTTCAATATAAGAAGATGTGTGTGATACGCGGCAAACAGGTCTGTAATAAAAAATGTGTGCGGAGACTGATAATAACACAAACGGTTATCGCGAACCTGAGGTGAGGTTCATCCAGTTTCCGCATCCAGGCCCTGTGCCAGGATACGGGACTTGTTCTCTGGCCATCCTGCTTCATCTTTTCGTAGTAGGGGTCGATGATGGCCGAGGCGAGTTTAACCAGGGAGTCCTTCGTGCTGCACCAAACCCTGTAGTGCTCACGAATTTCAACAAGGTTCTGGCAGGCCAAGCCCTTAACCCTAAGCGCTTTTACATTGTCGGTGGTTTCGACCGTGGTGAACTTGTAGTCGGTGTTGTCGACAAACCTGTTGAAACGGTCCCTAGGCTCTATGGCCATGTAGTAGTGGAAGATGAGGACATGATCGGCGCACGCACAACTAGGTGACGACAACCTTCTGGTCTATGTCGGGACGACCGGTGGTGTACTGGAGGTCGATGCTGACCACCTTGTACTTGTCTCCAGCAAGCAACTGAACACGCAAGGAAAAGTTGTCCACAATCCAAGCGCGACGACGGACGAGAATAGAGCACGCCGATGAGCAAGAGCAGAGTGCGCCGCGGCGTCTAACGGCGAGCACAGCGTGATGCGTCACCTAACAGCAAGCAGGGCTTGCCGAGGGACGTGAGCAGAGGCCGACACAGTGGGTAACTGCATCGTCGCGCCGCGCCCGGCGCAACCGCATGCACGCGAACGTGCGTGATCGTGCGCCGGCCCCAAACACTAGCATCACAACTTATAAAGTGTTGGATGGAGTACTAGTTACAATGATGCATATAATTAAGCATAGGGATCGCACGTGTCTGAATTGATTGGAACGATAATGCAATAGCAAATAAGAATTAAGGCCATGATGATGCGATCGCATTGGTGGTTACAGGTGGCAAGAAGAAAGATGCATCCATCAACATACGACCTCCTCCTCAAATCAGTGCACCGGGCCACCGCCCGGCGGCTAAGGAGCGGCGGCTTTTGTTGCGAGGTCAAGGTGCTTGTCAGAAAAGGCATCCAAGGCTTCCAGCCGGTTGAAGAAGGCAAACGTTGTAGCGTCCTCACTGGCCTTGTAGATACCTATGTACATGATTTGCTCGTACACGTGGATGTGTAGGTCGACAAATTCTTGCAGGACGAGGCACCTCGCGGCGAGCGCGACCTCCAGGTGGACATTTTTCGTGGCGTCGGCGGGCAGTCGCAGGGCCACCAGTGCTTGAAAGAGGTTCCAACCATCGAGGCCGATTAGGGTGGCAGGCAATGAGGAGCCCGGGCGCGCGGGCTGGAGGAGTACGGTGATGTCGTCCGCAAGCTTCTTGACGACGGTGAACTTGTTGGTGGTGGCAACGATCATCTGGTCCAATTGAGAGTCGTAGCTAGCGTCGGCGGCGGCCATCCACCAACCGGTCGCCAACACCATCCAAAGACGACCCTCGGTGCCATGCTGCAGGCCGGTGTTGTGGACCATCTGGCGCAACCGCTGGCCGCTCGCGCGCATCGCCGCCATGGGTCTGGAGTGAGCACTTTTGCACTTAGTTTAGGTGCTTAGGCAAATGCTTAGGTTCGTGCGATGTGGTAGATGCATTGGAATGGAGGGGCGCCTTTATATGAGTGCAAACTGCATTGCATTCACATCGTGCTACCTCTTTTCCCGGTCCTCCTAATTGAAGGAGGATGCATCATTGGTCGTTCAACATTTCGGGAACCGCTATCATCTCCCTCGTCTGCATTAAAGCCATATCGGGAACTACGCCGCCCGCTGCACGCCCGGCTGAACACGCCTCCTCGTCTCCATCTATGCTTAATTACTGAATTTTAGTTGCAAAAATTAGATACTGCTAGTGATTTTTAGCTTCATATTTGGACAAATCGCAGTGTTAAACGGTTGACAAATGTCAATGGTACTATATCAACAAATGTAATTCTTTGTAGTTTGCCAAATGGCAACATATTCAATACGACAGATGCAAATCTTACCAAATTATTTGTACGTGGTTGCACACGGGTCATCCAAAACAACCGTTTGCGTTGAAGGGATGCACAAATCCTGCCTGCGAATTTTCCCTCGACATAAGGGGGAAGATCTTAGCTCTCACATTGCATATGGGTTTTCTACCTAAAACATTTGCAATGAAGAGCTACAGAAATCCTGCTCGGCACATTATCCCTTGGCTTTCTGGGGAAGCTGCCGGTTTGCATACAGGTGTTCTAACTAAAATGTTTGCAATCAAGAGCTGCACAAATCTTGCATTGGAGTACAGCCGGGTGCCATTCCATGATAACATGCCAAGTTTCATGAATTTCAGACGAGTTTTGCATTTACTAGAATTTGAAAATAAAGTATCTCAAAGTTTTGCCGACAATCAATAGTGCCCTGGTGTTTGAAATTCATTCCCATTTCTTGCATGGGACCTAAGCATGCACCGAAGGACACATATTTGATTTTTCAACCAATTTATATGCACTGGAGCATGTGCATGTAGTTCAAATTTGAATTATGCACATAAAATGCATAGAAAACCCACTTAATGCATAAAAATGTCCAAACGAACCCCGAAAAATTCGAAAATTAGACACAACACTCCGGTTGTTCTATGTTGACACTAGAAAAAATTTGAAAGCAATAACAGGCAACGGATGTCGTTTTGTCCCCAAAGGTGGCACGTTCCCTACCGAAACCACCACACTTGTTGTGAAAAGCTTATACCCAAACCTGCCCCAAATGGGACAAAAAAAATACCACGACATGTTGATGCCGCTCCATGATAGCATGCCAAGTTTCATGAATTTCATATGAGTTTTGGATTTACTAGAATTTAAAAACCAGGTATCTCAAAGTTTCCAGCCGAGTGACGGTGGCAGGCTGTTTGATATTCATTCCTATTACTTGCATGGGACCTAAGCATACACCGAAGGACACATATTTGATTTTTCAACACGTTTATATCCACTAGAGCATGTGCATGTAGTTCAAATTTTAATTATGCACATAAAATGCCTAGAAACCCCACTTAATGTATAAAAATGTCCAAACGAACCCCGAAAAATTCCAAAATTAGACACAACACTCGTGTTGTTCTATGTTGACGCTAGAATTTTTTTAAAAGCAATAAGAGGCAACGGATATTGTTTCGTCCTCAAAGGTGGAATGTTCCCTACAGAAACCATCACGCTTGTTGTGAGAAGCTCTGGTGTGTGAGAAGCTTATACCCAAACCTGCCCCAGATGGGACAAAAAATTTACCACGGCATGTTGATGCCGCTCCATGATAGCATGCCAAGTTTCATGATTTTCAGACGAGTTTTGGATTTACTAGAATTTAAAAACCAGGTATCTCAATGTTTTCGACTAAATAACGGTGGTAGGGTGTTTGAAATTCATTCCCATTTCTTGCATGGGACCTAAGCATGCATCGAAGGACACATATTTGATTTTCAATCCGTTTATATGCATTGGAGCATGTGCATGTAGTTCAAATTCGAATTATGCACATGAAATGCCTAGAAAACCTACTAAATGTATGAAAATGTCCAAACAAACCCCGAAAAATTCCAAAATTAGACAACACTCCTGTTGTTCTATGTTGAAACTAGAACAAAATTGAAAGCAATAAGAGGCAACACATATCATTCCGTCCCCAAAGGTGGCACGTTCCCTACCGAAACCATCAAGCTTGTTGTGAGAAGATCTGGTTTGTGAGAAGCTTATACACAAACCTGCCCCAAATGGGACAAAAAATTACCACGGTATGTTGATGCCGCTCCATGATAGCATGCCAAGTTTCATGAATTTCAGACGACTTTTGGATTTACTAGAATTTAAAAACCAGGTATATCAATGTTTCTAGCCAAGTCACGGTGGCAGGGTGTTTGAAATTCATTCCCATTTCTTGCATCGGACCTAAGCATGCACCGAAAGACACAAATTTGATTTTTCAACCCGTTTATACGCACTGGAGCATGTGCATGTAGTTTAAAATTGAATTATGCACATAAAATGCCAAGAAAACCCACTTGATGTATAAAAATGTCCAAACGAACCCTGAAAAATTCCAAAATTAGACACAACACTCCTGTTGTTTTATGTTGACACTAGAAATTTTTCGAAAGCAATAAGAGGCAACGGATATCATTCCGTCCCCAAAGGTGGCACGTTCCCTACCGAAACCATCACGCTTGTTGTGAGAAGCTCTGGTTTGTGAGAATCTTATACCCAAACCTGCCCCAAATGGGACAAAAAAATTACCACAACATGTTGATGCCGCTCCATGATAGCATGCCAAGTTTCATGAATTTTAGACGATTTTTGGATTTACTAGAATTTAAAAACTAGGAATCTCAATGTTTCCGGCCGAGTGACGGTGGCAGGACGTTTGAAATTCATTCCCATATCTTGCATGGGACCTAAGCATGCACCAAAGGACACATATTTAATTCTTCAACCCGTTTATATGCACTGGAGCATGTGCTTTTAGTTCAAATTTGAATTATGCACATAAAATGCCTAGAAAACCCAGTTAATGTATAAAAAAGGCCAAACAAACCCCGAAAAATTCCAAAATTAAACACAACACTCTTGTTGCTCTATGTTGACACTAGAAATT
Source organism: Secale cereale (assembly GCA_902687465.1). NCBI lineage: Eukaryota > Viridiplantae > Streptophyta > Magnoliopsida > Poales > Poaceae > Secale > Secale cereale. The sequence continues at coordinate 451,027,408 of LR738715.1, read as the reverse complement.
TTTTGAAAGCAGTAAGAAGCAACGGATATTGTTTCGTCCCCAAAGGTGGCATGTTCCCTACCGAAACCATCAGGCTTGTTGTGAGAAGCTCTAGTTTGTGAGAAGCTTATACCCAAACCTGCCCCAAATGGGACAAAAATTTTACCACGGCATGTTGATGCTGCGCCATGATAGCATGCCAAGTTTCATGAATTTCAGACGAGTTTGGATTTACTAGAATTTAAAAACCAGGTATCTCAACATTTTGCTGGCAATCAACAGTGCCCTGGTGTTTGAATTTCATTCCCATTTCTTGCATGGGACCTAAGCATGCACCCAAGGATACAAATTTGATTTTTCAACCAATTTATATGCATCGGAGCATTTGCATGTAGTTTAATTTTGAATTGTGCACCTGAAATGGCTAGAAAACCAGTTTAATGTATAAAATGTCCAAACAAACCCTGAATAATTCCAATTCTTTTACGACACACATATAGTTGCATGTTCACTGCAGATAAAAGGTCTAGCAATTCAAACAACATCTATTTCCACTGTGACCCCATTATGTAATTCAAATCAAGATGAAAAATCAAGTAGATCACACACAACTTATTATCACCAACCGTGTGAGATGCAGTAGAAAATATCCTAGAGCACCATCGTTGTATAGTACGCCTATGGCTTACGCGAGAAGGTGCGTCGGCTATAGTCCACAGCCGGCGTCTCAAGCACACTAGCTCACTCCACAAATACTCCCGCCTATGCATCCCTTGCAATCTCGAAAATATTACTGCCTCGTAATCTAGAAAATATCTACCGCCTGGAAGGTTTTAATGTTTGATAGCACACGATTAGTATGTGCGGACCGTGTGCGATGTCTGTTACTCCTGCCCTGCTTCAGTCCCTTGATTCAAATTTTTAGTAGCCCCAGCATTTTACTCCCGCCTCTGCATCCCTCGCAATCTGAAAAATAGCTGCTCGCCCTTGATCCAAATTTTCAGTAGCCCCGCCTTGTTACTCCCGCCAAGTAAAATTTTCAGTTGTCGCAGTATTTCCTTAAACACCACCTTG
>LR738715.1:450980790-451026307 GCA_902687465.1 Secale cereale | reverse complement strand
CACCACACACTCCCCAAAACCTCCGCTCACACAGACACACACAACCCTTGAAACCACTGGTAGGTCGCCGCCATCGCCGGCGCCTCCATCCTCAACCTCTGCCTGTGTGCCGGAGAGCTCGAGGAGCTAATGGCCAAAAAGAGGTTTATCGCGGCCTTTTTGCCCGATGCCGGAAAGGTATCCCCGTCTACTACGGCGCGGCGGCTAGGCTCAATTTCCCCTTTGGCACACGTACGGTCGACCTCATTCCGCCGGAGCTAGGGGTGGTGAGCTCGGATATGGCGCAGGAGGACCGCGAGGCGTGGGAGTGCCTCGAGGCCGTGGCCGCCGCCGAGGCCGACATGCAAGAGCTCCGCCAGCAGCATACGGAGCTTGTGGAGGCGGAGCGAGCGATCTTTGCCGATGCAGAGGGCGGCGAGGTTATCGCGCTCTCCTCCGATGACGAGGTCGAAGGCGGCGAGGACAGCGGCGAGGACGGCGGCGCGGAGGGTGGCGAGGTTATCGCGGTCTCCTTCGATGACGAGGTCGAAGGCGACGGCGACGGTGGCACTGAGGCTTTGGAGGTGGGCCCCGAGGACGAGGAGATCGACATCGTCGAGTGGAGGAGTGCCTTCCCCAATTACCCCGACGACGGCACCGGCCTAGATCCAGCTCGTGGCACATCGTACATGACGAGGAAGGATTGGCCCGACCTCTACTTCGACCAAAAGTAGTTTAGCTTAGTTTAAGTTTATGTTTTATATTCGGTTATGCAAAACTATCTATGTTTATTTTTGAATGCATGCTACTTTCGGTTCAACCTACTTTGAACTTGTTCAAATTGAAGCTTACAACGCTGAGTTTAGGGGATCGACTAGATAAGGCCAAAAATTGCTGGTGTCCACTAAGGGTTTTAGTCCTTTAACTTTTAGAGGATCGGCTAGAGATGGCCTTATGAATTGTTTATTTCAGTTCTTCGTAATGTGATACTCTATATGTGCAACTAGTTGCCGTGCAGTTCAATTTCATCAATAACAGTTTCAACAATACCACTATGAATTATGATAGTTGGTTGTTGTTAATGATATTGCAGTTAACATGCCTTTTTGTTTTGTTAACAATAACTAGTGTATTTTAGACCTGCACAATACCAGTTTGAATGACTATTTGCTTGTTTTTAAATGTTATGCCTCATGCAGTTAACACACCTTTCCACTTCTTGTTTTGCTTAACTAGCGTGCTTAAGCCTGCACACCGAAGCTATCATTTGTAGATTATGTTGTCCACCATGGATATATTTGGTTGATGTTTAGCCTATTTGCTTAACATGCCTTTATATGTACTCATGCAGGAAAATATTGAGGACAATGTTGTTTTCCATCGAGGTTATTTTCATTGCAATGCTTATATGTACTCACTGTTCAGGATATCGGTAGCTGGTACCATATAGCCTGGGGTTGATAAGGGATTAATCGTCGAATCGGACATTTCACTAAATATATTTGTAACCCATTTATCAGTAGGTTAAGTAGGGCCATATTTAATATATTTGAGGCTACATACCAACATACATCATACTGAATGACTAAATATGCAATCCTAGGCTACATAGCAAAAAGGAAGAGTGTTACCTTAATGATCTGATGATGTCTAGATATACATGTAATAAAATCTTATAAAATGGGATGGAGGGAGTGTTGTACTACATCATTTTTCAATTGTTGTTTAGCTTCTAATATTAAATTGGTGCTTTTAGGTACATGTTTTGCATTCTTGTTTATGTTGCAATGTTGAATTAATTGGTCTTGTGTGCAGCCCCATCTTCATCTCCAACTATGTGCCTTCGGTCACTCTTAGTAACACCATCTTCAAATTCAAACTCCAACTCTAGCTCTCTACCAAATTTCAACTCAATTGGAGATGTTTTGGTTGGGTTAAAAAATGCAAACCACTGAGTATTTTTTCTACCACTAAAAATCAGCAAACTATTTTATTCAAATACTACACAATTTCAGGAGTCCATAGATATTCTTATATCTCTCAAATTCAGGACCTAAACCACTGGTCTTTTCCTCGCATATTCTGAGGATTACAAATTTGCAGAAGGTTTTAAAGGGAAGGAAGGGCTTCTTTTCCCTAGCGTACCTGGGCCTTCCTCCTGATTCGGCCCAGCCAGGAACTAACGGTCACCTGCTCCCTCACACCATATCTCTCCCCTCCTCACTCAACAGCAACAGCAACTCAACATTGTAAGCAGTAGCTCACGGACGCCGAGACCAGCGTGTCCCGATGGCCCTATTTAAGCCTGCAACCTCCTCTCTAGGGTTTCCGTTGCCCTCCTATTCTCCCTACCATTGCCGCAAGGTGAGTTGGTGCCCATGAATGCCGACGCCATTGCCGGGAGAGGCCCAAGTCTTTCACCCGCTTGAACAAGCTAGTCCGAAGCCGTCGTCGTGTTCCTCGGGAGCACAGCGAGCTGCGTCATTGTCATCCTCCTCTACGCGATCAAGCACCAAGCCCCGTATTGCTTCCCCAAGCCCATCTTCTTCCCCTGCTTCTCTGCTTCACGGACCAGAGAACACCGCCCCGATCAGCACATTGATGTTGTCACTCCGCCGCCTCCCGGCCTCCGTCTATGTGTCCAACGGGACCCTGGTGAGCACGCACACCTCCCAGCAACCTTTCCTACTCGCTAGCTCGGAAAAGTCGCCGATCCATTGGTGCCAGTCATGCGCTCCTCGTGCTCTCATCGAGTAGTGTAATTTTTTCTATTGTGTGCCCTGTGCCATGTCATGTCCTTTCCCCGCTTCCAGATCGCATCCGCGAACACGCGGTAGCCACGCACGCGCACTCACCATCCGCACACGCTGATGCACCTCACCGTGCCTTGCTGTCGTGACCGAGATGAGCTTATGCGTAGTTTACTCTTCTTATTCTTGTACTCGTAAGTTAGACACATACAAATGCTTAGTGCTGCTACAACCTCACCACTTAACCATTCCATACCCATTAAGTTTTGCTAGTCTGTATACCCATGTGATGGGATTGCTGAGTCCCTGTGGCTCACATATTACTACAACAACAGGAGCAAGTATAGGTAATGTGATGCAGACGTGAGAGCGATGCTTTGCTTGTTTTTGAGTTCTTCTTCTTCTTCTTCTTCTTCTTCCATCAAGGGTTAGGTTCCTAGTCGACAACCTCGGCTAGCAGGGTGGATCTCGCTTGTGTTTTTTGTTTGTTTTCATCCATAGTTGGATGCCGCTCTTCTGTATGATGTTGGATGTATTGGTGTATTCGTGTGGCGATTGTATGCCTTTGTCTGTATCCCCATCTATTATGTACGTGGTACGATGTAATGATATCCTCCTTGAAAAGCGTCTTCAATATGCGCTTCTATCCTTGGTGGGACCTCTTATTTCCTCGAGGATAGGGCCGCATATAGGGTGTGAGAAGTTGGTATCAGAGCCTCGACCGACCATAGGAGCCCTCATGATTGATCATAGCTTGGTCGTGTCGAGTCGAGGAGAAAAACTATTTTCCGGAGTCTTGTTATATCGAAGAGTAGGAATTCCTTGTACTCCCTATCCCGTTCGTCACTCTGGTGAGGAATTGTTGCATAGTTCTTTTGATTCAACTCCTCTTCCCCTTCTAATTTTTGTTAGGATCACATGGGTATTTTCAATCATTGTGATGTCAGCTCTTTATCAACGAGTGCACTTCTCTTCGAGTTAATCCGATCCTCTTCATCTTTTCCAAGATCAATTCTAAGCTTCTCAACGGCATCGTTTCCCCATCACAAGTTTTTTTTACACACCCACCCACCGATTTCTTCGGGCAGTAAAAAAATCTCAAATCAAGTATCCATTTTTATTCATGAGAAATCTCTTCATTATTTTTCCTTCTATATTGTATCCGACCGTTCCTCGTGAATATGCTCATCCCCAAGGTAATATACAAGGACTACCATGCAACAAAGCTTGTGGATGTCCCGGAAGGCATCCCCTCTTTCTTCTAATGACCATCGGTAATTTTACTTGGAGCTATATTTTTATTTTTCACATATCATGAGTTTTGCTTGGAGACTCTTGTATTATATGAGTCTTTGCTTGATTTTCCTTTTAGTTTGTCAAAATAATCATTGCTATACACACTTGTTAGAGAGAGCCACACGCATATCATGATTTGCTTGAATACTCTATGTGCTTCTGTTAAATCTTTTGAGCTAGGCAGTTGCTCTTGTCGGATTCGTTGCCCCGCAGACCCAAGAAGGTTCAAACTCTGGGCGTGAATGAGAAACCCCACCTCCCCTCACGCTCCGCTTGCTTTGCTCAGGGATCGGTCTCAATGCTAGGGACGGTCGAAGGGGAAGAAAGAACACAGAGATTTACCTAGGTTCGGGCCACCATGCACTCTTGCTTTTGGTCGATTGGCCTCACGACGAGGCAGTGTATGAACTTGTACAGTGAGCAAGCAATGTCGCGAGGGCTCGAGCGGTGTGTGTCAATTCAATCCCCCTCTACGGTGGATGCCATTCCCTATTTATAGTGGCCTTGGTCCTCTTCCTACATCATTTGGGCGGGAAGTGTGATGGCCTGGCTTATTAGGGATGATAGACTACTCATATCAATAAGGAATTCCTTCTTTTCCGGGAGCCCATTCGGATAGAACTCCAAAGTTAAGCGTGCTCAGCTTGGAGTAGTTTCAGGATGGGTGACCGACCGGGAAGTTGCTCCCGGGTGCCCACGAGTGAGGACAAAGTGCGCGGAAAAGACTAGTAGATCCCGCCAGGAGTAACGACCACCGGCGGGTGTGTCCGGGGCGTTACAAGTTGGTATCAGAGCCGACCCTCGTAGTTACACGGATGTTTGCGGACAGTTTGCAGTCATGTTGTGCATGACGTTTGTGACCCGTCGTGGCACACGGCATGGCACATGTGTTGTCCTGGAAGCACAGACGGTTGTGCCAAGAGGGAACGTTCCTGTGGCCCGACGAGGACATCGATTCCTCTGAGTGAGGGTGTATATGATGGCCTGGCTTATTAGGGATGATAGACTACTCATATCAATAAGGAATTCCATCTTTTCCGGGAGCCCATTCGGATAGAACTCCAAAGTTAAGCGTGCTCAGCTTGGAGTAGTTTCAGGATGGGTGACCGACCGGGAAGTTGCTCCCGGGTGCGCACGAGTGAGGACAAAGTGCGCAGAAAAGACTAGTATTGATATGTGAGGCCAGTCTAGATCCCGCCAGGAGTAACGACCACCGGCGGGTGTGTCCGGGGCGTTACAAGGATACCAACTTGTAATGCCCAGGATGGGACTATATCTCCTACGTGTCGAGGCACGACTTAAAGATATAAGCCCATTCTGGAATGATCGCAAGTTTGGTACCTTTGCACATCTCATGTAAAAATAGGGATGGAAAACTGAAAAGATAGTTGGCTTACACTCGCCACGTCACACAAATTCATTACATGTCCAAACATCATTCAAATAAACATCACAGCCCATCTAAGGGTAAAGATCCAAATGACAAGATACCAAACATAACATTAAACCACAGGTCTAGATCGAATCCTAGTAGAAGCTCTACTGATCAACCGGATAGTTCACATAGTAACGGCTACGCTCCTCGTCGTACTCCCAGTCTAGCTCAGTGCCATCGCCTGTGTAGCTCACCATCGTACCTGCATCTGGTGTGTTGAAGTAACTGTGAGCCACAGAGGACTCAGCAATCCCGTTCCCGGGTAACACGACTATCCCAGCCTTGGGTGTGGAACAAGGCTGAAGAAAGAACAAGAGGTTGCAGCAGCACTAGCCTAGCTTACGTAAAAGAGAGCGAGAAGAGAAGGTGCCTCGGTCGAGAGATGATCACGAAGTGATCCTAACTAAAGCAAGTCAAACATAACCCCACCGTGTTCACTTCCCGAATCCCTTTCGGAAAATGACCGTCACGGTACTCACGCTGGTAGTGTATTGGAACATGGTGTCAAGTTTTCTACAATCGGATATTAACAAGCTCCCATCTGCCACATAACCGCGGGCACGGCTTTTGAAAGTTCATAACCCTGCAGGGGTGTTCCAACTTGGCCCATGAAAAGCCCACGATCCGCGGAGTCGCAACTCCAAGGTGGGAAGGCCCGAGTATCCTCGGAATCCCATGCTCAAGATACTCCGACTAAGGTAAGGCTAATCCAGCAAATCCTCCCGGTGTGCCGACACCTTGACAATAGCCGCGCGCATCTAGTCTCAGGCCACGACCGGATGGGCGATTCTACAAGTTTTTACCAATCCTCGAGTTTCCTCGTGGTGGCCCCGCAGACTCCCCGTTTCGGACCAACACTCATGAGGAGCACTGGCCCGGGGTTGTTGATTAAGAACTCGGGTTTGCAAGACCCTATGCAAGTTTTTAGTTATTAGGCGAATAGTACCAATGTTGGGACTGGCTGGAAAAGACTTAGCACTTAGCGGTTTATCGAGGGGGTCCCATAACCCCAACCGTGTGAGGAACGCATAATCAAGGAACATAACACCGGTTTACGGTTCCTAGCGGCATGAGTGGAACAAATCACCAAGCAAAAGGCTTAGCCTTCCACCCATTACCAATATATAGATGATTTCATTTAATAATTAATATAGTGTGATATCCCAACAAGCTTCAACAAGAAGCAAGAATCTTCAATCTTCACCTGCAACTAGCAATGCTATAAGAGGGGCTGAGCGAAGACTACGTATAGCCAATCAAAGGTTTGCATAGGTAGGGTGGTTAAACAGGTTCATGGTTACAATAGGAGGCTGACAGGAAAAACATGGGCATCGAGGCAAAACTATAGATCGAGACTTCTAGCAATAGGCAAAGATAGTAATGTTATCGGGGTTCTTTCATCTTGCCTGAAGAGTTGTCGATGGGATCGTAAGAGGGGTCCTCGTTCTCAACCTCGGTAGTAACCTCGTGCTCGTACTCGTACTCGGCCTCAGCTTCCGGCTCTACTCAAACACAAGAACACAAGGCAACGAATCAAACAAGATGCAATGCGCAGAAAAATTACTGGATGCATGACTGATGCACTATAGAAGCAAAACAGATGCACTAAGGAAGCACATAAAGTCTACTTAGGAAGCACAGTGTTATAGCACAACAATATGCATCAAGCAAAATGCTTCAAAACATGATAACAAGAGGATAATATGAATCTACATGCAAAAACACACAAGTCACATATAGGACTTGCTCAAAACGGAGCAACGGGCTAAAAGTTACACCCGAAACAATAAACATGCACAACCTGAAAATAACAGCCACATAGCAACTTCGGAGCAAGAGATAAAAGGCCTACAACACTCAAACATCATGGCAAGGAGCATGGACATAAACTAGACATATCCTACAACAAACAAATCCATTGGAGCATCCCCAAAGGAGCCATGGATCAATAGCAACAAGCTATGACATATTGAACTTGACAACAAAATCATGACCGCAGTAATTTGTTGCAACTTGGGAGCAAGAGTTAAATATGTTACAGCCACTCAAATAAGCATGTGAGAGCATGAATGGATAGCCAACAATATCTACAACAAGGAATCATCAAGAGTCACCCCAAAACTATCATGGATTTGCCTAGAACAACAAGCAAACATGGCATCTGGAAATTACAGATTCCAGACTTAGTGAAATTTCACTAAGTGTTAAAACAGCAGTTTCATCATGGCATCTTTGAGAGCAAGTTTAAGTCACCTCAAAGCAAAGCATGGCAAGTGGTAAGCACCACAGCAAAGTACACATGATGGTGAATCCAAAACATCTAAGCATGCATCAAGGAGACAAACACATCAATAGCAACGAGCTCCTCTACGAGGCATCTCGTAACAAGTTTAACGACATAACAGCCACATAGCACTTTGCAAAGGAGATAAACATGGCAAGATGAAATCTATCATGCAAGCTAAAGTAATCAACATGTAGAGCATTTCATGATGAACACGTGGACATATCATTTGCTTCATTTGGATAAACATGCACCAAGTTATCACATTGCAAAGATGGCATGAAAACATCTACTAACAGCAGTTTATAACAAGTACACTCTTCCAACAGATATTTAAGCATCTAGATGACCTCAAACATGCATGGCACAATGGAACAAAACGTAGTACAAGTCTCCACGATCATTTTGACATATTATTTGCTCAAATCGGACCATCACACAAAAAGTTATCACCATTGCAAAACAGCATCAGACAACTAAAATTCTACAAACTTAGTAAAAAAACAACCTCCTCCCAGATCTGGTCAAACGCGGGTCAACGGCGGCGGGTCGGGCCGGATCTGTGGATCGGGCCGGCTGGCGGGTTAACGGGCTGGAGGAGGCCCGCGGATCCGATCTGGCGAGGGAGATCGATCCCGATTGGGGTCTCCTCCCGACGATCGAAGGCGACGGCGGCTCCCTGGCGAGCAGCGCCAGCGGGAGGGGAAGGTGGGGCGCGGCGCCGGCCGGCGAGGAGGGGATCCGGCGGAGGCGGACTTGAGGCGGCGCGGCAGCCTCCCGCGGCGGCTGACCTGCGGCTGGCCGGCGGGCTTCAATGGCGCGGCGGGGAAGGGCCGGCCGGCGGCGGAGGAGAGGTCGGGGCGGTGGCAAGGGGCCGGCGGCGGCGAGATCTCCGGTGAGGGCGGCGTGGATCGGAGGTTGAAGAAGAGGCGTGCGGGCCCGCGCGTCGGATGGAAGCGCGACTCCGGCACTACGGAAGCACGGGCACGAACTGAGGAAGCACGATTTCCTGGGACGTCGGAAGCACGAATTTTCAACGGTGGAAGCACCGGGATCCAACGGTGGAAGCACCGGCGGCGCACTGTGGAAACATTAGGGTTTCAGACGCGAAAATTGGGGGAGATGGACGTTTATATAGGCACAAGGAGCTAGGGTTGTCTAAATGAGGTGAGGTTTTCGGCCACACGATCACAATTGGATGGCCTAGATGAAGGGAGGGGTTTGGGTTGGTTTGGTGGGCTATTGGAGGGGTGTCTTGGGCCTCAAAGAGGAGGTACTTTCAGCCCACGAGAATAACTGTTGGAGCATCAAACGAACTCCAAACGCGACGAGATTTGACAGGCGGGTTACACACACCAAAACAACAACGCACGACAAGTCTCACGCCAAACCGGAAACATTACACGGCCAAACACCAAAGTAGGCCTCGGGGATGCCACGGACGCGTGAGGGAGCTCCGGAACTCGAAACGGACAACGGGAAGAAACGAGTGGGACCGGATGCAACGACGACACAAATGCAATGCAATGCACATGACAACATGATATGGATGAATGCCACACACGCACACAACAAAACGACGAAAACCCGAAAGACGAAGAACCCAGAATGGAATTGATGAAGCCAAAGATATTATATTTTGCCCAAAAGGGAAAGTATTACATCCGGGACATTACAACTCTCCTCTACAACAAAAAGATCTCGTCTCGAGATCTAGGACTGGAAAAAGGAAGGGTACTCGGTACGAAGGTGATCTTCTCGTTCCCACGTAGCTTCTCGGTCGGTATGGTGTGACCACTTGACTTTCAAGAATTTGATGGACTTGTTGCGGGTCTTGCGCTCGGTTTCTTCGAGAATAGCAACTGGGTGCTCTCGGTAAGACAAATCTTGTTGAAGATCAATCTCTTCAAACGGAATCGTGTGTTCGGGAGTCTTGAAGCACTTGCGGAGTTGAGACACATGAAATACATCATGAACATTGGCGAAGTTGGAAGGGAGCTCAAGTTGATAGGCTAGATCGCCTCTTTTGCCAAGGATCTTGAAAGGCCCGACGTATCTAGGAGCAAGCTTTCCTTTGATACCGAATCTTTGGGTGCCTTTCATAGGAGAAACACGGAGATAGACATGATCCCCAATGTTGAAGGCCAAATCACGATGCTTGCCGTCATAGTAGCTCTTCTGACGCGATTGAGCGGCCTTGAGATTCTCACGTATGACTTTGCACATTTCTTCGGCTTCTGAGATCAAGTCATTGCCAAGAAGTTGACGTTCACCAGTCTCGGACCAGTTGAGAGGGGTACGGCACTTTCTGCCATAGAGGATTTCAAACGGAGCTTTGCCGGCACTTGCTTGAAAGCTGTTGTTGTAAGAGAACTCGGCAAATGGAAGGCAATCTTCCCATTTCATGCCAAAATATATGACACAGGCTCTGATCATGTCTTCTAGAATCTGATTCACTCTCTCGACTTGACCACTAGTCTGAGGGTGAAAAGCAGTGCTGAATCTGATCTTAGTGCCCATGGCAGACTGAAAGGAGTCCCAGAACTTAGAAGTGAACAAACTTCCACGGTCTGAGGAGATAACTTGAGGAATGCCATGTAAGGACACAATTCTGGAAGTGTACAACTCTGCCAATTGAGCTGCATTGATGGATTCTTTGACTGGAAGGAAGTGAGCGACTTTGGTAAGCTTGTCAATCACCACAAAGATAGAATCATTCCCTTTCTTGGACTTAGGAAAGCCAGTGACGAAATCCATTTCCATGTGGTCGAATTTCCACTCGGGAATAGGAAGAGGTTGGAGAAGACCGGTTGGACGTTGATGCTCTGCCTTCACTCTTCTGCAGACATCACATTCATTCACGAATTGGGCAATCTCCCTTTTCATGCGTGTCCACCGGTAAGATTGCTTGAGGTCTTGGTACATCTTGGAACTACCAGGATGAATGGAAAGGAGGGAATCATGTGCTTCGTCCATTATGAGCTTCCTGAGATCACCTTTGGGAACCACAAGTCTATCCTCAAAGAACAAGGTATCTCTCTCATCAACGCGATAGCACTTGTAATTAGGAGTACCCTTTGCAATACCATGTTTCACTTTCTGCACCATAGCATCACTGAGTTGGGCCTCACGGATCTGATCTTCCAAGGTAGGAGCAACTTGAAGATTTGTAAGAAAACCTTGCAGAACAACTTGGAGGTTGAGTTTCCTGAATGCTTCACAAAGCTCAGGCTGGAACGGCTTGATAAGAAGGCTGTTGCAATATGCCTTTCTGCTCAAAGCATCTGCAATCACATTCGCCTTGCCAGGTGTGTATTCGATGCTGGGATCATACTCTTGGATCATTTCAACCCAACGAGTCTGGCGGAGGTTCAGATTCGGCTGTGTGAAGATGTACTTCAAGCTCTTGTGATCGGTGAAGATGTCGACTTTTCTGCCCAACAGAAGGTGTCTCCAAGTAATCAAAGCATGTAAAACAGCTGCTAGTTCAAGATCATGTGTGGGGTAGTTCTTCTCACTTGGCTTCAGCTGACGAGAAGTGTATGCCACGATTCTCTTGTCATGCCAAGCACACCACCAAGTCCTTGAAGAGAAGCATCACAGAATACTTCGTAGGGCTTGGACTCATCTGGAGGAGTAAGAACTGGAGCAGAGACGAGCTTTTCTTTGAGAGTTTTGAATGCCACTTCACAATCTGGAGACCAGTAGTACTTGGCATTCTTTTGCAGCAAGTTGGAAAGAGGCTTGGCAATCTTGGAGAAGTTCTCAACGAACCTTCTGCAATAGCTGGCAAGACCAAGAAAGCTTCGGAGTTGCTTGACGTTCTGAGGAGGTTCCCAGTTGACAATTGCTTCAACTTTCTCGGGGTTTACCGCAATACCGTCAGCAGAGATGATCTGGCCCAGATACAAGACCTTATCGAGTCAAAATTCGCACTTGGAGAACTTGGCATAGAACTTATGTTCACGGAGTCTGTCGAGAACCAGACGGAGGTGCTTTTCGTGATCTTCTTCATTTTTGGAGAAAACCAAAATATCATCCAGATACACAAGCACAAACTCGCCGGTGTCGGGGTTGAAAATGTAGTGCATCATTCTCGAGAAGGTAGGTGGAGCATTGGCGAGACCAAAGGACATGACTGTATACTCATAGGAGCCATAGCTCGTTCTGAAGGCAGTCTTGGGGATATCTTCTTCTTGAATGCGAATCTGGTGATAGCCCATTCGGAGATCGAGCTTTGAGAACATTTTAGCTCCTTTGAGCTGCTCGAACAACTCGTTGATGTTGGGGAGCGGATACTTGTTCTTTATAGTCTTCTTGTTCAATGGCCGGTAATCAACGCAGAGACGCTCCGTGCCATCCTTCTTCTTGACAAATAAGACACCACAGCCCCAAGGAGACGTACTAGGCCTGATCAGACCCATACGCTCCTGTTCATCAAGTTGTTTCTTCAACTCCTTCAACTCTTTAGGAGAGAGCTTGTACGGACGCCGGCATGCTGGCTCAGTACCCGGCTCGAGTTCAATGACGAATTCCACTTAACGGTGTGGAGGCATGCCTGGAAGTTCTTCAGGAAAGACGTCTTCGTATTCGTTAACCACCAGAATTTGAGAGATGGCATTCATTTCACCCTTGTCATTGAGAGAGAAAAGCCTGATTGTGTTATCCCGAGAGGCGAAGATAATCACATCATCATCGGAATGAGTAATCTTGACTTCCTTCTGTGCACAGTCAATTTGAGCATCATGCTGAGAAAGCCAGTCCATTCCGAGGATAAGGTCGATGTCAGAATTGCCAAGAACCACCGGAGAGGCCAGAAATCGATAATCACCCATGCGAATAGAAACATCCAGAGCATACACGTTAGAAGTCATTATCCTGCCCGGAGAAACAACTTGCAACTTCTTGGGCAAATTTGAAGTGACAACATTGTGCTTGGATGCAAATGGATATGACATGAAAGAACATGAAGCACCCGAATCAAACAACACTTTAGCAGGAAAAGAGTTAACTGGAAGGTTACCCAAAATCACATCAGAAGAATTCTCCGCTTGCGCTGCATTCATCAGATTCACCCTTGCTGCCTTTGGATCATGCTTGACAATAGCGGTACTGACAGGTGGAGGAGGCGGAAGGCGCCTTGGGTTGTTGCACTTGTTGGAATAATGACCCTTCTGGCCACACTTGTAGCAAGTCACCTCAGAAAGTGGACGAGTAGGAGGAACACTTGGTCTTGGAGCTTGGAACTGCGACTTGGACTGCTTGCTTGGGTTGGGTGGGTGGGAGAAACCACGACCACCAGCATTCTTGTTGTTGTTGTTGTTGTAGGGAGCTCGGATCACAGGAGGAGGTGGAAGCCAAAATTTCTGTTGCTTCGCGACCACTTGAGAAGATGAGGAGGAGTGAACGGCATCTCGAATCCTCTTTTTAGAAGCCTCCATCTTGAGTTGGGCTGCCTCTTGCTTAAGCGCCATGTTATAGAATTTATCCAACTCATCAGGCTCGAACAAGGTGAGAGCAACTTGAAGTTCATCCTTCAGACCTCCACGGAACTGATAGATCTTGCTCTTGGCATCTGGTATGTCTTGCTTGGCATAGCGGGCAAGGTTTTGGAACTTGACATTATACTGGTAGACAGTCATAGAGCCTTGCTTCAGGTTGCGGAATTGCTCACGCATACCCTCGATGACACTTGTTGGAATGTGGTGAGAGCGAAAGTCCTTGCAGAAATTCTCCCAAGAGATCACATGCCCTTCTCTGGAGTCTTTGTACTGCTGCCACCAATCAGCTGCTTGGTCCTTGAGTTGGAAGGCTGCAAACTTCACATAGTCCTCAGGCCTTACGTTGCTGCACTCAAAATGCTTCTTGATATCGGTAATCCAATCTTCAGCATCGAGAGGGTCGACACAGTAACTGAAAGCCTTTGGTTGATTGGCCAAGAACTGGTTGAGCGTAGCATGGTGCTGCTGGTTGAAGAAATTGCCTTGGTTCCCTGGAGCACCCTGATTTGCTTGATTTGCTTCCATTTGTTGCATCATCTGCATCAACATCTGGGTGTTCTGGTTTGTAGTTTGCATAATCGCTCTCCAGGCCTCAGACGGAGGAGGAGGAGAAGGAGGACGATCTGGAACCTCTTCACCCTGTGGGTTAGCGTTGTGAACCCGTTTCGGAGCCATCCTGAAAGAGATGACCACCAATCAGCAATTTGATTGAAAGAAGACATAAGCTGAAACAACGGATAGAATGCAACATAGTCTTCACAAGAATCATTCGAACAAGAGGAACGAATGAAATTCTCAGTTTAATGATAACAACAATCTTCACGAGAAGCCACTGGGAGACAAAAGGTAAATAAGAAAAACACAAGGTATAGATAGAACAAACGCAAGATAGGAGCTTCGTTCGACATCTTCTTGCTGTAAGATTATGGAACGCGTTACGAAAGGGTTTTGCAATCCCCGGATCAGCATAGCCAAGGACCCTTTAAGATGCAACTCCCGATCGGAACATCGGCCATAAAACCACTTCACTCAATGTAGAACCCCAAACTCCATAACCTGCATTCGTTGGAAGAATGCCTACGAGCTACTGGATAAACCCACCTATTAATTTCCAAAAGTTTCCAGTTATGCAATCAGGTGTTGGGGATACAGGGGAAGCATCGCGCAATCAACTCTAATCCTACATCCAGCTATATCCATCCTTCAACACATAACCAGTCTTTCTCGGAAACCGTCTACCTCGGACCTTCGAAAAGCATCAACTATACAAACTATGGCAATACTCCCGAACTACCTCCCAAGTACTGGGTGATGTCGGGGTTATCTTGCCACTAACCGTATAGGAGAGTTTTCGATGTCGGCCCTCTTAAGTATTCTAGTACTTTCGCGATATGCTTGTGACGACAATACCCCGAAGCTCAACTCCCCGGGACACTACCACAACCCCTAATGTCAGGAGGCATCGAGAACAATATTCTCGTCACAAAGACATCGAAACAATCCAAACAATACTCGCGATATTCCTAAAAAAAATTGGTGCAATTTTTGAAAGTAGAAGAGGCAAGAGTAGTCGTCAGGAGTCCTCACCAGAATGAAAAGAGATGAGAAGCAAAGAAATCCTACTCTCCGGTATAAATATAGGACTCAAAACATTTTAAGTGTGTGCCTAGACTCGACCGTCAACGATTCGATCAATCAGTGGGGGCATCTAGGTCGGAGAAGGCTCTGATACCAACTTGTAATGCCCAGGATGGGACTATATCTCCTACGTGTCGAGGCACGACTTAAAGATATAAGCCCATTCTGGAATGATCGCAAGTTTGGTACCTTTGCACATCTCATGTAAAAATAGGGATGGAAAACTGAAAAGATAGTTGGCTTACACTCGCCACGTCACACAAATTCATTACATGTCCAAACATCATTCAAATAAACATCACAGCCCATCTAAGGGTAAAGATCCAAATGACAAGATACCAAACATAACATTAAACCACAGGTCTAGATCGAATCCTAGTAGAAGCTCTACTGATCAACCGGATAGTTCACATAGTAACGGCTACGCTCCTCGTCGTACTCCCAGTCTAGCTCAGTGCCATCGCCTGTGTAGCTCACCATCGTACCTGCATCTGGTGTGTTGAAGTAACTGTGAGCCACAGAGGACTCAGCAATCCCGTTCCCGGGTAACACGACTATCCCAGCCTTGGGTGTGGAACAAGGCTGAAGAAAGAACAAGAGGTTGCAGCAGCACTAGCCTAGCTTTCGTAAAAGAGAGCGAGAAGAGAAGGTGCCTCGGTCGAGAGATGATCACGAAGTGATCCTAACTAAAGCAAGTCAAACATAACCCCACCGTGTTCACTTCCCGAATCCCTTTCGGAAAATGACCGTCACGGTACTCACGCTGGTAGTGTATTGGAACATGGTGTCAATTTTTCTACAACCGGATATTAACAAGCTCCCATCTGCCACATAACCGCGGGCACGGCTTTTGAAAGTTCATAACCCTACAGGGGTGTTCCAACTTGGCCCATGACAAGCCCACGATCCGCGGAGTCGCAACTCCAAGGTGGGAAGGCCTGAGTATCCTCGGAATCCCGTGCTCAAGATACTCCGACTAAGGTAAGGCTAATCCAGCAAATCCTCCCGGCGTGCCGACACCCTGACAATAGCCGGGCGTATCTAGTCTCAGGCCACGACCGGATGGGCGATTCTACAAGTTTTTACCAATCCTCGAGTTTCCTCGTGGTGGCCCCACAGACTCCCCGTTTCGGACCAACACTCATGAGGAGCACTGGCCCGGGGTTGTTGATTAAGAACTCGGGTTTGCAAGACCCTATGCAAATTTTTAGTTATTAGGCGAATAGTACCAATGTTGGGACTTGCTGGAAAAGACTTAGCACTTAGCGGTTTATCGAGGGGGTCCCATAACCCCAACCGTGTGAGGAACGCATAATCAAGGAACATAACACCGGTTTATACGGTTCCTAGCGGCATGAGTGGAACAAATCACCAAGCAAAAGGCATAGCCTTCCACCCATTACCAATATATAGATGATTTCATTTAATAATTAATATAGTGTGATATCCCAACAAGCTTCAACAAGAAGCAAGAATCTTCAATCTTCACCTGCAACTAGCAATGCTATAAGAGGGGTTGAGTGAAGCCTACGTATAGCCAATCAAAGGTTTGCATAGGTAGGGTGGTTAAACAGGTTCATGGTTACAATAGGAGGGTGACAGGAAAAACATGGGCATCAAGGCAAAACTATAGATCGAGACTTCTAGCAATAGGCAAAGTAGTAATGTTATCGGGGTTCGGTCATCTTGCCTGAAGAGTTGTCGATGGGATCGTAAGAGGGGTCCTCGTTCGCAACCTCGGTAGTAACCTCGTGCTCGTACTCGTACTCGGCCTCAGCTTCTGGCTCTACTCAAACATAAGAACACAAGGCAACGAATCAAATAAGATGCAATGCGCAAAAAAATTACTGGATGCATGACTGATGCACTATGGAAGCAAAACAGATGCACTAAGGAAGCAAAGAAAGTCTACTTAGGAAGCATAGTGTTACAGCACAACAATATGCATCAAGCAAAATGCTTCAAAACATGATAACAAGAGGGTAATATGAATCTACATGCAAAAACACACAAGTCACATATAGGACTTGCTCAAAACGGAGCAACTGGCTAAAAGTTACACCCGAAACAATAAACATGCACAACCTGAAAATAACAGCCACATAGCAACTTCGGAGCAAGAGATAAAAGGCCTACATCACTCAAACATCATGGCAAGGAGCATGGACATAAACTAGACATATCCTACAGCAAACAAATCCATTGGAGCATCCCCAAAGGAGCCATGGATCAATAGCAACAAGCTATGACATATTGAACTTGACAACAAAATCCTGACAGCAGTAATTTGTTGCAACTTGGGAGCATGAGTTAAATATGCTACAGCCACTCAAATAAGCATGTGAGAGCATGAATGGATAGCCAACAATATCTACAACAAGGAATCATCAAGAGTCACCCCAAAACTATCATGGATTTGCCTAGAACAACAAGCAAACATGGCATCTGGAAATTACAGATTCCAGACTTAGTGAAATTTCACTAAGTGTTAAAACAGCAGTTTCATCATGGCATCTTTGAGAGCAAGTTTAAGTCACCTCAAAGCAAATCATGGAAGTGGTAAGCACCACAGCAAAGTACACATGATGGTGAATCCAAAACATCTAAGCATGAATCAAGGGGACAAACACATCAATAGCAACGAGCTCCTCTACGAGGCATCTCGTAACAAGTTTAACGACATAACAGCCACATAGCACTTTGCAAAGGAGATAAACATGGCAAGATGAAATCTATCATGCAAGCTAAAGCAATCAACATGTAAAGCATTTCATGATGAACACGTGGACATATCATTTGCTTCATTTGGATAAACATGCACCAAGTTATCACATTGCAAAGATGGCATGAAAACATCTACTAACAGCAGTTTATAACAAGTAGCACTCTTCCAACAGATATTTAAGCATCTAGATGACCTCAAACATGCATGGCACAATGGAACAAACGTAGTACAAGTCTCCACGATCATTTTGACATATCATTTGCTCAAATCGGACCATCACACAAAAAGTTATCACCATTGCAAAACAGCATCAGACAACTAAAATTCTACAGACTTAGTAAAAAAACCAACCTCCTCCCAGATCTGGTCAAACGCGGGTCAACGGCGGCGGGTCGGGCCGGATCTGCGGATCGGGCCGACTGGCGGGTTAACGGGCTGGAGGAGGCCCGCGGATCCGATCTGGCGAGGGAGATCGATCCCGATCGGGGTCTCCTCCCGACGATCGAAGGCGACGGCGGCTCCCTGGCGAGCAGCGCCGGCGGGAGGGGAAGGTGGGGCGCGGTGCCAGGCGGCGAGGAGGGGATCCGGCGGCGGCGGACTTGAGGCGGCGAGGCAGCCTCCCGCGGCGGCTGACCTGCGGCTGGCCGGCGGGCTTCAACGGCGCGGCGGGGAAGGGCCTGGTTGGCGGCGGAGGAGAGGCCGGGGCGGCGGCAAGGGGCCGGCGGCGGCGAGATCTCCAGCGAGGGCGGCGCGGATCGGAGGTTGAAGAAGAGGCGTGCGGGCCCGCGCGTCGGATGGAAGCGCGACTCCGGCACTACGGAAGCACGGGCACGAACTGAGGAAGCACGATTTCCTGGGATGTCGGAAGCACGAATTTTCAACGGTGGAAGCACCGGGATCCAACGGTGGAAGCACCGGCGGCGCACTGTGGAAACATTAGGGTTTCAGACGCGAAAATTGGGGGAGTTGGACGTTTATATAGGCACAAGGAGCTAGGGTTGTCCAAATGAGGTGAGGTTTTCGGCCACATGATCACAATTGGATGGCCTAGATGAAGGGAGGGGTTTGGGTTGGTTTGGTGGGCTATTGGAGTGGTGTCTTGGGCCTCAAAGAGGAGGTACTTTCAGCCCACGAGAATAACTGTTGGAGCATCAAACAAACTCCAAACGCGGCGAGATTTGACAGGCGGGTTACACACACCAAAACAACAACGCATGACAAGTCTCATGCCAAACCAGAAACGTTACACGGCCAAACACCAAAGTAGGCCTCGGGGATGCCACAGACGCGTGAGGGAGCTCCGGAACTCGAAACGGACAACGGGAAGAAACGAGTGGGACCGGATGCAACGACAACACAAATGCAATGCAATGCACATGACAACATGATATGGATGAATGCCACACACGCACACAACAAAACAACGAAAACCCGAAAGACGAAGAACCCAGAATGGAATTGATGAAGGCAAAGATATTATATATTGCCCAAAAGGGAAAGTATTACATCCGGGGCATTACAGGAAGGGATCCCACAATGGTCAATTTCAAGGGCGACAAGAGGTACGTCTTATCCTGACGAAAGGTGGCCTTCGCCTGCAAAGCCTCCGATCCAGAAGAGGTGGGATCGGTGGTGACGTCCGTCTCGCCGAGCTCGTGGCCTTGGTCTTGTTGCGCTGGAATGGAAACCTTTAGCACTCCCCTCGGGAACACGCGCTTGACCTTGTCCTTCTAGAACCAAAGGTGAAACTTCCCCTTTGCGCCCGCTGGCTCCCTCCTGGCCATGGTCGTCATGGCTCACGTCACCCCAACCTCAGGAGAAGGGGCACTTGCATTCGAATCTCCGCTCCTTGGGAGGCGGCATGAAGAGCAGCTCCTTTGGAGTTCTTGATGTCATTCTCCTCATGAGGCCATGGGGCCTCACGAGGGTCCTATCTTGAAGATCCCGTCGCTGGGGCATACCAAATCATCGAGTGAGCCATGCCCTGGGCCACAGGCGGGCAGGTTTGAGTACCGCTGTTCCCAGAACACCGACAATAGCCCCCGAGCCCAAGGCGCGCTCGGGCTAGCTTCGAGGCACAGCTAAAGAGGGAATGCAGAAACACCGTGGGCTACAATCACCTATGGTCCAGGCTCGACGCTTGGCACTAGATGGGATGCAGACGCCTCCACTTCCCCATGTCGCCTCGGTAACTTCATAGACTGACAAGAGTTTGGCCCGCGCCACGGTGCAATCATCGCCCGAATGCGAAGCGACACCAGTTGGTGTTCGGCCGCCTATAAATGGGCTACAGAGATGGAAACCTAGCATGTCATCATCTTCTCGCTACTCCAATCCATACTCTTTCCACAACACTCAGGGCGCCGGTGAGAAGGTTCTTGGCTGCCGAGAAGGGAAAAGCTCCACGAGAGAGGCCAGAGTCATCCTCGCCGAAGAGGGGGCAGGGCCGTCCTCGCAAGAACACCGCTCCGCCGGTAGTCGTCCCCCTGGATGACCTCGCACCCCCATAGGTGTCTGCATTGCCCCTGGCGGCCAGGGAAAAGGCCTTCCCCACAGGGGGGTGCAGTAGTGGCCACGGTCGGGCCGGGAGGCCTTCGGCGGTCGCTCGGCCACCACCCACGACATCACTCGGCTGATGCAGCTCAAGAGTTAGTGGTATGGGCGGAGAGGCCAGGGGACCCCTGGATCCACCTTCCGCACTTCTTTGCAGAGGAGCTGCCGGTCGAAGGGTCGGGCGGTCTGTGGTTGCAGGCCAACGGCTGGTACAGCAGGGCCTTGCGGCTGGAGGTCGAGGTATCTCCCTCGGGGAATGTGGTCCTGAAGAATGATAGAGCGGCGACGCTCTACATCAAGGTCTTTGAGGAAGACGGCAAGCTCCTGGGTTGCTGCCCAGAGAGAGACGGCGGCGACAGCGACCACCTCTCCAATGACGACGTCCGCCGTGGCGGCGACGTCCTTGGTAGTGAACTTGTCCTTGGCGATGGTCGTGATTCCTTCCGCAGCAGCAGCACCTCCTCCGGACAAAGCTCAAGCGACGACCACTATGGCGAGCCACCCCGTCGTCGTGCTCGGACCAAGGAAAACGACGAGCTGCCGCGCCACTGTGCTCCCGTCAAGGAGGAGGAGGATGCCAACTGAGCATGGATGGCGCTTGAGCCCGGATTCAGAAGCTCCGGTCCTCGGGAGGCCACTCCTTTTGTTTTTAATCTGCATTTAAGAACAAAGAAGGGCCCTATGGGGGCGTGTAATGATCTGCGGTGCTTGCTCCTTTATATCAGCATTTTCTATTCATATTCTAGCCTTTATATCATTGCTAATTTCTGCATTTCCTTGAGGGTTTGACGAGGGCTCAATCCCTCGGTGCGACATGAGGAAAGCCCGCGGCTTGCCAGACAGGACCCCAAAGACACATTTCTCCGGGTTGAGCTTCATGTCGATTTGACGCAGGTTGGCGAATATTTCCTCCATGTATTTGATTAGGGTCATTTCTTCTTGTGATTTGACTACTATGTCATTGATGTATGCCTCTACATTTCTTCCCAGCAGCGGCCCCAACATGATGTGCATCGGCCGTTGAAAGGTCGCACCACCATTACACAGCCCGAAGGGCATGCAGTTGTAGCAGTACATGCCGCACGGGGAGATGAAGGCCGTCTTCTCGACATGTTCCATTACCATCTTGATTTGGTGGTACCCGGAGAAGGCGTCCAAGAAGCATAGCAGATCACACTCGGTGGATAAGGCGTCGAAGATGCATAGCAAGTCACACTCGGCTCGTGAAGTCGATGCATATGCGCTCCTTCCCGCCTTTCTTAGGGATGATGACAAGGTTAGCCAACCATTCTGGGTACCGCACCTCACGGATGACTCTGGCTTCCTACAACTTGCGTACCTCTTGGACAATGAATGCCGGCTTTTCTTGTGGCCGACGTCGTGCCTTCTGCTTCACCGGGCGCGCATTGGGCCATACCGCCAGGTGATGCTCTATTAACTCTCTGGGTACGCCTACTAGGTCGGATGCCTCCCATGCAAACACATCCTTGTTTTCCTGGAGGAAACTGACCAGCGCCTCTTCCTGCTCTGGGGGAAGGCCGGCTCCGATGGCGAAGGTGAGGCCCAAGCCCCTTCCATCAATAATCACTTGCTTCGTCTCGGCCCGGTCCTGAGAGAACAATTGCTTCTTCTTCGCTGGTGCGGCCTCCGGGGCCTCCCGAGAGCTCGCGACGTGGGGTCATGAGGCAGCGCGGCCTTGAAGACGCGCTCGAGGGCCCGTACTGCCTCCTTTGTGTCTCGGGCCACTGTGATGATACCACTGATGCCCATAATCTTGATGAGGTTGTAGCCCGGATGAGTCACCACCGTGGACTTGGCGGGGGGGATGGAACCCTAGGATGCCATTTTGTAGGAGGCTGATGTAGGCCACGTCGAAGTCTATGAGCTTGGTTCGATAGTTGTCGCGGGTGCCGAAAGTCATTGGGACAACTGCCTCCTTCGACGAGATTGGGGATCGCGCTGAAGATGGCGGTGCCATCTTGCCCGCTGAGGTGGGTGACAGCATTCTCCGTGCGCCTTGGTCAGCGTCGCCGTCATTGGTTGTCTCTCTCAAGGGGGTGGCGGGCCAAGGGCCCGCTGCCCCCCCCCCCCAGAGCGATGATGACGAGGAAGAAGCCGGCGGAGGGTAGTCCGTCAGGTCATAGTACAAATGCAGCGACGCCTTCCTCTCGTACTATCTGGCGGCTGCCCCTCTCTCTGGTTCTTCGCCATCCCCCCAGCACCATCATCACCAGCCTTTCCGGGTGGTTGCAGGGGAGGGAAGCTCTCTTGGTTTCTTTGCCTCCTCTAGCAGTCTTTCAGCTGGGCCCCGGGAGGTTCTCTCCTCCGGTGCCCATGTTGGAGCGTACCGCTGGTCCTGGCGGTGGTGACCAGAGGGTTGCCCAGCTGCTCTCTCTGCCCCTCCTTCGCAGCCTCGCCACTCCTGATCGTGTCAGGCTGCTCCTGGCAGCCCCCAATGAGATCGGGCTGGGCTTCCGACCGGGCTCTCTTTCGTCTCCCTTTCACCTCCCACTATAGTTCCTAGGAGGAGAGGGACAAGAAAGGGATTACAAGGCACTTATATTTTTTTAATCTAAAATGTGTAGGCATATGCCAAATTTTAGTCTCAAATATGTAATCTCTTCAACCTATATTTGCGGTATGTAAGAGATGTACTTGTTTATCATCATGTTTAATGAAAAGAAAAACAACCTTGCCGAGTGCTTATGCACGAATGTCATACATGTAGACGGAAAAGGCCTCTTTACTTTCAAGTAAACAAGCTTCTTCCCGGTGAGTTGCCTTGTCGGCGCCTTCCGTTACTTGCCGCAGGGCTTGGCCTGCCAGGCACAACATCGCGGAAGGAAACCATCCCCATGTCGAACCTCTTCTAGTAGATGCAACTACAACTGCCTCGGACGAAACGTTGTTCGAACCATAGAATGAGGGCAAAATGCCATGGAGGTGATGGGGTCTTTAAAAAATGCACAAGTTTCTCTTACAGAAACACAAATGGATAGAAAGAGATGGAACGTATCTATGTTGCCTGTCGGGGCTCAATATGTAGACTTGTTTCCATTTCTTCTTTTCGGGACGAGGTCTGCGTCAAGAAACATGTAGTTAGTGCAGAAGGAAACATAGTAGCATATGCCCCTGGTCTATATGCTCATGAGATGCATGTGCAAAGCTATGCTTGCATGCACTTTTTGGGGCCCCCAGCGCTTCGTTTGTTTCTGTTGCTCAAGGTATGCGCCTGGCTTTGTACAAAGGGTTACATGTAGCATCGGCAAAGCTTTTACAAAAGGGTGGCTGCTGGGGCAGGGCCCGATAGCCGCGCCTTATGGGTTGAACTTACGGAGATTTTCAATGTTCCATGAGTTTTTGCAATTGAATGCCATCTCTAGTGTCCAGACGGACTGTGCCAGGTCTGGTAGCTCATACTACCCGGTAAGGGCCTTCCCACTTTGGTGTCAACTTGTTTGTACCCTTGGCGGACTAAATGCGCCTAAGGACAAGGCCGCCTTCCTCAAGACTCCGGGCATGGACCCTGCGGCTGTGATAGCGACGCATGGCTTGGTGGTATCATGCAACATGTACATCATCCCAGAGACGGTTCTCCTCAAGTAGCACAGTGTCGTCACGTCGGTGTTGTTCTTGTGCTACTTGATCGTAGGCAAGCACTCCGAGGAGACCCGTATATGAGTTCCGTGGGGAGCACTTCTTCTACCCCATAGACTAGGGAGAAGGGAGTCTGGCCGGTGACTCGACTTGATGTTGTACGGAGGAGCCAGAGGACCACTGGCAGCTTGTCGATCCATCATCTGTCGCAGTTCTGTAGCTTATCAGATGTCCTTGTCTTGAGTCATCGCAAGACTTTAGCGTTTTCCCTCTCAGCTTGTCCATTGCTCCTAGGATGAGCAACGAAGGCAAATGAGATCTTGCTTCCGAGGACATGAACGTATTGCATGAAGGCACGGCTCGTGAACTGGGTGCCGTTGTCAGTGACGAGTTTGGCGTGTACTCTGAAACAGCACAACAATCTTCTCAAGAACTTGATAGCTGATTGCGTGATCACCTTTCTCATGGGCTGCACTTCCGGCCACTTTGAAAACTTGTCGATTGTGATGCACAAGTATTCAAAGCCCCCGGAAGAACGGGGGAAGGGGCCCAAGATATCGATCCCCTAGACCGAAAATGACCATGACAAGGGGATCGTCTGGAGTGTTTGAGCAGGCTGATGGATATTCTTGGAGTGGAACTGGCAGGCTTCACATCTGGTGACTACCTCAGTTGCATCTTGGAGGGCCCTGGGCCAATAGAAACCTTGCCGGGAAGATTTTCCAACCAAGGCTCTTGAACCAATATGGGAGCCGCACATGCCTTGATGTATCTCTGCCAGCAGTACCTTTCTTTCTTCTCGACGAATGCACTTCAATTTCACACCATTGGGCCTTCTTGTGCATAGTGTGTTGTCGACAAACTGATACATACTGGCCCTCAGGGCTACTCTTTCAGCTTCTTCTTGCTCTTCAGGAAGTTCTCCAGTTTAGAGGTAGTGGACGATGTGATGGGACCAATTTGGAGCATGGGGCTCGGCAACTATGACCAATGGCACCTCCTCACTCGCGAGAGAGCTCACCTCAATTGCAAAGACCCGAGGTCCTGCGGAAGAGTGCAGCTCGCTAGGCGAGGTGAAGTTGTTCCCATCAACCTCCTTACCGGGGCGTGTGAAGGCTTGCCGGAATCTAGCTTCCTCCTCTTCTTGGCCATTGTTAACGGGGATATGGAAGGCTGAGTCTGATGGAGGACAAAACTTCCTGGTTCCACACGAAGCTTTTGCGCGACACACTTTGACAGATAATCAGCAGTGTTGTTCTCTGCATGTGGTACGTGCTCTGTTTGTAATCCATCAAAGTGTTCCTCCAACTTTCTCACTTATTCAATGTATGCCTCCATCGATGGGCTCTGGTAATCCTTGTTGACTTGCCTCACAACGAGCTGTGAATCTCCGCGAATGATCAGCTTCTTGATTCCCAACTTGATTGCGATCCTGAGCCCGGTAAGAAGCCCCTCATACTCTGCAGTGTTGCTGGTAGCTCTCTCATGAGGGAAGTGCATCTGGACCATGTACTTTAGGAACTCTCCGGTGGGTGCGATGAAGAGCACGCCAGCCCTCGCACATTGAAGTGAGAATGCCCAGTCAAAGTAAATGATCCAATCCCGAGGCTCTTCCTTGCCGGGGATGACTGTTTCTGGTGTCTCTTCATCTGGAGTTGGTTTCCATTCCGAAATGAACTCTACCCATGGTCTGCTCTGCATAGTCGAAGTGCTTTCATATTTCGGCCCAAAGCTTGATAATTCCAAATCCCATTCAACTATCCTACCGGTAGCTTCAGGGTTCCTTAGTATGCGTTGCAGAGGAAAATGGGTGACAACTGTGATCTCGTGCGCTTGGAAATAGTGGCACGACTTCCTCGAGGCCATGTTGAGGATGAAGATTAATTTATGTACCTAGAGTACCTTGATCTTGCTCCCTGCAGTAGAGAGCTGACAAAGTACACTGGTCGCTGCACCAACTTCATTACCCTACCCTTCTTCTTCTTGATCTGCGCTTGACCTTGCCGCGGCTGGTTCACTTCCTTCCCCCGAGCAAGACAGTAGCTGCGGCTGCTTCTTCCTCTACTTCCCGCTATGCCATCAGGGCTGCACTAACCAATTGATTGGTCGATGCTAGATATAGCAACAACGACTCTTATGGTTTAGGAGCAACCAAGGAAGGAACATAGGATAAGTAGGTCTTCAAGTCTGGCAACGCTTCTTATGCCTTCAGGGTCCACTTCATGGGCCCCACCTTCTTGAAAATCTTGAAGAACGGCAAGGCCTGCTCGGCGGACTTGGAGATAAACCTGCTCAGCGCGGCAACGCATCTAGTTAAACGCCTTATATCCTTGACTGACCTTGGTGCTTGAATCTGCTCGATTGCTCTGATCTTGTCGGGGTTGGCTTCTATTCCTTAGTGAGACACAAAGAAACCCATAATCTTGCCGGAGAGCATGCCAAACACACACTTCTTTGCATTAAGCTTCTGGTTGATCTTGCGTACATTTGCAAAGGTCTCTTTCAGGTCTTGAATAAGTGTTCATCTGTCCTTTGTCTTGACCATAATATCATCCATGTAAGCTTCAATATTCCTATGCACTTGAGGCTCAAAACCAATCTGGACGGCTCTTGCAAAGGTAGATCCGGCGCTCTTTATCCCAAAGGGCATTTGTACAAAGTAGTACATGCCACATGGAGATATGAACGCAGTCTTCTCCTCGTCTTCCTTGGATATGAATATCTGGTGGTATCCAGAGTAGGCATCCAGGAAGGAAAGTAGGTCGCATCCGGAGGTGGAATCCACAATCTGATCAATGTGCGGCAAGGGGAAGGGGTCCTTCGGGCACGCTTTGTTAAGATATGTGAAATCTATACAAAGCCTCCATTTCCCATTCACATTGCGCACCACCACTGGATTTTCTAACCAAGTAGGATGCAACACTCCTCTGGCCAAACCAGCAGCTTCAAGTTTCTTGATCTCTTCGGCAACGAACTGTTGCCGCTCCAAAGCTTGCTTCCGGACCTTCTGCTTGACGGGTCGGGCATGGGGACAGACAGTAAGGTGGTGCTCGATTACCTCCCTGGGAATGTCGGGGATGTCAGATGGCTACCAAGCAAACACATCAACATTCGCCCGCAGGAAGGCAACATGCACGCTTTCCTATTTGTCTTCAAGGGTTGAGCTGATGGTGAACGTACCATCAGCGCTAGCCAACCCTGTCGGGACCTTCTTCACAGCAGGCGCAGCAACCTTGGATCTCTTGCTGTTGGAACTCTCCGGAAAGTCATCAACAGGAGCAAGCGCACCCCGGAGAGGCTCGCTTCCCAGATTCCTTGCTGGTATCCTTGCTAACTTCTCCTTATTGCTTGTTTTTCTTGGCGGGAGCGGTGGTTTCCCCTGCCTCGGCAGTGACCGCCTCCTGGTACATCTTGTCGACACAATTGACTGCGTCCTTCTTGTCCGATGGGATGGAAATGACGCCCATTGGTCCTGGCATCTTCAAAGTGTTGTAGGCATAGTGGGATGCCGCCATTAATTTTTCCAGGGCTGGTCGTCCAAGTATCCCATTGTACGTTAATGGAAGCTCAACCACGTCGAACATGATCTTCTTAGTCTGGTAGTTCAGCTCCCCTCCAAACGTCACTAGCATGTGATCTTTCCCTTTGGACGACTCCTGCCAGGGTTGATCCCTTGAAAGGTTCCACTAACCTTGAGTTCCTCTTCTGTTATCTGCAGCTTGCTGATGACCTTGGGGGAAATCAGATTCAACCCAGGCCCACCGTCCACCAACATCTTTGTGACCCTGAGGTTGCAAATTGTTGGTGAGACCAACAACGGCAAACACCCTACTACGATGGTGCGGTCAGGGTGATCCTCTTCGTCAAAGACGATGAGCGTGCGAGACCATTTGAGTGGTTTTCGAGAATCTGCTATTGGCTCCACGACATTGACCTCATGCACCCACTTTTTAAGCTGGCGGTGAGAGGAATGTAAAGACACACCTCCATCAATGCATAGGGTGTCAGTGGCCTTCTAGAATTCCTGCTCACTAGTCTCCTCTTCATCCCCTTCATCGCTCTCATCATCGCATTCCTTCTTGTCGCGGCCTGTGGCAGGTATCCCTTGATGCTGAGGGGCCTTGCCGGGGTGGCCTCCTTTACCACCTCGGCTCTTCCCGCCATCTTGGTCTCTCTCCTTGTCGCGCTTCTCGTACTCCAACTTCTGTTGCTGGACGAGTTGCTCGACTTGATTACACCATTGGAGATCATGACCCTTGGTGTGATGGATCTTGTAGTACGGCCTATCAGCCTTCCCAGCTTTCTCGACCACCGCTGCTTTTCGGCAGTCATTGCATGCGGCAACATCCTTGCCGAGGGCTTCGGACTTGGCCTTCTTGCCAGTTCTAGGGATGCTAGATCCTTCTACAGCCAGAACTATTTTCTCCTTGCACTTCTTGCTTTGTTTCTTGTTCTTCTTTTTCTAGTCGACGGCATCATCGTCATCCTCTGAATCAACTTCGACGTTGTCTTCCTCTCCGGGAAGTTTCCTCCCCTCTTCCGCATGGGCACACTTATCTGCCAAGGTATATAGCTCGTTCACATTCTTGGGAAGCCGCACATTCATCTTGGAACGTATCCTGTGGTTGCGCATGTTGGAATGGAACGCGGCAATCACAACTGCTAGGTGGATATCAGGAATGGTCATGTGCGCCCGGCTAAACCTCTACATGTACTTCTGCAAAATCTCCCCTTCCTTCTGCGGGAGGAGCTGCAAGTCGATGGGTCGTCCTAGCTCTTGGTGACCACCTATGAGCTGCAAGTCACATGTTAGCCTAGGTCGAGATGGAGTTCTTTGGTAGGTGCATTAGCCACGACCTCACATTTGGCTTGAGTGCCAAAGGGAAGTAGTTGGCAAACACCTTCTCATCTCTTCCTCCGACAGCTTGAATAGCGATGGTGTAGATTGATGTCTACTACACAACCATCTTCTTGTAGACGTTGTTGGGCCTTCAAGTGCAGAGGTTTGTAGGACAGTAACAAATTTCCCTCAAGTGGATGACCTAAGTTTTATCAATCCGTGGGAGGCATAGGATGAAGATGGTCTCTCTCAAGCAACCCTGCAACCAAATAACAGTCTCGTGTGTCCCCAACACACCCAATACAATGGTAAATTGTATAGGTGCACTAGTTCGGCGAAGAGATGGTGATACAAGTGCAATATGGATGGTAGATATCTGAAAATATAAAAACAACAAGGTAACTAGTAGCAAAAGTGAGTGTAAACGGTATTGCAATGATTCAAAACAAGGCATAGGGTTCATACTTTCACTAGTGCAATTTTTCTTAATAAGGATAACATAATTAGATCATATCACAATCCCTCAACATGCAACAAAGAGTCACTCCAAAGTCACTAATAGTGGAGAACAAACGAAGAGATTATTGTAGGGTACGAAACCACCTCAAAGTTATTCTTTCTAATCGATCTATTCAAGAGTCAGTAGTAAAATAACACGAAGCTATTCTTTCGGTTTGATCTATCCTAGAGTTCGTACTAGAACAACACCTTAAGACACACATCAAACAAAATCCTAATGTCACCTAGATACTCCATTGTCACCTCAAGTATCCGTGGGCTTGATTATACTATATGCATCACACAATCTCATATTCATCTATTCAACCAACACAAAGAACATCAAAGAGTGCCCCAAAGTTTCTATCGGTGAGTCAAGACGAAAACGTGTGCCAACCCCTATGCATAGATTCCCAAGGTCATGGAACCTGCAAGTTGATCACCAAAACATACATCAAGTGAATCAATAGAATACCCCATTGTCACCACGGTATCCCACGCAAGACATACATCAAGTGTTCTCAAATCCTTAAAGACTCAATCCGATAAGATAACTTCAAAGAGAGAACTCAATTCATTACAAGAAGGTAGAGGGGGAGAAACATCATAAGATCCAACTATAGTAGCAAAGCTCGCAATACATCAAGATTGTGCCATATCAAGAACACGAGAGAGAGAGAGAGAGAGAGAGAGAGAGAGAGAGAGATCAAACACATAGCTACCACTACATACCCTCAGCCCCAAGGGTGAACTACTCCCTCCTCGTGACGGAGAACGCTGGGATGATGAAGATGGCCACCGGTGATGGATCCCCCATCTGGTAGGGTGACGGAACAGGGTCTCGATTTGTCTTTGGTGGCTACAAAGGCTTGCAGTGGCAGGACTCCTGGTCTAGGTTTGTTTTGGGGGGTTTCTGTATTTATAGGAAATTTTGGCGTTAGGCTCACGTTAGGGGGGTCTCCGAGTCGTCCATGGGGCAGGGGGATGCGCCCAGGGGGTAGGGCGCGCCCTACACCCTCGTGGACGACTCAGGACTCTTCTAGCCCAACTCTTTTACTCCGGGAGCTTCTTTTGGTCCATAAAAAATCATCAAAAATTGCTATGTCAATTCGACTCCATTTAGTATTCCTTTTTCTGAAAAACTCAAAAGCAAGGAAAAAACAGAAACTGGCACTCGGCTCTAGGTTAATAGGTTAGTCCCAAAAATCATATAAAATAGCATGTAAATTCATATAAAACATCCAAGATGGATAATATAATAGCATGGAAAAATCAAAAATTATAGATACGCTGGAGACGTATCAAGCATCCCCAAGCTTAATTTCTGCTCGTCCTCGAGTAGGTAAATGATAAAAACAGAATTTTGATGTGGAATGCTACCTAACATAATTATCAATGTAATGTTCTTTCTTGTGGCATGAATGTTCAGTTCCGAAAGATTCAAGACAAAGGTTTAATATTGACATAAAAATAATAATACTTCAAGCATACTAACAAAGTGAGCATGTCTTCTCAAAATAACAAGGCCAAAGAAAGTTCATCCCTACAAAATCATATAGTTTGGCTATGCTCCCTCTTTGTCACACAAAATATTCAAATCATGCACAACCCCGGTTTTAGCCAAGCAATTGTTTCATACTTTAGTATTCTCAAACTTTTTCAACTTTCACGCAATACATGAGCGTGAGCCATGGATATAGCACTATAGGTGGAATAGAGTGGTGGTTGTGGAGAAGACAAAAAGGAGGAAGATGGTCTCACATCAACAAGGCATATTAATGGGCTATGGACATGCCCATCAATAGATATCAATGTGTGTGAGTAGGGATTCCCATGCAACGGATGCACTGGAGCTATAAATGTATGAAAGCTCAACAAAAGAAACTAAGTGGGTGTGCATCCAACTTGCTTGCTCACAAAGACCTAGGGCATTTTGAGGAAGCCCGCCGTTGGAATATACAAGCCAAGTTCTATAATGAAAATTCCCACTAGTATATGAAAGTGACAAAACAAGGGACTCTCTATCATGAAGATCATGGTGCTATTTTGAAGCACAAGTGTGGAAAAATGATAGTAGCATTGTCCCTTCTCTATTTTTCTCTTTTTTTGGAGACTCCTCTTTTTTAGACTCTTTCTCTTTCTTTGGCCTTTCTCTTATTTTTTGGCCTTTTTTTCTCACACGGGACAATGCTCTAATAATGATGATCATCACACTTCTATTTATTTACAACTCAAGGATTACAACTCGATACTAGAACAAAATATGACTCTATATGAGTGCCTCCGGCAGTGTACTGGGATGTGCAATGAATCAAGAGTGACATGTATGAAAAAATTATGAATGGTGCCTTTGCCACAAATACAATGTCAACTACATGATCATGCAAGCCAATATGACAATGATGGAGTGTGTCATAATAAACGGAATGGTGGAAGGTTGCATGGCAATATATCTCGGAATGGCTATGGAAATGCCATAATAAGTAGGTATGGTGGCTGTTTTGAGGAACGTATATGGTGGGTGTATGGTACCGGCGAAAGTTGCGCGGCACTAGAGAGGCTAGCAATGGTGAAAGGGTGAGAGTGCGTATAATCCATGGACTCAACATTAGTCATAAAGAACTCACATACTTATTGCAAACTTCTACGAGCCATCAAAAACCAAGCACTACACGTATGCTCCTAGGGGAAGGGTTGGTAGGAGTTAACCATCGCGTGATCCTGACCTCCACACAAAGGAAGACAATCAAAGAAATACCTCATGCTTCAAATTTCTTACACAACGGTTACCATACGTGCATGCTACAGGACTTGCAAACCTCAACACAAGTATTTCTCAAATTCACAATTACTCTACTAGCACGACTCTAATATCACCATCCTCATATCTCAAAACAATCATCAAGCATCAAAATTCTCGTAGTATTCAATGCACTTTATATGAAAGTTTTTATTATATCCCTCTTGGATGCCCATCGTATTAGGACTAAATTCATAATCTAAGCAAATTACCATGCTGTTCTAAAAGACTCTCAAAATAATATAAGTGAAGGATGATAGTTCATCTATTTCTTCAAAATAAAACCATCGTTGTGCTCTAAAATTATATAAGTGAAGCACTAGAGCAAATGACAAACTACTCCGAAAGATATAAGTGAAGATCAATAAGTAGTCGAATAATTATGTAACTATGTGAAGACTCTCTAACATTTAAGAATTTCATATCTTGGGATATTATTCAAACATCAAGCAAAACAAATTAAAATAAATTGTCGCTCCAAGCAAAACACATATCATGTGGTGAATAAAAATATAGCCTCAAGTAAAGTTGCCGATAGACGAAGACGAAAGAGGGGATGCCTTCCCGGGGCATCCCCAAGCTTAGGCTCTTGACTGTCCTTGAATATTACCTTGGGGTGACTTGGGCATCCCCAATATTAGGCTCTTGCCACTCTTTATTCCATAGTCCATCAAATCTTTACCCAAAACTTGAAAACTTCACAACACAAAACTCAACAGAAAACTCGTAAGCTCGGTTAGTATAAGAAAATAAAACCACCACTTAGGTACTGTTGTGAACTCATTCTAAATTCATATTGGTGTAATATCTACTGTATTCCAACTTCTCTATGGTTCATACCCTCCGATACTACTCATAGATTCATCAAAATAAGCAAACAACACATAGAAAACAGAATCTGTCAAAAACAGAACAGTCTGTAGCAATCTGTAACTTTCGAATACTTCTGTAACTCAAGCAATTCTGAATTAAATTGTTGGACGTGAGCAATTTGTCTATTAATCATCTAAAAATGAATCAACCTAAAAGCACCCTCCAGTAAAAAATGGCAGCTAATCTCGTGAGCGCAAAGTTTCTATTTTTTTTACAACAAGATCACATTAACTTTCACCCAAGTATTCCCAAAGGTTCTACTTGGCACTTTATTGAAATAAAAGCTACTCCCTTCGTCCCATAATATAAGAACGTTTTTTACACTAGTGTAGTGTAAAAAACGTTCTTATATTATGGGACGGAGGTAGTATAAAACATGATTACTACAATATCTTAATCATGTGGACACACAAATATAGTATGGGTAAATATTGGGTTGTCTCCCAACAAGTGCTTTTCTTCAATGCATTTTTAGCTAGGCATAATGATTTCAATGATGCTCACATAAAAGATAAGAATTGAAACATAAACAGAGCATCATGAAGAATATGACTAACACATTTAAGTATAACCCACTTCCTATGCATAGGGATATTGTGAGCAAACAATTACGGGAGCAAGAATCAACTAGCATACGAAGGGAAAACGAGCATAACTTCAAGGTTTTAAGCACATAGAGAGGAAACTTGATATTATTGCAACTCCTACAAGCATATATTCCTCCCTCATAATAATTTTATGTAGCATAATGAATGAATTCAACAATATAACCATCACATAAAGCATTTTTTTTCATGATCCCCAAGAAGATAAATTTTATTACTCTCCACATAAGCGAATTTCTTCTCATGACTAATAGTGGGAGCATCATATGAAAGTTGAATACTATAAATTGTTTCCACATTAAAAGAGTAATGTTCAGTAAAAGGATATTCAAAATAATGACAATAATCATCACTACCTCTTATAACATAAGTATCATCGCAATAATCATCATAAGTAGCAACTTTGTTCTCATCATAGTCAATTTAAACCTCTTTCAAAATAGTTGAATCATTACTAAATAAATTCATGACCTCTCTAAATCCACTTTCATAAATATTATCATCATAAATAGGAGGCATGCTATCATCATAATAAATTTGCTCATCAAAACTTTGGAGACTAAAAAGATCATCTTCATTAAACATAGCATCCCCAAGCTTGGGACAAACATTCATTGTAGCAAATAAATTCTCAAACATATCATTCTCATCAAACATAGCATCCCCAAGCTTGGGCCTTTGCATATCATAAGCATAATCACTCTCATCATTAATAGTATGGATAGCACCAATAGTATAGCAATTATCATCATCACAATGAGTAATAGGATCAACATTATTTGGGAGGGATACCTTTTTACCTTTGCTTCTCAGTGTTTTCCTATTATTCTTCGCATCATGTGTGGGTTTAATCATCTTTTTTGAGCTCCTTATTAATGAGATTGGTTGAATAGAACGCTCCTCCTCGTTAATTGATTCATCATAAGAAAGAATAGGAGGATATTGGGAAATCTCTTCCCTTTCATTAGTATTCTCTTCATCTTCTATTTGTTTTCTTGTCTTTATGTAATTGGCAATATAAGGATTTTTAATGCAATTCACCGCACAATACATATAAATTTCCTCTAGATCAAAATCAAGAACTTTATCAAGGTCAAATTCTGGAAGATCCTTAGTCATACGTTTCATTTCTTCATAACCCACATGCAAACTAAGTTCATTATGATGTGCAAGGGAAA
This sequence comes from Secale cereale, assembly GCA_902687465.1. Lineage (NCBI taxonomy): Eukaryota > Viridiplantae > Streptophyta > Magnoliopsida > Poales > Poaceae > Secale > Secale cereale. The sequence continues at coordinate 450,991,755 of LR738715.1, read as the reverse complement.
TCAAGTCATCACACTTTTTGGACACGATTCGATCATGAAACAATTTGCATTGGATATTTAAATGATCTCATTGCAAAGTTCACAAGGATGGCAAAAAAAATTTAAATTTTCGGCACAATCATATAGCCTCTCTTGCAACCATTTAGTTTCTAAATACTTATGCCTCTTGCAAAATCTATCTTCCCTATTTGGTGTGTACTTGCAAGCTCTATGCACTCCACAATAGTTGACATGCTTATAAGAGACATTTTCATCATGACTAGAGCAATCATCATTAGTACTATAGATATTCAAAGAGTTCATACTAACATCATTCAAAGATTTAGTGCCAAACATTTTAATGCATTCTTCTTCTAGTACCTGGGCACAATTTTCCTTTCCATAATTTTCACGAAAGACATTAAAAAGATGAAGCATATGAGGCAACCTCAATTCCATTTTTTGTAGTTTTCTTTTATAAACTAAACTAGTAATAAAACAAGAAACTAAAATATTCAATTGCAAGATCTAAAGATATACCTTCAAGCACTAACCACCCCGGCAACGGCACCACAAAAGAGCTTGATGTCTACTACACAAGCTTATTATTGTAGACGTTGTTGGGCCTCCAAGTGCAGAGGTTTGTAGGACACTAGCAAATTTCCCTCAAGTGGATGACCTAAGGTTTATCAATCCATGGGAGGCATAGGATGAAGATGGTCTCTCTCAATCAACCCTGCAACCAAATAACAAAGAGCCGCTTCTGTCCCCAACACATCCAATACAATGGTAAATTGTATAGGTGCACTAGTTCGGCGAAGAGATGGTGATACAAGTGCAATATGGATGGTAGATATAGGTTTTTGTAATCTGAAAATACAAAAACGGCAAGGTAATTAGCAGCAAAAGTGAGCGTAAACGGTATTGCAATGCTTCAAAACAAGGCCTAGGGTTCATACTTTCACTAGTGCAAGTTCTCTCAACAAGGATAGCATAATTAGATCATATAATAATCCCTCAACATGCAACAAAGAGTCACTCTAAAGTCACTAATAGCGGAGAACAAACGAAGAGGTTATTGTAGGGTACAAAACCACCTCAAAGTTATTATTTATGATCGATCTATTCAAGAGTCCCTAGTAAAATAACACGAAGCTATGCTTTCCGTTCGATCTATCCTAGAGTTCGTCTAGAATAACACCTTAAGACACACAGCAACCAAAACCCTAATGTCACCTAGATACTCCATTGTCACCTCAAGTATCCGTGGGCATGATTATACGATATTCATCACACAATCTCAGATTCATCTATTCAACCAACACAAAGAACTTCAAAGAGTGCCCCAAATTTCTATCGGAGAGTCATGACGAAAACGTGTGCCAACCCCTATGCATAGATTCCCAAGGTCATGGAACCCGCAAGTTGATCACCAAAGCATACATCAAGTGAATCAATAGAATACCCATTGTCACCACGGGTATTCCACGCAAGACATACATCAAGTGTTCCCAAATCCTTAAAGACTCAATCTGATAAGATAACTTCAAAGGGAAAACTCAATCCATTACAAGAAGATAGAGGGGAAGAAACATCATAAGATCCATCTACAGTAGCAAAGCTCACGATACACCAAGATCGTGGCATATCAAGAACACGAGAGAGAGAGAGAGAGAGAGAGAGAGAGAGAGATCAAACACATAGCTACATGTACATACCCTCATCCCCGAGGGTGAACTACTGCCTCCTCGTCATGGAGAATGCCGGGATGATGAAGATGACCATCGGTGATGGATCCCCCCTCCGGCAGGGTGCCGAACAGGGTCCCGATTGGTTTTTGGTGGCTACATAGGCTTGCGGCGGCGAAACTCCCGATCTAGGTTTCTTTTCGGGGGTTTCTGTATTTATAAGAATTTTTGGCGTCGGGGTCACGTCAGGGGGGTCTCCGAGTCGTCCATGAGGCAGGGGGACGCGCCCAGGGGGTAGGGCGTGCCCTCCACCCTCGTGGACGGCTTGGGACTCTTCTGGCCCAACTCTTTTACTCCGGGGGCTTCTTTTGGTCCATAAAAATCATCAAAAATTGGCACGTCAATTGGACTCCGTTTGGTATTCCTTTTCTGTAATACTCAAAAACAAGGGAAAACAGAAACTGGCACTTGGCTCTGGGTTAATAGGTTAGTCCCAAAAATCATATAAAATAGCATATAAATGCATATAAAACATCCAAGATGGATAATATAATATCATGGAATAATCAAAAATTATAGATACATTGGAGACGTATCGTAGATGCTCAAGAACATGCCGGGTTCAATCTTCCATCATACTTCTCTGGAATCTTGATACGTCTGCAACGTATCTATAATTTTTTATTGTTCCATGCTATTGTTTACTCCGTCCGTCCAAAAAAAACTTGTCATCAAAATGGACAAAAAGGGATGTATCTAAAACTAAAATACATCTAGATACATCCACTTTTATTCATTTTGATGACAAGTATTTCCGGATGAAGGGAGTATAATGTTTTGGATGTTTAATGGGCTTTGTTATACACTTTTATATTATTTTTGGGACTAACCTATTAACCCAGAGGCCCAGTCCAGATTGCTTTTTTGCCTATTTCAGGGTTTTACAGAAAAGGAATATCAAACGGAGTCCAAACGGAATGAAACTTCGGGAGAGATATTTTTGGAGCAAAATACGGACGGGAGACTTGAGAACCACGTAATAGGGCTGACGTGGCGTCCACGAGGGTGGGGGCGTGCCTCCCTGCCTCGTGGGCCCCACGTCTCGCCCCTGGTGCCCTCCTTCCTCCTATATATACCTACGTACCCCGAAACCATCAGAACAATAGAGTCCACCGCCGCAACCTTCTATTCCCGTGATATCCCATCTTGGGGCCTGTTCCGGAGCTCCGCTGGAGGAGGGATCTACCATGCATGGAGTGCTTATACATCATCATCATCGCCTCACCATGAGTTGTGAGTAGTTTACCACAGACCTTCGGGTCCATAGTTAGTATCTAGATGGCTTCTTCTCTCCCTTTGGATCTCAATACCAAGATCTCCTCGGTCTTCGAGGAGATCTATTCGGTGTAATCTCTTTTTGCGGTGTGTTTGTCGAGATCCGATGAATTGTGGGTTTATGATCAAGATTATCTATGAGAAATATTTGGTTCTTTTCTGAACTCTTTTATGTATGATTATAATATCCTTGCAAGTCTCTTCGAATTATCGTTTTGGTTTGGCCTACTAGATCTATAGTTCTTGCAATGGGAGAAGTGCTTGGCTTTGGGTTCAATCTTGCGGTGTCCTTTCCCAGTGACAGTAGGGACAGCAAGGCACGTATTTCATTGTTGCCATCGAGGATAAAAAGATGGGGTTTATATCATGTTATTTGAGTTTATCCCTCTACATCATGTCATCTTGCTTAAGGCGTTACTCTGTTCTTATGAACTTAATACTCTAGATGCATGTTGGATAGCAGTCGATGTGTGGAGTAATAGTAGTAGATGCAGAATCGTTTCGGTCTACTTGTCTCGGACGTGATGCCTATATATAACGATCATGCCTAGATAGTCTCATAATTATTCGCTTTTCTATCAATTGCTCGACAATAATTTGTTCACCCACCATAGAATTCCGCTATCATGAGAGAAGCCACCAGAGAAACCTATGGCCCCCGGGTCTATTATCAACATATCAATCTACAATCTACTTTACTTTTCCGTTTTTACTTTCTGTTCTTATATCCAAAAATACCAAATATATCAAACTATCATCTCTATCAGATCTCACTTTCATAAGTGACCGTAAAGGGATTGACAACCCCTTACCATGTTGGCTGCGAAGTTCTTATTTGTTTGTGCAGGTGCGAGGGACTCGCGCGTGGTCTCCTACTAGATTGATACCTTGGTTCTCAAAAACTGAGGTAAATACTTACGCTACTGTGTTGCATCACCCTTTCCTCTTCGAGGGAATACAACGCAAGCTCGAGAAGTAGCAAGAACAATTTCTGGCGCCGTTGCCAGGGAGACTTACGCAAAATTCATATACCAAGTACCTATCACAAACCCTTATCCTTCGCATTACATTTATTTGTCTCTCGTTTTCCTCTCCCCCACTTCACCCTTGTCGTTTTTATTTGCCCTTCTTTTTTACGTGTGTTTATCGTTCGCTTGCTTCTTGTTTGCTTGTGTGTTGGATTGCTTACTTGTCATCATGTCTAGCACACCTATCATTATCAATACTCCCGAGAGTGAGGTCCTTAATTTTAAACAAAGGGAGGAAAAAAACTTAAAAGATGCCTGGTATAGAATTTGCAATGCTCAAAATAGATCTACTAGGAAGCTTTCCACTTCCGTTCTTCTTCGCAATTTTTATGTTGGCATAACTCCGTGGAATAGATTTATTTTAGAACCATTACTTGAGGGAATTTCTTGGGTAGCCATACTTTTGATTCTTATAATGCTATGACTGAATTATTTGGCTCACCACCTCTTATGGTTAATGGGACTGTTGTAACTCTGGAACATGTTATGCAAAGGCTAGAAATCATTGAAAACAAAGTTGCTACGGTAGAGTTGGTAGAGAATTTGGATATGAAGATCCACCATGAAATTGCCCAATATGGATCCAAGGTAGGAGTTATTCTGATTTTTTTTAAGAAAAGGAACCCATAGTTAAAGAAAAAATAGATCAAGATTCTACTAGAATCGATAAACTTGAGGATATTATTACTAATGTGGTTTCTGCTCTTTCTGCTATGAAAACTACTTCAAATCCTTCTACCACTAAATTGTCTAAGTTCATGTATGTTCCTAAAAACAAGGGTGAACCATCTAGTAAGGGAATCGCGGATCTTAAATCTATAAGTGTTCATCCTAATTTTCTTGCTTTTGCAAGAGAGCCTTTTAACACGATAGAATTTCTTAATTCTTGCCCAAAAGTTTGATTATCAATAGGAATGAAGAAGCTCCTAAGAATCACAAGTGCTTAATTAAAGAATTGCCTTCCAAAGATGGCAATACGTAGATCTATCTTTGTATCCTGCCTAGCTAGGGGCGTTAAACGATAGCGCTTGTTGGGAGGGAACCCGATTTTATATTTATTTATTTTTTGCTTATGTTTAGGAATTAATACTGCATCTAGCTTCGGTTTAGATGTGGTTTTGAGTTTTAATTAGTGTTTGTGCCAAGTAGAACCTTTGGGAAGACTTGTGTGAAGTTTATATGATCTTGCTGTGAAAAACAGAATCGTTAGTGCTCGCTAGAATAGTCACCAGATTTTACTGGAGTGTGCTATTTAGTTGATTCATTTTGCAGATGATTAATAGAAAAATTCCTCACGTTTACCAATTTATTTCAATTTTTTGGAGTTACAGAAGTATGCGGAAGTTACAGATTACTATAGACTGTTCTGTTTTTGACATATTCTGTTTTTCGTGTGTTGTTTGCTTATTTTGATGAATCTATGAGTAGTATTGGAGGATATGAATCATAGAGAAGTTAGAATACAGTAGGTTTAACACCAATATAAACAAAGAATGAGTTCATTACAGTACCTTTGAGTGGTGGTTTGTTTTCTTATACTAACGGGGCTCGCGAGATTTTTGTCTAAGTTTTGTGTTGTGAAGTTTTCAAGTTTTGAGTATTGCTTTGATGGACTACGGAAAAAAGAGTGGCAAGAGCCTAAGCTTGGGGATGCCCAAGGCACCCCAAGGTAAAATTCAAGGACAACCAAAAGCCTAAGCTTGGGGATGCCCCGGGAAGGCATCCCCTCTTTCGTCTTCATCTATCGGTAACTATACTCGGGACTATATTTTTATTCACCACATGATATGTGTTTTACTTGGAGCGTCATGTATCATTTGAGTCTTTGCTTGTTAGTTTGCCACAATCATCCTTGCTGGACACACATTTTTGAGAGAGATAAATATGGCCTAGGAATTGTTGATCTCTCATGCTTCACTTATATCCTTTTGAGAGTCTATTAGAACAGCATGGTAATGTGCTTTGGCTATAAAACTAGCCTTAACATGATAGGCATCCAAGATGAATGTAGTAAAAACTTTCACACTAAGTGAATTGAATATGATGAGAAGTTGGATGCTTGATAATTGTTTTGAGATATGGAGATAGTGATATTAGAGTCATGCTAGTGGAGTTATTATGAAATTGAGGAATACTTGTGTTAAAGTTAGTGATTCACGTAGCATGCACGTATCGTGAACCGCTATGTGACAAAGTTCGAGCATGAGGTATTTGTAGAGTGTCATCCTTTGTGTGGAGGTTGGGGGCACGCGATGGTTAACTCCTACCAACCTCCCCCCTAGGAGCATGCGTTGATTGCTTTGTTTTGATTACTCGTAAATTTTTGCAATAAGTATGAGTTCTTATGACTAATGTTGAGTCCATGGATTATACGCACTCTCACCCTTCCACCATTGCTAGCGTCTCTTGTGTCGTGCAACTTTCGCCGGTACCATACACCCACTATATACCTTCCTCAAAACAGCCACCAGATATCTTCCTCAAAAGAGCCACCATACCTACCTATCATGGCATTTCCATAGCCATTCCGAGATATATTGCCATGCAACTTTCCACCGTTCCGTTCATATGACACGCTTCATATTGTCATATTGCCATGCATGATCATGTAGTTGACATCGTATTTGTGGCAAAGCCACCATGCATAATTTTTCATACATGTCACTCTTGATTCATTGCACATCCCGGTACACCGTCGGAGGAATTCATATAGAGTTATACTTTTTTGTAGTATCGAGTTGTAATATCGAGTTGTAAGTCAATAGAAGTGTGATGATCATCATTATTAGAGCATTGTCCCATGTGAGGAAAGGCCGAACAAAAGAAAAGGCCCCTCCAAAAAAAAGAAAAAAAAGGGACAATTGCTACTATCTTTTTCCACACTTGTGCTTCAAAGTAGCACCATGTTCTTCATGATAGAGAGTCTCATGTTTAGTCACTTTCATATACAAGTGGGAATTTTCATTATAGAACTTGGCTTGTAAATCCAACGATGGGCTTCCTCAAATGACCTAGGTCTTCGTGAGCAAGCAAGTTGGATGCACACCCACTTAGTTTCTTTTGTTGAGCTTTCGTACATTTTTAGCTCTAGTGCATCCGTTGCATGGCAATCCCTACTCACTCACATTGATATCTATTGATGGGCATCTCCATAACCCGTTGATACGCCTAGTCGATGTGAGACTATCTCCCTCCTTTTTGTCTTATCCACAACCACCACTCTATTCCATAGTGCTATATCCATGGCTCACGCTCATGTACTGCGTGAAAGTTGAAAGGTTTGAAAGAATAGAGTATGAAAACAAGTGCTTGGCTGAAACCGGGGTTGTGCATGATATGAACATTTTGTGTGATGAAGAGGGAGCATAGCCAGACTATATGATTTTGTAGGGATAACTTTCTTTAGCCATAGTATTTTGAGAAGACATGATTGCTTTGTTAGTATGCTTGAAGTATTATTATTTCTTATGTTAATATAGACTTTTGTCTTGAATCTTTCAGATCTGAACATTCATGCCACAATAAAGAGAACTACATTGAAAATTATGATGGTTAGCATTCCACATCAAAAATTCTATTTTTATCATTTACCTACTCGAGGACGAGCAGGAATTAAGCTTGGGGATGCTTGATACGTCTCCAACGTATCTATAATTTTTTATTATTCCATGCTATTATTTATGATGTTTTGGATGTTTAATGGGCTTTATTATACACTTTTATATTATTTTTGGGACTAACCTATTAACCCAAGGGTCCAGTCCAGATTGCTATTTTTTTGCCTATTGGAGGGTTTTACAGAAAAGGAATATCAAACGGAGTCCAAACGGAATGAAACTTCGGGAGAGATATTTTTGGAGAAAAATACGCACGGGGGACTTGAGAACCACGAAATAGGGATGACGTGGCGTCCACGAGGGTGGAGGGCGCCCCCCTACATGACGCACCCCCCTGCCTCATGGGCCCCACGTCTGGCCCCCGGTGCCCTCCTTCCTCCTATATATATCTACGTACCCCGAAACCATCAGAACAACAGAGAAAACCCTAGTTCCACCGCCGCAACCTTCTGTTCCCGTGAGATCCCATCTTGGGGCCTGTTCCGGAGCTCCACCGGAGGAGGGATCTACCACGGAGTGCTTCTACATCATCATCATCGCCTCACCATGATTTGTGAGTAGTTTACCACAGACCTTCGAGTCCATAGTTAGTATCTAGATGGCTTCTTATCTCTCTTTGGATCTCAATACCAAGTTCTCCGGTCTTCGAGGAGATCTATTCGATGTAATCTCTTTTTGCGGTGTGTTTGTCGAGATCCGATGAATTGTGGGTTTATGATCAAGATTATCTATGAGAAATATTTGGTTCTTTTCTGAACTCTTGTATGTATGATTATAATATCCTTGCAAGTCTCTTCGAATTATCGTTTTGGTTTGGCCTACTAGATCTATAGTTCTTGCAATGGGAGAAGTGCTTGGCTTTGGGTTCAATCTTGCGGTGTCCTTTCCCAGTGACAGTAGGGACAGCAAGGCACGTATTTTATTGTTGATATCGAGGATAAAAAGATGGGGTTTATATCATGTTATTTGAGTTTATCCCTCTACATCATGTCATCTTGCTTAAGGCGTTACTCTGTTCTTATGAACTTAATACTCTAGATGCATGTTGGATAGCGGTCGATGTGTGGAGTAATAGTAGTAGATGCAGAATCGTTTCGGTCTACTTGTCTCGGACGTGATGCCTATATATAACGATCATGCCTAGATAGTCTCATAATTATTCGCTTTTCTATCAATTGCTCGACAATAATTTGTTCACCCACCATAGAATTCCGCTATCATGAGAGAAGCCACCAGAGAAACCTATGGCCCCCGGGTCTATTCTCAACATATCAATCTACAATCTACTTTACTTTTCCGTTTTTACTTTTTGTTCTTATATCCAAAAATACCAAATATATCAAACTATCATCTCTATCAGATCTCACTTTCATAAGTGACCGTAAAGGGATTGACAACCCCTTACCATGTTGGCTGCGAAGTTCTTATTTGTTTGTGCAGGTGCGAGGGACTCGCGCGTGGTCTCCTACTGGATTGATACCTTGGTTCTCAAAAACTGAGGTAAATACTTACGCTACTGTGTTGCATCACCCTTTCCTCTTCGAGGGAATACAACGCAAGCTCGAGAAGTAGCATATCTCTAGCTTGAATGTGCGGGTAGATGGCCAACGGACTTGTCGTAGCTCACTAGTTAAGGTGGGGCACCCAACCTCGAAAGGCAAGTATCCGCTCCCACCTGGCACAGTCTCGTCGACGTCAGGGCCATTGCACGTATCGGACTGGTGACTCGCGCATCTTCCCTCCGCCTGTCCTGCAAAAACCCGCCGCTGATCCTGATGAGCTCGAGGATGAGACGAAGCCATCGATACATCGTCGGGTTCTTGGTTGTGCGGTCCCAGCTGCACCCCCTATGTTGGTGGCCGTGGAGGGGACTGCACCCTCGGGGGGGCCCTCTAGCGCGGGCAGCAGTTTGGGCTGATGTTGTCGCTTGTGGTTGTCATGGTGGCCTTGCTCCTTGTGATCCTCCCGCCTCAGCAAAACCAATCAAACTCTGAATGGTGGCTCTCCATTCATCCATTTGGTTGGCCACTGGCAGGAATCTCAGGAGGAGCTGGGCTCGCGCCATGGCTTCCGAAGCGGAGGTTGGCGTGGACGACAACGTAGAATACGACATCGCACGGTTTTTGGCGGTGCTGGCGTTGGTGGCGTCACCGTGTTCCCATCATCGCGATCCAGCCGCCTTGGCGTTGTGGCGACGAGCAAGATGAGCCTGGGGTTGATACCCCCATTAGGTGGCACGACTTGATCACCCTACTCTGGAGGAAGCATGAGTCCCGCGGCTGTACCTATGATGGGCGCAGCGGGGAGGTCGCGGCTCGCACGGCTGTACCCGTGTCACTATGACCGTGCTCTCCAGCACAGTGAGGATGCGGAGATTGCACCGCTTCGCCCGCGCCTTGCGGAGCACGGCCATCAAGATGTTGTCCTCCTTAAACGTCCTCCACCCCCACTTCGGTCGTTGGGGAGACGATGATTGCGCTGCCTGCGGCGGCCACATCCCCCACAGCACCAGCGTTCCCCATCGATGTTGCGGTGCCCGTGGCATCGGCGGCTCCATGCGAAGCTGCTTTTGAGGTGGAGGGATGTGCTGCCATGCCGGATTTCTTCTTGGGCGCCATGGATGATGGAGCCGTTGACGAATAAGACGATGATGGAGCCGTTGACGAATAAGACGATGATGGAGCTGCTTTCAACCTCGGATTCGCGCAAATGCTTCCCCTTATCTGGCGTGCCAAAGATGTCGTGGGAAAACACGATCACCTATGGGACTGTCATCCCCTTTGTGGTTCAGTGAGGGGGAAGGGCACGTTGCGCAAAGAGCCCGGGCCGCAGGGGCAGCATGGCAATGGTGACACGGTGGTTTTACCCCAGGTTCGGGCGGTTGTGAAGCGTAAAGCCCTACTCCTGCTTTGGTGGATTGGATGAGGGAGTGCGAGGAACACATAGCGCTCAAGCCTGACAAGGTGCCCTCGGGGAGAGCGACTATGCGCATATGAGTATACAAGGGTCTGAATCCTTTCTAAGCTTGCGCGGGTCCTCCTTTTATAGTTCAAGGAGAATCCACAGTGGCGACTTGATCACCGTTGGTTGATTAGATGGCCAATATTGTTGTCATACCTAACTTTGTAGATAGGACAGTGTGCATTAAATGCACCGCTTAGTGTCACATCGTGGAGTAGCCCGGCAAGCCTTGTCGCGCCACTATATATGTTTCTTGTCTTTTCCGCTTTATACGTCGCTGGACGGGTGTCATTTGGAGAAAAAATGCCTTCCGGGTGGCTACCACATGCTCGATGGATGCCACTTAATCATCTGAGG
>LR738715.1:450969410-450980780 GCA_902687465.1 Secale cereale | reverse complement strand
GGAACACATAGCGCTCAAGCCTGACAAGGTGCCCTCGGGGAGAGCGACTATGCGCATATGAGTATACAAGGGTCTGAATCCTTTCTAAGCTTGCGCGGGTCCTCCTTTTATAGTTCAAGGAGAATCCACAGTGGCGACTTGATCACCGTTGGTTGATTAGATGGCCAATATTGTTGTCATACCTAACTTTGCAGATAGGACAGTGTGCATTAAATGCACCGCTTAGTGTCACATCGTGGAGTAGCCCGGCAAGCCTTGTCGCGCCACTATATATGTTTCTTGTCTTTTCCGCTTTATACGTCGCTGGACGGGTGTCATTTGGAGAAAAAATGCCTTCCGGGTGGCTACCACATGCTCGATGGATGCCACTTAATCATCTGAGGGGTCGACACCGCACTGATAATTGACCTGAGTCTCCGTGCGGTGGAGCGGTGGTGCCTTGGCGGGGTGACCCGCCCTTGGCATCCCGGCAAGCCTGTCAGGGGAGTCTTGAGATTTGTCTTGGCGCGGCCTCAACCTGGCCGGGCTCGCCTGCCCGGCAAGGGAGAGTTTTCCTTGGTGTATCGTGTTCCTTTGCCTTGTCTTGGTCTTCTTGATACGCCCTTTGACTTCACAAAGAGCTATATTTTCAGCTTGGCCGTGTCTTGCCGTTGCAATCTTTCCCTCGTGCCTATGTACAGTATGGGCAACACACAGCAAGGTTTGTTGCACCGACACTCATGGGCTCCTCGTAAGTTGGTTGAGGATCTTTTTGGGCGCAATTAAGCTTATATGCGGAAAAAATTGTGCTAAAATCTCAGCCGAATCGGAGTTACGGATCTCCAGATATTTAAGAAATGGTGAAAAGACGGAATCGGGGGGTGGCAAAAAGAAGGGAAATAGAGGGAGGATCCAATCTAGAAGGGGCTCTCACCCCTCCGCCGCCATGGAGGCCAAGGACCAGTGGGGAAACCCTCATCCGATCTAGGGGTAGGGGGTCAATGAAGAAGAAGGAGGAGGGGGGCTCTCTCCCCTCTCTCTCCCAGTGGCGCTGGAGTGCCGCCGGGGCAAGGATTGTGTGACGGCAATCTACTCCAACAACTCTGTCATATTCACCAACATCTTCATAACCTTCCCCCATCTATCTACAGCGGTCCACTCTCCCGCAACCCATTGTACCCTCTACTTGAACATGGTTCTTTATGTTTCATATTATTATCCAATGATGTGTTGCCATCCTATGATGCTTGAGTAGATTTTTTTTGTCCTATCGGTAATTGGTGAATTGCTATGGTTGGTTTAAACTGCTTGTAGTTATGTTGCTATCCTTTGGTGGCCATCAGATGAGCACACGTGTGGATCACACCTTAGGGTTAGTTGTATGTTGATAGGACTATGCATTGGAGGGCAAGAGTGATAAAAGCTTCTTCCTAACATAGAAATTGATGCATACAAGATTGAAGTGGGGACAATATATCTTAATGCTATGGTTGGGTTTTACCTTATTGAACGTTAATAGTTGCGGAAGCTTGCTAATAGTTCCAATCATAAGTTTGTAGAATTCCAAGTAAGGTATGACATGCTAGCAGTGGCCTCTCCCACGTAAAAACTTGCTATCGGTCTAGTAAAGAAGTCAATTTCTTATGGAAAATTCTGCAAATCCTTCCACCACTTTTCCACACTCGCTATACTAACTTAATTGTACTTTTAACAGAATAGCACCTCACTTTTATTTTCACATTCTTTATTATCTTGCGAACTTATCCTACTACACCTACAAATTACTTCTAGTTTTATTCTTGTTCTAGGTAAATTGAACATTAAGCGTGCGTACAGTTGTATCGGTGGTTGGTAGAACTTGAGATAATATAAATTGTACATTTAGCTCCTCGTTGGGTTCCACACTCTTACTTATGGAGAAAGGCTACAATTGATCCCCTATAATTGTGGGTTATCAAGACCTTTTTCTGGCGTTGTTGCCGAGGAGCAATAGCGTGGGGTGAATATTCTCGTGTGTGCTTGTTTGCTTTATCACTAAGTAGATTTATTTTCTATCGGTAAGTAGATTTTATTTTCTATTCTAAGTTATTTTATATCTTTAGTTATGCATATGGAACACGAAATGCCAAAAAATAGTTGTATTTGCTACTCATGGAGACGGGGAACCTCCTACGACCCTCGATGATAGTTATGTGGAAACATTAATTACTACTTTTATAATCATGATAAATCTCCACTCAACTTTATAATGGGATATACCTTGGATGACTTGGAATACTTTAGGGATTAATGCTTGTCTGGAAAAGGGAGGCATTTATAGGATCAAATTAAATTGTTGTAATGGTATGCTTGGAATCTATGCTTGAGATATGATTATACTTGCTACTCTAGGATGAAGCTCCACACCTTCCCTTTATAAGTGAATTTAATGATAATGAAACCTTGGCTTCTTATTCTAACGGTATATATGATTACTATGACGTGGAATGAAAAGACAAATTTGTTGCTTTTAAGGGTGCTTGTGAAATAAAATATTTGTTTGATGAGTATGAAGATTGTGATGATGCTCTTTGAAAAATTATGTTATACTTAAATATTGCTATGATAATTCTGAGTATAATGCCGATATTAATGCATTTATTGAGAAGGTCTCCGTTGTCCAAGATGTAGCGCCCATGATGTGATTCTATCCCGATCACAAGATGAACTCATGATTGGAGCACAACCACATTTCGAGCGCTTAGCAAGGTGGATATCATTACAACATATCATGAACTGAATAGATGGGAATACGAGATAAAGGCTTACACTCGCCACAAGTTACAACATGAATACAACAATACACCAATACATAGCAATCATCATCAAGAAGAGCATGATCGGACTACAGATGAAATCAAACGAAAAAGAAGAATGACATCCACCCTAGTAATCCCAGGCTCCCGACCGGGAACCTATAACCCTTGATCGAAGAAGAAGAGAAGAAGAACTCCAAAAGCAAACATGCATCGCTCTCACGTCAGATCATCGCATTACCTGTACCTGCAACTATTGTTGTAGTAATCTGGGAGCCACGAGCACTTAGCAATCCCATAACCATGGGTATCAAGACTAGCAAAGCTTAATGGGTAGGGAAAGGATAAGTGGTGAAGTTGCAGCAAGCGGCTAAGGATTTTTATGCTGGCTAACTTACGTTTTCAAGAGAAAGATGAGAAGCTACGAATACGGTTGCAAAATATTCATGATCAAGAAGTGATCCTGAACAACCTACGAGTCAAACATAACCCCAATGTGTTCTCTTCTCGAACTCACTTGAAAAGAGATGGTCACGGTTACGCACACAGTTGGTGAATTTTATTTAGGATCTTGTGTCAATTTCTCTACAACCGGATATTATCAATTTCCAATCAGCCACATAACCATGGGCACGGCTTTCGAAATATCAAACCCTGCAGAGGTGTCCCAACTTAGTCCATCACAACCTCTCACGATCCGTAGAGGTAAAACCTCCACCTTGGGGAAAACTGGATCAGACTCGGAATCCCGGTGCACAAGACATTTCGACAATGGTAAAACAAGTCCAGCAAGACCTCCCGATGTGCCGACGATCTCGATAGGAGCCACGTATCTCATTCTCAGGACATGGCAGATAAGCGACGCGTACAGGTGCCAAGGGGCAGCCCCCGCACTGTGCTCTAGTTTGGACCAACACTCATGAGGAGCACTGGCCCGGGTTGTTAATGAAGTCCTCGAGGCCCGGGAAGTCCCTATGCAAGTTTTAGTTATTAGGCAAATCGTAAAACCAACGCTGGGCCTTGCTGGAAGAGTTTTATTCAAAGCGAACTATCAAGGGGGGGGGGCATAAGCCCCGATCGCATTAGGAACGCAAAATCAAGGAACATAACATAGGTTTAGCAGAAACTAGGGCGACAAGAGTGGAATAAAACACCAAGCAAAAGGTCGAGCCTTCCACCCTTTACCAAGTATATATGTGCATTAATTAAATAAGAAATATTGTGATATTTGAATATATCGATGTTCCAACATGGAACAACCTCCAACTGCACCAGCAACTAACAACACTATATGAGGGGCTGAGCAAAGCGGTATCATAGCCAAACAATGGTTTGCTGGGGTGGTGAAAATGTTAGAGGTTGTTTCATGGCATATTGGGAGGCTTGATAAACAAGTGGTAGGAAACGCGACATAGCAATAGCATCGAGACAACTAGCATAGAAAAGATAGTAGTGAGATCCAAGGTAACAGTCATCTTGCCTGAGATCCCGCTAGGAAGACGAACGAGTCCATGAAGTAGACAAACGGGCGTAGTCGAACGAATCCTCACAATCGCAACATCTCCGGAACTACCGAGAAGAAGCGCGACCGGAAAGAAGAAAATGACATGGTAAACACACAAGCATAAACATGGCATGATGCACAAATAAGTATGATGCATGTCCGGTTTAAAGTGGCATGACATGGAAAAGTGCACAAACAATACGACAAGTTAAGTGGAGCTCAATATGCAATGGGTTGTATATTGACGAAACACCACATTCAATTATTTAGTTCGCTCTCATTTATGTACACAACAAGTGTAAATGTTGGTCAACATGGCAAGAGGAGCAACACAAATAAACTACACTATCTAAGCAATTTAAATGGGGCCGGAAACAACAAACAACAATTCCGAAAAATCCTCATGTGCAATTGTTGATGTTGGTACTGTTTTGTCTATAAACATAGTTTAAATTTGTTAAACAGCAAAATAAAGTGCACCAAGTTATTCTATGCATTTTCTACCCCATTTACATATAAAGTTTATTAAATTTGGAGCCACGGTTATCAAGTTAGAAAATAAAACATTTTAGCATGTTGTTTATGCAAATTGATGCAAACAATAAGTTTAAACATTTTAACAGGGTTGAAAGTTTGATATTTTAAAACTAGATGAAATTCTAAGCATTTTACATATATAAAACATTTTAATCCGATGCATGCTTGTGGAGTTATTAAATGCATGAAGTTCGGGGTCCAATATGTAAATATGCGGTTTCTGGAAAATTACTAAATTCGTCCAGAGAGAAAAAAACTACACGGGCTGAATTAGTGCGCTGTTGGCCAACAGAGATGGACTGGGTTGTGGCTCACATTGGGCTGCATGGTTAGCCACCTGAGGCGTGGGACGTGGGCACGTTCCAACACCCCCCCGCAGTCGAAACGTGGGATGGCTCGACGTTGAGACTGGACCGGAAGTCGAGGAAGACCCCCGTCGGCAGCCCCTTGGTGAAGATGTCGGCGAACTGCGAGCTCGTGGGCACATGGAGAACACGGATCTCACCTAGTGCCACACGCTCGCGCACGAAGTGAAGGTCGATCTCGATGTGCTTCGTGCGTTGGTGTTGTACCGGGTTGCTCGACATATATACCGCACTGATGTTGTCGCAGTAGACGACCGTGGCACGCGTCGGAAGTCGGTGAAGCTCCCCGAGGAGCTGCCGGAGCCACACCGACTCGGCGACGGCATTGGCGACCGCCCTGTACTCCGCCTCGGCGCTCGAACGAGAAACGGTGCTCTGCCGTTTAGACGACCAGGTGAGGAGGTTGGAGCCGAGGAAGACGCAGTAGCCCGAGGTGGACTTGCGCGTGTCGGGGCAGCCGGCCCAGTCGGCGTCGGAGTAAGCCACAAGCTCAGTGCCGGCATCACAATGAATCCGAAGCCCGAGGTGAGTCGTGCCACGGAGATAGCGCAGGATGCGCTTCACGAGCTGGAAGTGGCAATCGCGGGGTGCATGCATGAACATGCAACACTGCTGGACGGCGTGGGAGAGGTCGGGGCGTGTCAACGTGATGTACTGCAGAGCCCCGGCCAAGCTGCGGTAGAGCGACGGGTCATGGAAGAGCGGCCCAGTGTCGGTGGAGAGCTTGGCCAGCGTGTCGACCGGAGTGGAGATGGGCTTGCAGTTAAGCATGCCGGCACGGTCGAGGATCTCCAGGGCGTACTGTTCCTGGGAAAGGAACAGCCCGTGCGCGGTGGTGGTGACGTTGATGCCGAGGAAGTGGTGGAGCGCACCGAGGTCGGTCATGGCGAACTCGCGGTGAAGAGCCTGGATGACGGAGTCGAGCACCGCGCCCGAGCTGGCGGTGAGGATGATGTCGTCGACGTAGAGGAGCAGGTAGGCGAGGTGATCACCCCGTCGGAGGACGAAGAGCGAGGAGTCCGATCGCGACGCGACGAAGCCAAGCGTCCGCAGATAGGACGTGAACCTGGTGAACCACGCCCGCGGCGCCTGCTTGAGACCGTAAAGAGAACGGTTCAGCCGGCAAACGTGCGATGGTGAGCTGGTGTCGACGAAGCCGGACGGCTGGTGACTGTAGACTGTCTCCGCGAGGTGGCCGTGGAGGAAGGCGTTCTTGACGTCCAGCTGATGTATGGGCCACGACTGGCCGGCGGCGATACTCAGGACAGTCCGAATGGTGGCCGGTTTGACCACGGGGCTGAACGTCTCGGTGTAGTCGATGCCGGCCTGCTGCGTGAAGCCGCGAAGCACCCATCGCGCCTTGTAACGCGCGAGCGTGCCATCCGGATGAAACTTGTGCCGGAAAATCCACTTGCCGGTAACGACGTTGGCACCTGCAGGACGAGACACTAAACACCATGTATTATTCTTCATCAGTGCGTTATATTCCTCTAGCATCGCAGCATACCAGTTGGGGTCTCGAAGAGCAGCGCGATAGGAAGAGGGAATGGGGCTGATGGACGGAGTCGTGGCGTGAAGAGCTTTGGGCTGGGCAAAGCCAGATTTCGCTCGGGTGCGCATGCGATGCAGGTTTGTGGGTGGGGCAACCGGGATGGCTCGTGGTGGGAGGGGCGGGACAGGTGGCGCACATGGACTGGCTGCATGGGAGCTGTCCGAGGCGGGCGTTGGTGGATCGGCTGGCGCCCGGGGAGAATGGGGCGTACGCGGGGAGAGGATAGGCGAGGTGACTGGTGGGTCACGCGGGCTAGCTGGCTCGGGAGTGGTCCGACGCGGGCGCTCGATGGAGTGGTCTGGGAGGGATCCGAGGTGCATGTGCGGTCTGGCCGGGGCGTTCGTTGGTGGAGGCGGGGCAGGCGTGGATCCCGGGGAAGGTGGCCGATCTGGTAGGTACGAGGTACGGGGCTCGGTGCAGATTTGGTGGACCGGATTTTCTGTGGCCGAGGGAAGAGGAGCGGAGCGTGGATGATCGGCAGGAAAATAGGGGAAGACGCTCTCGTCGAACGTGACGTGTCGAGAAATAATGACTTTGCGAGTAGATAGGTCAAGACACCGGTAGCCCTTGTGCTCCAGAGGATATCCGAGGAAAACACAGCGAGAAGACCGAGGGGCGAGTTTGTGTGGGCTGGTGGCAATGGTGTTGGGGAAACAAAGACACCCAAAAGCGCGCATGTGGGTGTATGTGGGGTGTTGACCTAGAAGAAGAAAGTGAGGCGTCATGAAGTTGATGGCTGAGGAGGGGCGCCGGTTGAGGATGTAGGTAGCGGTGTGGAGTGCCTCGACCCAAAAGGGGGGCGGTAGGTTTGCGTGGATGAGAAGCACTCGAAGAATGTCGTTGCTGGTACGGATAAGGCGCTCGGCCTTGCCGTTTTGTGGCGAGGTGTGGGGGCATGATAAGCGGAAGGAAGCACCGTGGCGAGAGAATAGATCACGCAAGGAGGAGGTGAGGAATTCACCACCGTTGTAGCACTGCATACATTGAATCGTGACATGAAATTGTGTGAGAACATACGCAAAGAAACGCGAGACGGTGTCAGCGGTGTCGGATTTGTTGCGCAAAGGGAAAGTCCACGAGTAGTGTGAATAGTCATCAAGAATCACAAGATAATATTGAAATCCAGAGAAACTAGGTACCGGCGAGGTCCATAAGTCACAATGTATTAACTGGAAAGGTGCACTCGTTTTGGAAGTGGAAAGGGAAAAAGGCAGCCGTGGCTGCTGGCCTAGTTTACATGATGAGCAGAGGGAGTTGCTAGGCCTATCTTTATTACAAGTTGGAAGGAAATCGCGTGCTAAAATGGAAACTGATTTATTGCTGGCATGCCCTAATCGAAGATGCCATATGTCGTCAGTGACGACGGAGAGTGCTGCCTGGACGCCGGAGTTGTTGAAGAAGGGGTAGAGATCCCCGTGGCTATTGGACCTCATGATGAGCTTCCCCGTGGCTAGGTCCTTCAGGGAAAAACCGAAAGGGTCAAAAGTGATGGAACAAAAATTATCTTGAGTAAAACGACGTACAGAGATCAGGTTTTTGACTATCGTAGGGGATATGAGGACGTCATTGAGAGAAAAATGAGATACAGAAGTAGAGCCTACAGCGGTAATGGGAAGACGAGACCCGTTGCCTACCAAGATGCCAGAGGAATGACGCAATGAGGGAGAACCATACGAGGTGAGGAGGTCCGTCTTACCAGCGACGTGCGACGTAGCGCCCGTGTCGAGGAACCAGTCCGGCGTGCCGCCGGCGTGCTGCTGCTGCATGGAGAGGCCCTGGAGAGCAGCGTATAGCTGGTTATACTGCTCCCAGGTAGGCCCGCTTGAGGACGACGCTGGCACGGGGTAGGCCTGATGAGGTGCAGGAGGGCGCGGGCCTAGCACACCCGCGGCATTCGGCGCGGTCCAGGGAGCCCGTGGTGCAGGCAGTCCCGGAAGGAGGGCCCCGTAAGGAGCGAAGAAGCCTGTTGGAGCCGGCGAGCCAGGGCCCGAAGGAGCGGCGCCGCGCCCACCAGGAGCGCCACCGGGGGACGGGCCGCCACGGCCACGGCCACGGCCGCGCCCACGCCCGCGCGAGCCATGGCCCTTGTCGTTGGTCGGAGAGGCAGCAGGGCCTTTGCCCTTGTTGGTGGAGTCGCCGCTCGGGCCGCGATCAGAGGAGGGAGAGCCGCCGCTCGGTCCGTGCCCGATGGTGAGCGCAGCAGCGGGGAGCTCTGGACGACTGTCGAGCCGAGCCCGCTCGTTGGCGGAGATCTCCTCCATGAGGAGGCGAGAGCGGGCCTGCACGAAGGTAGGAAATGGCGACTGCATCGGGAGAAGCGTGGCCATGATCTGAAACTTACGATTGAGGCCGCGGATAAGCTGCAGCGTCAGGGCCTGATCGGTGATGTGCTCGCCGACGTCCTCCAAGGCGTCGGCCAGAGACTTGAGCCTCCGGCTGTACTCGGCGACGGAGAGGTCGCCCTGGACGAGGTTCCGGAATTCGGCGCCGAGGACGATGGCGCGCCCCGGCTGGTTGTCCATGAAGAGGACATGGAGCTGCGTCCAGATGTCGTGGGTGGTGCTGTCAGGGGACGCTACGACGTCCATGAGGTCCTCGGCCACGACGCCGTGCAGCCACAGCACCACGGTCAGATCGTCATTGCGCCACACGGCGCTCTGGCCGAGTGGCTCGGCGGCGATGTCAAGATGGTGCTGAACCTCGTGCTTGCTAGCAATGATGTAGAAAAGTTGGCGCCAGCGTGAGTAGTTACCCGACTCGAGTTGAAGCTTGGTGGTGAAGTAGTGCGCAATGGAGGGCGGGAGGCCGGCCGTGGAGGAGGGACCGGCGACGGAGCCGCCAAGGCCGGGATGAGGAACGAGGACGCCGCCGGTGCCGCCGAGCGGGAGCGGCGGAACGGGAGTGCTACCGGCCGTCCGAAGGACGCCCGTGGTCGGGGCAGGGCGCACCGTGCGAGGCGCCGAGGTGGAGGAGGAAGGGGCCGCAGCGCCATCTTGCACAGGCGTCTTGCCCAGATCGCCAAGGCGCGCACGGCGGGCCGCTGGGGCAGCCGGTGCGGGGGCGACCGCGGCAGCGGGCGCGGCTTGGGAAGGGGTGACCGCGGCGGGAGCAGCGGCGGCCATTGGGACGGCGGCGAGCGGAGCAGGCGCCAGCGCGTCGAAGTCCGCCGAGCGGGTGCGGCGGAGGAAACGATCCATAGCGGAAGCGATGGGAGAGAGAAGGATCGGAGGTGTGCGTCTGATACCAAGTTGAGTTATGCCACACTCACACACTGCTTGTATTCATGCATCCGGCACACATATATACAGTTTACATGAGAGAGAGCAGTGAGAACGTGGGAGAGTACAACGGCATAAGCCAGTAATCGCTAACATGCAGGAGACGATAAGCACGAAGTGCATGCGGCTGTTGAGGACGCGGACGACGTGGGCTGCATGGTTAGCCACCTGAGGCGTGGGACGTGGGCACGTTCCAACATATTGGAGGCGATGGGCAGCTGGGCTGCACGCGAAGCAGAGGAGGCCTCGCGCGGCGAGTGGCGCTGGACTGGTCAACGCGGGGCGGGGTGCTCGTTCCCGAGCTCCTGCTCGATGCAAAGGACGCAGACGGAACATGTGACGTAGGGTGCGGCCGCTTCAGGCAATGCAGCGTTCGGTGGCAGATGGAGCTTAAGCTCCGGCGACGCGGTGGTGTAGGGAATGGAGGGAGGTGCGGATCCGGGCGCTGGACGGCGTCCCATGTGAGATCCGAGGCGAGGCAGGGGGTCGGCAGCCATGGCGCGGCTTGGGTGTTGGCGGGGTTCTGACAACGAGGAGCATGGGAACGCAAGCTGCAGGACGTTGAGGCATGGCGATGGCCAACGCGAGGAGGCAGAGACGCCTCGCGTCATTTGCAGGCGAGTGGGAGGATACGAGGTCGGAGGCGAAGGTGGGGCATGGCGCCGGCGGACTTGGCACAGAGGAAGGAGGTCTGGCGGGGGCACGAGGGCGCACGGCGTCGGGGTGGCCGGATCTGGTCGTGAGAGTTCGTCGGCATCCCGTTCCTTACCTGATCGAAGTGGAGGCGGGCCGACGGACTTGGAGCTCCAAGCGGTTGCGGCTTCCTTCGGATCCCTGTCCAAGGCGAGAGAGAGAGTTATGGGGAGATGCGGGAGGCCAAGAGAAGATACAGAAGAGAGAGGAGGAGCAACGGGGAGGTCCTGGCCTAATGGTGGGAAGGCTGCTCACGGACGAGCTGCAGCTCGGGGTGCTCCCGCTGGGGCATGAGCGTGGAGGAAGGCGCGGGTGACGAGGAGGATACAGTGGAGGCTCGACAAGAGGTGGATCGGGTGCTCGGGGGAGCTCGCTGGTTGGGTGAGATTTTTTTTTAAAACTGGCACTGTATTTTGAGCAAATTCGAAAACTGACACTGTGAATTCGTATATTGCAAAAATAGCATCCTCTCGGTCTTCTGTACGTCGAAGAGGCCATTTTCGGCCTGGGCAAAGCCGAAGAGCCCTTTTCGGTCTGGGCAAAGCCGAAGAGAGAGGGAGGTGGGCCGAAGAGTGTGCCGTCGGCGGGCTGTCGACCGAAGAGATGTCTTCGGTTTGGCCCCGACCGAAGACCTCTTCGGCTTACATTAGACCGAAAAGGGCCTGCC
>LR738715.1:450955517-450969339 GCA_902687465.1 Secale cereale | reverse complement strand
CTTCTTTCTCTCCTCTATTCTTTCTCTCTTATCCAGCCACTTTTCGGCCTAAGGTAAGCCGAAGAGGCTCTTCGGTCTGGGCCAAGCCGAAGACATCTCTTCGGTCGACAGCCCGCCGACGGCCCACTCTTCGGCCCACCTCCCTCTCTCTTCGGCTTTGCCCAGACCGAAAAGGGCTCTTCGGCTTTGCCCATGCCGAAAATGGCCTCTTCGGCGTACAAAAGACCGAGAGGATGCTATTTTTGCAATATACGAATTCACAGTGTCAGTTTTCGAATTTGCTCAAAATACAATGCCAGTTTTGAAAAAAAATCGTTGGGTGACAAGGGGTTCTCGGAGGATCCAAGGAAGAAGGGAGTTGGTCGGCTGGCGGCGGTACAATGGGACAAGGGGGCTAGGTTTTATGGTTTCATCTGTTTAAGTAGCATGTAGGAATTTGGTAAGGGTCATCTAGTCTCTCCGATCGTAATCGTACGGTCCAAAAAATAGGCTAGGAGAGTCCAACAAAGAACCAAAGATATTTTAGAATTGTTTAGAGATTATCCAGACCCATCGCTGATGATATCCCGGCTTGGGTTCGGGAAGTTTAGATGCGTGCGAGGGGGGTCTAAGAGAGGTCGATGAAGACAAGAAGGTCTGACAAAAGGTCAATGGAGACAAAGAGAGAAGCGGCAACTACGAACAACTACATGTTTTATGAAAACATGCGGATGCAATGCACATGATGCCATGATGAAATGCAATAAGCCAAATAAATAACCAGGCAACAACGAAATAACTGGAAAGCTTTTGGAGCGTCGGTCTTGGGGCATCACAACTACCCCACACTAACAGAGGATCTTGACCCGAGATCCTAGGGATGGCTCCTGATAGAGGCAAAGGTGTCTTGTCTTTCGATGAGATGGTGGCCATCGTTTTGTAGGAAGTCGACGTTGACGATCCGACTACGAACGTGCGAGGACGCCGCGCCTTAGCAATCGGTAAACCAACTCCGAGAGGTTATTGACCACGCCGGAGCACGATCAACCTGACCACGAAGGTATGTTTCCCGCGGGCAAACGAAGAACAAGCAAGAAACTGATATTGCAATCTGGATATTGCGAATTTAAGATGAAAGCTTTATTGATGAAGTGTGGTTTTGTGACGTCTTTGTGTGGTCGTTGAACACAAACGAAGTACACGGAGTTGCAGCTATGGCGAATTTTAATCAAAACAAAACCGAAAGTCTAAACGATGCCCTAAGGGCTGCATATATGGAGAAAGAGAGGGGGAAGTTCATGGCCCCTTGAAGAAGGGGTCCGAAACAAACCCTAACTCTATTTTCCCCACACATACGGACTTTAAAAACAGCCTATACTTTAGTATTTTGAAATTACATGGGCCTGGCCCAAAAATAAGGTGACACATCACCTAAAATAAGCCATGGACAAAACTTATGAAGGGGTATCTTGAATATTTCATCCATATCCTTGGAAGTCATCACGGAGGCTTCAAAGTACTCAAATACGCATTAGAAACACAGTTCTAGATCCCTTCGCGCGCGCCTTCGTCTCCATGCTTGATCCTACTCCAGTGTTCATCCCTCTTGTCCATGATAGGCCCTTCATTAGTAATCAACATAAATGTATCCAATTTAGGCAGCATCATATTCTCATGAATACTAGAATCGTTACCAAGAAACGAAAGTACCTGGTAATTCAATTGGTGAGCGCGAGCTCTAGTAATTGGTCCAATATGTATAATAGCAAGGGCGGTGGGTGTACCAATGGTATTGATGTCCTCATCAGCACCGAAGAGAAGCGGAAAAGGAAGAGGTAAAACAAAGTTGCTTCTTAGACAAATGAGTAAAACCAAAGAACCTTGAAAAGTTGAACAACTTGAAAGAAAGAATGCAACGAAGATGAACGATATTGCAAATAGTCTGTTGGACAAGAGGAACAAGTAATACGACGAGAATGAAAATTAGGTGACAATATAGACATTGAAACCACTCCGGTTAAAACAAGATAGAGAAGGAATAAGAATGAAATAATTCAGACAACACTCCGATTGAAAAATTGAAGGAATTTAACATGCACTTGATAAGATGGGGTGATACTTGACGAAATGAACAACACACTGCCTTCGAAACAATTAAAATAATGGCACAAGGGGTAAGAAAGTTTTTAGACAACACTCCAGTTGAAAAGAGAGGCAAAAGTTGATAAGATGAGAGAACTTGAATGGAGGACATGACACTCCTGTTAACTGGACCAGAAAGGAAAATAACATGATCCTGATATGACATGATGATGTTTTGAGGAGAGCAATATCCCAAAGCCTCCAGAACGAATAATGGAGTGAAAAGAACGAAGAAAAACAACATCTTCTACTAGAAATGAATTTGAAAACATCCTTACGAAGAAGGGTTGAGCGAAGTTATTGAAGAATCAATAATCAAATGATATCCTCCTTGTGGACTTATGAAAACATCTCAAAACTGGAGGTGAAATTCTGCCACTAATGGGAAAAAATTGTTTGGATTGAGATCAACAAGGAGACGAAAAACTTATTTCACCGGGATGATAAATGAAGAACTTGGGTCTAGGGACCCCGACTCATAAGTCGTGATCACCGAATGCACATGTAAAGTGATCCCAGAGATCAATGCTCACTGAACACATAGAAACTGAATAACAAGAGTCTTACATCCATACATACCATATTACACAAGTAGGACCATTATGGTCAAGTCTTGAGTGTTACATTGCAGCGGAAATCTTCAATGACAACTTGGACCCATGCCATCTGCCTTAACCCTATAGGCATTCTGACAGGGAAGCGTCCTAGCTTGCATGTTCGTCACCAAGAAATCTTCATTATATCCAGTCCTTTCATGCCTGGCCAAGTAAATTGCCAGGGATAAGCCGACGATTACGTTTAAATGTACTCGCAAGCAACCCATGAATGGAAACAAATAAAGTATGCATGGTATTGGCACTGTGTAAGCATTAGTGGTGAGGTAGTCTTATGCGAGTATGATCACTATATGGTAAAACCATAAATGTATTAGTAACTAGTATCAGGGGGTCAACATTGAGATAGAATTCACTCAACTAAATCCTGTACATATCATGTCTTTTCACGATTCTCGTAAACAATGTATCACTACTATGTGTCTATAGCATTTCTGGACATAGTTCAAGTAGCACCACCCAATTGTCCATGACCGAGTACACGGCTATTCGAATAGTTTGACACTCTGCACAGGTTGTGCACTTTACCCACAAGAATCAGGAATCTTTCGTGTCATCCATGATCCCGTAGTACCTCAAATACTCGGGGGAAGCACCCGATCACTATCTTTCCCTAGGCGACACTAACATAGATTCCACTCATTGGCACACATCCCTCGTGAATAAACATGAAGGATTTGGGGCTCTGCCCTTTTATCGACACACATACACAAACCGACCAACAGTATGCCCGGTGCCCTGTGAAAACAGTCATGGTCGCCTATCCAAGCACGACAACGTCCTGAGAGCAACTCACGTCACCCCCGTCACTAGTAATGTGGGCACCATGCTAGCATCGGATTAGGTAATCAATAACGCCCAGTCCCATAAAGGGTAGAGTGGTTGCACATGTTTTGGTTGGGACGTTAGTCACACCTTAAATCTAATCTAACTTTTCACACACACACAAATGCTTGCTCCAGTACACCACTTCTTCCTCAAGTGGACACCTAGTTCAACATCACCCACGGGCATTAGGGGCACCCAATGGGGTTTTCGAAAGAATGCAGCCACAAGGTGTTCATGGCGTACATGCATTATTTGTCATCAATAATTAAATGCTTGACATCATATCTCCAAGCACAAGGTAGAGTTATGAGTATGGGATGCATCATTTGGTGATTCACGACAAGTTCATCACCGTCATTCTCATCATCATGCAATCGGAAAAAGGTACCGATGAATAAGGGAGGTATCATGGTCAAAGGGCTGCTTGCCTGGCTCAACCAAGTCTTCAAGGTCTTCAAATCCTTATGGTCCAACTCATTCGTCAACGTCGCAATCTAACTTTGCAAAGCATCAGGCACACAATAAGGCAATAGCACAGACAGAAAAATGAAAGTGCTTATAAAATGTTAACTTAGTTTCGTTAAATATTAGGATGAAAAGTAAGAATGCAAAAATTCTTATTTTTGGATTTTGTGCTATAGAAGCAGAGAAATGGATTTTTTAAATAGAGATTTAAATGCTCGAATTTGAATTTAAATTTGGAAATTACAAAAAAGTGTGATGGATGTGCATGAAAGTTACACCATTAAATAGGTGGGATTTTTACAAGAATTTAGGAGATGGAATCATTGCATTTGGATATTTGTTTAATCTTGTGGAATTTTTTAGAAAATTTACAGAAAAAGAAAAATGCTAAAGGGCACTGTGCCACTAGGCCAAAACGGCCACAGTGCAGCGGCCCAGAGAGAGAAGAGGCCCACACGAGCGGGGGTGGCGCGCGCACCAGGTTTCAAACCTAACGGGCGGGTGCCGGGCGTCAAAGAGAGAGAAGTGTACGAGGGAGAGGTGAGGATGACAGGTGGGCCCCACCTATCATCTCCAACCTCGCGGCAGAGAGGCCGGCGAGGTCAGCGGTGACGTTTTCGGGCATGGTGGGGCAAGCTTATGGAATGGCTGGGCTCCTCGTCATGTCGCCATTCGGGTGGTGGTGGTTGTGGTCGCCAGAGTTGCCTGATTCACCGGCGACAAGGTTACACGGCGGAGGAGCTTCGGGCGTCGGTGGTTCTAGACATTTCCGGCTGCAAAAGAAGCGGTGAGGAGAGGGGAAAGGGTCAGTGGGTTGTGGTGGTTCTAGGTCGAGGAAGAGGAGCGGCGGAGGAGGTATGTACCTCGCGAATGCCGGCAAGATGAAGCAGTGGTGCTCGAGCTGGATCTCAAGCTGGGGCCCCTCTGGAGAGGTGTGGGAGGTGTAGGGGGGCATAGGGAGTGCGAGGGAGAGAATGGTGATGAGAGAAGGGCTGGGGGAGGCCTTTAAACAAGAGGGTGATGGCTCACCACTGACCTGTGCTTTGGCGAGGTCGTTGCCATCGCTACGGGTCATGGGACTCGCACAGATGTGCTAGGGGTGCTCACGGGGTTGGTCTAGGGCAAGTGGAAGGAAGAAAGAGAGCGGAGGAGGCCAGAGGCGCCGTGCGTGTGAGGCCGCTCATTTGAGCTCTCGGGTGGCCATGGCGCGCGTGCGAGGGAGGCAGCAGGAGGGAGAAAGAGGAGGGGCATAGGGGTGTGGCATGTTGCAGATGTCGAGGAGCATCGATTGGCGCACGGGGGAGGCTCGGGGTGGTCGGAGACGTTGGGCAGGGAGCGGCTACAGTGCGAAAGCACACTGTAGCCCGCTCGAGAGCGCCCATTTGGCATGCCACGGAATGCCATTGACATTTTTGCGTGTCCTATAGTGTCTAGGGGTTGAGGGGTAGTAAACAAAGGGGAGGAAACATTGGATGCTCCGGAGGTGCTCTGGTGTGAGTAGGGGATGATAGGGAAGAGGACCGATGGCTGTCAAGGGAATAAAAGTGGGGTTTTCACCCACCAATTATAGGTCCATGGCCCTGCAAATTTTACCAGAGGTAGAAGGTGATCAGGGTTAACTGCGGTAAAAATGTGAGGTAAAGGATAATAGTGGAAGTGGTCCAAATGGTGGTTTTGGCAAAGTGCCGAAAGGTGTTTGATGTTTTTCTAGGCAAGAAAATGGATTACAATTGACATGAAAATTAACAGGATCAAATGGTATATATAATTGAGGTTGTCCACCAATTTTGAGCTCATTTGAAGAAAGTTGCCAATGTAACTTTGGCAAACCCTAGAAATCAACAGAAATGAGTTTTCCAAGATTTCGACATGCAAATATTTTCTCCTTGATGCACCACTTGGTGTAGTATCATCATTTGGAGATTTGAGCATGTACACAAAATTTGGGATGAAAAGGATAAAGTTGGTAATGTAGAGTTGTTCAAATTTGGTTCTGGACGGAGAGTGTTTTGGGGCACTTTGATCAAGTTATCCTTCTCTCCAACTTGTGCAATTTGTTCTAGATGCATAATTACACCATTTGAGCATGTGCACCAAGCTTGAGAGCATTTGGACATGTTTGGCAATGTAAAGTTCCCCAAACTTCAAAATGGACAGAAATAGTTTTGAGGGGTTTTGTGATGTTATCTTGTTCTCCAAGACATGAGGCTTGGCAAGATCATCAAATATGTCATATTTGACCTGATATAATTTTCTTGGAATTTCTAGAGAATATTTCCTTTGTAGATATTTCAAAATCTTGAAATATCCAGAAAGTGTTTATGATGGATTTGACCAATATTTTGAGCATGACCGTGTGTTGAAACTCTTATATATGAACAATACATGTCCAGTGAGCTTCCCCAAATTTTCACGAATATTTATGGAACATTAAAATAATTTTAACCTATTAAAGACCTTTTCTGGCCTAAAGAAAGATCTTTTAAATAAAACAGGAAAATAACTTTTAAAAATACTATTTTTGTGTTTTATGGGAGTCTTATATCTAATAGGAGTCAAATGTAATATTTGAAAAAAAATCACACCCTTAATGAAGTACTTGTAGTTCAAGTCTCAATTCAAGGGTTGTTGGAAAAACCTAATTTAGAAAATACTGTTTGGCCAAATTATTTTTGTAAGAAAATACTATTCTATTCTATTCTATACACATCGCATGATGACTGGGCAAAGTTTTGTGTCAAGGAGAAGCAGCATAAGAGTTGGAGAATTATTTGATTTTTAGAGCACTTGCAAACATCAGACAAAAATCAAATCAAGCGAAGTTCAAAACAATCAAAAGTTTTTGTCAAACCACATTTTATCATGATTATTAGCTTAAGTGCTGTGGCATGGAAATCAGAGTGTGACAGACCTACCCCCTTACAAGAATCTCGTCCCCGAGATTCCCAAACTATGCGCGGAAAAGATTACGAAAACTTGGATCTGGGGTAGTCTTCACGTACTCATACTACCTCTGCTTCCGAGTGGTGCTCCATTGAACCTTGAAGCACTTGATGATGTAGCTTCGTGTATATTGCTCTTCTTGATCCAAGTTGCAGATGGCTCTCTTCCTGTAGGTTAGATTGGTTGGGGGTCGATGGCTCGGTGATCGATGTTCTGGTAGGGATTATGCTTGTTAGGAAGTTGAAAACACTTCCGAGGTTGTGACTCGTGGAAAATGTTGTGCACAGTGGGTAACTCAGGCAGTTACTCTAGCCGATAACCGTCTTCTCTTCGTCTTGTAGTGATATCGAAGGGGGTCAATACTCTTGGTGTGAGCCTCCCTTTGACATGGAAATGCTTGGTTCCTTCGAGAGTACTAGCTTGCATATACACATGGTCTTCGACGCGGAAGTTTACTTCTTGAAACCGGTGGTTGGTATAGTCCTTCTCAACATGGTGGTCTTCAGATGTTCCTTGACCAGCTGAATGACTCTTCTTCTGTCTTCGGGTAGAAAAGTATGTCACCAAATAAAGATGAAAACTAACTTGTCCAAGTACTCCTTGAAGACTTGGTCATGGGGTGCATAAAGTAGGCTGGGGCATCGATTGTGGTCACGGTTGAGTATTGGCCCGGGTCTTCCTGATCTAGAGCCAAATCCAGTGGTCGTGATCTGACCACATTGTGGCTTGGTAGGTCTTAAGGGTTTCAAGGACTCTAGTCTGTGCGTGAACGTTTATAATCTTATCTTTATGCATGGTTTATGAGATGGCAATAGTTCTATCTAGTCCTTCAAATAAATCATTTCATACCACCAAAACCATCATGTCGTATAGGTCATCTCCAATCATTACTCATGCCATTCATATCTTCATGATGAGGACATGACTACCTTGGATACGACCAAAAATATTGCATACATGTATATTTGTGAGGTGATTTCTAATGCAAACTATGCAACAATTTATTTATGTCATCCTGGACAAAAATACTTCACAGACTTTCGGCCATGTCTAATTCCAGGTGTATGGGACATTTGTACAATCCACATATGAAGATAAGGGAAAAAGAGAAGTTTAGGTGCTGTTCAAAAAGTTCTCTCACGTCACTTTTGGGCCAAGAGAAGATAGAGTCCAAGTCTCTCACGTTCTGCATCCAGATTCGGACAGCACAGACATACCTGACTCAAAACGGCAAGAACTCATTCATACAGACTCCGAATTGGGTGATTTTTTTTGTTGGAAACTAGATTTCGCACACTTTCCAACCCAATTGGATTCACCTTCAAATTCGTCCGGAGCGTTGAGATACCGACGAAACAATCTGACGCTGCAGCAGAATCCGAGTCAAACTACAAGTCCAAAGGTGTTACATCACCTCCACTTTGGCCCATGAGCCTTGTACGATCTAGGGTTAGTTTTAGGCTGCCTTGGGACGTCCTTCCACCTCCTTGGCCGCCACCCCTTGCTCCTATATAAGTAGATCCATCTAGTAGCTTTTTCTTTGGGATTTATTTAGTCAAAAGTTAGCCATTGCAACTTCGTGTGCTTTGTTTGTGTCCAACGACCAGACCAAGACCACTTACGGATCCCCACCTTTATCAATACTTCATCTATGTTTGCAATATTCAGATTGCTTTATCATATTCTTGCTTGTTCTTCGATTGCATGCAGGAATAGACCTTCGTGGTCAGGCTGATCGTGCTTCTGGCATCGTCAGTAACCCCTGGAGATTGGTTTAGCGATTGCTAAGGCGCAACGTCGTGCATGTTTGTAGTTGGATCGTCAAAGTCGTCTCCACCAAATCGATAGTTACCATCTCATCGAAAGATCGGGCCCCTCGCCTCTATCACTTCATGACTCCTAAGAGGAGGTCTAACAAAATCATACATGTCGACTATCCCCAAACTCATGTGTATGGCTATCCCTATGTAAAAATCTATGGGTAGAGCATACAACTGCCAAACTTGAATTAAACATGAAAATCCAAGTGCTCGCCTATTCTTCCAAGGTCCAAGATAGCACATCTCTATCCTAAGGAAACACGTCGTATATGACTCCAAGATCTTGTTTCCTTCCTATGAGTCAACTCCAATGGCCCATTAACTTCCATCAATCAATACACAATCCATTAATTCTACAAATCCAATGTCTATGGTGTTCCACATGATCTCCTAAAGTCCATACAATCCCCAAATACTTGAAAGGGTACATCCCTAAATCAACTCCTACAATTAACCCAATCTCCTAGTTTATCATCCACCAAGAAACATGGTATCATGATCGAGATCATTAGTCTAAATCCAACTTACTCCGAACCATGTATACTTACTCAACATCTATACTCCACTAAGATCACCTACTTAATCCAAACCTCACACCCCTCGATAATTCCTACATGTTCCCCCAAGTTATTATCGTAATGTCAACTATCTTCTATCAATATCCCTTGCCTAAGTCAAATCCTTATACTCCCAAGAATTTTTGTTTGCAATCATAATTGTCCTACAAAATCCAATTTACTCCAGGGGTAATGAAAGTCACGCTACTCTATTTATCTTGATCCCTCCAAGTTCATCTACCAAGATGAAAGCCTCATAATCTACAAAAAGTCTCAGATAATTCCTCAAGATCACTGATATAAACTCGTCAAGTCATTTGTCCTCTATTCCTATATCCTCAAATTGGTCTTCCTGATGGCATCGCCAGTTCTTGTGCTATATTAGGATGACAATGTGCTCGCTCACTACATCCACTAGTTCCATAATGTATCATGTACTGAGCAAAGGTTGTTGAGGGCCAACTGGTTCTCTTGCAGTTCTGTGGGTTAAGCACATGGTTAATAATTCGAGCTGGGGTATCTCCCGAAGTCTCGAAGGGTCTGGGGATGGGTTTCTAATCTTGAAGAGTAAAATAACTCTACGGGGTTGCTCTTGGTCAAGGAGGCGGTAGCGAAAGTCTTCAGTGCTATTTGGTTGCTGAAGTAGAATCATCGGTGTATCTTGTCTTGTCGGTCTTCAGTTGAGGAGAGAGATGAGAGGGAAAAAGTAGCATAGATGGGGGATGCCTAAAGGGGGTTCTATGGTGCAAGTGCAAACAAACAAGTGCCGTAAAGGCCACACACAATTTCATTAAGACAAGATAGGTGTAGTCGCGTACATGCTGCCCAAGGCAAAAAAATGCGACTTATATCGAAACATAAACAGGCAAGAACAAGCAACATACAACATGGTTTCATTTGAACCATCACACGGCTCGACTGCGCATAGGGGGTACACAACTCAGCCTACCCTAGGGGTTCTCGAACTCGATAGTCGTGCTTGCTTCATCACTAGAGAAGGGCATTCAGTCTTTAGTTTCTGGGTTCCCCTTGTGGTGTCAATGGGCATGCGATAGTCAGCTGTTTATTGGGACACATCCTATTAATATGCCCAAGTACACCACACCCATGACATGTGACGGAAGAAAAAAGGTTGTTATTCAGTCTTGGGTTATGTCATCGGTGGCCTCACGATGGTCCTCTATGAGGTGGATATGTAAATCCATTCCTATGCCTTCTTCACGGGGTTTGGTTGCGGGCTTCTTGAAGTTCCTCAATTTGCTGCTTCTGATTGGCGATGTAGACTTATAGGGCAGTGATTTGTTGTTCTCGCTGGATCACCGTCTTCTTCTTCAGGCAGTGGAGATGTAGAAGTGAAGGGAAGTCCTGGCGGGACTTGAGGAATTCTTCGGTAAGTGCACGCGGAAGGTAATCGACAGCGTGGGTGAAGCGGATCTGGAGCTTGAGGGTTGGGTCTTCGTCTCTCATGGAAATCATTGGTTGAGAGGAGGTTCCTAATCCATTCTTGCTGGGTAGGTAGCAGGTATCATGACCTTCCTTCATTTTCGGGAGGAGTTCTCGAAGACGAAGGAGGGCTTCGTAGGCCGCCTGCTGAATGGCCAAGTCCTTGGTTAGCATAGGTGGTCCAACAAATAACCAGCTCTAGGGTGAGGTATTGGCAGGTACAATCACCTTGGCATAGAATTATGTTTTGAACTCGCCATAGTCCAGTTCGTGCAAGGTGTACATCAGCTCCGAAGCATAGTGGCATTTTTGGGGCCAGTCCCTTAGGAGTGGTAGAAATCCGGTCATGAGAAGTCTTGTGGGGGCAACGATAATCTAGAAGGAGGTTAGAGAAGGGTCAATATGATAGGAGAGGGTACGACAAGCGTGAAAGGTTTTTATTGTTGGCTAGATCAGAAGAGGAGAGAAGTGTAATGAGTCTTGCAAGTGATATGGGGGTATGGGGTCTAGTTCTTGTCATAACTAACGTCCATGCTAACTAAGGCTTCCTCTAGTCGGGATGGCTCTGATACTAGCTCTGTGGGGACCCCAACTCATAAGTCTTGATCACCGAATGCACGTGTACAGTGATCCCAGAGATCAATGCTGACTGAACACACAGAAGTTGAATAACAATAGTCTTACATCCATACATACCGTATTACACAAGTAGGACCATTATGCTCAAGTATTACATTGCAATGGAAATCTTCAATGACAACTTGGACCCATGCCATCTGCCTTAACCCTATAGGCATTCTGACTGGGAAGCGTCCTAGCTTGCATGTTCATCACCAAGAAATTTTCATTATATCAAGTTCTTTCATGCCTGGCCAAGTAAATAGGAAGGCACAAGCCAATGAGTACGTTTGAATGTACTCGCAAGCAACACATGAATGGAAACAAATAAAGTATGCATGGTATTGGCACTGTGTGTAAGCATTACTGTCGAGGTAGTATTATGCAAGTATGATCACTATATGGTAAAGTCATGAATGTGTCAGTAACTAGTATCAAGGGGTCACCAACATCAACATTGAGAGAGAGTTCACTCAACTCAATCATGTACATATCGTGTCTTTCCATGATTCTCATCAACAATGTATCACTACTGTGTGTGTATAGCATTTCTGGACATAGTTCAAGTAGCACCACCCAACTGTACATGATCGAGGACACGGCTATTTGAATAGTTTGACACTCTTCAGTGGTTGTGCACTTTACCCACAAGAATCGGGAAGCTTTTGTGTCATCCACGATCCCGCAGTACCTCGAGTACTCGGGGGAAGCACCCGATCACTATCTTTCCCTAGGTGACACTAACATAGATTCCACTCGTTGGCACACAGCCCTCGTGTATAAACATGAAGGATTTGGCGCTCTGCCCTTTTATCGACACACATACACGAAGGGACCAACGGTGTGTCCGGTGCCCTATGAAAACAGTCATGATCGCCTATCCAAGCACGACCCCGTCTTGAGAGCAACTCACGTCACCCCCGTCACTAGTAATGTGGGCACCATGCTAGCATCGGACTAGGTAATCAATAACGCCCGTCCCATAAACGGTAGAGTGGTTGCACATGTTTTGGTTGGGACGGTAGTCCCACCTTAAATCTAATCCAACTTTTTACACACAGACAAATGCTTGCTCCGGTACACCTTTTCTTCCTCAAGTGGAGACCTTGTTCAACATCACGCACGGGCATTAGGGGCACCCAATGGGTTTTCGAAAGAATGCAACCACAAGGTGTTCATGGCATACATGCATAATTATGCATCAATAATTAAACGCTTGACATCACATCTCCAAGCGCAAGGTAGAGTTACGAGTATGGGCATGCATCATTTGGTGATTCAACACAAGTTCATCACTGTCATTTTCATCATCATGCAATCGGAAAAAGGTACCGATGAATAAGGGAGGTATCATGGTCAAAGGGTTGCTTGCCTGGCTCAACCAAGTCTTCGAGGTCTTCAAATCCTTCTGGTCCAACTCCTTCGTCAACTTCGCAATCTAACGTTGCAAAGCATCGGGCACACAATAAGGCAATTGCAGAAATAGAAAAATAAAAGTGCTCATAAAAATGTCAACTTATTTTTGTTAAATATTAGGATGAAAACTAAGAATGCAAAAATTCTTAGTTTTGGATATAAAAATGTCAACTTATTTTTGTTAAATATTAGGATGAAAACTAAGAATGCAAAAAAATAGTTTTGGATTTGGGGCTACAGAAACAGAGAAATGGATTTTTAAAGAGGGATTTAAATGCTCAAATTTTGATTTAAATTTGAATAGTAGTGTGATGGATGTGCATGAAAGTTACACAATTAAATAGGTGGGAATTTTACAAGAATTTAGGAGTTGGAATCTTTGCATTTGGATATTTATTTAATACTGTGGAATTTTCATAAATTTGATATAAAAGGAAAAGGCTAAAGGGCACTGTGCCACTCGGCCAAAACGACCATAGTGCAGTGGCCTAGAGAAAGAAGAGGCGCAAGCGAGCCGGAGTGGCGTGCGTGTCATGTTTCAAACCTAACGGGCGGGGCTCAGATGTTAGAGAGATAGAGGAGCGCGAGGGAGAGGTGTGCATGACAGGTGGGCCCCACCTGTCATCTCCAACCTCGTGGAAGAGAGGTTGGTGAGCTCACCGGCGATGTGTCAGGGCACAGCTGGGCGAGCTGATGGCACGACTGTACTCCTCGTTGTATCATCGTTCGGGTGGTTGTGGTTGCGATCGCCGGAGTGTCCTAGCTCGCCGGCGACGAGGTCATGCGGCGGAGGAGCTTTGGGCGTCGATGGTTCTGGTTGTTTCCGGCTGCAAATGAAACGGGGAGGAGAGCAAAAAGGGTTAATGGGTTGCGGTGGTTCCAGATTGACGAAGGGGAGCGATCGAGGATGTTTGTACCTCGCGAACACCGGCGAGCTGAAGCGGCGGCGCTCAAGCTCGATCATGAGCTCGGGCCCCTCTGGAGAGGTGTGGGAGGT
>LR738715.1:450937269-450955469 GCA_902687465.1 Secale cereale | reverse complement strand
GGTGAGGAGAGAAGGGCCCGGGGAGGCCTTTAAATAGGCGGGTGGGGGCTCTCCATGGACATGTGCGTCGGCGAGGTCGTTGACATCGCTATGGGTCACGGGGGCTCACAGAGATGTGCAAGGGGTGCTCGTGGGGTTGGTGTAGAGCCATGGGAAGGAACAAAGAGAGAGAGGAGGAGCAGGCCAGAGGTGCCGCACGCGTGAGGCCACTCATTGGAGCTCTCGGGCGGCCATGGCGCGCGTGCGAGGGAGGCAGCAGGAGGGAGAAAGAGGAGGGGGACATGGGCGTGGCGTGTTGCGGATGTCAAGGAGCATGGACTAGCGCGCGGGGAGGCTCGGGGTGGTCAGGGACGTTGGGCAAGGAGTGGCTACAGTGCGGGAGCACATTGTAGCGCACTCCAGAGAGCCCATTTGGCATGCCACGGCATGCCATTGACACTTTTTGTGTGGCCTATAGTGTCTAGGGGGTTGAGGGGGTAATAAACAAAAGGGAGACAACTTTGGATGCTCTGGAGGTGCTCTGGTGTGAGGAGGGGATGAGAGGGAAGAGGAACAGTGGCTATCCAAAGAAGAAAAGTGGGGTTTTCAGCCACCAATTATTGGTCCATCGCCTTGCAAATTTTACCAGAGGTAGAAGGTGATCAGTGTCAGCTATGGTAAAAAATTGAGGTCAAGGAGAATAGTGAAAGTGGTCCAAATGGTGGTTTTGGCAAAGTGCCAGAATGTGTTTGATGTTGTTCTGGGCAAGCAAATGGATTCCAATTGACATGAAAATTAACATGATCAAATGGTATAGAATTGATGTTGTCAACCAATTTCGAGCTCATTTGAAGAAAGTCCTATGTAACTTTGGCAAACCCTAGAAATCAACAGAAATGAGTTTACTAAGATTTAGACATGCAAATCTTTTCTCCTTGATGCACCACTTGGTGTAGTGTCATAATTTGGAGATTTGAGCATGTACACAAAATTTGGGATGAAAAGGATAAAGTTGGCAATGTAGAGTTGTTCAAATTTGGTTCTAGATAGAGAGGGTTTTGGGGCACTTTGATCAAGTTATCCTTCTCTCCAACTTGTGCAATTTGGTATAGAGGCATAGTTACACCATTTGAGCATGTGCACCAAGCTTGAGTGCATTTGGACATGTTTGGCAATGTAAAGTTGCTCAAACTTCAAAATGGACAGAAATAGTTTTGAGGGGTTTTGTGATGTTATCTTGTTCTCCAAGACATGCGGCTTGGCAAGATCATCAAATATGTCATATTTGACCTGATATAATTTCCTTGGAATTTCTAGATAATATATTTTTTGTAGATATTTCAAAAGCTTGAAATATCCAGAAAGTGTTTTTGATGGATTTGACCAATATTTTGAACATGACCATGTGTTGAAACTCTCATATATGGACAATATATGTCCAGTGAGCTTCCCTAAATTTTCTCAAATATTTTTGGAACATTAAAATAATTTTAACCTATTAAAGACCATTTATGGCCTAAAGAAAAAGCCTTTATATCAAATAAGAAAATAACTTTAAAAATACTATTTTCGTGGTTTATGGGAGTCTTATATCTAATAGGAGTCAAATATAATTTTTGAAAGATTTTTCAAGCCCATAATGAAGTACTTGTAGTTCAAGTCTCAATTCAGGGGTTTTTGGAAAAACCTAATTTAGAAAATACTTTCCAAATTATTTTTGTAAGAAAATATTGTTCTGTTCTATACACATGGCATGATCATTGGGCAAAGTTTTGTGTCAAGGAGAAGGAGCATAAGAGTTGGAGAATTTGTTTGATTTTCAGAGCACTTGCAAACATGAGACAAAAATCCAATCATGCAAAGTTCAAAACACTCAAAAGTTTTTGTCAAACCACATTTTATCATGATTATTAACTAAAGTGTTGTGGCATGGAAATCAGGGTGTGGCATTGGGTCATTTATAAGCAGCATAAATAGCA
This sequence comes from Secale cereale, assembly GCA_902687465.1. NCBI lineage: Eukaryota > Viridiplantae > Streptophyta > Magnoliopsida > Poales > Poaceae > Secale > Secale cereale. Next base: position 450,953,511 of record LR738715.1, on the reverse strand, counting down.
ACAATCCTTAGAGAAAGCTTTTAGGTGAGATACAACCCAAGATTACTCCAACGAATAAATTGAGGGGTTGTGAGGATCTCCTGAACAAAGAAAAAATGATGGTTTCAATATTTCATTCTTGATAACTTGTGAATCATGAATCATGAAGGAAATTGTTAAGAATGACATAACACTGCCTCAAAAGATAAGGTAGAAAGAATTGTACTTCAAAAAGCAAGATGAAGAATACTTGAGCTCCTCCAATAAGAATCTTGCTGGAGACTTTGAGAATGAAAGAAATATTTGATGAACCTCCATGTAGAACCTCCATGAAGAACTCCGATAAGAAAAAAATGGTAGGGAGTGGAGGTTCAAAAGAACAAGAAACCTTGCAAAGATTTAGATGGAGCTTTGTGACAAGATAACGAGAAAACTTGAACTCCGTAAAGAACGATAAAAAACTTTGAACCGATAATGTGTTATGATGAAAAAACTCCTAAAGAAGAGATTAATCACTTCGAGGGAATAAGAATAAGATTTATTGTATGCTTAACCTTCATCAAATTAAAGTGAAGACATGTAATGGATTTGTCGAACTACTTATTCTCATTGATTGAAAAGGAGTAAAGAGGTATATAGCGCAAACTTGGGAAGTGTAACGCCCCGGACCCACCCGCCGGTGGTCGTTACTCCTGACAGGATCAAGACTGGCCCCATAGATCAATACTAGTGTTTTTTTTGCACACTTTGTCCTCACTCGTGCGCTCCCGGGAGCAACTTCTCGGTCGGTCACCCATCCTGAAATTACTCCAGGCTAAGCATGCTTAACTTTGGAGTACTGTCCGAATGGGCTTTCGGAAAAGAAGAAATTCCTTATTGATATGAGTAGTCTATCATCCCTAATAAGTCAGGCTATCACACGAAGGTCTTCACAAACCACCAGTGGGATTGAAAAAATGAAAAAATTAATACAATAACCAAGGACGAGGAATCTTGAACGAACCACCATAAGAATTGAAACGAATGAAGAAAAGAGAACGAATTGCCGGAAAGAATTAGAAAAAGAACAAAGGCACTTGAGGAAACTTAGATACAAAAGAACGAAGGGGTCATGAGAAGAGTAGAGAATACTTGAATGATGCACCGGAAAAATTTGAGAGCAAGAGTAGAACTTTGAGAATGAAGAATTCTGAAATATGGCCTCCGTATACAACACAAAACACTCCTGAAATGCTTTGGATGGGTATGAAAAGAATTCCTCATGATCAGAACAATTATGAGGATGGCATGAAGCTAGAACCACGAATCTTCAAGAGAACGGACAAGATTTATGAGAAACTCTTCTTTAGTATTCAAAGCTTAGAATAACTACGAGAGACACCTTGAAGAATTTTTGAGATAGTCCAGAACAATGAAGAATATAAGGGCTGAGCCAAAGATGAAAATAAATTAGAAGCGATCATGGAGAAGGCATATGACAGATGAAATTCATTCTTACGTCAAACTTCGAAAAGAATTTGAGAATAACTCCGGAAAATTAGAAGAGTCAGGTAAGACCCTGGGAAAAGACGTGTGGGTTATGGGCCCACTCAAAAGGAACCGTGTTGAATGATTTTTAGAGATATATTGCACCAGTTGAATTAAATGTCTTGAATAAGATAACAACCTTGAAATCGATTGAACGGATTAAGAATGGAAACGTGAATCTTCTAAGATATCTTAAACACTTCGGATATGAATAGAGAGAGGTGAATAAATAAGAGAGCCTCGGATAAGAAATTCCAACATGGGAAAACATGTGAAACAAAAGCAAGAAATATGATCAACACTGAAGCTTGAACATTAGTCCACCGGAGAAGAAAAGAGAATGAAGAATGATAAACTTGAAGCTTCCTTAGCATCTTCATGAGAATCACCAGATAAGAACATTGAAGGAAAAGAATGAAGAGACTTCACACGAATAAAAGGATACATGATTTGAGAATTTCCACTTCTTGAAGAAGAAGGGTGGGAGGGTGGAGAAATAAAAAGGCAACTTGGGGCGAATAGAATGGACAAATCCTCAAGCTTCTCAACGACGCTCGTATAGAATAACTTGAAGAGAAGTGCACCGGTTGGGTAAAAAATTAGACATGACAATCTCGACGATCAAGAGGATTAGCGCTCTGATAGAAATATGAGAACACCGCTTAGGAATGGTATGGAACCAACACTTGACATTGAAGCAACTCAAATACCATAACTAAAAAAACAAAGGTTTGGCATGCGGAAGAAGCCGGAACAAACATATGATAGAGATTTCATCCAAAGTTTTTGTGATGAGCCCCCCGGGGACGACGTTACAGCGGACATCACGAATGACAATGAAGCGCCCCTAAATCGGCATAGCCCAGGACACTTTAGGGTGCAACGAGACCACTGTAAAATCGACCGTGACAAGCGAACCACTAGACGTTGGACCCCAACCTAATATCATGCATTTGTCGGAAAGATATCCTAGGTAACTACTTGAATTCCCACCTAAGAACTGCCAAAACTTTCCTGGTTATGCAATCTGGTGTAGGGGATACAAGGAGCCACAAATATCTCACACAACTCCTACCAGAATTCTACGGTCCAACTGTATCCATCCGTCAACACATAACCAAGAAAACCTTAGAAATTGTGTGCCTCATACCTTCGAAAAACATCTAATATACTAGTTGTGGCAATACATCTGATCGCTCTCCCCAGTACTGGATGGCGCCAAACTACTCTCGCCACAAAGAGTATAGAAGCGTTTTCAATCTCGGCGACCTCTGGTATTTTGGAAATGAAACGATACACACTGTGACTACAACACCTCGAAGGTCAACTCCCCGGGTCCAATCCTTACAATCGGGAGGTACCAAGACAGAATTCTTGTCACAGTGATATCAGATCGATCCCAACAATACCCGCGTGATCCTAAAAAACAATAAAAAATTGAAGGGGAAGAGTAGTGGAATCAAAACACTTACGTCACAAATCCTCAATAGAGTAATGAAGGAGATAAGGAGTAAAAGGAATTCCTACTCTCCGATATATAACTAGACTCAAAATGGCTTTTTTCTAGACTCAACAACGGCAGCGGTTCGATCAATCAAGGGGGCTCCTGCGGTCGGTAAGGCTCTGATACCAACTTGTAGCGCCCAAGATGCGATTCTATCCCGATCACGTGATAAACTCATGATTGGGGCACAACCACATTTCAAGCGCTTAGCAAGGTGGATATCATTACAACATACCATGTACTGAATAGGTGGGAATACGAGATAAAGGCTTACACTCGCTACAAGTTACAACATGAATACAACAATGCACCTATACATAGCAATCATCATCCAGAAGAGCAGGATCCGACAACGGATGAAATCAAATGAAAAACAAGAATGACATCCACCATACTAATCCCAGGCTCCCGACCCGGAACCTATATCCCTTAATCGAAGAATAAGTAGAAGAACTCCAAAATCAAACATGCATCGCTCTCACGTCAGATCATCGCATTACCTGTACCTACAACTGTTGTTGTAGTAATCTGTGAGCCACGAGGACTCAGCAATCCCATAATCATGGGTATCAAGACTAGCAAAGCTTAATGGGTAGGGAAATGATAAGTGTTGAGGTTGCAGCAAGTGGCTAAGCATTTGTATGGTTGCTAACTTACGATTTCAAGAGAAAGATGAGAAGCTACGCATACGGTCGCAAAATAGTCATGATCAATAAGTCCTCCTGAACTACCTACGAGTCAAACATAACCCCACTCCTAGTAGGAGTAGGAACGGGGAGTCCTACTGCTACTAAGAGGGGGGAAAGGAAGGAGGAGAGGGAGAAGGAAAGGGGGACGCCGCTCCCCTTTCCCTAGTCCAATTCGGACCAGAGGGGGAGGGGGCACGCGGCATGCACTAGCTGGCCCTCTCTCTCTCCACTAAGGCCCATGTGGCCCATTACTTCTCCCGGGGGGTTTCGGTAACCCTTCGGCACTCCGGTTTTCTCCAAAACCACCCGGAACACTTTCGGTGTCTGAATATAGTCGTCCAATATATCAATCTCTATGTCTCGACCATTTCGAGACTCCCCGTCATGTCTGTGATCACATCCGGGACTCCAAAATACCTTCGGTACATCAAAACACATAAACTCATAATACCGATCGTCATCGAACATTAAGCGTGTGGACCCTGCGGGTTCGAGAACTATGTAGACATGACCGAGACTCATCTCCGATCAATAACCAATAGCGGAACCTGGATGCTCATATTGGTTCCTACATATTCTACGAAGATCTTTATCGGTCAAACCGCATAACAATATACGTTGTTCCCTTTGTCATCGGTATGTTACTTGCCCATCATACCTAGTTCAATCTCGTTACTGGCAAGTCTCTTTACTCGTTCCCTAATACACAATCTCATGACTAAATCATTACTCATTTGCTTGTAAGTCTTATTATGATGTGTATTACCGAGAGGGCCCAGAGATACCTCTCCGACACTCGGAGTGACAAATCCTATTCTCGATCTATGCCAACACCACAAACACCTTCGGAGACACATGTAGAGCATCTTTATAATCACCCAGGTGATGTTTGATAGCACATAAGGTGTTCCTCCGGTGTTCGGGAGTTACATAATCTCATAGGTGTAGGAACATGTATAAGTCATGATGAAAGCAATAGCAGTAAAACTAAATGATCAAGTTGCTAAGGTAACGGATGGGTGTAGTCCATCACATCATTCTCCTAATGATGTGATCCCGTTGATCAAATGACAACTCATGTCTATGGTCAGGAAACAATGGGATTGAAAGTATGTCTAGAAGGGGGTGATTAGACTACTTGACCAAATAAAAATCTAGCCTTTTCCAAATTTTAATTCTTGGCAGATTTTAGCAACTTAGCACAAGTCAAACAATCAACCTACACATGCAATTCTGAGAGTATAGCAGCAGAAAGTAAACAATTGCATATGAAGGTAAAGGGAGGAGTTTGGAGGGAGCAAACGCAAGTGAAGACAATAATGTTTTTTGTCTTAGGTTCCGATAGGTGTGCTATCGTACATCCAAGTTGATGGAGACTTCAACCCATGAAGGGTAACGGTTGTGCGAGTCCACGAAGGGCTCCACCCACGAAGGGTCCACGAAGAAGCAACCTTGTCTATCCCACCATGGCCATCGCCCACGAAGGACTTGCCTCACTTGCGGTAGATCTTCACGAAGTAGGCGATCTCCTTACCCTTACAAACTCCTTGGTACAACCCCACAACCTTGTCGGAGGCTCCCAAGTGACACCTAACCAATCTAGGAGACACCACTCTCCAAAAGGTAATAAACATTGTGTTGATGATGAACTCCTTGCTCAAATGCTTCAAATGATAGTCTCCCCAACACTCAAATAGCTCCTCACAGATTTGGATATGGTGGAAGAAGGATTTGAGTGGAAAACAACTTGGGGAAGGCTAGAGAACAAGATTCATATGGGAGGAATGAAATATCTTGATCTCAACACTTGAGTAGGTGGTTCTCTCTCAGAACATGAATGATGGAAGTGTAGGTATGTTCTGATGGCTCTCTCCACAATTGAAGAGTGGGTGGAGGGGTATATATAGCCTCCACACAAAATCTAACCGTTACACAGTTTACCAAACTCGGTGGGACCGATTCAAGAACTCAGTCAGACCGATTTAGTTCATAATGTGACCGTTAGGTATTTCGGTGGGACCGATATGATCAACTCGGTGGGACTGATTTCATTAGGGTTAGGGCATAACGTAATCTCGGTGGAACCGATTACACAAACTCGGTGAGACCGATTTTTGGTAATAAACACATAGAGAGTTGGTCAGGCAAACTCGGTGGGACCGATTAACTCATTTCGGTGTGACCGAAATGTTACGAAGAGGCAACAGAGAGTTTGCATTACAGACTCGATGGGACCGATCTCTCATCTCGGTGAGACCGAAATGTTACGAAGGGAAACATAGTGTTTGCAATCCCATCTCGGTGAGACCGAGATCCCTTTCGGTGAGACCAAAATGATTAGGGTTTCTAGCAGTGGCTATGTCAAATGAACTCGATGGCGCCGGATAGATATTTTCGGTGGGGCCAAGTTTGACTTTTGGTTTGGGACATATGTGGATGTGAAAAAGTGGTTGAGGGTTTTGGAGCATATCACTAAGCATTTTGAGCAAGAAAGCCATTAAGCAACACCTCATCCCCTTTTAATAGTATTGGCTTTCCTATGGACTCGATGTGATCTTGGACCACTAAAATGGAAAAAGTAGAGTCTTGAGCTTGAGCTTGAGCCAATCCTTTGTCCTTAGCATTTTGAGGGGTCCACAATCCTAATCCATGCCATGCCAATCATTGAACTTTCCTAAAATATTATCTTGATATAGCATTAGTTCAATGAGCTATATGTTGTTAGTAATTACCAAAACCACCTAGGGATGGTTGCACTTTCAATCTCCCCATTTTTGGTAATTGATGACGACATATAGATCAAAGCTTCGACAAATGATAATAAGATGTAAATACATCGTCGCTTTGAGAAGTATGTGATAAACAAGAGCTCCCCCTAAATTTGTGAATTATTTAAAATTTTGCTTTGAATGCAAATGCACAGTCGATTAGGATCATGGGTTACTCTTCCATGTCACATACATCTTGATGGAGCGCTCAAAATTATATACACTAAAACATGCACTCATCACCAAGCAAAGTGAATGGTCATATGAAAATATAGAGATAATATCATCCAAGCAAACATTAAGGTAGCATATGATCAAACACATGATCACACAAGTATCTCACACACGGACATAGAGTATTAAGCAAACGCACAATAAAGTAATCAAAAGCAAAAGAGATGACCAAAGAGGCAAAACACTCTCTCTCTCGAAGCCTATGATCTATACATATTTCTCCCCCTTTGGCAACAAGTTACCAAAAAGTTCGAAAATGCATAGTGCTATGCGTCTCTCAGGCTTGGTCTTCGGGAGGAGGTGTAGAGAGAACTCTATGGACGAAGGCTTCAAACGAAGTAGCTGGAGCCGGTGGAGTGGCTGCTGGAGGTGGCACTGAAGTTGTGGCTGCTGGTGAAGATGTCGTAGCTCTAGTGTCTGGAACTGGCACTGCAGCAGATCTCTGACCTCGAGGCACTCGTTGAAATGCATCTGTGGTAGCATGTCCTCCTCTCTCCTCTGCTTCCTCTTGAAGCTTCTCAACTGCAGACTGGATCTCTGTCACCTTTAGATCAAGATCATAGAACTTAGTTTCAATGATCCTCTCCAAGCTCTCCTGATTCTGAGTCGCGGTGGCCAAGCCCTTCTCAATCCTCATGGTAGCTTGAATCAGATACGCCATTTGATCTTGCTTGGACTTGAGAGTCATTTGGGATGCTTCTTCTACACTTGGCATCTTGGCAGCTTTCTCTACTTTGGCCTTTTCTCTCCTTTCATGAGCTTGCACTGAAGATGGTTCATTCTCATCCATGACAATTGTGTTGTCCTCAAAGTCAGGCACCAAGGGTAGATATTCCTTGTCCAACAAGCATGTGCATGTGCCTATCTTAGAGTTGATAAGCCTCTGGATGTGTGGAGCATACCCACATGATCTCTTCTAGTCTGCAACAGTCCTCTTGATTGTCTCTACAATCAGGCTCATAACTTTGAATTTCTGTGGCACATCAAAAATATGCAGCATGTTGATAGAATGGCCTCTGATCATCTTTGCATCTCAAATTTAGGTAGCAGTGTATGCCTCAAGAATCAAGGATCACCTTGTACATATTTACCATGGAGTTGTGGTCTTGCTTCTTCTTGGCATAGACATCCAGATCATCCTCATGCTCTTCAGGGGCATTGATTAGCTTGGCCTACTCAGCAACAGTTGACTGGTACCTTGTACCTTCAGACATCCATACAATCCTACCATCAGGATAGAAATGAGCTGTGGAGTAGAATTGCATGATGAGTTCATCATTCCACTTAGTCAACTTTTGAGCCACAAACTTGTCAAGTCCACATGATTTGAAGCTCTCATGCACATTGGGGAAATAATCTGCATTATCATCAATGAAATCCCAGTCCACTCTTCTCATATCACAAACAATGGGCTTCTTATCAAGCAGAACTGTCTCATAGAAGTCTTGATGTTCCTTTGTGTGAAACATGTAGTCCATAGCAGTCCTTCTCCTTACGGCATACGGATCAGACTTTCTCCACAACCTGAGACCTGCATCCTTTCTCAGCTTCATGTCCTTAGCAACTAAATGAGCATCATTGTGATCAGGGATCTTGGGCTTCAATTTTCTGAGCACTTGAGCCTCAGCTTCCTCAGCAACTTCACGCACTGGGGCCTTGTTCTTTTCTGAAGCTGGAATATTCCTTGTGCTCCTCTTGGGTGCAGACTTGGTGGCTTGAGCAGCTTTGGGAGCAGTCTTGGGCTTAGAAGGGGCAGCCCCAAACATGATAGCATCTCCCATAAGCTTTTGAGCTTTGGGTGCTAGTGCAACAACCTCTTCCTCTTCTGCTTCAGCTTCATCATCATCCCTCAGATGGCTTGCCAATCACTCTGGCTGTTGTCTTCCTAGGTCTCTTCTTTGTACCTCCAGGCTCATCATCCCTGGATTCAAGTGTGAACACCATAGTCCCTTGAGTAGAGACTCTGGTCTTAGACATGGGAATCCTCTTGGCAGGGATCTTCCTTTTCTGCCCTGGCTTAGTTGCCTCAGTTGTGCCATACTCCTTCCTGAGCACTTTCTTCTTGGAAGTGGCCTCATCTGCCACAAAGTCCTCATCCTCGGTATCTGAAGTTTTCTTCTTTCTTGACTTGGTAGCAGCCTTTGGAAGATCACTAGGTGTGCTCCTGCTACCCACATCAAAGCTGCTAGAGGGACTAGTGCCCTCACTCAGGTGTAGCTGCTCCTCATACGCATTCTGGTTGTCACTTTGATCTGGCATCTTGGCACTAAAAGAAGACCCTGTGAATAGATGTAGATGAGGTAGAGTGGATGAGCATCACAGAGCACAGAATTTTTGCAAAATAGATGATAAGAAAAACTTAGTATAGAAAGCATTTCAGAGCTACCGATTTGTTAAACTCGATGACACCGAAGCAATTCTGGAGCCTGAACTAGTAAACTCGGTCAAACCGAGTCACCGTTCGATGGCACCGATATTGCTAGGGTTTCACTGAGAGTTGAACTCAGTCACACCGATTTGCAACTTTTGGTCAGACCAAAAGTCACTTGTGCAATGGCCTAAGCCAAATCAGTGGGACCGATTTCTACAACTCGGTCGGTCCGAGATGAGTTCGGCGGAGACCTAACCCTAAATTTTTCGAATCAAAACTACTTTCTATGAAGTTTTTGCTGGATAGGAAGATCTCATACGTGGAAGGGATCATGGCAATGCAATGTGCTACGAATCAGAGTTAAGTAATAGCACAAAGAATCAAGTCCATACCCTAACTCAGCGGTGGACTTGCTACGGCGACAACGGCGGCGAAGATTTCCATTAACGGTGGCGGAGTCCAGCGATGGGAGGTGATAGAGGCGAGGGGCCCGATCTTTCGATGAGATGATAACTATCGATTTGGTGGAGTCGACTTTGACGATCCGACTACAAACGTGCACGACGTTGCGCCTTAGCAATCGCTAAACCAATCTCCAGGGGTTACTAACAATGCCAGAAGCACGATCAGCATGACCACGAAGGTCTATTCCTGCATGCAATCGAAGAACAAACAAGAATATGATAAAGCAATCTGAATATTGCAAATATATATGAAGTATTGATAAAGGTGAGGATCCGTAAGCGATCTTGGTCTGGTCGTTGGACATAAACGAAGTACACGAAGTTGCAATGGCTAACTTTTGACTAAACAAATCCCCAAAGAAAAAGCTACTAGATGGATCTACTTATATAGGAGCAAGGGGTGGCGGCCAAGGAGGTGGAAGGACGTCCCAAGGCAGCCTAAAACTAACCCTAGGTCGTACAAGGCTCATGGGCCCAAGTGGAGGTGATGCAACACCTTTGGACTTGTAGTTTGACTCGGATTCTGCTGCAGCGTCAGATTGTTTCTTTGATATCTAAACGCTCTGGACGAATTTAAAGGTGAATCCAATTGGGTTGGAAAGTGTACGAAATCTAGTTTCCAACAAAAAAAGAAACACCCAATTCGGAGTCCGTATGAAGGAGTTCTTACCGTTTTGAGTTAGGTATGTCTGTGCAGTCCGAATCTGAATGCAGAACGTGAGAGACTTGGACTCTATCTTCTCTTGGCCCAAAAGTGATGTGAGAGAACTTTTTGGACAGCACCTAAACTTCTATTTTTCCCTTATCTTCATATGTGGATTGTACAAATGTCCCATACACCTGGAATTAGACATGGCACAAAAGTCTGTGAAGTATTTTTGTCCTGGATGACATAAATAAATTGTTGCATAGTTTGCATTAGAAAGCACCTCACGAATATACATGTGTGCAATATTTTTGATCGTATCCAAGGTAGTCATGTCCTCCTCATCCTCCCTTTCTTGAAAATAAAGCCGTCCTCGGCGTTGCTTAATCTGAAATTTGGGTAAGAAAATAGACAAGGTGTATATGTTGTATATGTATATGTCATGCATTTTTACTTCCCTTAATTTTCACACATATGACACATGTATAGATGAGTAACTTTCGTAGTTCATAAAATATAAATCCGAAATATTATCACAAGAAGTAGAAGGCATGAAAATATTGCAACTCAATTTGCACAAATAAGTGAAGCTCTTATTCATATTAAAATATTGACAATGTTCGTCATTAAACCATCCCAACATTGGTGAATAAACCTTACTTGCATGAAATTCACAGGCTACAACATGCTTAAATAAGCAAACATGCAATAAGTCATTTGACATAGAATCATCACCAAGATCAGAGGTCATGTCAAAATGATTAAACATTGGCACAATTATTTTCAAATGTATTTTATCCAAATCTGATTTATTCTCCGATTCACATGATTCTTTTGCATCAACAGTTAATTCAATGGGTGCACTCAAAATTGTTGGTATTTCAGTTGTTTGATCACATGACGCATTCATGACAGTAACATGATTATCTAAACTAGGTGGTGTGCTCAAATCAACAGGTAATTCAATACATGATGTATTCAAGTTAACTAGATATGCATCATCCTCATGTGAAGTTATATCATCATTGATTTTACTATTAACTAGATATGCATCATCCTCATGTGAAGTTATATCATCATTGATTTTACTATTAACTAGATATGCATCATCCTCATGTGAAGTTATATCATCATTGATTTTACTGTTACCTTGTTGCAAAGACGTAGCTGATGTAGGTACGGACGATGACAATGTATCACACACTTTAGATGATGTCACGCTCACAATCAGAGGTGTGGCTGCTCTAGTAGGTGTAATGGTGGAGGAACCAACCAGTGGTGGTGAGCATGAACTGGAATAGTAGTTGTTGTAGTCACACAATGCATCCTCCTGTATTTGTCTCTCAAAGGTACAAGCACGAACATACATACCAGTAATGCAACGAGGAATATACTGAAATCTTGCGCGAATATCATGGTTTAAACCACTAAAAAATCTATTCATTGTATCATCCTCAAATTCTTCTATGTCACAATGATGCATATAAGATTTGAACTCTTGGTAGTAAGCATGAACAGTGTTACTGCCTTGTTTTAATTGTTCCAATTTGCGAAGCAATTCACGGCGATAATAAGGAGGAAAAAAATGTTTTCTCATTACAGCCTTGAAATATTTCCAAGTTGTGGGTTGGTTATCAATATTTTTATTACAATGCACACTCCACCAAACAGAAGCAAAACTAGTAAATACTCTAGTGGCAGCTTGTACTCTCTCTAGTTCAGAAAAATGATGGTGACTAAAAACTTTTTTCTACTTCAAGCTCCCAAGCTAGATAAATAGCAGGATTAAATCTACCCTCAAATGACGATAAAGAAATAACCTGACCATGTGCTGGTGTGTGTTGTCCCATGTCTCGTGATGGTGAAGATGTATCCGTCGTCCAAGAACTTCTGTCTCCGGTACCTGTCGTGATTAGTAGAAACGAGAAACAAAATTCGAGAATAATGTTCTTATGAACTACTAGGATGTGGTGGTAAAGCGCTCACAGTAAAGCAAATATCAATATCTTACAAGCTCTTACCATGCAGCAGGTGGTGATAGGCAACCAGCGGTGTCAAATAACTCCGAAGATTGAGTAAAGCGATTGCCAGGTGAACGTAAATATGCACGGTGTAGAAATATGTGGAGTTGGGTTGGCTATATATGGTAGCAAAAGATTAGCAATAATCGATTCAGAGATGCAATGTTGAATAAACGCTCAACGACGGTACTGTACTGGTCCTAGGCTAGACTGGACTAGAGACGCGAGCCTAGAACACTAATGAGGTCACGGTATAGCACAACTAGCATCAATAAAGGATACGAATTAGCTCTGGACAGTAAGATATAAGTGAAGATCACAACGGCAGTAAAGATAATGATGAAAACAACTACCAAGCAGAATATACAACAACTCTCTCTCTCCAACTTTCTTTTTCTTCTTTTTCTTTTTCTTTTTCTCACACTTTTTTTCTTTTTCTTTCTCTCCTCTTTTTTTTTTTTACTTTTTTTTTCTCTGTCTGATTTTTCTTTCTCCCTCTTTCCAAGACAAACTAGATAAGATGCAGATTGGATCAAGCAAAGATGCGATCGACTTCAACTATGATTGTGACAATGAACGATGGGTTGCACGAGGTGGAAATTGATGGATGAGGTGGTGGACAGCGGAAGGGATAACGATGCAGCGGCGATGTGCCTATGTGAACAGAACTCGAAACTCTAACGAACTAGACACTAAGACCAGCAACTCGACACGACGATGCAACCGATAATTCAATAATGCAAACAATGAAAAGAAAATTGCAAAGGCTCAGACTGGCTTGGACAAAGGATGAATAGATCTAACTTTTTTTCGGACTTTTTCTTGGACAATAGGTAAGAAAATAAATCTAATCTAGGAATAACTAGAAATTCTCACCGAGCAACCTGAAAACTGATACCACTTGATAGAGGCGAGGGGCCCGATCTTTCGATGAGATGATAACTATCGATTTGGTGGAGTCGACTTTGACGATCCGACTACAAACGTGCACGACGTTGCGCCTTAGCAATCGCTAAACCAATCTCCAGGGGTTACTAACCATGCCAGAAGCACGATCAGCCTGACCACGAAGGTCTATTCCTGCATGCAGTCGAAGAACAAACAAGAATATGATAAAGCAATCTGAATATTGCAAATATATATGAAGTATTAATAAAGGTGAGGATCTGTAAGCGATCTTGGTCTGGTTGTTGGACACAAACGAAGTACACGAAGTTGCAATGGCTAACTTTTGACTAAACAAATCCCCAAAGAAAAAGCTACTAGATGGATCTACTTATATAGGAGCAAGGGGTGGCGGCCAAAGAGGTGGAAGGACGTCGCAAGGCAGCCTAAAACTAACTCTAGGTCGTACAAGGCTCATGGGCCCAAGTGGAGGTGATGCAACACCTTTGGACTTGTAGTTTGACTCGGATTCTGCTGCAGCGTCAGATTGTTTCGTCGATATCTAAACGATCCGAACGAATTTGAGGGTGAGTCCAATTGGGTTGGAAAGTGTACAAAATCTAGTTTCCAACAAAAAAAGAAACACCCAATTCGGAGTCCGTATGAAGGAGTTCTTGCCGTTTTGAGTCAGGTATGTCTGTGCAGTCCGAATCTGGATGCAGAAGATGAGAGACTTGGACTCTATCTTCTCTTGGCCCAAAAGTGACGTGAGAGAACTTTTTGGACAGCACCTAAACTTCTCTTTTTCCCTTATCTTCATATGTGGATTGTACAAATGTCCCATACACCTGGAATTAGACATGGCACAAAAGTCTGTGAAGTATCTTTGTCCTGGATGACATAAATAAATTGTTGCATAGTTTGCATTAGAAATCACCTCACAAATATACATGTATGCAATATTTTTTATCGTATCCAAGGTAGTCATGTCCTCATCAGGAGGTCGCTGGCGGCGAGAAGACGATCCAGAGACCCAAAGAGGCAGAGCAGGTCACGCGCGGGCTGAGGGGTTTGGAAAGTTTTCCAAAATTTGGCCCGTGAGTATATATAACCTGACACTGTCTGTGTGACCGAGTGGAACAACTCGGTGGCACCGAGATGCAAAACCGCTAGCAGTTGCTGCAAATCGGTGGGACCGAAAAGTTAAAATCGGTTGCATCGAGATTGAAAACCTAGATCAACTTAGTGAACTTGGTGTGACCGAAGTGGATGACTCGGTCATACCGAAATTCACAAAGAGGTTTTAGATGTTTAAGCCTATGAAGAATCGGGGACTCCGAGTGCTCCTCACACAGAGTGGTTCGAATCTGACTTGATCAAGCTTTGTGATGTAGCATGAATAGAGTTTGAGACGAGAAAATCATAGATAGCTAGAGGAGGTTCTTAGGCATTCTTGTCCATCCATTTGGCAAAAGAAAAAGAGCCAAGCAATCAAAGCAACAAATGGATGTCCTCAAATGAGAAAAATATGCATTCAACATGTTCACACAATAAGATAGCAAATGAAACATGTGGCAAAGCATGCACAACCATTCTAGCATCTATCAAGCAATTGGCGATGACTAGGTCATCTATATATGAGTATATTGACTTGGGAGTCAAATGAGAACATTTGATCATAGGTCATACTCATCGTTTAAGCACAAGTGGTATTACCACTTTTACATAAAGCGTTGTTGTGTTCACATCATTAGAGTTGCTTTAGCTCAATTGTTAGAGTAAAGCTCCCCCTAGATGTGATATCCCCCCTAAGAGGGATGAACTAACCTTGGGTTTTGTCGATGATGACTTCATATAGGTGTTGATGATGTAGATGCTCAATGTTGATGTAGATCACTTGGAGCAATCCATTGGAGTGAGTTGCACTTTCAATACCTACAACGGTTAGTCCCACAAGTAACAAACAAGGATATCCATAGACATAGAGTGAATTGCACACAATATGATGTCCATGAAAGCATTAGGTTACCTTATCCCTTGTCTTACCAACAAGAGGGTTTATGACTCCTTGAACTAGTGCAAGATATGAAAGTTGTTTGCACTTGTCCTTTGCCAAAATGATATGAGTGAAGTGTATTGGCGGAGTCACCCTCAAGAACTTTCTAGTTCTTCTTCTTCGGGATCCACACCATCTTGATGGGAATCCTTGGAGTTGTAGTCGTACTTGATGAAGTAGAACTTGATGTAGTCTTGGGGACCCACTTGACCAAGGCCTTAGGAGCTTCTACAAATGCATCAATCTCTTCTTGAAGCTTATCCTTGCCCTTTAGCTTGTGGTCTTGTGGTGGAAGATCGTCTTGTGCTTGTGTCCCTTGAAAAGAAGTAGGATCATACTTCTCTTGTTGAGGAACAAACTTCGTCTTGCGGTATTGATCTTCCTCCCACTCTACTCCATTGGCATTGAACTTTCGTTCAAAACCAACACCTTGATTCTTCTGGTGTCTTCCTTACTTGCGTACAATCTCCTCAAATTGCTTACTCCCGGCAAGATTCTTGTAAACACCTTTCTCTATAATTCCCTTCAATAAGCTATTTTCTTGCTCAAGTGTAACTTGGCTAAGAGAGTCATTAGTGGAATCAAGAGAACTACTAGAAGAAACATCATTGGATTTAGCATGATTACTGTTACTACTAGAGGAAGAATCTTTCTTGTTCTTGTTGCTAGATTTTACTTGTGGCATGTAGGTAGACAAGAGTAAACGCTTGGCAATGTAAGAAGAACTTTTCTTGCGAAGATCATCATTGATTGCCTTTAAGAACTCGTGCTCTTGCTCAAGGTTGAGCTTTTCAAAGCGTAACTTCTCATGAGTCTTTAAAAGTTCTCGATGATCTTCCAAGGTAGTTTCATGAGCTAACTTAAGAGTGTTTAGTTCTTTAGTTAGACGCTCAATCTTCTCCTTATCATTTTCATTTGTTTTATCTTGATTAACATGATTAATAGCAATTTCATCATAGTTTTCATCAAAAGTTTCATCACTATTACTACCGACAAGTACATCCTCATCTCCTAGCAAGTCATCTTCATCACTATTGAAATCAAGATACTCGGGGTGTGATACCTTAGGGCCTTTATCCATGAAGCATCTTACAATTC